>OX123199.2:57583783-58828463 GCA_944739405.2 Euclidia mi
TTTCATTATTCCTCTAATATCACTTTTCCCATCGATTAATAAAAGGCTTTTTCCACACAGAAACGACATTTTTATATGACATAAATTAATTTAAAATAAAATTAAAAAGAATTTTCTACAATTGTTACCCTAAAGGCAAAATTTCGATTAATTGTCCAGCCCTGAACTGAAATGACTGGAATTTTAATCGTAGTTAATATGTACCTTTTTCTATAAATTCTGTTTGACGACCTTCTTGTTGTGTACATGTCAGTATGACGTACCCGCTGCTTGGCAACCGTAGTGTGGACAGTTTAACATACTGGCCGTCATATTACTCGTGATCACGGGTTAAAAGGCTAAAGTTGTATAACTAAATATTTCTCAATTTATCAGTGCTAAGTAAGGTTTGACAAATGTCAAATGTTTTCAGAAACGCGAATATAGAGTTGAGATGGAGTTGATCATCAGTTGATCATAATTAAATTCTATCTATTTTTCATTGTTTTTTTTCATAACTTGCAATATTGTCATCATATACCTATATATACATTACCGATTGACTGTCAGACAACGAACAGTCGAAATTACTAGGCGCAAGAAGTTGATATTTGGCATAGATGTACCACATACATAAATGTTCACTGGGAAATTCCCATGAAATGGACAAGAAAAAGTAGAAAGAGCAATAATATGCGAGTCGGACAAAAGCAGCAGTCTGTTATTTGCACAAATTACAATCTCTGTATATCTAGAATAGTCGTCCCTTGATCGAGTTACTTGTGTCCTAACCGCAGCTTCCACTGTTTGAATTACAAACACTGCACTCGGCTAGCGTGGCTGAATAATAACGAGACAAAACCATATAGACAGATTAAACTCTTATTATAAGATATATCACAAAACTTTGCCAATATTTTTTTTAAGATTCCGGGACGTCCCACTGCAGGTTGAAGGCTTCTGAATACCTGCAATACTACTGAATAATTAAGAAAAGAAAACTTCTAAATTCAGCACTCAAATGAATGGGACCAAACGAAAAGTATTATATTATTCCGATGGAAAATAAAACACAACATGTTTTTTTTGTTTAAGTTACGGAGTTACTTTTTTGAAATTTATGATTAAATTACTGTTTCCATAAAGTATGTAATTATTAAAATTTCATTTGCTGAAGTCGGTTACAAAAATCAAACGATTAAATCAAATAATCGTATTCGCTGAGTCGTTTCATATAAATATTCTAGTCACAATCAATATCATAGTTTGAATATTTCCAGCGACCGCGACGATATATCATTGCCTTAAGTAACAGCAAGTACTCACATACAAATAGTAGGTACTACCACATAGTAATACTATACTAGTAGTACTACTGTAAATGCTATTCCCATAACTGGGATATAATATCACTAATTAAGTATTCTCCGCGGTCCAGCGGATAGCGTACGCGACTGCTGATCGGAGGTCCCGGGTTCGATTCCCGGGTCGGGCAAAGTGTTATTGGGTTTTCCGTTAGGAAATTCTCAGTAGCAGCACGGAGTCTGGTAATGTGCCCGGTACGGCAATAGGCTCGCCTCCTATTACGTGGGACTAAGGCCGACCCCACATTGGGCCACAGCGTGCCTCGAGCGTACGCCCTGCGTGCGCTCGGCGGTCACTCTGTAGTGTAGTGTGTATGACTTACGTATGTATGCATGTATCCTAATATTAAGAATAGTATATAAACCATTGTAATTCTATTATGGAGGAGCAGTAATAAACATTAGTCCAATGCATAAACTTGTATTACTCATCTCCCCGAACTCACAACCTTACATGGCGACCCTGCCATCCGAGACGGGTCGTCGAGTTCGGTCGCGTGTTATTGAAAGACAATGATGGAAAAGTACCTAACTATAAACAATTTCTTTTGTGTCAAAGTGACTTTTCTTTTTTTGAAAAATGTGTCGTTCTAACATCGAAAAAGAGGACGTTTTCATTTCGCAAAGTGCATCAGGTGGTTCGAATTCGGCCTCTATGCAAGAATACCACTTATCCAACATAAGTATCGTGATGTTTATCATTTGCGCGTTACTCGCAATAGCCGGACTTTACGCGGTATATAAGCTATACAGAAATTGCCACTATGCGTGGATAAGGAATGAGGTTTTCGCGCAAAACCTATCGCGCTCGTTTCGTCGACCGAACCCGGAGACTCGTGTCTGCTACGAGTGCCGCCAGCAGCGCCTGGAGGCGCGCCAGGAGGCGCGCCAGGAGGCTCGCCACGAGGCGGGTACCAGAGAGGTATAGGTACCAGAAACCGAAGTAAGTGACTAAAGTTACCTATATATTCAGTGATGAGTGTAGTTAGTGAATCGTGTTCTATCGTAAAGTGAAACATGAGAATTTACGAAACGGTTATTGTAGTGAATCGCGTTCTATCGTAAAGTGAAACATGTGAATTTACTAAACGGTTATTGCACGAATTTCTAGTTTTAATGTCTATTAGTTTTTTTTTGTGTATTATCATGTATATTGCCTATAGAGTAATTATTACCTATGTGGTTATTTTTTCTTAATTTTGATTGGTAATGGCAAATGAGCTTATCCTGTTGTATGACCAATTAAAAAGTATTAAAGATAATTTGATAAAGCTAAGTTATTCTAAAAGGACAGAATCTGTTCTAAAACAAAAGTTAAAGGAAGCTACATTGTTGAAATGCCAATTTGATGAATGTATTAATACCTTATCAATACAGATTGAAAGGAAACAATTTAGTACAAGTGTTTTAAAGGAAATACAATCATACTGTGATTTATTTGAAAAGATTTTTACCCAAATAGAATCTTTTTGCTCTAAAACGTACAGTTCTCAACCTAGTACATGTACGGTCAAAGTTAGAACCGAAGTAGACAATATGGAGGCTTTTAATTATAGGACTGCCGTGGCTTTGCTGCCAATTATGAATGGTGATGAAAATGTAACGAAAAGTTTAATAGATGCCATAGAGTTATACAGTTCTTCACTCACAGAAGAAGGTAACAAAATGCTAGTTAAGTTTATATTAAAAACCCGATTGAACGAGAACGCCAAATTGAGACTGTCTAACTCGTATGATAGTTGTGAGTCGCTTATTATTGAAATGCGTCAACACCTTCTTACAAAGAAGTCGAGTACGGCTATCCACAAGGAATTGACACAAATCAACCAAAACGGTTCTCCTTTAGAAAAGTATGGTTCTAAGGTCGAGCAACTTTTTGTGGATTTGACGGTCGCGCAAGCTGGTGATGACCAAAGTGCGTATAAAATTTTGCGCCCTCAAAATGAGAAGATTGTAACCCTAATTTAAAAATATTGTATAAAGGTAAAGAATTCATTGTTCATAAAAATAGAACCAGACCATATATCAAATGATTTTTTTTTTTTGTTAGCTGTTGACATTGTTTCATAAGTTCATGTAACTTTCTATTATACTTTTTATTATAATGAATAACGATATTTTCTTGTATGTAACAAAATACTATATTATTTTGTTTTTACTTGTCTTTCTTATATCGTTTGCTTATTGCATTATACAATATTATTGGATGCCTACAATATAACATAAAAATAAAAATAAATGTATCCATTATTTTTATTTAATTTTTCCGGTGGGCGTGTAGTGTGTATGACTTACGTATGTATGCATGTATCCTAATATTAAGAATAGTATATAAACCATTGTAATTCTATTATGGAGGAGCAGTAATAAACATTAGTCCAATGCATAAACTTGTATTACTCATCTCCCCGAACTCACAACCTTACAGTAGTAAAAAGTGAACGCCGGGCGCGCGCCGAACGGACGCCGAGCGTACGCTCGAGGCATGCTCATGAACAATGTGAAGGAGGCCTAAAATAAATCTGGCGAAAAGTGGGTGTAGCAATATTCCTCTGCCTACCTCTTCGGGGATATAGGCGTGAGACTATGTATGTATGTAATTCAGTATGCCCTAGCTAGCTCACATACAACAAATAACGCGTGTGAGGCAGCTATCCAAAAATTTGAATTGTTATGATATATGATTTAACTGGTGAGTCAGTAAATCTGTGACGAGCCATTACCACAGGGAGCTTATATAGTGGCGCCGGTAACGAAACCATAGCGCGATCTAACTCGATCCCTACGCCACCTATCGAGCGACCAGTAAATATTTTGCGACACATTTTCGCATGAATATGTAGTTATTTACATTTATTTATAATATTATTTTATTTTAATACAATTATATGGACCATACAGCTAATTTAGGAAATTATATTTTTTATTTTCTAGTAATTCTTCAGGTGTGCTATTGGAAATATAAAATATTCGTTCCAAAATAATCCTAGTAGTTGTATAATGTTTTATGATATAAATAGTCTGTAGGTACATACATTTTTGGCATCAAATAAACTAGATTTAAAAATACATCACAGCTTGTGACAGATTTAGCGCCGTCTGGTGGGACTTGCGGAATCTCTGAAGAAAGCTTTGGGCCCAATTTTCCTAACAAACTACAGTTTCGATATAATGTCAGTGTCATACTTACGTCACAAAAATTGTATTCTTCTGTAACAAACATGGATTGGGCGTACCTACGAAATTAGCATGCATACCTACGAAATGATGTAACGAATAAATTGCCAGATTAGTTTATTCCATAAGGCAAATGCGGGCAAACATGGTAAAGCGAAAAACGTCCATTATATCAGACATGTAACAAAATATTCTCTGGTAGCCAATATCGAAACTGTGTCGCTGTGAAAGTACCGGACATGAATGGCACCATACATACCGTAATGAAACACAGCCACACTGAAATACCATGAGGGTGTAAGAAAAGTCAAAATTGATTAATAAATTTTATTTATTTGTTTTCATCTGTATATAAAAATCCTTGCGTTACTGACTGCCTGACAGATAAGCTACAGCCAAAAGTATAAGGTGCAGCTGAAATTTGGCATGTATGTTATTTGGGGATCGCAAGAGTGCACTAAGAAGGAGTTTCTTGAAATTCCCACGGAGTCGGACAGAAACAGTCAAATAAAAAAATGTGTGGGTGTAGCTTCGGGCGTCCTCTTGTTTCTAAATAAAATTATTTTTTTCAACGTTTCATTGCTAGGAATTCTCGCATACAGTTGCTGTTCATGTTATCTGTTGGCAAAGAACATAATATAATTATTTTAACTCCTCATTTTCCTCAACATAGGGCAGGATGCAGCGCTTTTGGGTTTTATGTAATCAGGGCTAAGTAAAGTAAGTTGGTCAAATATCGCTTTTCCTTTACTAGGCACAGACAAAATTGGTGGAATGTTTAATTTATTGCCGTTTACAGACATGAGATATTTTTAACAATATTATAGTTTGTGGAAGTATCTATACATTACGGATACATCGACAACCCATATCGACATTAGCAGTAACATCACTACTAACCTCTAATACGTAAATATGGAAATTTCTAAACTACGAATATAACAACATTTAGGCCATAACGCAGTTAAAATTTGTTAAATTAACTATAAAAAGAACCTCTTGTAACAATATTTTGTACAAATACTAATCCAATTCAACAATATAAGTCATAACTTGTTACTTACTTGTGAAGAGTACATTCGTGTTTATTATAGCTTGATCTTGCACTGCACAGTTCAATTCAACACTTAGGCATGATTTTATGATCCCTAGCAAAGCCTGAAGCACTGATGTATCTGGCTTTTAGTCATATTTATGCACAAAAACAAAATTATTATGTTCGATACACAACGATTTGACAGCAGATGTACCACAAAACTTGTCGAATAATATGGCGACACTGGCACGATTAACATTTCTAATAAAATATCGTTATGATGAATGTATTCAGAAAACTATGGCTATCTTTTTTTTCTGACTGGGATAACCCTAAGACAAAACGAGACAATACTATGTTTGGTGGCTTTATGTCGATTTCGTATATATTTCTATAATGTGAAGTATCCATAGGTACTATTTGTCCTCTCCATATATATGCTTTTCTCAAAGAGTTGTAACGAGATCGTAAATTGAAACAAGTGTCAAAATATGTGTCAACGACAACGACAACCCAGCCTACTAGACGGCAGACGTGAGGCGAACACTTTCTGACAACACGTTAGACTTATACGTCTTACATAAGACCAATCATAACACTAGTTATGAATTATGACGTACCGCAAATTTGAATAGGCCAATTAGAATACAATTTTGTAGTCCCCTTCGCCTCGCATACCTCACCGCTTTGACAGAATTGTTTGTTTGTAGAAATTAAAACATTAGGTGTCTAGTAGGCTGGGTTGTCGTTGGTCAACGACGAACTGTTTATTGCAAATTATACCATAATGACTTTAGGTTAGCAGAATACGGCTTCTGAGTCTATTCAAAATATAATTTCAATGTCATATAAAAAATGAGAAATGGCCTGCTGATTTCAATTTTATTGATGATGTCAAAAATGTTAATCATGGTTTCACCTAATAATGTGCACAGAATCTTAAGACTTTGCCTTATATTTTGGATAGAACCAACATTAAACAAAACTGCTTTTAAGAGTAGTAGAGTCTTGAAGAGCTTTAATTTACCCAGAAAGTTTTCTTTATCAAATTAACGAATTGTTCAATAGATTTAATAATATTCTAAGTAATAAGTTTTATCTGAGATTTCAAAGTCATGTTAAGATTAGGTATAACACAAGCTCTACATATTAGAAATCATTAGGAATGTTCTTAAGTATCACATATAACTGAGTGAATAAATTATTATGGCTATGCCTTTGAATTAAAAAAATAAAATAATGTGTTTTAAAATGTGAGAATATTCTATCAATCCCTTTAGCAATAAAATTGTAGAATTAAAATGATATGAAAATGTGATAGACAAGCTTTACTCACGAATATTCCGGTTTTACATTTCAATATGTTTAAGAGAAAAGACGACATTCTGTAGCAACTCCATCTTTCCTTAATATTATTCTACCACAAATATGTGTTCCCTTGCCAATATCTTGCATATTAATCCCCCAGACCTCGGCGTTTCAGAAACGCAGAGAGAAATTCTTTCGGATATATTAGAACCGCAGTGGCATACTCAGACAGAAAGCTGGAGGAAAAACTGAACGTTTTAAGCGCTAGTCTTATGTCGTTGAAAGGTTTTAATATTTGTCGTTCAATGGAAAATAAAATGACGTCTTTCAAAGTAATATTTAAGGATAGCTTGAAGTATTGTTTGAAGTACCTACGTAATTAGCAAAATCATCGATAAGCGATGGAACCATAAAAAAGTACATAATAAATTAATTAATATAAAGAGTTTTTAAATGTTTGTTTTTAATTGTATATTCTATCTGGAAGTACATATACATGATTGAAAATCGTGTTTTACAATGAGATGGTAAATTGATTCTAAGATACGGCAAAAACCTTAAGGGAAATGGTATTAATGAGTAATCTACGGATAAAAACTTTTGCCAACGCCTACTGTCATTATACTTCGTAATATTTATAGTTTTATTGTTCTACAGACTTTACAAAGGCGTTACAATCATTGAATAAAGGAACACAAAGTAAGTACACCTAAATACGAAACAACAATATGTAGATCATTCAAAAATGTTCCTCGTGTGGAGATCGAACCCACAACACTTGGAGCAACGCTAATAGTAGAGGAGCTCATGAAGGGATTTCGGGATTTACTCAAGCGCGTCAGATATTGATAGCATCCATGCCCTACGTACTTTAAATAAAGTAGGAATGTTAATCTGATCGTTTTTATAGTGGAGGTAAGATTTCAATATGCAAAAAAAGAAAATTAATTGAGCGTGTCAGATTTTCTAAGGCGATTTTAAGTGAACCTAAAAAAAGGCTCTCATTGAATAATCTGACGATTTACGTGTCACACAAATCCGTAGCCATTATTAGAAAGTTGCAAATGTGAATGAGTGAATTCGCCGTTTTGAAGTACCTACTCAAGCGCGTCAGATTAAGATATATATGGGGTGACTCAATTGACAAGACCATTCCCATCCGCACGTAAAATACACGCCAAGACGTGGAGTTGCGGAAACGGCCCGTGCTATCAAGTATCAAGATATCATCATAATCTGACGATTATCTGCAGGGATTAGGGCAACCTCTCTTTTTAAAGATTTTGAAAGTCTATAGCTTCTCCCCACACCAATGAAGTTTTATACATTACAAACATTTTAATATTTTTATCATCTAAGCTTTGCAACCCATCTATGACGCTCGAGTTAATCTCAATTTAGCATCGTGGGCTACCTTACTATAAGCAGCAAGTCAACTTCTAAACCATTCATTTTATACACCATGTTGGGTGCCACTTTCGGTGGTTGTAGGTAAAAGAAGAGGCTTGTTATAAAGAAGAAGTTTATTGCTAAGTATTATCTCACGACAAATAGCAAAAATCGACGACTTATTTATTAATTTAATTGTGTTTCTAGCCAAACTGCAACGAGCTTATAGCAACCACTCGAATTGAAAGATAAACTAATCTATACTATAATAAAACTGTAGAGGTGAAAAAGTCTGTACATTAAAGATATTTTGACGAAAATTAGCTAAAAAATCTAGGAAAATGCTAAAAAGCAATACTTGATAATTTTTAGAGTTTATGTCTGTCTGTCTGTCCAACGTCTTTCCCTATGTTGCTAAAGATCTCTAAAATGGCGAAATTGATTTCAATAAAACTTACACTCATGTACAAAGGATACTCAAACCTATAAAATAGTATAATGTTACATCACAATCGGTTGAGTGGTTTTCGGTGTACAGCTTGACCTCTCCTTTGTACGTAGTCCCAAACAAAACAGGGATCATCCAAAACTGGTTATTTATGTGATGCCATCTATGATCATTATAAGTTTGTTAGTAAAAGTATAGTTAGTCTAAAAAGGTACCTTCGAAGTGCTTTATGGCTATTTACCCGACTTTAAAAAAGGAGGTGATTCTTAATTTCGTCAGTATGTTTTTACGTATTTTCGATGAATAAATTACTGGAACCGAGGATATTTATAGTTATCCTTCCGACCGATAGATGTCACTATTTTTAAATAATTTTCTAGCAAAATAAATGTTTTTTGCAAAAAAGACAATAATTATGTGTTGGGCGGGTATCTTTCTGTTATTAAAAAAATAATAGAGTATAATATTCGGCATTTTCATAAACAAAAAGTCTCTGTATCAAAATTTATTACAATGTCCATTTAATTTAAACGATCAATCTCATTTATTTAAAATTATTATATTTATATAATAGTTATATAATCATTTCATTTAATTTTAAATGATAAAAACAATTACTATAGATCCTTTTTTCAATAAATTGTCGATTAGTCCATTATTATTTTCTATCTCGGTCGGTTTGTATATGTAAACATAGATGGCGTTTTCTGAATGGCGGTGTTAAGAACATTCGCCGTGGATTGATGAGGTTCTCGGTTAATTTTCTTTCGTTTTCGTCGGATTGGTGTCTTAGTCGTTTCTTTTGAATAATGAATGTGGATGTGTTTCTTTGATTTCTTTCGTTCGTTCGTGTTCTGTACTTATGCAGGTAACTCATTATTCTCAAATTCCCACACCTCACGTACGTGGGAATCCGTGGGTGGGAGACTGAGGCCTGAATTCAGATAAAACAGTTAGATAATGTTGTGTATAAAGAAAGTCTCTAATGACATCCCTACTATCCCTACTTCCCTTCTTATATTATAAATTCGAAAGTGTGTATGTACGTATGTATGTATGTTCCGTTTTCACGCTAAAACGGCTGAACCGATTTTGTTGAAATTTAATCGTACTAATATTATAAATGTAAAAGTTTGTGAAGATGTATGTATAGATGGATGGATGTGTGGATGGATGTTTGTTACTCTTTCACGCAAAAACTACTGAACGGATTTGGATGAAACTTTAGAGTAATATAGTTTATATTTTCTTTGTTTTATTCATCAGAATAACACATAGGCTACAATTTATAAAGATTTTGTATAATGTTGCCATAATATAAGGAAATGTTTCAACTAAGTCGGCAAAAATCCTCTTAAACTCTGAAAGCTGTCTTCGCGTGCGTTGCCTAAACCGTAAAAGTTACTTGAAGATAATGTACGGTGAAATTGTTTATCGTAGAGGCTCACTATGAAAAATTCAAGATGGCTGCCGTCACAAAATGGCGGATTACTTATTTTCCACAAAATACCTCAATACGGGTATCAAATAAAAGGGCTTGATTCGTAGAATAGACCTTACTATTAAAAATCCAAGATGGCCGCCGCCACAAAATGGCAATGGCAAACATTTATTTTAATTTTGGGCGTGGCGTATCCAGAATAAACATTATGATAGAAATTTCACTTGCCCAACGATTTTATATTTGTCTGATCAATACCCCAGATTGATGAGAAGTTTGGTGCGATCTGGCAGCTAGGACTTACCGAATTACTTTTTAGCTTTTGGTACATAACCTAACTACATCATTTTTATTGTAATAAAACAGTGTAACACAAAAAATATGTATTTTACAATGCTCATTCTAGAGTAGTGTAGTTATCAAATTGTTTTCAAAATTGATAGATTTCTTGCCTTTAGTATTTAATGTAGATGAACTTTGTCTTTACAGTAAGTAGTTTGGACCAATAGTTTAAAAGTTATCACGATATAATTGATATAAGCACAGCGTCATTCAAAGCGCTTACTATGAGTTGGCGCTCTTAAGCGCAGCGGGGCAGAGGGGCGGTCTGATTATGTACTTTGTGGCGTTGCTTTCAGTTTTTATTTTTGCTGCTATTCTATTCAGTAGATACATAAGCTCTTCAATAACTTTAATAATATACCTACATACTAATCTTTACCTAAAGTTTGACGAATATGAAAACAAAAGTAATTTTAAGTAGGTATTATTTGTTTATATGTATGCTACACGGCTAATGTGCAGATCTGTTTGCGATGAAATTTGATATGGATAGTCTGAAACCTGGGGAAGTACAAAGGCTACTCTTTATTAAAATTTCATGCGGACGACTCCGCGGGCGAAGCGGCGGGCAAAAGCTAGTGGATAATAAGAGGCATATTGCAGGCATTATCCATATATATAAAACTTCAATATACGTATATGGAAGTAATCCGCTTTTGTATGATTCACAAATAATGCACAGTCGAAAATACTAGTCGCAAGAAGCTATAATTGGTCATGGCATTTTCCTTGGAAAGTGTAGAGGAGCACTAAGAGAAGATTTTTGTCAATTCCAAATTCCATTCCAAGAGGAAAACGAAGTCCCAAGAAGACCAAGTCGTGGACGGGGTCTCTTAATGTATATGATTTAAATAATATATAACATTTGCAAGTATTGTTTTCTTATGTAATATTAATTCATACACCACCTAGTTTCTTAGAAACCGCACTTGCAATATCCTATGCGAATAACAAGAAGTACGGCTTCACCATAAGTGTAGACTGTTGCCACTTGGACTATGTTGGCACTCGATTAATGGTCACTATGGTCACCTTTTGGGAAATGCAGATGTGTTTTCATAGAAGATAATTCAATGGCGAAACTGGACTTAGAAAGGTGTCTAGAATACAGTAGTGGGTCTACACACTACGGTGAAACAAGCAATACAAGCATAAGTCCATAAATTAGCCGTTCTTCGGATCTTCGTAGTTGTAAAATCTTCCATTTTACCCTTTAATAATCTTTAAGGCGTTAATACACTTTAGCATTCATTTGTAACGAGCATTATTGCGAATGTAACATTATTACAGTAATATGTCTTTTTAGCCGATTTCAAAAAAAGGGGATGTTCTGTATTTGTTTATTAGATATATGTTTGTAATTTCAAAACTTAGTCAATAGTATTTGAACCAATTTCGAAAATCTGTTACAAAAGACAACTCCCGCATTAGGACTAAATCCTGTGTCGCGGGGAACTTTACAAACATACAACTAACGGACACAATGAACACCCAGACTCGAAACAACAATTTATGATTCACACAAAGTGTTGTCTCGTGTGGGGATCGAACCCACAACACTTCGGCACAGTGTCAAGCGGTGAGGCGGCTGCTTAAACCACTACGCCAACCGTGCAGTCAGTAAAATACCATTTGTTTGTAGAAAATACGTATCTATTTCTCCCATTGCAGTTTGAGGGATAAACTTTTTGAATGATTCAAAATGTCATTAAATTATTCATTTATATTAGCTTGAGATGAATGAAAAGGGAGTGAATAAACAGATAACGGCTGATAGGAGAGAATGGAAGAGAAAGACATTCTGCGCCGACCCCAAGTAATATGGGAACAGGGCAGGCAAAAGAAGAAGAAGCTTGTAAAACATTTTTATAAGAAAAGCCAATGTTGTAATTTGAATCATTATTTAGTTAATAGCCCCTTCGATCAAAATACAGCTTCATTGTCAATCCCATGCCAAAACTCACCTTCCGGTCTTATAAGTTTGTAGGGGCCTTTATCAATGGACCAGAGTTCGCAGTCTGTAGTACTGGTTTTAGCCCTCTCCATAATTTTGTTATATTGTATAGGTACTAATACTACCTACTGTTTCTATAGAGGGTATCTTTTGTCGCGAATTTTATTATTGTAAATATTTTTCCTGTTAAGCTTTTGTAATTGAACTGTGTGGGTTAACATTACACAGACTAGCTTGTGTTTGCGGTATCGCGTGTGAATGTTAACAGTATTTGCATCAAAGAGCCAGATGTAACCCCAGTATTGAATACTTAGGAAAAACAAACAATTTCCTCTTAGTTAATTTTACCCTCTCTACAATGCTTTTATGTTATATTTTTGCAAAATAAATCTCACCGATCCAAGGTCTCGTCTATTTTCCTGTCTCGTCTATTTAATTCATCAAATTCGGAACAGCTGTTTTGATATTAATATCTCAGCATCTCAAGTACTGATAGTCAGTCTCCATTCCGTCTTGTCCGTCTGTATGAACGCAGTAAACATTTTCTTTTCTATTCAATAAACTCTTTATTCGAATTGATTATACATTAACTACATTAATTTTATCTTGCAACCATTGACATATTTCCTTCACCCAGCTTTATTTTCAAAATGGTTACATATAGAAAGAAGAAGAAGAAGAAAAGCACTTATTTCCACAAGTTACATGCACATAATACATTTTTTTTTTACCTTATAATATGGCACAGGTTACATATTGTTTTGTAAGCACATTGAAAAGTAACAGTAGGCATGTTGTGAAAACGAAGTCACCACTCAGGCTTATTGTTGATTTGAAGCTACACCTCAAATCAACCCTGATTTTAATTGGTGACCCCAAGTGACGATACAGATATCATCATACATGAAGTATCTAATTCATAAAAAACAGAAAAAAACAAAAAGAAAACCTTAACCTAATATATCGGTGCCTGCAATGATTTTATGTAATATGTAATAAATAGAATACACGAACATATGATTTAATTATATAAACAAGTATAAATTAGGAAAGATAAATACATTAATAAGTATATATCGATGTTAATAAGATACGACTACCCTTTTTACCATTATTATTAGACCGGTTTCTTAAATGTTTATAAAGTGAATGTTAGTGTGTGCTGGTCACACCTGGTAGTCTAGATTATCTGGCTGCACCCTACTACATTAATGCTACACAAAAACTGGTGCCCAAGCGTAAAAGTGGTGAATAAGTTCCGAATTTGTTTTGGGTGAAGTTGGCGATAAATTTTTGTATGCTACATTATAATCTAACGGTTTTTGCAATTTTATGGTGTTTTATACAATCTGATTGATAGCCTCCTATTATTGTTTAAGTCTTTTAGAAGTGGTTTGGTCTTCTGACACAATGCGTCACAACTATGGCGTATTGAATGTGCATGATGTGTGAATTTACTTCCCACTTATCTGAATGACTTGCTATTTTAGACAGATTTAGTAATAATAGATTACTTTTTCGATAAACAAATCGACTTTATAAATAACATTTATTAGACTTCCCCAGACACACGATGGTATTTGAAAGCCTCGTTATATTTGCATAGGAACATTTTCACTCAATCTTTCTTTGTTGCCCGTTCAGAGCGTTTATGAGCGTTTTATGTAAAATTTATACACCATAGAGTTTCCTTATATCTTAATAAGAACCGCTTCCAAAATCCGTCCAAACATATTACCGACATCGAGATACGGAAAAGAAAAACTCTAATTACATTATAGAACGAACAAACGCGAATACCACATTAGGAAGGATTATGTGGAGGGTAAAAATACCCACGTTTTTTTACCCCGATCGGTGCTTTTGCACTGTTGGAGGCGAGGGTTAATTTGAATTTATGCTGGCAGTAAATATTTTTGGTACCTACAAAGAGTTATTGGTCGCGATTTATTACTGTACAGTTTTTAAAGGGTTATTTTTTTGTAAGTATTTACATTGATGTTCACTGCTAAAATGTTTGTGTACTGGTGATGGTTAGCATTCTGTTACATCAAGAATTAAATACCCGTTAACTTTTCAAAAAGGATGGGTGTAATTAAAGTATTCATTACATACTTTCCGAAAATATTATGTATACTGTTTGTATGTTATGAGTGTTTTAAAAATGGCAAATGGTTTTAAGAATAAGTACGGAAATGTGTCAATAAGGCCATGTATAAGGTCAACTTTGCCGGTATAAATACGATGGTGGTTCTGCAGCAGATTATTTTTGGATTGCTGCATGGTTTGATGACGAGTTATCTCTTGACAAAGATACTAATTCCTTTGTATATTATCCTAAGTCACCTCGAAGACACCCACAAATTAAAAGGGTAGTAACACTTCATTTTAATCCATCACCACGCGTACTGGAGAAAAAGTCATAACTATTATTTTTTACTACCAACAACGAACACATACAGACAGATAACGGAAGGTTGGTTTCCATTGCCAGTCGTTGGCAAAAGAACCCTAAAAACTAAATAAACTTTGTTGTTCAAATAAACCAAAAGTATTCTAACAAACGAAGTTAACTCGGCACCATTGCACAAGATAAAAAAATCTCTATTTGATATTTGTTCACTTTCCCATGATAATAGAATTATATGACTTATGGATTTTCCTCTATATATTTATGAGACGCTCTCCTGCATAAGGAAATCGGTATACCTGCTTAATGGGGAATAGAGCGTAAGCTGCAAAACAAATTCAGTGTTCATTAAATGCGGATCTCAGTAAAGACCAGAAGGGCCAAACTACGTGTCGACGACGATATGTGTCAAATTAGACGTATTTGTTCAAAATACAGTGTCGATGTCAAATAATATACGGGAAACGCCTTCTGAAACCACAATTTCGTTTAAAATTTCGGACTACAATGTCACTTACCTGAGCCCCAACCATTCCTTGCTTGAGTCTCGGTAGATCAGTGTAGAAGTATTTGGAGACAGACCAGGTTTCCACCACAGTCAGGTCAGTATTCAGCTCGAACTCGTTGATCTGGTTACGCAGGAACTTCCTGATGTTCCACGGAAGATCATTGTGCCTGTAATAGGAAATGTTGGTTTTAAATCATCAGCGCATTAGCTTAGGTGTATTGAGACTTGGCTTGCTGTTCGTAACAGATCAGCAAAGTAAAGCAACACTTGTACAGGTCACCACTTGGATGGGTGACCGTGTGTGGCATTTACATCTGAGCGCTACCGTGCTTCGGAGGGCATGTAAAGCTGTCGGTCGCGGTTCTTGTCTTCGGGCGGTCTGAAAAATCCGAAACCATAGTTGGCCACATCCATCACCAGCCTTTAACGGTCCACTGCTGGACCAGGCCTCTCCTTTGAAAGGAGGAATTGGCCTTCTATACCAAGCTGGCCAAACGGGTTGGTATAGGGTTTGTATCAAGTTTTCCTTCTCTTACAATGCTGTTCTCTGCATAATATGCTCCCTCTGTCGGCTCTTACGACACCCATGGGATGATATGGGGTGGTGACATTCCGTATTCTTAATCCGTCACCACACGGACAACTTGGCCACATACTCACAGAGAAAAAAAACAGTGCTCGTGATTTGCTAACAATTATACATTTTGGTTAAGATTGCGGGAAGCGGTTGGATATGGCCGGCTCAAGATCGGTCTGTGGGGAGAAATTTGGGGTAAGCATATGTGCAGCAGTGGCCGTCTGTAGGCTGACATGATGATGATACATTTTGAAGGCAATATTAGCTGGCTAATGGTAACTTGGCAAATGTAGTGTAAGATACCTGCCGGCTATTTGGAGAGACGATAATTATACGCAAAGTGGCTGACAGCGGCTGGACACGAAAATCGGGCTTCGTGGTGTGCCAATAGAGAGGTCTATATCCACCGGTGGTATACTATGATAATCATAACTTAAAACGAATTTTATAATTAAATATAATTGGTGTACTACCACGCCAGTTGCAGAGTTAATTTACAACATAATATTAACTACGTACTAAGGTAAAGCAGTAGAGCTCTTGTGTATGAACTCAGTAATCTCCGGCACTACGCGTCGGTAAAAAAAAAGGCTCTTTGTATATGATAGCCTCATTCTTAAGGTAGGTTATTTTGCTGTCGCAAGTAACTTTATTTATTTTACTAGCTTTCGCCCGCAGCTTCGCCCGCATGAAATTTTAATAAAGAGTAGCCTTTGTACTTCTCCAGGTTTCATCAAATTTCATCACAAACGGATCTGCACATTAGCCGTGTAGCATACATATAAACAAATAATACCTACTTAAAATTACTTTTGTTTTCATAGTCGTCAAACTTTAGGTAAAGATTAGTATGTAGGTATATTATTAAAGTTATTGAAGAGCTTATGTATCTACTGAATAGAATAGTAGCAAAAGTAAAAACTGAAAGCATTACCACAAAGTACATAATCAGACCGCCCCTCTGTAAGCGCTTTGAATGACGCTGCGCTTATATCAATTATATCGTGATAACTTTTAAACTATTCGTCAAAACTACTTACTGTAAAGACAAAGTTCATCTACATTAAATACTAAAGGCAATAAATCTATCAATTTTGAAAACAATTGATAACTACACTACTCTAGAATGAGCATTGTAAAAAACATATTTTTTGTGTTACACTGTTTTATTACAATAAAAATGATCTAGTTAGGTTATGTACCAAAAGCTAAAAAGTAATTTGGTAAGTCCTAGCTGCCAGATCGCACCAAACTTCTCATCAATCTGGGGTATTGATCAGACAAATATAAAATCGTTGGGCCAGTGAAATTTCTATCATAATGTTTATTCTGGATACGCTACGCCCAAAATTAAAATAAATGTTTTTTTTTTTTTTAGTTTATTTTATTTTCAAGTTTTTAGTTTTGTCTGTTAATACTTCTCATTCTGTTTTCATCGTGAGGTCTATTCTACCAATCAAGCTCTTTCATTCGATACCCATATTGAGGTATATGTGGAAAATAAGTTTTCCGCTATTTTGTGGCGGCGGCTATCTTGGATTTTTAATAGTAAGGTCAATTCTACCAATCAAGCCCTTTCATTTGATTCCCATATTGAGGTATTATGTGGAAAATAAGTAATCCGCCATTTTGTGACGGCAGCCATCTTGAATTTTTCATAGTGAGCCTCTATGGTAAACAATTTCACCGTACATTATCTTCAAGTAACTTTTACGGTTTAGGCAACGCACGCGAAGACAGCTTTCAGAGTTCAGGATTTTTGCCGACTTAGTTGATACTTTTCCTTATAGGCATTTTCATTTTCCATTAGGCATTCACTGAGGGAAAAATTTAAAGAAATTAAGATAATGACTGTCGCATCTCAATACATTTATGAGAACTTGTTATATGTCAGGAAAAATATAAATATGTTTTCTAAATTCAGCGACATTCATAAATTAAATACACGAAACAAAAACAAACTTGTTCTACCTACAACTAGACTACAAAAAATAAGTAACTCATACAAGTGTCAAAGCATACGTTTTTACAACAAAATTCCAGACAATATTCAGGAACTAAGTATTAATAAATTCAAAGTATTTATTAAACAGAGCTTGTGTTCAAAAGCTTATTACACACTTAAAGATTATTTAGCAGACAAAAACGCCTGGAATTGAGTTTAAAAATTATGAATTGACATTAAATTATGAATTGACATTATGAATTTTGAAATTAGTGACATAATATTTTTATTTACATTTGTAGTACTTATATCTTTACATTCTGACATTTTTGATTTGACATTTGTAATTTTATTTATTTTGTTTTGACATTGTTTGATTTGACATTGTTATTTTCTTTTGACATTTAAAATTACTTAAGTAATATATTATTATTTTATTTTTTAGACATTCTTAAATTGACATTCAATAATATTTTCTGACATTTAAATATATGCCATTTAATTGTTTAAATTTTTATAATTTTACATATTGTTTACAACATGTATTTTACTATGTATTAGCATGTAAAGTTGTGAGTACGATGTGGGCATTATTAAACATATAAACAAATAGTTGTGGCAACCTGTCTGATGGCTTAGGCTGACATGCCTATGCATACACCTTCTGATGGCGTGGAGGCATAGTGATACAGATCGTGCTGGCTCCCTCAATCAAGGTTGAGCCGTACGATTGCTGTTGAATGCGGGCCATCAGTGGGCCGAGTCAGTCAAAAGCGTCAGATGATTTCCTGCATTGTACTTGCATACTAAACCCTTTTTTGTCTGGACTTTAAAAGATCAAGAAAAGACTAAAGAAATTGAAGTGACAAAAAAACAATGACTGAGTTTGTTTCGGCTTTTCTTCTCAAGAAGTCATTTAGCTAGGAAAAGCCGGCATCATCTAGAATAGGGTTTTGACATGTATAAGTGTTGTAAACAACCAAAATGCAGAAATAAATATGTCTTTATGTCTTTATATTATGGCAACATTATACAAAATCTTTATAAATTGTAGCCTATCTGTTATTCTGATGTATAAACTATATTACTCTAAAGTTTCATCCAAATCCGTTCAGTAGTTTTTGCATGAAAGAGTAACAAACATCCATCCATACATCCATCCATCCATCTATACATACATATTCACAAACTTTCACATTTATAATATTAGTAGGATTAAATTTTAACAAAATCGGTTCAAGCGTTTTAGCGTGAAAACGGAACATACATATATACACACTTTCGAATTTATAACATTAGAAGGGAAGTAGGGATAGTAGGGATATCATTAGAGACTTTATACACAACATTATCTAACTGTTTTACCACCTTCATAGCATGTAAATTATTTTTACCGCTTACTCGTGAACATGCCACATATAACTGACCATGTGAAAAACAACATGTTCGGGGGTCGATTGCAGCCGTTTCAAGTCTGTCCCTGCGATTTATTTAGAAAATACACACAGGGCTACGAATATTCAGCCCTCCGAAAGTAAGATAGCCCCGTTGAGTTACTCAAGAGTTATCTGAATTCAGGCCTCAGTCTCCCACCCACGGATTCCCACGTACGTGAGGTGTGGGAATTTGGGAATAATGAGACACCTGTATAAGTACAGAACACGAAGGAACGAAAGAAATCAAAGAAACACATCCACATTCATTATTCAAAAGAAACGACTAAGACACCAATCCGACGAAAACGAAAGAAAATTAATTAAATATTTTCGTCAAAATATCTTTAACGTACAGACTTTTTCACCACCACAGTTTTATTATAGTATAGATATCGTGATAACTTTTTAACTATTCGTCCAAACTACTTACTGTTAAGACAAAGTTCATCTACATTAAATACTAAAGGCAATATCTATCAATTTTGAAAACAATTTGATAAGTACACTACTCTAAAATGAGCATTGTAAAATACATATTTTTTGTGTTACACTGTTTTATTACAATAAAAATGATCTAGTTAGGTTATGTACCAAAAGCTAAAAAGTAATTCGGTAAGTCCTAGCTGCCAGATCGCACCAAACTTCTCATCAATCTGGGGTATTGATCAGACAAATATAAAATCGTTGGGCCAGTGAAATTTCTATCATAATGTTTATTATAGATACGCTACGCCAAAAATTAAAATAAATGTTTTTTTTTTAGTTTATTTTATTTTCAAGTTTTTAGTTTTGTTTGTTAATACTTCTCATTCTGTTTTCATCGTGAGGTCTATTCTACCAATCAAGCCCTTTAATTCGATACCCATATTGAGGTATTTGTGAAAAATAAATTTTCCGCTATTTTGTGGCGGCGGCCATCCTGGATTTTTAATAGTAAGGTCAATTCTACCATTCAAGCCCTTTCATTTGATTCCCATATTGAGGTATTTGTGGAAAATATGTAATCAGCCATTTTGCGGCGACAGCCATCAGCTCTTCAGGTTCAGCCGTTTTAGCGTGAAAACGGAACATACATACATACATACACACTTTCGAATTTATAATATTAGAAGGGAAGTAGGGATAGCAGGGATATCATTAGAGACTTTCTTTATACACAACATTATCTAACTGAGTTCAGGCCTCAGTCTCCCACCCACGGATTCCCACGTACGTGAGGTGTGGGAATTTGGGAATAATGAGACACCTGTATAAGTACAGAACACGAATGAACGAAAGAAATCAAAGAAACACATTCACATCCATTATTCAAAAGTAACGAATAAGACACCAATCCGACGAAAACGAAAGAAAATTAACCGAGAACCTCATCAATCCACGGCGAATCTTAACACCGCCATTCAGAAAACGCCATCTATGTTTACATATACAAACCGACCGAGATAGAAAATAATATAGACTAATAGACCATTTATTGAAAAAAGGATCTATAGTAATTGTTTTTATCATTTAAAATAAATTGAAACGATTATATAACTATTATATAAACATAATAATTTGAAATAAATGAGATTGGCCGTTTAAATTAAGTGGACATTGTAATAAATGTTGACACAGAGACTTTTTGTTTATGAAACTGCCGAATATTATACTCTATAATTTTTTTAATAACAGAAAGATACCTGACACATAATTATTGTCTTTTTTGCAAGAAACATTTATTTTGCTAGAAAATTCTTTGAAAATAGTGACATCTATCGGTCGGAAGGATAACTATAAATATCCTCGGTTCCAGTATTTATTTATCGAAACTACGTAAAAATATACTGACGAAATTAAGAAACACCTCCTTTTTTAAAGTCGCGTAAATAGCCATAAAACACTTCGACGGTACCTTTTTAGACTAACTATACTTTTACTAACAAACTTATAATGATCATAGATGGCATCACATATATAACCAATTTTGGATGATCCCTGTTTTGTTTGGGACTACGTACAAAGGAGAGGTCAAGCTGTACACCGAAAACCACTCAACCGATTGTGATGTAACATATACTATTTTATAGATTTAAGTATCCTTTGTACATGGGTGTAAGTTTTATTGAAATCAATTTCGCCATTTTAGAGATCTTTAGCAACATAGGGAAAGACGTCGGACAGACAGACAGACATAAATTCTAAAAATTATCAAGTATTGCTTTTTATCATTTTCCTAGATTTTTTAGCTAATTTTCGTCAAAATATCTTAAATGTACAGACTTTTTTACCTCTACAGTTTTATTATAGTATAGATAGATTATATAAATATACTACACATATATAAATACTTATACATACAAACATGCATACATACATACAACAAACATACACAAACACACATATGTAATAAATATTATGTAATTACATTCATTACATTACATAAAAAGGTGTGGTGAGTGATTAAAAGAATACAAAGTGGTTCTACTTCATTTCATTCCTTGTCATAAGAGTGGTCTAAAGAAAATACACGAAGCAAATAGGTAGTATAATGAGGGTGTTTGATATTTCTTCTACCACCAGACAGCGCTTAGTATGCCTCAGGTCCAAACTGACGTCAGATATGTACAGACGCGTACACACGCATAATACAAACAAACACAGACGTACGAAAATATAGGGGTTTTGACAGTTTTGTCAGGTTTCTGGATCTGATACCTCAGTGCTGCCGCGTAGTGAGCGTCATTTCAGAAGACCCTCATTGCGAAGGCACGGAAAACTCGACACCAAACACTATCTCAATCAGACAAAATTATTTTAGTCTATGACCCACAGTGCTTTTGTGAAGCAAGTTAGGAGAGGCTGAAAGCCAGCAGTGGAAAGGCTGCTAAGGACATGAAAATTCAGCTACGCATTTACACTGAGCATAAATTGTTGGAAGGTTGGCGTAATTCTCATTAACTTGACAAAATACTCTGTAATTACACGCAAATAAATTATGATCCTGTTGAGTAGTACTGCAGATGGGTTTCTCTTTTAAATAGACACCGAGTACCGTTTGATATATTTAGGATATACTAGCAACTACCCGCGGTACTCATCGGTCGTGACATAGCGTAGGTATAAGATTAGATTGGGATTACGTGGTCATGGAATCGAATCATGTAATAAAAGTGAGTGGATTTCCGAAACATAATTAATGAGATGGTTTATTAGAATTTATCATATATAGACTGCACAGTTGGCGTAGTAGTTTAAGCGTTCGTCTTGCCACTTGATACTGCGCCGATTATTGTGTGTTCGATGCCCACACGGGGTAACACTTAGTAAGATCCACAAATTGTTGTTTCGAGCCCGGGTGAATTTTGAATAATTTATTCCTAGTGTGGGAAGATTTATTTTAAAGTCATCATCATCGTCCTAGCGTTATCCCGGTTGCATCCAAGACTAAACCGCCTTGGAGCCCGCATACTGGTCTAACCAGATATGACAGAATATCAACTTTTCCTCAGAGCGACTGCCATCTGACCTCCGCAACCCAAAGGGATAGCGATATTCCGTGGTTTAGACCAGTATCAGTTAATTTTAAAGTAACAAATATAAAAACGCTCGATTGGGTTAAAATGATCGTGAGTGGATTTTCCCAAAATATTATTGGGTATGATGGTTTATTTTTTATTTTGTTAGCCGAGTGTTCCTAACTTTATTTTTACTACATATATCAACGCTATGTAAGTAGGTTACATTGTTTCTGGTAGTGAAACTAACGCGTTCATATTTTATCTGTTTAAATACCACATTTTCCATTAGTTGGTGCATTCTGTGCCGTTGCCAAAAACCAAAAACCATCTTGTTTTAGCCACTACCAACTTTTGGCAAAAAAATAGTAACTTGTAACGTTAAGCATACGAGTAATATTTTTGGATAGTTCTTGGATAAAATCTTTCTACTACTGTATATGACTAAAAGATATCTGCAGCTCCGCTCACATATTTTATTTTAATTTAACTATTTCTTCCCGAATTAAATTTCGTGGAATCCCATCTTAGTGCACCCCTACGGTCTCCAAGGAATATACATGTCCGGATTCCGGCTCCTTACACCCAATAGTTTGGCTGTGTGTAGTCTACACAGTAACGCAAGAATTTTATTATCATCATCATATCAGCCGAAAGACACTGCTGGAAAAAGCCCCCCTCCCCAAGGCTCTCCGCATAGACCGATCCTGAGCCACCCAAGAATTTTATAAATACACATAAACTTTTTAAAGTATTTAGCATGTTTGTTACTCTTTCACAGAATGCTATATCTAATAGAATATCAGCTGAAAAAAACGAGCTCAGGTTGTGTCGCATGCGAACCAACTAAAACTAACAAGCATTCGATATTCCCTCCAATTTCGTCCAAAAAACCTTTACCGTTTCGCTGAACCATCCGTTTTTCTTTATTTAGCGTCGTGCTGCCTGTCCATAGTGCAAACGACTTGCGGCGACTTTTGATAGACAAACATCTATTTTTAGGGGCCGGTTTGGTAGACAGAATATTCATGAAGGAGAATTTGTGGCTGGGTGAAGTTTAAACGCCCCGTTTACTGTTCGTTTGAGTTTAGGTTTGGAAATAAAAGGGATTGTTTATGATGAGGAATTTGACTTATTTTTTTACTTCAGCAGTTGATATAATTTGTAAAACTACTTATTAATTCCTCGTAGTACTTCATCCTAATAACCTAGAGATGTCCACTGTCGATGTGCACATGGGCCTCCTCCTAGTCTCTCCATCAAATATAAAGTTATCTTGTCATAAAATCATGAACCTTATAATACTGCTCAAACTATAATGAGTCTAGGACCTGACCATCTATTCAAACCTAGCAACTATTTTTTTATAGACTCACGCCTGTATCCCCGAAGGGGTAAGCAGAGGTGTAATATTACACCCACATTTCGCAATGAATTTTTAGGTCCCACGTAATAGAGGGCGAGCCTATTGCCGTACCGGGCACCAGACTCCGTGCTGCTACTGAGAATTTTCTAACGGTAAAACTCAATAACACTTTGCCCGACCCGGGAATCGAACCCGAGACCTTCCAATCCCACGCGCGCATTTATGCCGCGAGACCAACGAGGTAGTCCGCCGAGGCAGACCTAGCAACTAGTACAGTGAAGACTATGGGTACATACCTAATGGATCATCCATATTCCGTACTATATTAATTATGATAAATGCTAATCTGTATTTCTGTTATGCTGTCACGGCTAAACCATTGATCGAATATTGATGAAATTTTATATACTTATGGATTGTTGTAGATCAAAGTCAAACATAGCTTAGAATTATTTTCAATAATCTACCTCTAAAGCGCTGAGCTAATTCATATCGATAAGAGCCAAATAAATAAGTTATAAAATTAGTACTTTCATCGACATACCACCCTAGCAAAGCCGCAATCCTTAAACGATTATTTTCAATACATTTTCAATAATAAATTTCATAGTAAGTACTATAAACAAAGGGAGTCTAAACATTACATAGCCGTCAAATTACTTATAGGAATTGCCTGCGTCTTCTACTCATTGTAAAACATAAGAAATATTGGCGCATACTTCTACAATTTTACAGGCAATTTTATTGTACAATAAAAAATAAGTTATTGTATCGATAGCAAAGGAAATAATAAAATCCAATTCAATATTGTGAAAACGTTGTTGTGAAATATACGTACAGTAAAATGTTTACGATCTGTAAAAGCAAATTTTTAAAAGATTAAAGGATATAACTTAACAGCTTTACAGTTCTGTATAAGATTTGATTGTGCTTAACAGCTGGCCTAGTGGAGGGACCAACTACACAAACTGCCACGCAGATGGTGTCGGGTTCAAATACAATATTCTGCGTAACGCCGGCGCGCACCCATAATTAATATAGTACGGTGATTTTCCGAAGTCATGCGTGTATTAAATTGTTCATTATCGCTTGCTAAACGGTGCAGGAAAAGGTTGTGAGGAAACTGACAACTGCAATTGTGAGAGTTCGGTTTTATTTTCGTTTTGCATTTGGCTAGCGTAGTGAACTATGGCCTTACATTTCTCATATTGAAAATAGAGCATATCATCATAGTATTGGGTAAATACCAAGACCAAACACAATTTAATTTACTCGTCATAACTTCGCAATGTCGATGGTGGTTGGCTGGGTTGAACCCGGGACACTTCATAGCTATTAGTACTATGCAGTTAATCTATAAAAAATAATAATTATCTCCACTAGACTATCACTGCCTGCTATCTCATTCTCACAACAATATATAGTATTATGAAAACCAAAATCGGAGTCTCCTAAACACACAACTAATATCGTTTTACCACATAAATAGTTGACCAACATAACGAATAATATAAATAGGTGTCCCAAACATTCTGTCCTCTACCGGAAATCGAATGCCTGACCCCTTGTTTACTGATCATTTCGGCAGAAAGACATTCGCTTCGGTATATTTCCGTTCAATTATGGCGGGTACCTATATAAATCTAACAAATAGTTAGGGGCTTTGTTTATAACGTATCTCATAGCACTATGAATTTAGGGGTTGCGGAGGTCAAACAGACATTCTCTCTGTGGAAAAGCTAATATTCAGACCAATCCAGTTAGACTACAAAGCGGACCTCGGGCTCTAACTGGAAAAAACGCTAGGAGGGTGATGATTATATTAATATGAAACAAAAGTCTTTTGTTTGATTTATATAGAAGTGGCGGCGACAGCCCAGTGATGTATGTAACGGACTGCCGATACGATGGTCTCGGGTTCGATCCCTCGATACCCCGGACACACACCTCTGACTTTTCGAAGTTATGTGTGTATTATAAATTAACTATCGCTCGCTTAATGATGTGTCCGGTAGATGGCAATAGGCTCGCCCCCTATTACATTGGGACCGAAACATAACTGACGAAGTGTGGGTGTGTAATACACCTCTGCTTACCCTTTCGGGGATAACAGGCGTGAAGTTATGTTTTAAAAGAAACACATTATACTTTTTCTGTGTACCTTCTATTTGTAAAGGTTATTCCAGTACGCAATCTTGTGTTGCGGAGAACTTTACAAACTTCCAAGCAATGGGTATAAAGAACACCTAGACTCGAAACAACAATTTGTGGGTCACAGAAAATGTTGTCTTCTATAGAGATTGAATCTAAAACCTAGTTCGGCCTAGTGCCAATCATCATATGGCGTAACGACAGCTTATAATGGGTGGCGCAAAAGTAATGACCCTATTTGGTTCAGCCACAACTTTGTTTCTAAATTAGAAAACTAGAATTAGTTATTTAAATATGTATATTTGTGCCATGAAGTTTAGTTGCATTATGATTTAAATATGATGTCTATATTAAATTTTGACCTCCGGAGTTGAATTTTTGAGCCCTATTTATGACATTTTCCATAACTAGCCGTAACACTTCCTGCGATATGTTTCTTATTTCTTAGTGTATGTTTTCTTTTAAAGCTGCGAGAGTCTGTGGTTTGTTCACATACACCCGAGATTTCAAATAGTGAATTTTACATTTCGAAGGGGACTGTCAGACGCTTACTGACTAAAAACCAACCCGTGCTCCTCGTGTACCCATGTGTCAGAGGGTAGCATTCCTCGCTACCCCCCGACGGGTATTGGCCCGCCAGATGGTCAGGCGGGCTCCGAACGAAACCCCCTTGGCGGTGAAGGTGTTGGGCTCCGCCGCCAAAACACTCAGCGGCCGCAGAGGATAGGGAGGACGGCAACGCAACACCGCATCTCCTCTTCCTCACACAACGCAATGACCTGCCAAGTTTTGTTTGAATGTTTGCAAAGTTCTCCAGCGATACAGGGAATTTTTCTTACTGCGGGAGTTGTTGTTTAGAAATGAAAATGAAAAATGGACTACGGTTAAACATTATATTTTTAAAATGTTTCATAAATTTTACCTATGGGGAAACTTTAGCTTAGTACTGAGGAAATGAGGCAGTGTAGGTCACTAAAAAGCTCTTAAAACATTGTTTCTATTTCTTCAATAATCTTAAAACATCTACAGTGTATGAGTATGCAATCGGACATACATATATGCGAGACTACGAGAATATTTATGTTATTTTTTCTACTGAGTATTCGAACGAAACACGTATAAGATCCAGTGCATTTTCACAAGTTGGTACCGTACTGCTGCCGTACAACGGCAATAATGCCGGATTGCACACGTGCCGCTATATAGACCAGTGCAGATACGTTAGAAAACGGTAAAAAGTAAAATAAAATTACAGTAGGATGAAACCCATTGGAGAAGGAAGAGAATATAGCGATCATTAAAGGAAAAATAAATTACGGGCGATCTGAGGTCGGGAAGTCGGGTTGCGATTTTAAGGGTAAAAAGGGGTTTATCTCGATTGCCGTCAAAACTACAAGTCCGACGGGAAAAAACGTCAATGGCAAGTTGTAGGTAATAAAAAGATCTACAATTTTTGTATTTACACAACACAAAAACACAAAAGTTCATTCACACAACGTCATAATTTATGTGAAAAATTCTAATAACCAAGTTTTTGATTTTTTATTTTTAACTTTTACAATATATTTTTCTTTTACACAAAATTTGGTGAAAACTTGCCTTTTTATGTTCCAAACACACTGTTAATGTTTTTTATTTAAAATATTTATTTTTACGCCTTATTTTGCCTTAATATCGAAATAAAACCCTTATTTTCAATTGAAAATTCTCACGTCAATATATCAGTTTTTTTTTATTGTTCGGCGTTCGTTGAAATGTCTACTTTCTGATGGTGTGTATAAAATATACATTAATAAGGTAAACGTTCTCAGAAAGAAATGAAACAACCTCGTGACCGATTTTTTTAAATCATAATGTACAATTTTGAGATAGTTATTAAAAT
This sequence comes from Euclidia mi, assembly GCA_944739405.2. Taxonomy (NCBI): domain Eukaryota; kingdom Metazoa; phylum Arthropoda; class Insecta; order Lepidoptera; family Erebidae; genus Euclidia; species Euclidia mi. Next base: position 57,611,994 of record OX123199.2, read on the forward strand.
TAACACTTTAATTACTCCAAAAACGTAAGATTCCATGCTACATTGATAAATAAGAACTTAAAAATCGATATATACAACTAAAATTAGCAACCAAATAAGTTAATATTTAATAAGACATCTACAAAATTTTGAGAAAGTTATAGAATCATTAAATTATAGCGTAGACTCCTATTTATTACTATTTTAAGATAATGTATATACTTGAGTGACCCACAGACAATTTGAGCCCATAAATAGTTATTTTATAGAGAAGTGGGAAAGGGCTAGGTGGATCCCAGCCCTGACAGAACAGTGAACAACATTATTCATAAAAATACATATACATACATACATAACGTCACGCCTTTTATCCCCGAAGGGGTAGGCAGAGGTGTATTTCTACACCCACTTTTCGCCAGATATACTTTAGTCCCACGTAATAAGGGGCGAGCCTATTGCCGTACCGGGCACATTTCCAGACTCCGTGCTGCTACTGAGAATTTCGTGACAGAAAAACCCAATAACACTGCCCGACCCAGGAATCGAACCCGGGACCTCCCGATCCCACGCGCACATTTATGCCGCGAGACCAACGAGGCAGTCGTATAGGGTTTGATGTCGAGTTTTCCGTCTCTACGCAAAGATGGTATTTGCATCGTGTTATCCCTTAGTCGCCTCTTACGACACCCACGGTAAGATAGGGGGTGGTGACACTTGTATTCTATGCCGTCAACCACACGGCAAAAAATACATATTTTTAGGAATAATGTTGTTCACTGTTCTGTATTTCGAATACTGACTAACTGTTTTTACAGCTGATACGAAATAACAAAATAACAGGCAGTAAGGCCCAGATCCACCTAGCCCTTCCCCTTTTCTCTATAAACTAACTAATGATGGCCTAAAAGTTTCATCCTACTATAATTTTCTATCGTTTCAAAAATTATCTACCATGGTCTAATATTTTTCTTTACGATGGTCTTCGTTGTAGAGCAGCTTTACGTTCGACCGTATACAAAACATGCATCTCACTGCTTTCACATTTCATCATCGGTCCGAAGGCCAATTCTCGTATTTTATGTTTTATTTTATTATTGACATTTTATATTTTGAACGAAATGAGATTAGATCTTTAATTGACACCGAATCGGTATTTTGCAAATTTAATGTCATTATCGTCTAATTTGACTTCTATAGTTCGACGTTGCCACATTGTTCAATTTACGATCTAGTCACAATAACATTCCAATAACATTCAAATATCAATTAATTTAGGAGAATACCATTTGTGACATAAGTATGACACAGACATTAGATCGAAACTGCATTTTGTACAAATATAATTATGAGCATTTGGCTTCTGGTACTTGCGCATCGACAAAACACCATCCGTGCTAATCACGTCACCCCGTCTATAAAGAAACAGTAGGCCATAGTTGCAAATAGGCCTCTCCTAATTTGTATCACAATAGCATTGTGGCTATTGTGAGCCAATAGGAGGATTCGGCCTACTATTACTAATACTGAACTCTATTTCGAATGCGCTATTCCTTTTGCAAATGCAGCAGAATCGATATTGTTCTCTTAAGTTTATTATCTGAGGCACGTGTAAAGCGTGAACTATAACGTCCAATATAATCTCGATGGGTCAACTTATAATGATCATTATCATAGAATTATCTGGTGGCGAGGGATGTATCCCATATCAAGTGTATGAAAGATGAAACAGGAGTGGTTCTTACGGATGATGATAGGATTAAAGAAAGATGGAGAACATATTTTGAAATTTGTGGCGGCGATAGCCGAGTGGGTATACCAACAGACTGCCATGCAGAGGGTATCGGGTTCGAATCCACGGCGCGCACCAATGACTTTTCGGAGTTATGTGCGTATTGAATTGTTAATTATCGCTTGTCCCGTGCCTCGGAGAGCACGTTAAGCCGTCGGTCCCGGTTGTCATGAAGATCTTTGACAATCGTTACAGGGCGTCAGTACCTTCTAAATAAAACTGACACTAGTCTAAACCATGGAATATCGCTATCCCTTCGGGTTGCGGAGGTCAGACAGGCAGTCGCTCCGTGGAAAAGCTAATATTCAGTCAAATCCGGTTAGACTAGAAAGCGGACCCCAGATTGAAACTGGGATAACGCTAAGAGAAAGAAGAAGGAGAACATATTTTGAAAAATTAATGAATGAAGAGAATGATTGGTGCAAAATGCTTGAGAACAAGGCGAAGAATATTGGACTAGTGAATGTAATAAGTAAGGATGAGGTAAGACGGGCTGTGAGTGGAATGAAGAATGGGAAAGCATTAGGACCAGATGGAATACCAGTAGAAGCATGCAAGGTGTTAGAGGAGGATGGATGGGCGTGGCTGACTTTATTCTTCAATAAGATGTTGCATGAGGAGACAGTACCCAAGGAATGGTGCAGGAGTTACCTAGTGCCCATTTTTAAAAATAAGGGAGATGTCCAAGAATGCAACAAAAATCGGGGAATAAAGTTAATGCCTCATAGTATGAAAGTATGGGAGAGAGTAATTGAGCGAAGTTTGCGAGCAGAGAGTGAGATTTCACGTAACCAATTCGGTTTTATGCCTGGTCAAGGTACGGTGGATGCCATTTTTGCACTTCGCCAGATTTGTGAAAAATACAGGGAGGCGCATAAAAATCTGCATATGGTATTCGTTGACCTCGAAAAGGCATATGACCGGGTACCGCGTGAAGTCTTGTGGTGGGCCCTCAAGAAGAAAGGAGTGCCTGAAAAGTACCTGAAGTTGATCCAAGCTATGTATGCTGAATGCCACACGCAAGTCCGGTCCGCAGCTGGAATCACAGCCAGATTCGATGTGGCTGTAGGCTTGCACCAAGGGTCGGCTCTTAGTCCTTACCTCTTCTTGTTGATTATGGATGCCATATCATCGGACATACAGGAAGAGGCACCCTGGTGCATGCTGTTTGCCGACGACATCGTCCTGGTAGCAGAAAGTGGACAGGAGGTGCAGAGCAAGCTGGAGGAGTGGCGGCAGAGACTGGAGAACGTAGGCCTTAGGATAAGCAGAACCAAAACTGAATACATGTTCTGTGACTTTGGCGGCCTCTCTAGTCCAAGCCCGGTTACACTCGACGGTATACCCCTACCAGTATGCTCCGACTTTCGCTACCTCGGTTCACTCCTGCAACACGACGGCGAAATTGACCGAGATGTTCGGCAAAGGATCAACTCAGGATGGATGAAATGGCGACAGGTCTCAGGCACAATATGCGATACTAAAATGCCTTTGAAATTCAAGGGACGCATATACAAGGCGGTTATAAGGCCTGTCGTAATGTATGGAGCTGAGTGTTGGGCTACTAAGAAGATGGATGAAAAACGATTACATGTGGCAGAGATGAGAATGTTGCGATGGATGTGTGGAGTTACGAGAATGGATAAGATTAGGAATGAATACGTGAGAGGTATTCTGAAAGTGGCGCCTATAGACGAGAAAGTGAAAGGAAGTCGTTTGGCTTGGTATGGACATATTATGCGAAGAGATGATATGTATTTAGGTAAGCAAGTGATGAATATGAAGGTAGAGGGATGGAAAGGGAGAGGGAGGCCAAGGAAAAGATGGATGGACTGTGTGAGGATGGATATGAAAGAGAAAGGGGTAAATGATCAGATGACGGGCGACAGAAAAGAATGGAAACGAAGGACGTACTGCGCCGACCCCAAATAGATTGGGACCAGGGCAAAAAGATGATGATGATCATAGAATTATCTGGTTATTTGATATTGACCAAATAACCAGATAATCGGGAACTATCCCTATCATGGACGTATATATGGCTTGGGGTCAAGCTATATTGGACAACTTAGGCTGGACGTTGCCAGCCCTTACCAAATAAGCCTGGACTGTCTTTATTTCGCACATTCATACAATTCAAGTCCAAGCTATACTGGACATTGAAACTGGATGCCTAGGACATGGGACAGTATGAAGGGTCAAGTCAGCCAATCAAATCAAAAATAACCATTTAGTTTTGTGCTCAATAGATGGCGTTGACCGAATTTTAAATGTCGGTGTTAAGATTCTCCGGTAGGTCTATAAAAGGGATGTCCTTAGGTCATCTAGCTTTTAGTATTTTTTGGTCCGTTAATGGAGAAAGTAGCAAACCAGTTCAGTTTGTGACGAGAGTGTGTAGAGAGTAGATGATATTTAATGGTGTTTTCGATAGCTGAATTGTGAGTTGATTTTTAATTTATATTACTCATTTGTAATCTGTGTGATCCCATATTTTCTAGAAGATTCTATAGGCATATTTTAAGTAAATTTGTGACACAAACTTACTAAGGACGAGGTAAGCACGCTTTCGCCTTGACAAATAACTTTTTTTTATTTATTTAAACTATGATAATATGTTTAACAAAGTGTTCCATGGACGAATTTAATCCATAAGGTATTTTTAATAGTCAATTACGAATGATAATGATATAATGTTGATAGTAGGTGCATTATTATATTAATAAAATTCTTTAAAAAATATTTTTGCTACAGGTATACTTACATATTATATATATAAAATAAGAAACCAATATTACATATATAAAACTATTTACAAATATAATATTATTTGTATAATTTTATAACAAAATGGCCACATAGCTTAAAAATCGTCTAGAATCTGAAGTGAAGTTACCAAATTACAACATTTTATCTCGACAAGTTACTCGTAAGATACCAAACTACTACATTGTATCCCGGCTAAAAAGTTTCGCGTAGTTCCAATAATATCGGGTATTTTCAAGCTAGATGCTTAGCTATAGATAAAACCAAAACCTGATCTTAATACAAAATTCGATCCATATCTTTATAGCAATTTCGGAGTTTAAAAAGAAAACACATAATAATATTTAAAACAATAATTGCTTAATTTGTTAGCATCACGACGCGTCGCCATCGCCGCTTGACGCGTCATGACGCCAAGAGTCATTTTCATATCATTCAAAAAGATGGCTAAAGGCTCTATAACATCATGCTACGAGCCAAGGGCGTTACCAGCCGATTGCCTAGAGGGGAGGGGGGCAAGGACACCAGCCGATGGCCTAGGAGGAGGGCAAGTTGATATGTAAAATAACAAAAGTAGTTATTTAAAGTATGAATTGTAGGGTCTTTTGAATCTTTAGGGGGGCGGGGGTGGGGCGCTGCCCCTCCTGCCTTTCTTGGCGTCACCCATGCTACGAGCTATGTGAGTTGAACAAAATGAAAGCAAATATTTAAAAACTAAACAACACGATTAAATAGAAAATAGTCCTAAAAAGTTGATGTCAGTTCTGCAGTTCAAATAATTATTTCTGCTAACTAGTTTTTTGTGCTATTTGTGTTTTTCTATTGTATTGTCATTAAGTATTGATAAGTGTACAAATTTGTACTTCTACCCGCCGGTAAAGTAGATGTAATCCGTGTACAAACAAAAGATTCAGTTGTAATGAAACATAGATACATATCAAGCTACCAATAGTGAATAGCATGTTAAAAAGCAGCATGTAATAGCACGCTATAAAACGGTTTTAAGTCGAAAAGCGGCTGAAACCATTATTTATAACGCACAAATATATTATTATATAGTACATATTATATATTTTAATATAATTTATAACGCACAAATAAATAAGCAATACACAATAAAAGGCCAGCGTCATTTCAATAGCAGCAGCTGAACAATATCAAAATAATGATGTCCACTTGACGACGGAATTGCCGTCGGCAGCCGATCTCAACGGAGACTTGCCAACTGCTCAAGATATGTAGGAATAACAAACGTAATGTAATACTTTTTAAATCAAACAATAACACCTCAATTATAGTAAAACTATTTTTTCAAAGACAAAGTGTAAATCTTTTAACCATCTTGGTAACAAGGTGACCATTATGAACGTAACCAATTTAATGCTTCTAAATTTATTCGCTCAAGTCACAATGTGACGCTTATGAACTTCAAGGTATATAAATAACTAGAGGATGCCCGCGGTTACACCCGCGTTATTTAAGGCTACTGCTCCGCTCCCGTCGCTCATAGCGCGATATTATATAGCCTGTAACCTTCCTCGACAATTGGGCTATCTAACACTGAAAGAATTTTTAAAATCGGTCTAGTAGTTCCTGAGATTAGCGCGTTCAACCAAACAAACAAACAAACTCTTCAGCTTTATATATTAGTATAAGATATATATTGCTTTTGGATTTGAGGTTATAATATAATAAATCATGTTAAAATAATTATGTCTTCTTTACTGAATATCGGTCGCTAGCCTATATCAGTGGTCTTTCTACTCCTCAGGTAGGTATTATATTCAAGTGAACAATGGGCAAACACAAGTGAACTCTATATTCCTTTACTTTCAATAGTCCCATTAAATGGCAGATCCGAAATAATTGAAGAGAGTCTATGCGCAAAATCTACGGCTTAAAGCGCTTTCCGAGCCAGGAAAACTGCCGAAGTCCTAACACCGCTATTTTCAAGCTATTTGTGTCAGAAAAACTTCAGCGTTCAACCTATTCGTTGAAAGAGGTTGTATTTTTGAGGTCATTTGCAACAAATTGACCCCTGTCACCTAAAGGTCCAAAATTAACGGTATCATTGCACACGACCACAAACCTTCACTGAATAGGACGAATTTGCTGCCATCCTGTATATCAATGTATGCTCCACTAAGAAATCGTACCGGGTGACCCAATAACCCACAGTCACTACCCTAACAGAAAAGCTGAAACAAGTACAATACAAAAGATAAAGATTGAACTATAGTACGCAGTTTGTAGACAGATTGAAACACCGTAGCTAATACTACTTTTAAGCAAAAGTGTACCTTAAAATTAAGGTAATAAAGTTTATATATCTGTGTGTTAGTGGTACGTTTGTTTATTACATTGTGTTGAATTGTAGCGGAGTAGCTACAACACCTGGTCCCCCCCGTGGGATCTCCACCTTGTCGTGGTGGGGGGGCTCAGTAACCGTGGATTGGTCACCCGCGGTGAAGCTAAGAGGGATCCAGGAGGGGACGCTCCGCGTGGGCTTGGAGGGGCCTGCGCAGGATGCGTCCAACGGTGCGGGTGCGGGGGACAGTTCTGTCTGTCCCTCGCAGTCGGGTGCGGTCGCGGGAGGAGAGGCGTGTCGGTGTTGCGTTGCCGCGCGCCCTATCTCCCGCGACCAAATGGGGGCGCACCATTCGATGCGTTGCGGTGGGGCCGCAGAGGAAGAGGAGATGCGGTGTTGCGTTGCCGTCCTCCCTATCCTCTGCGGCCGCTGGGCGTTTTGGCGGCGGAGTCCAACACCTTAATCCGTCGCCAAGGGGGTTTTGTTCGGGGCCCGCCTGACCATCTGGCGGGCCAATACTCGTCGGAGGGTGGCGACGAGTGCTTTGGTGATGCCCCACCCTCCGACACACGGGTACATGGCGGAAGTCGAGGTGGTTTTTAGTGGAAACACCACATACTCCGGCTCTTATTTCCCCCAAGAGTCGGAGATCCGAAGGGATTTTCCACCTCGTAAAACAAAAAAAAAAAAAAAAAAAAGCTACAACACCTGGTGTTGACTACTTTTAAACTACCACGATTTGCACACATACTAAAGATTATGTAACGGGTCTGAATCGTGTTAATGAACGAAAAGAAAGATGAAATACCTTTCTATTTTTCCCGACGTTTCGGCATGGGTTACACCAGCCGTGGTCACGGGATGACTCTTTTTGATGATTATGACGATTCAGACCCGTTACATAATCTTAAGTACCTGGTGTTGAGTCGTTTAAGCCCAAATGTTTAAATAATAGTTTCCTTCAAATAATGTTGTAATTATGTTACGATAGCTTTCGCCCGTGGCTTTGCCTTTTTGTTGGTTATCGTCCAAAAAGGCAGCCTATGTGATAGTCTAATATTTAAGTTATATTATTGCAAAGTTATACGAAAATCTGTTTTGCAATTTAGCAGCTAATAATAGCAGACATTTTTACCAACATACAAATAGTTTTCTCTCGGGCCAAAGCTAATAAAATATCATCATCTTCTTGCCCTGGTCGCAGTACGTCCTTAGCTTCCATTCTTTTCTGTCGCCCGTCATCTGATCATTTACCCCTTTCTCTTTCATATCCATCCTCACACAGTCCATCCATCTTTTCCTTGGCCTCCCTCTCCCTTTCCATCCCTCTACCTTCATATTCATTACTTGCTTCGTCAGTTAACTGATATAGATACAGCCAGATTAGTATATTTTAGTTATTTCCACAGCATAATGTCATATGGAATTTTATTATGGGGCAACGCAGCTGACATTCAAACTGTGTTTGTACTGCAGAAGCGGGCTATTCGTGCAATCTACAGTCTTGGTTCAAGGCATTCACTGAGGGAAAAATTTAAAGAAATTAAGATAATGACTGTCGCATCTCAATACATTTATGAGAACTTGTTATATGTCAGGAAAAATATAAATATGTTTTCTAAATTCAGCGACATTCATAAAATAAATACACGAAACAAAAACAAACTTGTTCTACCTTCAACTAGACTACAAAAAATAAGTAACTCATACAAGTGTCAAAGCATACGTTTTTATAACAAAATTCCAGGTAATATTCAGGAACTAAGTATTAATAAATTCAAAGTATTTATTAAACAGAGCTTGTGTTCAAAAGCTTATTACACAGTTAAAGATTATTTAGCAGACAAAAACGCCTGGAATTGAGTTTAAAAATTATGAATTGACATTAAATTATGACTTATTGACATTATGAATTTTGACATTTTGAAATTAGTGACATAATATTTTTATTTACGTTTGTAGTACTTATATCTTTACATTCTGACATTTTTGATTTGACATTTGTAATTTTATTTATTTTGTTTTGACATTGTTATTTTCTTTTGACATTTAAAATTACTTAAGTAATATATTATTATTTAATTTTTTTTGACATTCTTAAATTGACATACAATAATATTTTTTGACATTTAAATATATGACATTTTATTGTTTAAATTTTTATAATTTTACATATTGTTTACAACATGTATTTTACTATGTATTAGCATGTAAAGTTGTGAGTACGATGTGGGCATTATTAAACATATAAGCAAATAGTTGTGGCAACCTGTCTGATGGCTTAGGCTGACATGCTTATGCATACACCTTCTGATGGCGTGGAGGCATAGTGATACAGATCGTGCTGGCTCCCTCAATCAAGGTTGAGCCGTACGATTGCTGTTGAATGCGGGCCATCAGTGGGCCGAGTCAGTCAAAAGCGTCAGATGATTTCCTGCATTGTACTTGCATACTTAACCCTTTTTTTGTCTGGACTTTAAAAGATCAAGAAAATACTAAAGAAATTGAAGTGACAAAAAAAATAATGACTCTGAGTTTGTTTCGGCTTTTCTTCTCAAGAAGTCATTTAGCTAGGAAAAGCCGGCCTCATCTAGAATAGGGTTTTGACATGTATAAGTGTTGTAAACAACCAAAATGCAGAAATAAATATGTCTTTATGTCTTTATGCTTACCTACATACATATCATCTGTTCGCATAATATGTCCATACCAAGCCAAACGACTTCCTTTCACTTTCTCGTCTATAGGCGCCACTTTCAGACTACCTCTCACGTATTCATTCCTAATCTTATCCATTCTCGTAACTCCACACATCCATCGCAACATTCTCATCTCTGCCACATGTAATCGTTTTCATCCATCTTCTTAGTAGCCCAACACTCAGCTCCATACAATACGACAGGCCTTATAACCGCCTTATATATGCGTCCCTTGAATTTCAAAGGCATTTTAGGATCGCATATTGTGCCCGAGACCTGTCGCCATTTCATCCATCCTGAGTTGCTCCTTTGCCGAACATCTCGGTCAATTTCGCCGTCGTGTTGCAGAAGTGAACCGAGGTAGCGAAAGTCGGAGCATACTGGTAGGGGTATACCGCCGAGTGTAACCGGGCTTGGACTAGAGAGGCCGCCAAAGTCACAGAACATGTATTCAGTTTTGGTTCTGCTTATCCTAAGGCCTACGTTCTTCAGTCTCTGCCACCACTCCTCCAGCTTGCTCTGCACCTTCTGTCCACTTTCTGCTACCAGGACGATGTCGTCGGCAAACAGCATGCACCAGGGTGCCTCTTCCTGTATGTCCAATGATATGGCATCCATAATCAACAATAAGAGGTAAGGCCTAAGAGCCGACCCTTGGTGCAAGCCTACAGCCACATCGAATCTGGCTGTGATTCCAGCTGCGGACCGGACTTGCGTGTGGCATTCAGCATACATAGCTTGGATCAACTTCAGGTACTTTTCAGGCACTCCTTTCTTCTTGAGGGCCCATCACAAGACTTCACGCAGTACCCGGTCATATGCCTTTTCGAGGTCAACGAATACCATATGCAGATTTTTATGCGCCTCCCTGTATTTTTCACAAATTTGGCGAAGTGCACAAATGGCATCCACCGTACCTCGACCAGGCATAAAACCGAATTGGTTACGTGAAATCTCACTCTCTGCTCGCAAACGTCGCTCAATTACTCTCTCCCATACTTTCATACTATGAGGCATTAACTTTATTCCCCGATAATTGTTGCATTCCTGGACATCTCCCTTATTTTTAAAAATGGGCACTAGGTAACTCCTGCACCATTCCTTGGGTACTGTCTCCTCATGCAACATCTTATTGAAGAATAAAGTCAGCCACACCCATCCATCCTCCTCTAACACCTTCCATGCTTCTACTGGTATTCCATCTGGTCCTAATGCTTTCCCATTATTCATTCCACTCACAGCCCGTCTTACCTTATCCTTACTTATTACATTCACTAGACCAATATTCTTCACCTTGCTCTCAAGCATTTTGCACCAATCATTCTCTTCATTCATTAATTGTTCAAAATATGTTCTCCATCTTTCTTTAATCCTATCATCATCCGTAAGAACCGCTCCTGTTTCATCTTTCATACACTTGATATGGGATACATCCTTCGCCTTAAATACTTTTGGCCCTCCGGCTTCTCAATTAATCCGTATATATCATTAAGGGCTTCTGCTCTGGCTAAGGCAACGGCTTTTTTGGCTTTTTTCTTACATTCATCATACTTCTTTTTCTTACTCTCTTTCAACGAGTCATTACCCTCTTTCATCAGCTGCCATTCCTTAAACCTTGCTTTCTTTTCCTTGAGCACACTCTTTACATCCTCTGTCCACCACCAGGTATCCTTATCTTTCATACGTTTTCCTTTCGATTCTCCTAAAACATCTTTTGCCACGCACTTCATACAATTACCCATCTCCTCCCAACTCTCATTCACGCTGCAATCCTTCATATCGCCCATCTCAATCATTTTATCTACCACTCTATCTCTGAACTCTACTGCACATTCACTCTTCTCTAACATATGCCATTTTACTTTTGGGGGTAGCTGCTTCTTGGTTCTTTTTGAGCTCAGCCGAATTTTTAATTCGACCACCAGGAGTCTGTGCTGCGAGACTAAGTCTTCTCCCAGTACCGCCTTACAGTCTTTGACCCAGTTGATACGTTTACGCCTTAGCAGAAAATAATCAATCTGGGTCATATGGTGGCCACTGTTGTAGGTTACCAGGTGCTGCTCTTTTTTTTGGAACCAAGTGTTAGCCACTACAAGATCAAAAGCGGCAGCAGCTTGGAGAATTGCTTCTCCCTCGCTATTTCGGCTGCCGAAACCCCAGCCTCCATGTACTCTTCCATACTCTCCACTTGTTCGTCCCACATGACCATTAAAATCTCCTCCCACAATTATCTCTTCATTCTCCGGAATATCCGTCATCATGCAATCGAAATCCATCCAAAACTTCTCTTTCTCACAATCATCACATCCTACCTGAGGGGCGTACACACTTATCACATTCAGAATAATATCTTGCAATATCACTTTCACAGCAATCAATCTGTCATTAATTCTATTTACACATGTCACACCATCTTTCAGATTTTCGTCTAACACAATTCCCACACCATTTCTTTTCCCATCACTTCCACAATAATAAAACTTGTATCCTTCTCCGATCTCCTAGCTTTCGTACCTTTCCATCTTGTTTCCTGCAGACATGCCACATTTATTCGTCTTCTTTTCAAAACATCAGCTAACTCTCTAGCCCTTCCAGTCATCGTACCTACATGCAAACTTGCATACTTCACCCTTACGTCACAGGCTCGCTTCTTACGTTGCACTCGCCCGGAGTAGTGCAACAACCCTTGCATACTTCTCGCAGGTGCCGGGTGCTGCTCCTGCGCGTCGCCTGCGGGGAACGCCCTAACCCTATTGCACTCCTTAACATATGTGGCCATACTGCAAAAAGGTTTTGGCTTGGATTTTACGAGCCGGCCGCCTGCCTGACGCCAACCCTCCTTGGGAATGTTATCGTTATAAAGGAGGAGGGATAGGAAAAACGGGGTAAATGGATAGGATGTGTGATGAGGAAAAAGGGGTTTCTAGGTGGGGGTACTGTAGTCACTGGAAGGATATAGGGTAGTGACTACAGTAGCTCGGAGCGCCGGGAGCGTGTACCCGAAGCCCTGTCTAATGGTCGGACAGGCCAATAGACAGAAGCACCCCCTTACTAAAGCTAATAAAATATATGAAATATAATTTAAATATATAAAGCTGAAGAGTTTGTTTGTTTGTTTGTTTGCTTGAACGCGCTAACCTCAGGAATGACTGGTCCAATTTGAAAAATTCTTTCAGTGTTAGATAGCCCAGTAGCCTAAGGCTATAGGCTATCAGAGCGGAGCAGTAGCCTTAAATAACGGGGATGTGTGTAACCTCGGGCTCATCTAGTGAACTATAAATTCTTTACCTACATTTTTACCCTTGGAGAGTCACCACTTGAGCTTTAAAAGAAATGCTGAAGTAATTGCTCCTTCGACGTAAACATTACCACCAACGCAGCGTCAACCATACCCAGGAATGTTACATTTTAAATATTTTTTTTCTTAACCAAGCTTTTCTGGTATTGTAAATTGCTTTACGGTATTTAAATTTACTTTTACATGATTGTAAAAGATTTTATCTCTTCAGCAATTATGCTATTATGTTCAATTTATGCTAAGGTAAACCATACGTAGTTAGCATTTTATGCTTTCTAGCATAAATTTAACTAATAGTATAAAGCAGTGTCCGATAATTTTCTTTGTATAATTATGGCATTTAGAAATTAAATCATCCATTTTATTGTGAGTAATGCAGTTTGTCAATTTCTTCAGTTATTTTTTTACATTGCACACGTTAGTAAAAATATGAAATTACATAAAAATTAACACTCGTGACTGCCTCGTTGGTCACGCGGCATAAATGTGCGCGTGGGATTGGGAGGTCTCGGGTTCGATTCCCGGGTCGGGCAAAGTGTTATTGGGTTTTTCCGTTAGGAAATTCTCAGTAGCAGCGCGGAGTCCGGTAATGTGCCCGGTACGGCAATAGGCTCGCCCTATTACGTGGGTGCGTTACCTAAAAAATTCATGGCGAAATGTGGGTGTATTATTATACCTCTGCCTACCCCTTCGGGGATACAGGCTTGAGTCTATAAATAAAAATAAATAAAAAATTAACATAAGTTACAGTGTTACATTACATTACAACGCTCAAATGTGTACCCACCATTCAACATAGTCACTCCGTTTTATATTAATGGCATTTTTAATGAGTCTCCTTGTCCAAATACGTAGGCATAACGCCTGATATAATTCCTATTTCATAATCTAACGAGGACACGAGTATTGTTTAACTTGGGAAAGGATTTTTCAAAATGGTGGCTCATTTGGAACATTCTGCACATTCCAGTCATTTGGCAAACTTTGCGACCAACTAACATATTTTGTTACGTAATTATATGTTTTACTCTAATGTGGTTTGCGGAAACTTTTGCGGATGCTAGTGTAGTGTTGTATATTGGTGTGTCTGTGTATGTATGTGTGGTTCAGCGTAGTTAGAAAACTACTTATCCGGTTTTGTTGAACGGTCTGTGAATGTTTTCGGTATTGTAGTTCGGATGCGGATGCAACGGCAGGCTTAAAGTTATTATTTTAATAGTGTGCGTTATATTATAATTACTTTATTTGTTTTATTCGCAATAGGGAACGAATATAAGTAATAAAAATAATCTCCTTTCTAAGACAAGTCCCCCACTATAAACGAATTCTGTACCTCAGAATGCTTAAGACATTCAGACAACGGATTCAAAGAAACATCAGACTCGGATCCTGTCTCGTGTGGGGATCAAACTCACAGTACTTAAAACAAAACAAATCGTCAAGCCGACCGCTCAAATCACTGCACCATTCGTGCAATCAAATTATCATTAAAACTTATGGCAGCACACAGCAAATATTAAAATTAATACATTCATAACATTACCTTCAAACGTACTGTTTAGATAGTTTCATAACATTGAACAAATGGCGGTCGGGTCAACCTAGAGCCTTTAATTTTCAACCTGCCTAACTTATACTGTAACTATGTATTTATTCGTTAGTTTCGAAAGGTAGTAAGGAAGGGTCATCTTGGGTTAAGTCAAATGTTTTGTATAACTTCACTGTTTTTTCTTCTATATGTGGAAGCTTGTAATTGGCATATATTAACTTATGTTCATGACTACTCTGTAAATATAGCCGTAAGCACCCCAAATAAAAAAAAAATAATAAAATTATTATGAATAACTTTATAATGCAGTTACAACCATTCATGAAATATGATTTTCTATATCTTGAGTACATACGATATTGCTGCTATTGTATTTATATTACATAAAAAAAATATATGAAAAAGCGCAGTGATTTGACTTGTGTGGAAGTCATAAGACTGGAGAAGAAGGAAATATCTGTTAATAACACTATTCAAGATATATTGGTTAAATTGCATACAGTAAAGAAATATTTGTATATATTTGTTTGTAATGTGTTTTGTTATCAAACTTCAATCAGATACAATAAAGGCTATTCTTTTTACGCTTATGGAGAAGTATCTCATCTTTCACTGGTATAGATTGGATGATTACCTCCTCTGCCAATAATAATGTTAACATGAGTACAATCCAAAGCGCCTACGACACGTGGAAATTCATCAATTTCATTGAAGCTAGCTGCAACTCGACGTAGATCTTAAATGTAGACGTAGAACTTTCCTGTTTGGCAATTTAATAAATGTTGAGCTAAATTTTACAAGGGTTTGATAACTTTTGCACTAATCTACACACTGGATATATATTTAATAATCACCCAAGACCTGTTCAGTTATTAAGATCCTGTGCCAAAAACCCTCAAACAAAATGAAATGAAATGAAATGACTTTATTCGATTGAAATGGTACATAGTAGATGTTCATATTTTTTACAGTTCACATTTCACCTCTATCAGGCATACGAATATTGTAGGGATAAGTTTATAATCATATTTATCTTACATGCAAGGACATGTTAACATTTAATTTTAATTATATAACAATAATTCTTATATTTTTATCCGTATAAATTAAGTCATAATACTCATAATATTATTAAAAAATAATAATAATAATCAATAATGTCAAAATATAATTTCAAAATCTTAGGCCCACTTGCGTTACGTTTGATTTAAGTCACTCCTTAATTTAAATTTTTTGAACAGAATGAACAGCATAAAATAATTTAACTTAAAAGTATTTAGCGTCCTCTTGCACAACGACAACAACGCTTAGATTTAGTTAAACATTTTATGAGGTCGGTAAAGTAGTTTCTACGTTTTGTTTCATGGCATGAAGCCTTTTTGTTACGATTTTAACGATGTTATGCGTATGGTTTCGCATAAAACCTTAGACTATATATACTTTGAGCATAAAACAAAACGCATTGTCGTCGCCTAGCAACAAAATGACACTTGACAAATAATAACTAGAAACTTTTAAGCATTAACCGTAGAACCCTACATGGGGTGCAGGTGCACCCCACACCGATTTGTTTTCTAAATATCTCAATTTCTTTAATATCCACGAATTCGCGAGTCGGAGTATTTTAGTTTGGTGTCAACCGCTCGCGTTACGTCAATACCGTGACGAGGGACCGCGTTGTGTGGTCGCCTGTATAAGTGCTGTGGGGTACGCCAGTACCCCAGTGTAGTAAAATCGTAAGATTATTTATTTATTACGATTGATGCATTTATATGTAATAAGTTATTAAATTTGATTATTTATTAAAATAATAGTCTTATATGAATTAAATACAGATATTTTTAGATATTATGAAGGTAAAATTCAATGAAGTTTATTTATTTTGTTTCGGATGGCTGTCAGAGGTTTGAATTACGAAGAAATAAGCTCTATTCTAGACCACAAATCTGGCGAGGAAGAAATAGAAGCTGGGACCAGTTGTAATTCCTGGGTTCTTTACAAGTTTTCAAGATCAAATAATAAGCCAAATATAAAGTTTCAGCAGACAGTTTTGAAATTAGGGTTGGAACTGATACATGAACATTCGGAGGACCGTCACCGGATGGCAACTTAGTCCATTGCAGTAATCCTCAAAAAAGAACCAAATCCTACAAGCGCTGTTGCTCAAACTACATTTAACTTTGCGTAATAAGGCTGATTTGTGATCTCAAGTTACCGATTCTGTTTAGTAAAACGTATTTTCATGAATTGTTTTTTTTATTTTAAGGATTACAGTCATTTTAGTATGGGGTGTTCCAGCACCCCAGTGTAGGAATAACATGTGCGCCAAATAGTGTAGAATTCTAGGGTTAACAATAACACAAGTAGGTACATTGTTATCAGTTATATCATCTTCATCATCATGTCAGCCTAGGGACGTCCACTGCTGGACATAGGCCTCCCCCTGCTGCGGCGTCCGGTCCAGTTATATAATTATTGATAATTTTCGTCGCTAATGACAAGATGCCAACATCAGTGTGACAGTTCTTAAATG
This sequence comes from Euclidia mi, assembly GCA_944739405.2. Lineage (NCBI taxonomy): Eukaryota > Metazoa > Arthropoda > Insecta > Lepidoptera > Erebidae > Euclidia > Euclidia mi. Next base: position 57,628,912 of record OX123199.2, read on the forward strand.
AAATTAGCCACTAAACAGCCGATTTTCGGTGCTTAATTTTGACAGTTCTTAAATCATATTACTCGACAAATTTTTCGTTGTGCAAGACGCTAGTGGTGTTTAATATTTTTTTTCTCGTTAAATACATCTTAATTCAATTTAAGAATCGTTGTGCAAGTGGGCCTTAATGTCAAAAATTGTAACGAGATATTACTAAATATGAATTACCTAATTTTTAATAGTTAACAGCTTAATGATGTATTTCTTATATGTTTATTATATGTACGATATTAATTACCTACTTATTTATTCATTTGTAGTCTAAGGCCCACTTGCGTAACGTTTGATTTAAGTCACTCCTTAATTTAAATTTTTTGAACAGAATTAACAGCAAAAAATAATTTAACTTAAAAGTATTTAGCGTCCTCTTGCACAACGACAACAACGCTTAGATTTAGTTAAACATTTTATGAGGTCGGTAAAGTAGTTTCTACGTTTTGTTTCATGGCATGAAGCCTTTTTGTTACGATTTTAACGATGTTATGCGTATGGTTTCGCATAAAACCTTAGACTATATATACTTTGAGCATAAAACAAAACGCATTGTCGTCGCCTAGCAACGGAATGACAATTGACAAATAATAACCAGAAACTTTTAAGCATTAACCGTAGAACCCTACATGGGGTGCAGGTGCACCCCACACCGATTTGTTTTCTAAATATCTCAATTTCTTTAATATCCACGAATTCGCGCGTCGGAGTATTTTAGTTTGGTGTCAACCGCTCGCGTTACGTCAATACCGTGACGAGGGACCGCGTTGTGTGGTCGCCTGTATAAGTGCTGTGGGGTACGCCAGTACCCCAGTGTAGTAAAATCGTAAGATTATTTATTTATTACGATTGATGCATTTATATGTAATAAGTTATTAAATTTGATTATTTATTAAAATAATAGTCTTATATGAATTAAATACAGATATTTTTAGATATTATGAAGGTAAAATTCAATGAAGTTTATTTATTTTGTTTCGGATGGCTGTCAGAGGTTTGAATTACGAAGAAATAAGCTCTATTCTAGACCACAAATCTGGCGAGGAAGAAATAGAAGCTGGGACCAGTTGTAATTCCTGGGTTCTTTACAAGTGTTCAAGATCAAATAATAAGCCAAATATAAAGTTTCAGCAGACAGTTTTGAAATTAGGGTTGGAACTGATACATGAACATTCGGAGGACCGTCACCGGATGGCAACTTAGTCCATTGCAGTAATCCTCAAAAAAGAACCAAATCCTACAAGCGCTGTTGCTCAAACTACATTTAACTTTGCGTAATAAGGCTGATTTGTGATCTCAAGTTACCGATTCTGTTTAGTAAAACGTATTTTCATGAATTGTTTTTTTTATTTTAAGGATTACAGTCATTTTAGTATGGGGTGTTCCAGCACCCCAGTGTAGGAATAACATGTGCGCCAAATAGTGTAGAATTCTAGGGTTAACAATAACACAAGTAGGTACATTGTTATCAGTTATATTATCATCATCATCATGTCAGCCTAGGGACGTCCACTGCTGGACATAGGCCTCCCCCTGCTGCGTCGTCCGCTCCAGTTAAATAATTATTGATAATTTTCGTCGCTAATGACAAGATGCCAACATCAGTGTGACAGTTCTTAAATGAAATTAGCCACTAAACAGCCGATTTTCGGTGCTTAATTTTGACAGTTCTTAAATCATATTACTCGACAAATTTTTCGTTGTGCAAGACGCTAGTGGTGGTAAATATTTTTTTTCTCGTTAAATACATCTTAATTCAATTTAAGAATCGTTGTGCAAGTGGGCCTAAGAATTCTTTGATTGTGTAGAAACTTTTATCTATGAGCCACTTTTTAAAATTTATTTTAAATTGCGTGGTAGTAGGTAGTTCCCTGATGAATTTTGGTATTTGGTTGTAGATTTTTATTATCATCATGAAGCTGTTGCTACTATGTAATTTTGTTTTGCTCATTTCCCGTTTTAATTTTGTTGGATCTCTCGGCTGATATTTACAATTTACACTAGTTTTAGTAAATAAGTTGCTTTGATTTCTTACAAACAAACCTGTTTTTAATATGTACATGGAAACCAATGTCAGTACACCCAATCTTTTGAAAAGTGGCCTACAGGTCTCAAAGGGTCCTACACTGCAAATAGCCCTAACACATTGTTTTTGTAGTATAAAAGCTCTATTTATGTTAGTTGAGTTTCCCCACATTAAAAGGCCATATCTTAATATCGACCCAACGTGTCCATGATAAGCAGTAAGAGCAACCGATTCATTTGTAGCCTTTTTTTAACTGTCGCAATGCATATACAAATCTATTCAACCTGCTACATATATTGTCAATGTGCAACTTCCAACTTTTATATATATATACACACTAAATTAAAAACTGTGTCAGACCAGCAACAGATTTATTTCTTTGAGACATGGGTTCCTTATCTACAATGTTTCGTATTTGGTCAACTACTTCTATGTATACTCTGTATGTAATACGTAATTCTCCGCCGTCGTGCCTTGAAAATAAATTCACCTTGCCGGAATTTGACCATGAAAAAAATCTTCTTAGGGATCAGACAAAGATGAAAGACTAGTTAAGACATAATTTTGGTATTCATTGTAAACTACTTCAATACCGTAAAACAAACACAACAACTTCAATGTACAATAAGAATAAACACTTCAATGTACAATAAGATATTATGGAACAGAGATAAATTCAACAACAATAGAGCTTTAATACCTCACTGAGCTCAAATTAGATTTTAAACTTCACAACTGTCACAATTTAAAATTCACACTTGTCAATTCACGCTAATGACTGTACGTGCAACGTAAAACGCGCTTAAATGTAGGCTTTGACTCTTCATAAGTTAAATTTATTAAAGCATTAAATTTTACAAGAATTTGGCTTTGTGCAACGTGTTAATGATCGATTAGCGTTTAATCTCGTTTTAAAATTTTAAAGATCGTTTCTGCAATTGGCTGTATGAGTCAAAGTTGTTTGTGCAACGTCTATAAATTATTAAACTCATTAGCGATAATCTCCATTTAAGCAATTAAGAGTTAATTTGAAGCTTTCTGCGACTGACTGTTAATGGTATAAACAGTTAAAACGACGAAATTGAAGTATCCGTCTATTACAGTGAGCGAGCCAAGCCACGGGCAAAAGCTCGTTACTTTATATTATTGTGTCAATACAGAGATTATTCACACCGTAATTCCTGTTAAAAGAGTTTTTTCGCCGCCCTGAACTTAGAAATGCCATTTATCACATTAAACTACAGACACCCAATAACATACATCAACGCTTTTCACAATCCCACACATAGAAACTCAATCCGTCAAAAAAGCCAAGCCGAGTGTCGCGGCGAGAGTAAACACCGCAATAGATTTAGGTCCATGACAAAAAGCAAACCCCTAAAGAAAAAGGGTACATCACTTCGACCTCGAACATTGATTAACATATCCATTCAACCTCAATCGATGACAAACGAAAACGAAAAGGGAAAGGATCTTTCACAGAAACTATATAAGATTGACTTTGACGTGTGGCGTAGTGGTTAAGAGGTTACATTGTCGCTCAGCACTGCGCCAAGTGTTGTGGGATCGGTCCCCACATGAGACAACAGTTTGTGTAATCCACAATATTTGGATTCGAGTCGCAAGTGTACTTTGTGTCCGTTGATTGAATATTAATAAATAATAATAATATTCCACCACATTCCCACAACACCATCTAGTCCCAAACTAAGCAGAGCTTGTATTATGGGTACTAGACAATGGATAAACATACATATACTTAGGTATACTTTTTTGTTGTAAATACATACATATATACATAGAAACACCCAGACCAAGACAAACGTCCATGTTCACGCATACAAATGTTTGATTTGAGCGGGAATCGAACCCGCGACCTTCAGCGTAGCAGTCAACTACACTACCGCTTCGCCAATCGGTCGTCAATGTTTCTAAAGTCACCACACCACGAAGTTTATTCTTAGCGATAATATTTAGCCTGTACCGGTTTTTTTACCAACTCATTCGCGATATATTTGTAAACACAGCAAAATTTGATATAAAATACTTTTCATCCAATAACTAGATCGGTGAACGACAATCTTCTACGGATTTAAGATTACAGCGGAACTGTTGAGTTTAAGAAGTATTAAGTAAGAAATCTGAATGTACCGTAATACGACTATCTACTTGCTCTATTACTGGAGTTTTAGCTGGGCCTGAAACTGCAAGTATGATCAGTAACAAATAATTATAGTCTTTCTACTTGCTGTCTGCTGAATAATTGTTGAGGATAGTTTTTGTTCCCAAATATAAATTCAAACTGAACACAACTTTGGAGCTATACCAAGACCACCACCTTAACGTTGTAACTGGAGCGAGGCCCAAAACTATTGAATAATTGTCCTATTTCTGCTGTAACTATCCGACTGATATTTTGGTAAAGAGCACAAGACTAAATAGGTGGTAGTAAAATTAAATTTAGTATCGCAAGAGGCAAAAATAACATGTAGACACTAAACAACCATTTTTGGGTCACACAAAGAGTTCCCGTGCCAACACCCGGTGCCGTGTCAACTTGCGGTAGTCACAATTATCATCATCATACAACATTATGCATTACACTGCTGGACGTAAGCCTCTCCTTATTTAAGTCACTATAATAATAATTGTGAGGCAATGAGGGACTTCTAAATTACGCTCCTTATGTGGCAGCACCGAGGCATCAGGTCCAGAAACCTGTCAAAACTCTCAAAGCCCCTATATTTTCGTACTTCTGTTTGTTCGTATTATGTGTGTGTATGCCTCTGTACATATCTGCCGTCAGTTTGCACCTGACGCAAACTAAGCGCCGTCTGGTGGTAGAAGAAATATCAAACACCCTCATTGCATTGACTCACAATTATTATTATTGTGAGCATAGTAGGCCATTATAGTATGCTGATGGCCGATATAGAGTTTGATGTCAAGTTTGCCGTATCTCCAAAAATATATAATTTGCTTCTTGTATAATAACCACCCAAGGAAAAAACACTTTGTTAGTCGACTGACAATCTGACCACTTACCCGTCAATAAGAGGCACCTCCTACAAGATCTGCTTGGCTATCTCCAGCCTCTCGCGGTCGTACGACGCCGCCGCCACCACCACGGTGATGGCTAACAGCACACACGCTATGGACCGACGCTCACAGGGGTTCACCATTCCGGCTGCAAGAGAAAAATACAAATGAGGTAAAAAAATATTTCGGAAAATGCACAATTGCCTACTTACATTACGGTCAGTTTCATCTTCTTCGCATTATTAGTGAAGACTTATGCCTTGTATTCAGGCATCCGCTTACTAGTCTAACCAGATATAACAAATATTATGTTCGTAAATTGAAATTCATGGAATTTCATGTAATTTGACTCGAAGACAAACCAAAGCAAGAAGAATAACCAACAAGGTATTCAGCGACATAATAATAATATGAGCTACACCTAAGAAATTTTGTCAATATTGGGATAAACTTTTTAAAGGCTCTTTGTCTTTGAATTTTCAATGTCTATTTGCTTCAGTATAAAGGATTGATTCACACGTACATTAACCACACAACAACATCACAGAATGCGGTTGAGTTTGGGTTATGTGTAATATTGTCACTGCTGCTTCTTGCGGTTACGTTGTGATCTACAAAATGGGGTTGTGCTTGCTATGTGGCCAGTTGCTGGTTTGTAGTGATATTGGTGGCTGCTGGGCTGCTTAGTGGCCGGTATCACGTACATCGTTGATAATGACGACAATATGCACTGCGCATGAATTGGACTATTAACTTTCAAAGAAGCTAAAGATGGCCCACTGGCACCGTTTTGGTTGCGTTGTTCACATGTCTTGTTATATTATGTATGATCGTAGTATGTGTGAAGCAAGCCTTACCGGTTCAAAGTTACTTTTTATACGTTCCTTTAACAAGTTTTGAAGTATTTGTTTCGTGGAAGTTTCGCTTGCAATGTGTAGTGTCTTCGACTAAACAAATAGATTGGAATTTGAATTTAATAATTACACAACTTTGTGCAGGCGGCATATTGTTATGCTATTGTTATTATTTTTGATAAAACTAGAAAGAGATGAAAAAAAATAAAGGCTGCCTCCGTGGCTCAGTGGATAGCGTATGCGACTGCTTGTCGGAGGTCCCGGGTTCGATTCCCGGGTCGGGCAAAAGTGTTACTGGGTTTTTCCGAATTCTCAGTAGCAGCACGGAGTCTGGTGATGTGCCCGGTAACGGCAATAGGCTCTTAGGCTCGCCCCTATTACGTGGGACCTTAAAATTCATGGCGAAATGTGAGTGTAATATTACACCTCTGTCTGTGATCACGCCTGTACCCACGAAGGGGTAGGCCCTTCGGGGATACAGGCGTGAGTCTATAAAAAAAATATATGGTGCTTACGTTAAATATGTACCTATATTTATCAATTACTAGTCGACGACACGGCTTCGCACGCACATATTTTCAAATTTCCCGTTTTGCCTGATCCCGTGGGAATTTCGGGAAATCCCTTAGTGCACCTCTACGGTCCCCAAGGAACATACATGTTAAATTTCAGCTTTTTGCGCCGCGTAGTTTCGGCTGTAGCGTGTCTGTCAGTCAGTCAGTAACGCAAGGATTTTATATATTAAGATTAGGACCAGTCGTTAAAATCATTGAACAAACGTAACTAGCTTTTTGTCATGTAGGTAATGTTGGCGGAAAAGAGAGTAATCTACTAATTTATTAATCAAACGAGAGAATTAGATACACTATACATTAGAATAAACGTGGCCTCTATTTGCATACTTACATATGCTAAGCCTTTCAAAGGGCAGTGGACTGCTACTCAGAATTTTCTGATGTAATCTAATCACTATTACTAAAATTATCGCTGTTTAAAATGTTTGGCCTCGTCGTTTTTATTTATTATCTTTATTCAAACGAATAATATCATTAGTAAGTTTTACGGTGAATTGGAATCCGTCTTATTTAGTAAAAATATATCTATCTACACTATTTTATTTTTATTTTTTTTTATTATAGAATGGAATTTATTTACATACATAAAAAATAAATATGTACAAAAAAGGCGAGGGTAACATACAAAGTACATATTTACAAGACAGGTTTAGGCGTCGTAGAATTCCTCCGCATCGCTGTCTATTGGTAACGTGCCCAGAAGGCTGGCAGCATCGAATTATTCTAAGTTTTTGGTCGCAATCATATAATTATTTTTTATTACTATAGTGACATATTTCGGAGCAAATAGTATTTATCGCACCATTATATTTTAAATAATTTTAGTATTTCTACGAATTACGTAACTGAAATGAATTTGATTCATTTTTCTGAGCTATTTATCATGTGAAAATTACGGTCCAAAGTATAATACAACTCCGTCCTTATTTATGAAAACAATACGAAAATTGCTTACGTAACTTAAATTCATTCATTCAACATGACATATTATGATATCACAAAACCCACACGAATTTTCCCACCTTAATACGAATACCCGCGTACGTAATCCTCTGTCATAACTAACACAATCTAGTTGAAACATCACAACATTCTACAGGTATATCTACTCGTCAAACATATAAAAGAGACAAAATATATATAAATATACGAGTGTGAAAGAGTAGAGGTATACTGTGACGGAGACCAGGTAATCCCGTCTCCTGTAGAATACTTAATAAAGGGTCTTACGAGGGAGCCTTAAAAGTAATTAAATTGTTTGAAAAGATTATCTTTTTGTGCGAAATTTCGTGTCTCTTCTGGATTAAGAGATGACCTAGCTAAGAGATGCTGCTTGAATGTTTTTGAAGGGCTTTTAAGGGTTGTTTTGTAATTTAAGTCCACTTAAAGTAGGGTTGGAAAAACAATTGTGTGATCATTATCCAAATTGGAAAATAAAACTTATTAAACTAAGGGGTTCTTTTTTGTTTGTTTACAAAAAAGATGTATTTATGGCTTTGCACGAGTTGAATACTTTTTACCCGAAGGCCAATTCTCGTATTTTATCTGACATCGACACGGTTTTAAACGAAATGCGATTAGATTTTGAATTGATTGACTCACAAAAAAACTGGTATTCTGCTAACCTAATGCCATTATTGTCTAGTTTAAACTTCGACGTCAACATGTACAATAATTTAAATTGATCATTGAAATACCAGTTTATTTAGGCAAATATAATGATGAGAATTGGCCCTATGCTGTACAAAATAAAAGACTGAAATAGACGGCTAAGAAAGAAATTGGATAACAATATACCTAATATTTATTTGCTAAAATAAGGTATATGATGTCTTTCGCTGGAGATAATTATTTTACCAGTATGTAAATAACATTTTTGAAATGTCAAAAACTAAATTAAATGGTAGATTATAAATATACTGCATGTATTTTATAATCCAATCTTTCTGTTTATAACATTATATTATTTTAATTAATGTAATCTATATTCGTGCCTGAGAGTCACCGTAGATTAAATATACTCTAAAACATTTTGTTTCGTTGGATTTAATGTATTTCTGATGCATAATAATATTTAATGTGAGCTTTTTACACGCTTTGTATAAATAAACGTAAAGTTGCCTATTTTTTATATTATATCGTTCACGCAGTTTTTAACAAAGATACTATACGGTTGTGTTGACGTATAAAAAGAAAAATATCTTAAGACAATAAATTAAAAAATAATCTCTTATGTAACTATAGAAATCTATTACATTACAATGAAAACAACTTAAACTACAATGAATTCTTCTAGCTAACGCTACTATGATTTCACATAGTCAAATAATTCCTCCATTCTTGAACATCGTATAAAACATCGTGCCGAGGAACTTTCGTCAACGTCTTACTCGGTGTTCTTAACTGTGAAATGAAGTGCGTACGTATGAAATTGTTTGTCGGCAAACGAAGAGTTAGCTGCGACCTTGGCCCGCTAGCCCGAGTACGAAGCTCGTTTTACGAAACTATGTCAATGAGCCCGCGCTTCCACCCCTGCTATATAAGGCTACTGTTCCACTCCCGTGGCTTATAGCAAGATAATATATACCTGCTTCGATAAATGACCTACTTAACACTGAAAATACTTTTCAAATCGGACCAGTATTTCCCAGATTAGCACGTTCAAGCAGACAAACTCTTCAGCTTTATAATATTCATAGCTGAGCCCGCAGTTACACTTGCGTTATTTAGGGCTACTGCTCCGCTCCTGTGGCTCATAGCGTGATTTTTTATATTTTATAGTAATAGGCGGCAAACGAGCAGACGGCTCGCTTGATGTTAAGCAATTACCGCCGCCCATGGACACAAGCAACACACAGAAGTCACAAGTGCGTTGCTGCCCCTTGGGGTCGGGAAAAGGCATAGGATGAGGAGGGGGAAGAGGACTCACCGAATGAAACGCAACAGTTTAAGTACTGTTATTTTACGTCAATTTTCTGTGAGAGGGTAGTACTTCCCCCTAGTAGTTCCGAGATTAGTGCGTTCAAGCAAACAAACTCTTCAACTTTAGGTTAGGAAAATTCCCACAATATAATTTAATCGTTTAAAAGTTAAATTGAAAGGTAGCATTCGTGTTTCGAATGAAATGTGCTTTGCTTAAGTGGTGATAGTTTTGGAAGCGTGACTTGTTTGTTTTGATTTTAGTTTTAGTTTAGCGAGAGCAAGTCATTCAAAGTCAAAATCATTTATTAATCTAGGCCACAAAGGCACATGGCCACTTTGGTCGTGTGATGCGTCTTTTATTACAAGAATTAGTAATGGTCTACTTATTGTTATGATGACTAATTATTTTTTATTCTGTAAGAAATCAAATTTCTTCTTCTTCTTCTTCTGTCGCGACCTTATCCCATTTACTTGGGGTCGGCCCTCCTTATCCTTTTCCTCCATAGTGTACGGTCTTGAGCAGTGCTTGCGTCTATTTTAGCATCTTTCAGGTCATTTTCGACCGTCGTTAACCAAGTACGAAAGAAGAAATCAAATTATTTACTATAAATTTTGTATTTGGCTACCGACCTAGCTGTAGTGTTATAAATTTGATACTTAAATTTTAATGTAAACAACAATAAACAAAAATAAAAATCAGTCGTATTTACAAGTATTAACTTTTAGTTAAAAGCAAACAATAATAATTGGCTCTATTTTAAATCAATAAAATATTATCTGGAAACATCAGTAGACTGCGATAGGCTAATTGATTGATATGGAAATATTATAATCGAAAACTACTGCAAAATAAATATAGTAATAAATCCTATAGCAAATAATAAATTAATTTTAATAATATTTTCCTGGGTTTACGCGAATGTTACACATTGAAATTAAACTACAGTTTACGGATTTTATCGCGTTATATTACTTTCACTGGTTGGTGGTCACCCTCTGCATGGCAGTCTGTTGGTATATCCACTCGGCTATCGCTGCCTAACCAGTGAAAGTAATATAACGCGATAAAATCCGTAAACTGTAGTTTAATTTCATTAATTTTAATAAACCACTAAATAAGCAATTGGCATTGATAAAATGATGAAATATTTTAAACTGAAGGTACTGACGTATTTCTATCAAAACTTTGCTGTTATGTGTAATTTCGAATATAATCCGATCCATATTAATTAAAAAAGAACAGTGCAAATTAATTAATAATGTAAAGAATTTCATTATGAACAATATCGAGTATTAATATGTAAAAGAATTACAGCGAAGTCTGCTTTAATTTCTTTTAATTCTTAAGTCCATTAATTTCACGTTAACAGTCTTTTTATATATTGTTTAAAAATGAAATTCTTATCATAAAATTTACTTTGATTTCAGATACCTATTGATGTCGGCAAATGGCGGTGTAGGCGTGAACCGTGCACTTATTATAAGCACATGAGTAAATAAACCGAGCACATACTGGCAGCATACACCACCGCCTCGTAGAGTTGCTTAGCAATGAAAACTGCGGTAAGTGTATACATTCTATACTAAAGTATCTCGGCTCATTTAGTTTACTCTCCTATGCATAAGTATTTCGATGTACATTTCTCGCTCTACTTCGCCGCGGGCGATGTTGCGTCAGAGTAGTAGGTGTCATGGATATCGAAATCGCTGCCGCTGTTGCCCGCTACTGCTGATTGTGAGCGGACCGATACGGCGAAGGCTCATGTCAACGATTTTGGTAAGTCAAGATACATAGCCATTGTATAAATGTATAAATTGTTGATTATTTTCAGTCTGATTATAGCTGAATATACTCGGCATTGGACTCTGTTTGAGACGAGCTGTACCAGAGAATTTTTCAAAGTAGAGTGTGTGACATCTCTTTACTTGGGAAACATTTTGTATAGCTAGTTGCACACATTATCAACGACACGGCAAGTCGTAGCATCTCTTCATTATCGTATGAGTGTGTGGCCAAGACCTGAAAGCCGATGTGGATCAACGAATGTTAGATAGATAGAAAATTCTTTATTGTACACCAGATACAATACGAATGCTACATACAACATGATACAATTTTACAAATGTGTAATAGGCGGCCTTATCGCTGAAAGCAATTTCTCCCAGGCAACCTTAGGGTGGACTGGAAAAGATCAGAGAAACAAAAACAGTGGTGTAGTCATAAAATGAAGTAAGGGTAGATATATGCATACACAAGTACATAAATACATCAATACGTAAATACCTCAATACATAATTACATAAAAACATTAACACTTAAATACAATTATGTTGTACTGAGAGAAGAAGTAGAACCTACAACATAACGTGCCACCGATGCACCGTAACTGCTTTGAGCGTTACTTGACTTGACAAAGTTAAGCAACTTTCAAAGAAGCCAACAGCTGGATGGGTGACCGCCTGTGAGTCGTTTATATCAGAGGATCACCGTGCTTCGTAAGGCAAGTTAAGTGAACAAGCAACGAAGAAAACCAAGAAAACAATGCAACTGAAAACTGTTTTCAAATTTTAACACGACATTCTACAATTCAGACTGAACATATTTATTCAACTTATATTTCAGTTATTCGTTTGAAATATTTATTGGGTAAAGTTTTATTCAATTTTATTGTTATTCTACGTCGCGAATCATGTTCTACACGACCGAAAAATAGCCACTTGGATCGAGCAAGCCTTTATTTTCTTATTCTAAGGTTGCTACAAAATTGTATTCATGGACGATTAGTTCGCCCGTACTTGTTTTGGCAAGACCAATATTTTATATTCGATAATGTATTGTAATAATAACATGTACTATAATATATTGTAGTATAAATAATACTGCTTGTTATGTTTAAGAAAATATTTCGTGTACTCTTGAGATTGTAATCGTGACTTATTTTTTATTTGTAACTGTTTGTGTATGAGAAATGTTCATAATGTTGTTTGTGGCAGACGATTTTATTTCAATTGCTGGTAAGTATTCTCCGATTATGGACATGACTGACATGTATATGAGACATGGTAGAGAGGCTTCTTGAAGTAGAAGTAGAAGGCCTTTCTGTGTCCTTCCTTGCAAAGTAATGAAACAATCTAGTCAACAACATAGAACAATATGCTAAATGAAGCTAGACAAGGAAGTCAATGTCAGAACATAATGTGGCGTTACGAAAGTCAAATTAAATTTTAGGTAGGGATCGCTGATCTCTCTGTACGACATATCTCCATCATTTTGGCTCCTTGTCTCGTTCCGTCAGTGAGAAATTTATGTATCCGTGGAAAGTAATTACTAATTACGCTGTTCGAAACGAAAGTGCTGTTGATGTGCAGCTTTCATCTATGCAAATTACAAATAGACAGCGCGAGTAAACACGTATTTTTAAAAGAAACATTATACTTCTCTCACTTAAAAAATATTATTGTTAATTTCAGAAAAAACCCTAATCACTTTTGAAACCTCAGCCGGTTTGTCCACAATCATCTTGTGTAAAAGCTACTAAACGCTACAAATGATAATATTTTGTCAAAAACTTTACACTTTGCATATTATTATATTTAATAATATTGCACAAACAGACAAAGTTTACACTTTAGTAAATAATGTCATTTAGTTTAATCTAAAACAAATTAGTCGTACTGCATATTGATATTAATATCTAAATGGCGCAGAGGCAACGTAAATGATAATATCAAATACATTTAAATAAATATCGAACAGACTCGTGGTTTATTCGAAACTAATTCATATTACTTAACTAACCACTTTTGCTCTGAGATAATAGTTGGAAATACCGCAGTTCATTTTCTAAATGCAAGTTAAATACTCTTCGGGAAGCAAAAGTATGAATTCACGGCATTTAGCCTGAGTGAAATTAAAACCGCTTAAAATGGCAGAAAGTAAATATAAAAACGTTAACATGTTTGAATTTCGATCAGATCTTGGTGTATAATAGGCTATAGGTATATAGTATATATAGGCTATCGTTTTTCAGTTTTAAGTTCGAAAGTAAATATTGGACTACAGTCTACATTCTGCCAAAGCGAGTGAGAAGAGTATCGTGGCTTTGTAGTGTTATTCACTTCCTATATACAAAGGTACTCTGTGGTCTTGTTGCAACGACCATAAGTACACAACATAGAGGTTTTACTTCAGTTTTTAATAAGTCACATATTTTGTGCTACAAGCAGAGTGAGGTTGGACGTTTAGACTAGAGAGAACATGCTCGCCATATTTCCTTATACCGAACGTGCAACATGTAATGTCAGTTGGTCTTAGTTGGTTAATCATAACGTCAAATTACGCGTCTCATTTAAAGAGGCATAGACTCCTTACAGACTCATATCTTTGACTGCATTCTCTACATAGCCGTGCTGTCAAATCCCATCATTAAGGAGTGATGGGATTTGACAGTGAAAGGAGATATCGATGTTTTTTGAATGAGGGATAAATACTGAAACAAACTATCGGACATGAATGTAAAACTGAATCGTACCCGCAAGCTTCGGCGTGGCAGTCGGTTGCACTCACGCCAACTGGGTTGTCCAATTAGTTCACTGCTGTACTAATATTTACATAAAGGCGAATCATTTGTGCTGGCGGATCACAAATCGGATTACCTTCAACTCTAAAAAAATCGAGCAGTGTCCAACGTAAGCGATAGCAAGCAACGTGATATGATGCGACGCACACAAATTGCCAAAGCCTGCCGCATTAGCCAATCTGGTATAATTCGTACAATACATAATCTAAGTGACAGTTTCTTAGCATCTCATCGCAACGCATCGCTCATTAGTTTATGAATACTTTTTGTCATTAGATTTTATGGCTAACACGAACAATTTTACCGTGGGAGAGCCATGCTTCGGCACGAATGGGTCAGGCTCGACCGGAGTGATACCACGGCCTCACAGAATACCGGCGTGAAACAACGCTTGCGTTGTGTTTCGTCGAGTGAGTGAGGATACCGGAGGCCCAATCCCCCAACCCCCCAGGAGGGTACCAACTGCGCTAGCGTTGGAGAATCTCTCTCTGGACGTTCGCGTTCAGGACACAACGCATCTGAGCGTGGACGCCTAGGCCGCCCCTCGTACTCTAGGGCGGGGGGGCAAAACTGCGCTCGAAAATTCCATAAAAAGGAGCAAATATATCCTGGCACCCCCTGCCACACTGGCCGTGGACTTCTGCAATATCAGGGGATTACACACCAACCTTAATGCTGTCCACCACCACCTCGAGACAACAAAGCCGGCCTTGCTCTTCTTGACTGAGACGCAGATATCGCCTCCAGCAGACACTTCCTACCTTACTTACCCTGGGTATGGACTTGAACAGTCCTTTCTGTCCAAGGCCGGCGTGTGCCTTTCCACCTTATGGCTACGTATAGATAGCGACGACCACCCCCGCGTCTATGCTTGCCTTTATAGGTCCCATAGCGGTGATACCCGAAACTGACCGACTCATTGAGCACATCCAAATGGCTTCAGACTTTGTGCAGCAGCAGATCCCGTCAGCAGAGATCATCTTGCTTGGCGATTTTAACGCTCATCACACCGACTGGCTTAGTTCCAGTAAAACTGATTATGCGGGGAGATCTGTTCATGACTTTGCACTGGTTTATGGCCTGACACAATTGGTTACCACGCCCACGCGAATCCTAGACGTTGAAAGCCAGAATCCTTCACTGCTGGACCTTCTGCTGACTTCTCATCCGGACGGCTACAAGGTATTCATAGACGCCCCACTTGGCTCCTCAGACCACTGCCTTGTACGGAGTGTGGTGCCTCTCACGTGCTCACTGCGATCGCGGGCTACACGCAGTCGCCGTGTGTGGCACTACAAGTCAGCAGATTGGGATGGGATGCGGAACTTCTTTGCGTCCTATCCTTGGGGACAAGTAAGCTTCTCGCCGGATGATCCCAACGCCGCTGCTGATTCTGTTGCTGATATGGTGCTACAGGGTATGGAACTTTTCATTCCATTCTCTGTGGTCCCCATTGGTGGCAAATTTCGGCCTTGGTTTGGTTCATCTTCCAAAAAGGCTTCTCGCAGGAAGCAGGAAGCTTACCAAGCCTGGGCTGATGCGGTGGTGGCAGGGGATGAAAATATCAGCGCATTAAAAAAGGAGTATAACTTTGCCTCCAGGTCCTTCAAAAGAGACATTGCTAGTGCGAAGACGAAGCACATCGGTAGAATTGGCGAGAGGCTTGAGCGCCTTCCTTCGGGAACTCGTGCATTGCCAAAGCTATCTAAGGGAACTTCTGTAAGCCATCCTTTCCACCGCTACACATGGGAAATTACTCCTTGGCCCACGACGCAAAGCAGAAAGCCGATCTTCCGGGCAAACTCTTTGCGTCCAACTCGACCTTGGATGACGGGGGACAGGAACCGCCTACTATACCGCTGTTGAAGGGCTGTATGCTGGATGTTCGGTTCCACCAACGCGCAGTCCGTATGGCACTTCTGTCCCTCGATATCCATAAGTCGAGTGGGCCTGATGGAATTCCACCTAATGTGTTGAAGATCTGCGCTCCAGAGTTGGCACCAGTTTTGACACGCCTTTTTCGTCTCTCTTACTCTTTTGGCGTAGTCCCAACATCGTGGAAGACAGCATTGGTCCACCCGATCCCTAAAAAAGGCGATCGCTCTAACCCGTCCAACTACAGACCGATAGCCATAACCTCCCTCTTCTCGAAGATAATGGAGTTCATTATTAACTGCCAGCTCCTTCAGTTTCTAGAGGATAATCAGCTGCTTAGTGACCAGCGATACGGCTTTCGTAAGGGTCGGTCGGCTGGTGATCTTCTATGATCACATCGTTGGGCACAGGCGATCGAAACAAAGGCGGCTTTGGCGGTCAGTTTGGACATAGCGAAGGCCTTCGATCGGGTCTGGCACAAAGCGCTTCTTTCGAAGCTCCCTTCCTATGAGCTGCCCGAGAAATTATGCGAATGGGTCACCAGCTTTCTTACAGACAGAAGCATAAAGGTCGTAGTTGACGGTGAATGCTCTGACGCCTTGTCTGTAAATGCTGGTGTCCCTCAAGGCTGCGTGCTATCACCTACTCTGTTCCTCCTGCATATCAATGATATGTTGCTAGATAGCGGCATTCATTGTTATGCAGATGACAGCACAGGCGATGCTTTATATACCGGCCACGCCAACATTTCTCGGGAAAAAGTCATCGAGAGCCGACATAAACTTGTGTCTGAAATTGAGACCTCCTTGGAGATGGTCTCAGATTGGGGAAGACTTAATTTGGTCCAATTTAACCCCACAAAGACACAAGTCTGCGTTTTCACCGCAAAAAAACTGCCGATGGTCATATGTCCTCGTTTTGAGAGCACCCCCTTAACTGCCTCCTCCAGTATTGTATATACTTGGTGTCGACATATCGAGCGAAGTCCAGTTCCGCGGTCACTTAGAGGGTAAGGCTAAGTTAGCCTCGAAGAAGCATGGCGTGCTAAATAGATCGAGACGGTATTTCACTCCAGCCCACCGCTTGCTCCTTTATAAGGCGCAGGTCCGGCCGCATATGGAATACTGTTTTCATCTTTGGGCAGGGCACCCCAGTACCAGCTTCTCCCTCTGGACCGCATCCAACGGAGAGCCGCTCGAATTATCGACTGCCAAGATATTTGCAATCAGTTAGTCCCCTTGGCGCTGCGTAGAGATGTAGCCTCGCTATGCATCTTTTATCGCTTCTACTATGGGGAGTGCTCCGAGGAATTGTTCGGATTAATCCCTGCCGCCTCTTTCCGCCATCGTTCTACGCGACAGCATTTTCATCCCCATCATTTAGATGGTTGGCAATCCACAACGGTGCGTTTCTCTAGAAACTTTCTGCCTCGCACCCCTAAACTGTGGAATGATCTGTCACCTGCGGTTTTTCCGAACCAATACGACCTTCAAACCTTCAAGAAAAGAGCGTATTCCATTTTAAAAGGACGGCAACGCACTTGTGACTCCTCTGGTGTTGCGGGTGTCTATGGGCAGCGGTAATCGCTTAACATCAGGCGTCCGTCTGCTCGTTTGCCCACAATATCATAAAAAAAAACACGTGAATTTTTTTAGTACTGTCTGTCTGGCAAGTCTTTGCAAAGCACTGGCCGTCGTCAACAGCAAAAACTACAATTTCAATATTTTAGTTGTTTACTTCTACGGCTTAAATATATCGATCGAATATCGATATATATTAAATATATCGACACATACTAAAGTTAGACATTTGACCAAAAATATTTATCGATAAATCATCACTGTTACGAACAACACTCGGTTTCCTAACTCTATGTTTTGTCTACTGTTTGCCTACCACGAAGCTGCTATAAGAGCGTGCTGCTAAACCTATCGACAGCTCTTTCTATCATACTGCATGTGCCATTAGAAAGAAGATATCAATCATAGCAACCGCTGTTGTTATTTAGTGTTACTTCTATGCCTTAAGGTTATATTTCTTTGGCTACAAGACTTACATTAAAAAACTAACATCTTGTCTTAAAGTAAGGAAGTAATAGAGACCGCATTAAAATGGCAACCTTATCCAATATATTTACTTCACTCTGACTTATGATTTTTTCTCATGTAAGAGAAAGATAAATATACAAATGTCATTTGGAATCTTCTAAATTGTCGTAAATTTTAACTAGACTAGTGATGTGCTTACTCAAAATGAATTTCGATAAAATATCGATAATGTTTGCAATAAATCCTTAGATTTAGTTTTCTCAGAATGAATATCAATTGAATGTTGATAAATCCTCAGATAAAGTAAAATATGTGAATAAATACAGCTTATACTTAAACACTAATAAATAAGTTACGATAAAAATATATTTTTAAATTACCTTTTTAAGGTGAATAAAGCAAATGATATTCATAATATCACTAATAATCACTACCTATATGCAATGATAGGGTCAATGACGAGATCATTACCACACAACGGTTTTCAAATACAAAACCACGTTACGTATTTCAGACAAATTGAAAACAAAGAAATTATCACGTTCGTCAAGTGTTCGTCTAAAATCTTCTAAACCAAGTTAGGCCTTTTCAAATTGAAGGGAGGCCTGAGCCCAGTAAGCTCAGTTACATAATTATAATCATATTAAATCGCCAATCGAGAGCAGGCTGCAATAATAAGTGAGTTAACTAACAGATTAGAAATAAAATTTAACATCAGGGTCAATTTTAAATAAAATATTTAACACAATATGAATCACATTTATGTAGGGTAAAATAGAAAAAGTCACAGACAGAGTCATTGGCTTAATTAGAAAAATACCTCAAATATTTATAAAATCATGTTATATATACAGGTCAAATTAATTACGCCCTTATAGAAACCTACATCTAAAATAAGTAAAAAATTAAAATTATTTAAAAGAATTAAACCAGGAGCCTGCATGGTGAGTAAGAAAAAAAAAATTGTGTGCGTACTTCTAACTGGCACCAAACTCAAAAAAATTTGTTGAAAAAAAAAAATTGTGTGCGTACTTCTAACTGGCACCGAACTCAAAAAATGTTGTTGTTAAAAATATTAGTTTTTCTGCTGCCTAGTGCGAGCATCTTTAGTTGTTGTTAAAGGCTCTTGGCGATTAGTACATTTACTGACACTACTATCGGCATAATGATCGCCGAGTTCACCACCCACATATCGACAATCTCATGAGCTGGGCCCAAATATTTGAACTCCTTCTCTTTTTCTGCTTTTACGAGATTGCTATCATGCGATATGGTAATAAAGTCTATTAATGCGAGTCGCTCTGCTCGGTCGATCACTTCAATTTCACGCTTATTGGCTACAATAAACCTGTCTGTAATGATAGACCTATACCAGGACAACAACGTACGACCATTTTTCGAGAACTGGGTCGGGTACAATCTGTATCTGTAGTACGGTGAACCAATGCGATTATATTTAAGGACTAGTTGCTGATGGATTATCTTGGGCACGTGATTGTGTCTGTGCAAATACTGGCCATTGGCAAAACTTGAACAACCGGATACTATATGTCAGAGATTCCCCGGGCTGGTGACATGCCCGCCATATGTCAATCGCACTGTCCCTCAGTATATACTATCGGTAGTTGTTTGTCATGACAACTTCGTCCATAATTATGAAGACGAAGAGAATTATAGAAATAAGAGAATAGAATACAAATAAAAATTATTACACAAACCTGCATTACTGCAGTTTTTTGTAATTATTTTTATAAAAGTAAAAGACAGAGGAGGATTAGTCTCACCATCAAAATATGCATTACATATTTTTAAAGTTACAATAAAGGTTGTACGTGAAGGCAGCGATAGCCTGTGTGCGATAGCCGAAAGTTTGTGATGATCGATGAAAACACTTTTCTTGAGATACATAATAGGGTATTTGACTAAAAAAATCGAATTAGTCCGTCAAGCAGATTATCGAAAAATATTGGATACGTATTTTTTGCTTTATCGAATCAGTAAAAAATTACAGAGATAAAACGCATCAAAGATGGAGAAACGTATAAGAGTGGGGGCTTGTAACGTCACTTGCCAGTAAAAAGTGTACTGGCAAGTGACGTCACACGAGTTTACAGTGAAGTTTGTCGTCTTAATTTTTGTTTACGCGACTAAAGAAAATATACATGTCCAATATTTTTTGGAAATCTATCTGACGGACTAATTTGATTTTTTTAGTCAAATACCCTATTGTATTCAAGTATACTTATTTTTCAAAGAAATATTGCAGTATAGCTTCTACATCACAATGGTGCAAAGGCATTTTTTTTGCAATAACTGTCACCCACATTGGCGAATACGTGGGCCGAAGCTAGTCTGCGAAATAAAAGTATCGATAAAGTTATAACGTCACTCTGTTTATGCGTCACAATCTTTATGCGAATAAATCAAAATGTCTATGAACGAAGTATCAAAGTTTCAAATGAAGTTCTATTAAATTTTGACCGGTAATGGGTCCCCACACGGTGACTTATGTCAGAGTCAGACCTTTTAGTGATGGTCTTGCATGCAGATCTCTCCGTCTATAACATAATATATATAATCTAAGCATCATGTTCTGTACAGCTGTTTTTACTCTGTTTCTAAAACTCTATTTTTCTAAATTGACCTTTTCCAAAAATATAAGATGAAAATAGTACAATATTTATTAATAATTTCAAACAATAGAAGAACCATGTGGTTGACGGCATAGAATACAAGTGTCACCACCCCCTATCTTCCCGTGGGTGTCGTAAGAGGCGACTAAGGGATAACACGATGCAAATACCATCTTTGCGTAGAGACGGAAAACTCGACATCAAACCCTATACGACTGCCTCGTTGGTCTCGCGGCATAAATGTGCGCGTGGGATCGGGAGGTCCCGGGTTCGATTCCTGGGTCGGGCAGTGTTATTGGGTTTTTCTTTCACGAAATTCTCAGTAGCAGCACGGAGTCTGGAAATGTACCCGGTACGGCAATAGGCTCGCCCCTTATTACGTGGGACTAAAGTATATCTGGCGAAAAGTGGGTGTAGAAATACACCTCTGCCTACCCCTTCGGGGATAAAAGGCGTGACGTTATGTATGTATGTATGTATAGAAGAACCTGATAGAAATCCATATCACACTTCTAAATCAGTATTTAGGGCGGTTTCAAATTAGCGTTTTATACGCGCGTATAAGCTCGTTTTTGGAAGCGCATGTAGGCGCGTATAGGCGCGCTTTTTGGCGCAACTCGTACGAGCGATGACGCGCTTAGCCGTCAGCATCCATGTTGACACTGACAAGATGTCACTACCGTTTCGAGCGAACACGCCGAAATATGCCCGTTTACGCGACTCCGGTTTTTTGAAGCGCGTAATGTAGCGCGCGTGTAAGCGCGTATGCTAAAACGACCGTATACGAGCAGAAAAATACGCTAATCTGAAACCGCCCTTAATCGCGTACATTGATCTGTCTCTTTAAATACAGCCCACTTTTTCCATCTTCCATCTCAAAATTTACACACACACACACAACGTCACGCCTTTTATCCCCGAAGGGGTAGGCAGAGGTGTATTTCTACACCCACTTTTCGCCAGATATACCTTAGTCCCACGTGATAAGGGGCGAGCCTATTGCCGTACCGGGCACATTTCCAGACTCCGTGCTGCTACTGAGAATTTCGTGACAGAAAAAGCCAATAACACTGCCCGACCCAGGAATCGAACCCGGGACCTCCCGATCCCACGCGCACATTTATGCCGCGAGACCAACGAGGCAGTCGTATAGGGTTTGGTGTCGAGTTTTCCGTCTCTACGCAAAGATGGTATTTGCATCGTGTTATCCCTTAGTCGCCTCTTACGACACCCACGGGAAGATAGAGGGTGGTGACACTAGTATTCTATGCCGTCAACTACACGGCACTCAAAATTTATTAAACAAATTAAGCTCAATCACTTTTCAATTAAACGTATTCACATACGTATCTCTATCATACAAAGCGCAGCACTTCTTGCATACTTTCATTCACATTAATCATATTAATACCGTGGAATTTTAATGAAAACGCTTTGAAACGAGCAAATGATTGGCTTTATCAGTCTTTTTCACTTCTTTTGAATTCGATACCGTCTTTCAGTTAATAGAGGCTTTATGAACGAACAAAATGATTCAATACTTATTAAATTTTCACGTTATAAGTAATTGAAATGTCGGATTGACTAAGTTCTTATATTGGCTGAGATCTTTTAAATGCTGCGTCCAGAGGGATTTGGATGATTTATTTTTAAATACTTCTTTGTAATACGCGCCTGATTGCTTGACGGTTAGATACAGACGTTTCTTGGTTTGTACGTTTTTATTAAATTATTAGCTTTCGCCCGCGGCTTCGCCCGCATGAAATTTTAATAAAGAGTAGCCTTTGTACTTCCCCAGGTTTCAGACTATCCATATCAAATTTCATCACAGACGGATCTGCACATTAGCCGTGTAGCATGCATATAAACAGATAATACTTAAAATTAAGGAATGATTACGTTAGAGGTAGTATGAAAGTGGCGCCCATTGATGAAAAGGTAAAAGGGAGTCTGGCCTGATATGGACATGTTATGCGGAGAGATGATATGTATGTAGTTAAAACAGTGATGAATATGCACGTAGAAGGACGAAAAGGGAGAGGACGACCAGGGAAAGGTGGATGGACTGTGTAAGGATGGATATGAAAAAGAAAGGGGTAAACAATCGGATGACTGGTGACAGAGAAGTATTGAAGCGAAGGACATACTGCGCTGACCCCAAATAAATTGGGACCAGGGCAAGACAATGACGAGTCGTCAAACTTCAGGTATAGTATGTAAATATATTATTAAAGTTATTGAAAAGCTTACATACCTACTGAAGAGAATAGCAGCAAAAATAAAAACTGAAAACATTACCACAAAGTACATAACCAGACCGCCTTCTCCGCCCCGCTGCGCTGAAGCGCGCCAACTCATAGTAAGCGCTTTTAATAACGCTGCGCATAGGTCAATTATATCGTGATAACTTTTAAACTATTCACCCAAACTACTTACTGCAAAAGACAACGTTCATCTACATTAAATACTTAAGCCAATAAATTTATCAATTTTGAAAACAATTTGATAACTACTCTAGAATGAGCATTGTAAAAAAGTATCAAATTTAATTATTTTTACGGACCACTTTTTAGTATATATTGGCTTCTACATAAAAGGTAGGTATATGCTGCCGCAGACTTTTATTTAGAACTTTTGAAGATAAACAATATCACCCTACATTATCTTCATGTAACTTCAACGGTTTAGGCAGCGCACGCGAAGATAGGTTTCAGAGCTCAGGATTTTTACTGACTTTATTGATAATTTTCCTTATATTATGGCAACATTACATAAAATCTTTATAAATTGTAGCCTATGTGTTATTCTGATGTATAAACTATATTACTGTAAAGTTTCATCCAACTGCGTTCAGTAGTTTTTGCGTGAAAGAGTAACAAACATGCATACACAACATTATCTTGACTTTCTTTATACACAACATTATCTAACTGTTTTACCACCTTCATACAGAACATGTAAATTATTTTTACCGCTTACTCGTGAACATGCCACATATAACTGACCATGTGAAAAGCAACATGTTCGGGGGTCGATTCCAGCTGTTTCAAGTCTGTCCCTGCGATTTATTTTGAAAATACACACAGGGCTACGAATATCCAGCCCTGCCGAAAGTAAGATAGCCCCGTTGAGTTACTCAAGAGGTATCTGAATTCAGGCCCCAGTCTCCCACCCACGGATTTCCACATACGTGGGGTGTGGGAATTTGGGAATAATAAGACACCTGTATAAGTACAGAACACGAACGAACGAAAGAAATCAAAGAAACACATCCACATTCATTATTCAAAAGAAACGACTAAGACACCAATCCGACGAAAACGAAAGAAAATTAACTGAGAACCTCATCAATCCACGGGGAATCTTAACACCGCCATTCAGAAAACGCCATCTATGTTTACATATACAAACCAACTGAGATAGAAAATAATATGGACTAATTGACAGTTTATTGAAAAAAGGATCTATAGTCATTGTTTTTATGATTTAAAATAAAATGAAACGATTATATAAATACTATAGGACGCCAGCAGCTACGCCTGCATTTTTTTTTAATTTACCCGTTTTGGCTGATCTCGTGGAAATTTCGGGAAATCCCTTCTTAGTGCACGCTTGCGGTCCCCAAGGAACATACATGCCAAATTTCAGCTTCCTAGGCCCAATAGTTTCGGCTGTAGCGTGTCTGTCAGTCAGTCAGTAACGCAAGGATTTTATATATTAAGATTAAAATTCTTTGCATTCGTTCCTAATACTCCCAAGCTCCAAAGAAGTTGCATGTTCAGGCAATTCTCACATTTTCGCTTTACTAAAAATTATCAAACAATTAAACATCCCTGGGACTAATAAATAGACAGGGAAGAAAGCTCTTTTCTATTTATCCCATAGCTTCTCTATGCATTAGTATAATCTATCTATACTATAATAAAACTGTAGAAGTGAAAAAGTCTGTACATTAAAGATATTTTGACGAAAATTAGCTAAAAAAACCCAGGAAAATGCTAAAAAGCAATTTTTGAGAATTTTTAGAATTTATGTCTGTCTGTCTGTCCGACGTCTTTCCCTATGTTGCTAAAGATCTCTAAAATTGCGAAATTGATATCAATAAAACTTACACTCATGTACAAAGTATACTCAAACCTATAAAATAGTATATTTTACATCACAATCGGTTGAGTGGTTTTAGGTGTACAGCTTGACCTCTCCTTTGTACGTAGTCCCAAACAAAACAGGGATCATCCAAAACTGGTTATATATATGGTGCCATCTATAATCATTATAAGTTTGTTAGTAAAAGTATAGTTAGTCTACATAGGTACCTTCAAAGTGTTTTATGGCTATTTACCCAACTTTAAAAAAGGAGGCATTTCTTAATTTCGTCAGTATATTTTTACGTATTTTCAATAAATTAATTATGCTAGCTATACACGATGCGCTACTCAACATTCCGCAACTTTTCAGACTTGCTGCCGATACGAAGACGCGACGAACTTCAAGTTCTGCTAAACGGTACGTTTATATTTTACTGTACTTTTGTAATGACTGGGCCACCATGATAGGTACATTGCCACGTAATGTGCTACGCGATACTCTATGCGTCACTCTAACATGCTACGCGACACACTGCATAACACTAACAGCCCGTTTACACTATGACTGACCTTCTGTTTACTCGGTCCATCAAAATGTAAACAGTATTATAAAATTTCCATTGAGACATCCGTCTCTTTAGACGGGGCAAAAAATCTGCCGGTTCGTCTAAGTGCAAATGAACTCTTACCTAGCAAGCTACGCGATGTACCATAGAATACTCTAGGCGACGCATAATATCATCCATTACGCGGAGGTCTTTGCCTACGTCATGCAGTACCTGATATGCTACGCGAAAGTCTGAGCACCACGCTACGCGACGCACTGCATCACGTTCTACGCGACACTGTAATAAACACGCTACGCGACGCTTTATGCTACAATAAGTGCGATATTCTACGTAACATTCTACACGGCCCTCCATGTGATACGCTACGAAATAATTATGTCACTTTGTGTTTCTGCGATCTATTCCGTATATTGTGAGCAGAACCCGTCATTGATTCTTTAGTCGCGTCTGTCGTTGGTGCCAAGAACATCGATATACATATAATTATATGTACTAAGGCACCGATTTCACCTGGATTGTATCTCCTGTTTAAAGTATAGGTATTCATATCTAGTACGGAAATAGTTTCAGCCATAGAGACCTTTAAAATATAAATCTTAGCTAATTTCAGTACCTAATTTTACAAGAATAAATCACCACGACTGACTGATGACTCCAGGAAATGATATTCTAACAAGAACCCTCAATACCAATTCATCCAATCTGCGACAAGATCTACCAAAACGTGACAGCGAGCCCATAAGCCGACGCCTGACCCACCAAGATAGACAAAGGGCATAACGCCGTGATACTTATCTAAAATCTATTCCAAACTTCAAAAGAATTAGCAACTCAAAGCCGTCGCCTTCGATACTCTAGCAAACAAAATAATTGCATAAAATTTAAATATTTTGCTTAATTAACATAAAGGTTTGGAGAGGTACAACAAAGGTTCATTTGATCTAATTGGATGAGGGGATGACGCCATTCTACTTTGTCGTCATCTCCGACGGCCCGTGGTGTCATCTAGGGGGGCTTATGGAAGTTAATTTAAGGTTTTTTGATTAAAGTACAAGCGGAAGATGACTGATGGTCTGGAGACGTGGCTTTTGAGACACGAATTTACATTTGGTGATATTTTCCGTGGAAAGATTCTTCGTATTGTACATAGGTATATCTATATAAGTACAGTGGGTATGCCTGTGAATTGTTTGTGTTTTAAAGTGGATTATGAACGAATGCAAAGAATTTCAACCTAACCTTCGAAAATACAACCAACCTTCATTTGATTAAGTTGGCTTTAAACTGTCCCTAATTGCAACTTCACGTGTAAACTCAAAATACATCTCTGAAAAGTATTCCCAAGCAATCTTGGGAATACTTTTCAGAGATGTATTTTGAATTCAATAATTACTCAACATTTTATATCATCATTAACGAATTTGATGTTTATGGTGTTTTTGGTGTTTTTGGTTAAACATCGTGAGATCAGAAATTCAGTGAATGTTTTTAAAGTGCCCTGCGATACAAGATTTATTCCTAGTGCCATATTTCTTCAATATATTTTTATACAAACATGCAGCTTACATCACATTCAAACAGTGATCTTCAAATATCACACTGTAAGCATACCCTGCAAAAAATTTAGCTCTGTGTCCGTTACTACAATAGTATAACAATGCCTTATTTCAACTCGGCCAGCGACACCACTCTAAATTTTCTTCTGTCCATAACCGCCCTACTAAATTTACGACCGACGTTTAACACAATATCATTACAAATAGATAAATTTTATGTATATTTTGGTTTCAAAATAAAAGCTTTAGTAAGCAAAGCGGTAGTATTGAGTAAAAACTTACAATTTGTAACAATCAAAACAATTTAGTTTAGTTCTGTTTTGTTGCGGGCAATCTATGAAACGGATGCATCGATTGCAATGTGTCTTTTATTGGCATAAGACGCTGAATTCAATATTCGATCTATCAGATATTGAGACCTTAATTACATATTTGACATAAACTCCACAGAAAATACGTCAAACATGTATCTCGAATCTCCAAATCACTAAGATAACATAACTTCTCGCCTTTTATCCCCGAAGGGGTAGACAGAGGTGTATTACACACCCACGTTTTGCCAGTTATGTTTAGGAATCCCAATTCCCAATGTAATAGTTTCCCAAGGTAATAGGGGGCGAGCCTATTGCCATCTACCGGGTAAATGATTAAGTGAGCGATAATTTACTTTTTTTTATATACACATAACTTCGAAATGTCAGAGGTGTGTGCCCGGGGTAATGAGGATCGAACCCGAGACCATCGTCTCGGCAGTCCGTTACGTGCACCACTGGACTATAGATCGAATATTGAAACCGGCCGTAAGACTGCGCAGTGCGCACCATGTTCCCCGAGGTGAAAGTCTTGAATACAATCTGGCTAACGCTTGAACGAAGATTATGAATGACTTACGTTTGATTTATTTTAGGAATTTTCTTATAGATAAGATTGCCTCCTTGGTCCAGTGGATAGCGTATCCGTCCACTAATCGGGAGATCTTGGGTTCGATTCACAGGTCGAGCAAAAGTGTTACTGAGTTTTTTCGAATTCTCAGTAGCAGCACGGAGTCTATCAATGTGAACGGTAACCAGTAGGTTCGCGTTCCCTATTACGTGGGACCTAAAATTCATAAGACAAAATATGGGTGTAATGTTACACCTCTGCCTACCCCTTCGGGGATACAGGCGTGAGTCAATAATAAAAACAAAATAGTTATAGACAAATGTAGACTTAAGAAAATGAAGTAAACGAAGACTGCTAAAGTCTCTTATTAAAACACGATTCAAAACTGCGAACGCGCTCTGAATTATTCTTTTGGAAACCAGAATCGCCGCAGTGCTATCCGTTTTGTAATGACACTGAGGCATTAGCATGGACGTAATGATTTCCGCGGTAGACGTTTTGGGTTTGGGACCTAAAAAGATAAAATGGAATAGTTTTGCTACTTTCCTATTTATACGACTGTCTGAAATTATTCTCAGGCTTGCGTGAATGTTTTATCTGTAGTGTTATGTTCTATGGTTTCTATCTATCTTTATCGTGAGGACTGTCTCCCATTGGGGTAGACAGAGATAATTTCCTTTTCAAAATAGAATAATTTAAATTATAATGGGTTTAACATTAGTGGCGATTTTTCCATCTCTTCATTATGATATTAGGTAGGTTGTCTGGAGATAGAGCTCACCATATTCGACCCAGTTTGAAATGGCAAAGTGATTGCTTCAACCACTGCGCCGCATGTACATCAGAAGTACGTTTGTCAGATAATCTATTGACTAATAAAATTATTATAATATGTAATATTTCATATCTGCCCACCTTTATTAGGATACAGGCGTGAATCTAGAATCCGTAAACTTGTCACCATAATAATATGCTCTACTTAGTTTGGGAGCGAGAATATGTGAAAGTTTTCTTTGGATTATTATACCTTAAATGTTAGTTAATAAATAATATGATCATATGTTGTACGTGCATCTAATATTAGTCTACACATAATAAATTTTTTTTACGTAGTGCTAGGTCAAAACGCCAGACAATATTTAGTCCATGTTTGGAATAGGAGCCAGATATAAACAACTAACTAGATTAAAAACGTATTAAGGAGCTGATGAACTGAATGCTGCTATTAAAAAAGTTTTCAGGAGTTTCTCGTAAGTTTAAGCGAGTTTAGACTTCCATTAAGGAAATCAAGACATACCAAAATATACCTTTTTACGATAAGACGTAGGAAAACATTTTATGAATGGTATAATTAGGTATATCACTTTATGAAAACATGCTTTTGAAAACCAATAATTATGACTTGTTTTAATACCCTTTTAGTACATACATTATCGTCATCCTACATCCTGTCGTAGACTCCTACTGGACATAGGCCTCTGTTTAATTGCGTTACAATAACATTGTGATTTAAGGAGTATTGGGAATACTATACCAAACAGGGTGGACGCGTTGATAAAGAGTATGTCGAGATGACGTCTCTTGGCAAAGATACTGTTCGCTTCGCATATTTTTATTAGTTTTATAAAGTTAAGCAACGCTTGCACAGGTCGCCACTTCGATGGGTAACCGTGTGTGGCATTTACATGTGAGCGCTACCGTGCTTCGGAGGGCACGTAAATCGGTCGGTCCCGCTTCTTGTCTAAGGATAAGGATAGTTAGGCCATGTCGGAGGCCTTAGGGCGGTCTGAAAACTCTAACACCAGAGTTGGCCACACACTCACACGAAAAACAAAACAAACATTAGTTTTATAAGACATCATACCGTTTTCAAGACAATGGCCGAACACTAATATAACTAATATAACTACGCCATATAATTTTAGAAAGTCCCTTTCTACTAAACGAAACGATTTTAGTACCTCCGCTATTACTGACTATTTATCAATACAACCCATTACCGCAACATCGATTCTCAAGTTTAGAAGCAACATTAATTCATTCGAGATCGCCCAGTTATAACAATAAATGAACAGGTTGGCCGGTACGGTAGCGTTTACCAAAAATATGGGCGCAGTTAAGCGAGGATAATACCAGCCTATGAGTAATGTTTGTGCTGAGCGAAGCTAGGATACCAGAGAAATGCTACTTGTGGCTGTTGTGTTTTTAAAACTTTTTATCTGCTTAGCATATTGTATGAATTGGGGCTAAAATATTCATTTTGTACCTTTTTAAATGAGAAGATAAAACTTTCGGCGACTTTCAGGCATAAAAAGATCTTAAAAGATTTACTTGTCAAACTTGCCTACCCTTATGTTGGTAGTGAAAGTTGCGTATGGCAGAAGAGACTTGAACGTAGAATAAATGCTGTAGAAATGGGAGCACTGAGAAGTATGTGTGGTGTATTTTTGACCGACAAGGTAAAGAATTGTGTGATACGAGAGTGGTGTGGGGTAAAAGAAGATGTAGTGACAAGCATCGAGAAAGGGATGTTAAGATGGTTTGGGCACATGGAGAGGATGGATGACGAAAGATTGACAAATAAGATATCTAAGGCAAGTGTGAATGGGACAGGACGAAGGGGAAAACCTAGGCGGACGTTCTCTGACCAGATTGGAGACATCCTAAAAAAAGACAGATCAGAAGTACCCTAAAACAGAAGACCATGCATGAGAAACTTGATGGGAGTAAATGAAGCAAGAGAGGTATGTCAGGATCGTTGCAAATAGCGTTCCGTAGTCTCTGCCTACCCCTCCGGGAAACAGCCGTGAGTCTATGTACGTATGTGTTAAAATATAATATTAATAATTATAATGCTTTTCTATATAAACATTTAATTTTGATTCAGTACGGTATTTATTACTGTTATCTTTTTGTTTTTCCACATTGTAACTAATCGTGTAATGTAAAACGAACCAATTAATTGTTTGTTTAGTCTGTAGCCATAAGAAACAAAGGCTGCTGCGTTTTGAATTTCGTTAGAAACTAGAAAAATACTATTGATACCTTTACCTAACACATCTCTCAGATGACTCGCTCATCTTTGATTGACACGTAACCTTACTATTTTAAGGACAGCGGTAACGATATATCAAAGGATCTGTATACCAATACAGATGTACGTGTTGATTCTAATACGATCTTTTCTTCCTATTTTATGGGACACGTCCCAATAAAATTAAAATCCTTTTCACTATAACCATGACTATAACGGAGGTTGACATCTGTCAGTTTTGTTGTTTACATCCTCTCCGCGCATTTTGTGTTTAAAAAATATAAATAGTGCATAACTGATTCGAAAAGTGCTAAAAAACGTTAAATTAGACAGTAATTAAGACGTGCAAGGTGTAGTACGACCTTTTTAGTGCATAAAAATCAAACTATTAACAAAATATAAAAATAACGACTTTGTGCCAAACAATAACACTTCACAACACAAACTGAATTAGTGGTTATAAAACTAAAATAACACGTAAAACTAAATCAACGAAGGTGCAAATAGTGATATTACGCAAAATAGACAGTGAATTCAAAGTAATTGCATATTCATGATACGAAAATTGTCAATTCATTGCCTTGACAATCCATTGAATATCGCCATCTACTCAAACAAATGTGAATTACTAACGACCTAAACGTTCCTAGCTAAGAGGGCACGGCAACAGTTTACCTAAAAAAACAATAAACCGTCGATAAAGCAGTATTCATTATACATACGCTATAAGACCTATAAGATCAACTATTTTAACATCATCAGTAACGACGAAGTAGCAAATTGGCGTAAGTGGGTCGCTCAATTATACGTTAAGAGAGAGCTCGAGTTCGAACCTGGGTCAAGAATCGTCTTTTTGAGAATTAATCTACACGCTCACTATATTTGTTAAAAAATTGAGCGCAGTTTATAACAAGACACAGAAAATTATCTAAATATTTATTTAACAAATTTCGACCGAAGTAATCTATAAAACAACGCTACAGAATGGACTCAGAATATAACAACATTACTCATCGGAAACCCAGAACAAGTTCATTAGGAGATCTTACCAACTTAACAAACACAAATGAAGAAACCATATTCGATAGTACGATGCTTAGCATACCAGACAGCCTACACGAAAACAGTGATGCAATAAGTGAACTAAAAGACCGAATAAAAGTACTTACAATGCAATTACAGAGCGCGCATCAAGAAGTAGAAAATTTGAATTGTGAAAATTTCCGCCTAAAGTGCGACATTCAAAATATGACTAAGACTATTGATACATACAAAACAATCTGTTCAACACCAGAAAGGAAAAGTAAAGCTTCGTCACAATCCGCACGTAAAAGCAAAACACTGGCAAATAGAAATACGACACAATGTTATGACGATTGTACCGAAAGTCCAGTCATAATGCGTAATAAGGAGACCCAAACCTGTAGCACTTTGGAAGCAGGAAAAGAAACAGTTACACAAGAATCATCTTCTCAACATCCTTTACAAAATAATATTAGGCTGTCAATTTCTGAAAATCGAATAAAAACGAAAAATAAATTGTGCATTTTAAGTAACAGTAATTATAAAGACTCACTATCGATTATCGACGACGTATTTTCTGATTACTTTGACTACTGCCATTATAGAAAACCAAACAGCACTGTAAATGAACTTTTGAACAACATAGAGAACAATTTAAAAGACTTCACCTTAAACGACTACTGTATTGTAGTGTGCGATGCACCTTCCCAACTATATAAGCTAATGTAATACTTATTTGAGAATTATTATACTGTAATCATCGAACCTAATAACATCTTTTATTTACGACACCAAGCCCATCATTGCATGGCGACCCTGCCAGTGCTGCCTTCTGGCAGTACTGAGCCAGTGGTTTTTTTAAAGATAAACGTTTTTTATATTATTTGTGGAATCACGTAAGGTGAACTGTATTTCTTTTTTTTGTTTTGGTTTTCTTTTTTTTTTCTCAATTTTGCCGCGCGGACAACAATTGATCATTTTGTGTTAGTTTTATTTTTCATATACTCTTTTATGTAGTCGTAATTAGTAATATGAAAGTAAAAACATGCCTGTTGACCTGTTGCCATGTTGTTGCCAAATTATAGATTTTTATTCTTTGTTGTTAAAGAAATTATTGTAATCGTCCCATGTAAGAACGCATTCCTAAGTTATTGCGCATAAGGTGTCTAATGTGCAAGCGCCGATATACGATACCTTAGCAACACTACATGTTGCGCACGGATTTGCTTCTTCATTTCTTTTAACTTGCATAAGTAACATTGTTATAATTTAAATTTATGAACATTTTTTGTAAATCTTTGTTGCAATTTATTTTCGATAAACTTAACTTCCAAACGTAATTAGTTAATACATATATTTTATTTATTATATAAAATGTATCAAAGCATTAGTAAATCAAAGATAGATATTCATATTTTACTATTAATATTTTAATTTTCAAGCTTTTATTTTATTGGTGATAACGAATCATAAGTTATAATTAGTCCAGTAGTGTGTTAGTTCGCGCTAATAAAAACGACACCTAGTAAACTTGACACCTATGCTATGATGCAATATCTTAAGGAATGCATTCGTCTAAAAGTTTTGGCACCTGCATGTGATTGTGTGAACATTAGTCTTCTATAGAAATATTATGTTGAATCATGTGGCTAAATATAGTAACAGTATGTACTTATACAAAATTTCATATTTTGTAATTTATAACGATTGTAACATTTGAGACGAGTTCATTTTCGTGTAAAACATTTGAATAATATTTCAATACTTATATACTTGTGATATTTATGGATATTATTTTATGTTTTGGAATAGGGAAAATTGGTCGGATATAGGCACGGTATTAAAAATCTTTTTGTAATCATTAGTATGCAATTAGGTACCGCTGTGATTAGATGGGGATATTGAAAGGTTTATGTTATTTGGAAGCATGGTATTGGAATGAGTAATTTGAAATGAGTGTTTAGATTGCTATAGGAATGTATGACGTTGAAGGGAATATTCAGTAACTAGGTTTTCGACAGCAATTTGGACTGATGACCCAAAAGCAATGTTGGATTCGTATGTACTGAAGTATTCATTTTGGAAGTAAGCATAAATGTTTTGTTATGTAA
This sequence comes from Euclidia mi, assembly GCA_944739405.2. NCBI lineage: Eukaryota > Metazoa > Arthropoda > Insecta > Lepidoptera > Erebidae > Euclidia > Euclidia mi. Next base: position 57,662,757 of record OX123199.2, read on the forward strand.
TGCTATTAGGAAAGTGGTATTTAAATATAGGTACAGGTTCCTTCAGTTTGATCATGGTGCGAACGAAATTCCTCTGTGAAAATTGTTGGAGGCCAAAGAAGCCTTAAATTGAGCCCCTTGTGATAATAAATGATGAATATGAGAAATGAATATTATAAATAAATGATGAAAATGTCCGGCCGGACCGATATTATGATAAGAAAATAAATGTGTACCTTACTGTGTATTGAAATGGATAAAGAATAAAAAATTATGAGATGTTGTGAAAAGTATGTGATAAATGGAAATAAAATTATGTTGATGAGTAATAAAGAGTTGTTGAAAGAAATAAAATCTGATGTTTGTATTTAAATATAAAATGTTATGCAATACCAATACTCTAATGTTACAAAATAATATGTAATAAGATATTTTTTTTATAGTTCATTCAGATAAAAAAAAAATAATAATATACAATTCAATTTTATATTTCAGTGTTCGTGTTTACTGTTACTGAACTTTGAGAAAAGAAAATGTGTCAAATTGTGATATTTTTAAATGTTTGTGTTGTAAACTACTACTACTACGGCCGTTAGCAGTCCACTGCTGGACTAAAGCCTCTCCTAATTAACGTCACAATATAATTGTATACCAAGGATTTTATACATTAGACATACCTGTGTTTTTTTTGTATAATAGTAATATTGAATAACGTATTTTAGGTTCAGATGATATTTTATTCGTAAAATGTTTTTATTGTTCTGATTTATAATAAAATGGTTAAATGATTTATAAATAAAATAATATATTGGTAAAAAAAGAATTAGCCAATCAACTTGTTAAATAAATATAAAGTATTATTGTTGTTGTAATAATAATACTTTATATTATAATAGGTATTGTCAACAGTGCATTAGAATTAAGTTATATTTTTGTGTCCTTTTTTTAATGAGTGAAGCGTTTTAATTTGTATTGGTCATTCATATTTCTTTTTATGTTTGTTTCAATTATTTCATTGACCAAAATGTTCCATTTAATTTATTTTTATTAAAATTGTATTACTATAATCTACTTCAAAAAAATATATGCCTATGGTAACTTTTATTAGAATTTCTTCTCGAATTAAGTTTAGTGAATGTGTTTATTTTGTACTTCAAAATAAATATGGAATTAGTATTTCATTTTAGTTTATGTCAATATGGTAAAGTTTCAAAAATTCTCTATTTGTGGTTATTTTCAATAAAATTTTATTAATGCTTTAGGATTAGATATATTGAATATTTTAGTGTTGTTTTTGCGATTATATTAAATAATGAAAAAGATAGGTATACTTTTATCATGATTTTATTGGAAAACTGTATTTTAAATTACATAAAAAACATATATGTAAACATATTTTTTATTTTTATAAACGGGGGAGGTGTAGTGTGCGATGCACCTTCCCAACTATATAAGCTAATGTAATACTTATTTGAGAATTATTATACTGTAATCATCGAACCTAATAACATATTTTATTTACGACACCAAGCCCATCATTGCAGTATATTATTGATTGGAGAAAGTGATGTCAAGGACGATAAAAACCATATAAAAACTATAAACATCCTGAAAGATACCTTGACAAAACTAACTCATACAAATGTAATTGTTTGTGGCCCTGTATATGTGACTGGTGCGCCTATATATAATTTCAAAGTTGACATGTTTATTAATCTCTTATACATTGACATTCAAAACAATAAATATGCTTATCTATTTGATAGTAATACTGATCTGTCACTAGAAATGTTTTCATATTCTACTGGAAAACTAAATAAACATGGCATGAAAAATATATATCGACGCATAATGGATAACATTTTAATTGATTTTAGTATATATCACGATAATTATAAATTAACAAATAATAGGAACTCCCTTATACACTGTAATCCTGACAACGTTTTAACAACTTCGGTACCAAACAATGAAAAGTATATTACTTCCCAGTTTTTTCTCTGAAGGACATATATATGTACTACACCAGAATATTGCAGGATTACTTAATAAAATAGAAGCTTTATGTGTAAATTTGGAAGAACTCAAAGATAACGATAAGTGTATTGACGTTGTATGTATTAGCGAACATTTCATGTCATCGGCACATAATGTAAGCATAGATTTACCGAACTATAGTTTGGCTGCATCTTACTATCGCCATAACAGTAAAAGAGGAGGAACATGCATTCTATTAAATATAAAACATAAATATAAGGAAATAAGTGACATTAAGCAATTTTGCGTAGATCATGCATTCGAGTGTTGTGCATTTGAGCTTCTTTCTTATAAAACTTTAATTATCTGCATATACAGAGTACCCAAACAAAATAATTTGTATACGTTTTTCAACAGGCTAGAAAAACTTTTGACTTACATAAATAAATATAAATATAATAACATTTTAATTGCTGGTGATTTTAATATAGACATTTTAAAGCGTAATAATAGTACTTTAGATTTTGAATGCCTATTATTAAATTATAATTTTAATTTGACATTAAATGAACCGACGAGACTGTCTAGTCGAAGCTGTATAGACAATTTTGCACATAACTTAAAAAATAACTGTAAGACCGAGATTTTAGAATTAGGTTTATCGGATCATACAGCCCAATTAATAAAACTGCCCGTTAAACAAGTGTTCGCACTAAAATCTTGGCGAATCACCAAACGAGATTATAGTTTGGAAAACATTAAAAAATTTAAAGAATGTATCAAGAACATGTCTTTTTCAAATATTTATCAAACCGATAATCCGAATACAGCATACCAATACTTTATAAATGACTTCAAACTTCTTTATGACTTATGTTTCCCCAAAATACATATTTTTATGAAAGTCAACTGCAAGCCAAAATGGGTATCACGTGGAGTGAAAGCTTGCAGCAGAAAGAAAAGAGATTTACTTTGGCAATTTAGACTAAAACCCACACAAGAAAATAAATCAAAGTATCAAAGTTATTGTAGATTATTTAAGAAGATCATAATGCTAACTAAACGTGCTCAAAATAATTACAAAATAAATAGTGCATATAATAAATGTAAAGCAGCTTGGCGAATTATAAATAGTGCCAGACCTAATAAACCCCAAGAAGATATTTCCAGCATCAAAATTAACGAGAAACCTACAAATAATCCCATAGAAATTGCGAATGCGTTTAATGACTATTTTATCAATAAAGTTAAACCAGTTCCAGGTTCAAATAAAAATGTAACTGCATTAATAAATACACAATTAAAATCTATGTTTCTTGCTCCAAGCACGCCGCATCATATTTACAAAATAATCAATAATTTAAAAAATACTAATAGTGTAGGACACGACGGCATATCATCAAATATTATTAAAGCGGTTAATGAAGACATATGTCACCATTTGAGCCACATAATTAATTTATCTATATCGACAGGCATATTTCCAGAAAATCTAAAAATAACAATTATAAAGCCATTATTTAAAAAGGAAAATAAAGAGTTAATGCAAAATTACAGACCGATTGCTTTACTTTCAGTATTTTCAAAAATATTTGAAAAATATCTGTATCAGGAAGTTTATTCGTATCTAGAAAGAAATAAAATATTATGCAGTGAACAGAATGGTTTCCGTAAAAACAAAACCATCAATATGGCAATCTATAATTTTATTAATAATGTTTTAACGCACATGGATAAAAAATCCCCTGTATGTGCGATCTATTGTGATATGTCCTCCGCTTTTGATTGTGTGTGTCATAATATTCTGCTTAATAAACTTCATGCTTATGGTGTCAGAGGCAATGTTTTAAACTTAATGAGATCATATTTAACAAACCGACAGCAAATAACAGAAATTAATAAAATCGATTTTAACACAAAACGCCAAGAAACTTACACCTCAAATAGGCGTTATGTACCACATGGTGTACCCCAGGGTAGTGTTTTGGGGCCACTCCTATTTATACTATATATTAATGACTTACCAAATGCTACCAACCAACCCTTGATATTATTTGCTGATGATAGCACGGCCACCATAGCATGTAAGGACACAAATCAATATAAATCTGACATTAATGACGCATTGAAATCCATAATCTATTGGTTAAATAATAATAATTTGAAAATTATAATAAAGAAGCTACTGTTACTCGATTTCTAGGTTTAAATATTGATAACAAATTAAATTGGAAGGAACACATTGACATTGTATGTAAAAAAATCAGCAGTCTATCTTACGCCTTACATAAATTAGCTGCTATTATTAACACAGATGCGTTACTTTCGGCATATTACGGACTCGTGGAATCCATCCTTAGATATGGTGTAATTTTTTGGGCATATTCTACAAATAAGGATATGGTGTTTAAAATGCAAAAGCGATGCATTCGCGCTATGTTTGGTATTAAAAGTACCGAAAGTTGTAGGCCTTTTTTCATAAAGTACAACATTCTCACACTTCCATCACTTTACATTATTGAGACAGCTCTATTTGTCAGGAACAACCCTGATCTATTTCCTAAACTATCTGATTGCGTCAGCCGAAATCGCCGTGATAATGATAGACTTCGTGTCCATTCCGCTAAAACAGCTTTACTCTATAAAAGTATACTATGCAAAGCTCCACTAATATATAATAAAGTTCCAATAGCTATTAGGCATATGAATAACACACAATTTAAGAAGTCGCTTAAAAACCTACTAATTCAAAAAAGCTATTATAATATTGATCATTTTCTTTGTGATAAAGCTATAAGGGCACAATAATTATTATGTTATTATATTGTTATCATATACCACATTATTAAGTACTTATTTTAAATTATAATTATTGACTTATAATATTATAATGTATCCACGACCTAAGACTATTACTGTAATTTTTTTTTATTTTTATTATTTTTTATGTACTGCTTGACATTTTACTATTACTTTGACATTAATCTTTTACCGTCCAAGCTGCTCGCTTGTGGAATGCATTGCCGATGCCAATTAAACAAGCTCAAACAATAACATCGTTTAAAAAGTTACTCAAAGAATACTACTTGTCTCTTTAATCTTACTACTCTTGTAATTCTTATTTTTCTATTTCCTTTCCTTTATTTATCACTAATTTATGTATGAATAATATAATATATATGTATTGTATAATTATTTATGTATGTATATAGTTATGTATTGTGTATATAGTTATTTATCTATGTATGTACTTATTTATGTGTATGTAAGTATTTGTATTATAAATCTAAATCAGTACCTAAAGATTGCCAAACTACCCTTTTCTTAATCCGTGTTCTTCTTATCCATCCAAAGGTTGCCTGTAAGAGATTGCTTGATAGTGATAAGGCCGCCTATTGTACTATCTGTTATTTTTCTTTTTGTTATGATCCATTAATGTAGTTTCTTTGGCATTTGTACAATAAAGATGATTATTATTATTATCACCTTTATTTAATATTTATCTCATACCATATTAATACATTTTTAAATATAAAAAAAAATACATTTAAAAATATAAAAGTATGTTATGGAAACCCACCAGTATCGGGAACAGGCTCCAAGCTACTGGTGGTTAGGGCTCAAGAGAAAGGAACCTCCTCACTATGCGTGCCGTGTCCAGCAGTACTGCCTTCTGTATCAGGCCCCTGACCCAAGGTTCCAACGCGAGCCTCCTAAGATGTTGGGTGAGGCTCTTGGGTATTAAACCGTTCACTGTAACGATTATCGGCACAATAATTGCTGAATCAACATCCCACATGTCAACAATCTCGTGAGCCAAGTCCAGATATTTTATCTGCTTGTCCTTCTCAGCCTTCACGAGATTGCCATCATGAGGGATGGCAACATCAACAATTATTGCGCGGCGCTCTGATCGATCTATCAACACAATATCAGGTTTGTTGGCAACAACAGTCCTGTCTGTGATGATAGATCGATCCCAGTACAACGTGATATGACCATTATCCAGGACAGGCTCCGCCACATACCTGTAGTACGGCACCTCACCATCTACAAGCCTGTATTTCAGAGCAAGTTGCTGGTGAATGACCCTGGCTACTTGGTTATGCCTGTGCAAGTACTCACTGTTAGCAAGACGAGAACAACCGGAAATGATATGCCTGAGGGATTCACCAGGCTGGTGACACGCACGGCAAATATCAGTAGTGCCATCCCTCAGGATATATTTCCGGTAGTTATTCGTCTTGATCACTTCGTCAGCAATTGCACAGACAAACCCTTCGGTTTCCCCAAAGAGGTCACCGAAGCGTAGCCAGTTCACCGAGGCTAATAAGTCTACTTCCGGCCCATGTAGAGCCCGGTAGAACCTGCCATGAAGCTCCTTGCTCTGCCAAACAAGCTTGCGATCGTCAGTGCTAAGCACCACAGGTCTGCGCCAGTTGTCCTTCGATAAACTGAGCGGGGTTAATCCGGCGTCCACTGCGACAACGTCCCGATGCATATCCACGTTCGCGTTGAGAAAATATTCTCTGAGGTTGCATACTTCGCGGTTGTGTAGAGATTTGACATTTAAAAAGCCACGACCTCCACACTTCCGCGGAATATACAACCTCATTACGGACGAGCGTGGATGATGCATCCGGTAAGCTGTCAGCATTGTACGCACCTTTCTGTCCAGGGCGTCTAACTCAGTCTGAGTCCACTTGAGTATGCCAAAGGAGTACATCAGAACCGGCATGACCCAACCGTTGCAAGCTCGAACCTTATTGCCACCTGACAGAAGACTTTTCAGTACTTTTGTCAGGCGGCCAAAGAAACGTTCTTGCAACGATTGCTTCATGTCTGTCTCGTTAATACATAAGGCCTGTGACATACCCAAGTATTTATAGGTATTGGTTCGCAGAAGTGATCTGAGGTTAATGGAATCTGAGAGTTGAATCCCTTCAGATTCCACCATCCTTCCTTGTTTCACATGTATCACTGCACATTTATCCACACCAAATTCCATTTTGATAGAATTACTAAAACTCTCAGTAATTTTTAGTAAATCCATCAACTGTGAATTGGTGTGAGCAAACAGCTTCAAGTCATCCATGAACAACAAGTGGGATATGACCTGACCACCTCTGCGTAGCCTATAACCTAACCCTGAACCCTCTAGTAATGTACTAAGAGGGTTCAGCGCTAAGCAAAACCACAACGGGCTCAGACTATCGCCCTGGAAGATACCCCGCTCAATTTTAACAAGTTCGCCATTTCCCTGGATCCGTCGGCATCCTGGATAGCCAAGAACCGTTTTCCATTGCCCCATACATGACCTTAAGAAGGTGCGTAGAGTTGTATTTATTTTATACAACTCCAACACCCTCAAAAGCCATGTATGTGGCACAGAATCATACGCTTTCTTGTAGTCTATCCAACATGCCGCCATATCCTTTCGGTTACGACGAACTTGTTGGCTAATGGTCATATCTATAAGGAGGAGCTCCTTAGTACCACGAGCCCCCTTCTTACATCCATTCTGAGTGTGCGACATAATGGAATTTAGCTCTATGTGTTTTAATATTTTAGCCCTCAGAATAGACGTAAGAAGTTTATAGACCGATGGCAAACATGTAATCGGCCTATAATTACCGGGCTCTGTGGTACTACCTGTCTTATGGAGCAAGTGGGTTACTCCAGTTGTCATGAAATCTGGGATCGATCCAGATTCTATGGCTGATTGAAATTGGGATGCTAATCGGTCATGTGAACTACGTAGCCATTTCAGCCAGTAATTGTGCAGTCCATCCGGTCCTGGAGATTTCCAATTGGATAACGACCGGACTGCACTAGTGACATCTTCGACTGAAATGACTACGTTATCCATCTCTGGAATATGTTCACATGTCCGTTCAACATCCCGAATCCAACCACCCTCAGTGTGACCAATAGGCGCCGACCATATGCTACGCCAAAACCGGTTTGTGGCGTCTGTATCCGGCAGCTGCCCATTAGCCACATCTTGGTCTGGTCGGTCCCAGTTTCTATAAACCCACTTTTGGTCCCTTTGAAATGTACGATTCAACATATATCGGTCCACGCGTTTTCTATATCTGCGTATCCGATTTGCCCATGCATAGACTTTCTGCTTTAGGAAGTCAATGCGCTCTGTGATCCGAGATGTATATTCATGAGGACTGATGCCAGTCCCCAAGAAGGCTCGGCGCACAAAGCGCATGACCCTGGGACGTGTATTCCCAGACCTAAAGCAGATTAGCTTACCGATAAGTGCCCTTGTCTCAGTAATACGCCGCTCAATTCTGCACTGCCACGCCGGGACAGCAGATCTTTGTCGCATGACAGTATCATGTTCTTGAAACTTGACACCTGCCATACGACATGCCGCTACGGCGGCGCAGTACAGAATTGAGTGCGTATCACCAAGATTTTCACTATTTTCTAGAAAACTAGTTAATAGCGAATCAAGGGCACCTACCAGCGCCATATTTCGTCTATGCATTGGCAACCGGGGCAGGCGCGGCCTTATTATTATTATTATTATTATTTCTATTTTATTATTTGGACATTTTTATTGCTTTATTTTAATTTTATTATCTTTTTTAAATTGTTCGACATATTCTATTATTATTTGTTACCGCCAGAATTTAACTATTGTTAACTACTTCTCATACATTGCAATTATATTTTTCAATTATTTCATTAATAAATATTCTAATTGTATCTCATTTATATTTATACATGTCATAATAATGTTAGAAACGAATCATGTCATTGCATTTAGCTGTATATTTAATGTGTATTATTTCATCTTTGCACGCCACATGTGGCAGAATATGCTGTACAATCTAAAAACTGATAAGCTGTAAAATGTGACCGTCTTCTAGCAAATAAAGGATTGATTGATTGATTGATTGATATAACTGCCTGTCGTTGTTTGATGGTCCAAGATATATTGTTTATTGAAATGAAATTTTATTGATTTTGATATTTTATGTTGAGCTGAGGTTTATTTCGTGTTTCCTTATTTACTGTTTAGTTCTTACTCTTATAGAAAGTACTATAGTCGTATTTTTAATTAGACGAAGTCAACTGACGTTTACTGTGTTGTCAGTTTATGTTGAAATAAAAATAGTGTTGTGACAAAGTGAATGATTGAAAAAACTCTTGAATGAATGAAATTGCCTAGATTGTCTAGTGAATAGTTAGTGTGCCGAATGGCCGATATCGGGTACAGTGTTCGAATTTTAGGCGTGCTTTGTACATACAAACGAGTTTTCGAAGACTATGTTCCTATAGTATTTACCTATACTGAATACCGAGTGTTTTAAACATTAAGGAAAACATTGCGAGGAAACTTGTACACGCAGCTACTCCATTTTTCAGGAGTGATATGATGAAGTCCTTTTTCAAAAAGTTTTTTACTTCTGTCATTTTGAAGGTTTTGTTATTTCTTGCAACATATCCTTTAGCCTGCGCCACAGCTCACAGTGGTATGGGGGCAGACGTCAAACAATTATCCCATGCTGCGCTGCCATCTCGTCCACAACATCCTTATCGCAATGTTCTTTTTTGTGCTGCCATACAATGTTTATAAGAGTAACTTTAACCATTGTTGCTTCGAATGAAATATTTTTGTTCGTTAGCCACTCTTGTATTCTAGGTTTAGTCCAAGACATTGTAGGCAGCGATTCTAGTTTCCTGGAGTGGTAGGGGGCATTATCCATCACTACTACGGAATTTGGTATAAAGGGGAATTCTTTTATAGTTTGAAATGGATTAACTATTCACACTCATTGTTCGTTCATCTGATTGAACGAGAACTAAACGCATCACTATTACTTTAAATATGGCACCATTATTTTACAAAGTGACATTAGCTACTGTCAGTTGGCTTCGTCTAATTAAAAATACGACTATAGTAATAAAGTCGCCGACTAGGGTATCAAGTGACTTTGCTATATATTTGCTTGCTTGCTTACTATATTTTGCTTTTTTGGGTTTCCAACAACATTTTTACCAAAGAAAGATACCAACTTTATTTTACGTTATTTGGTTACAACGCATTTTAAGTCAATAAATATATTTTGTTTTGGCAGACGCCAGCCGTTTTGTTGAACATTAGTAAGACTCGAGGAAAGAGAGTGCAAGAGTGTTATCCCATGTGAGAATCGAAACAGCAAAAGAAAAATAAAACACCACCATATATAATTTTCTAGACAGCAAAATATAAATTACTACAAAAACATTACCCTTCCTTTTGGCTTCGACGTAGTTGAGTAAAAAGTGAGTTATTATTGGTTATTATTGGTGGACATAATGCTAGCCGAATTTCGATAGCGTCAGTACCATACAAGGCTCATGAACCATCGCATGCGGGTTGATAAGTGTCCACACAAATTGTTCCCTTTTTAAGATAATGCTTCGCAAACCCAAACTACAAAATGAGCGGTGATATCCTAACGAAAATATGACCATTTATAAGTACTTGCATTTGAAATTTGTTAGTTTGTGTCTATAGGTCGCTCTCACATTGGGCAAGCGCTTTTCTCGAGCGGGCGCCCGGCGTTTGCCCGGCAAGCGCTCGGCGATCAATCTGTTCTACAAAGTGAACGGCAGGCGCACGCCGAACGTGCATATGTACATACGCCAAGCAAAGACTCGGGGAACACGCATGCCCAATGTGAAGGAGGCCTTAGATACGGCTTATTACTTCCAAAATTCAAATGCAAGGAGGTAGAAAAAAATATTTTCTTAATTTCTTCAAATAGAACAAGACAGCGATAGAATATATCGATTTAGTTCAGCCGTGCAACAGTATCACCAATACCTTACACCAGAATTTACAACCTGAAGAGGCCCTAGAGAAACAAAGTTATATAAAATAAAGTAAGACACCTAAAACCTAGTTCGTTCTATAATAATATTACGTACGTGGGTGATCCCTTTATAAGGATAATATCATAATTTGAATTACAATGAAGGTAGGTATGAGAATGTTGGATGTGGATTTTTGTGTCCCTACCCTTGTCAGTGGAAAAGGTTTTATTTTAGTAGTTTTGATTGGTTGGGCGTTGGGGCTCAAGTGGGCTTGGTACTATCGGAGTGTAGAGAGGTAGTTTCGTATAAAAGTTCAGATACTATGCGTCAAGATGTACTATTATTTATGTTACGGTCATGGAATGAACTATGAATGCATACCACTTCGGGGATAAAAGGCGTGAAGTTATGTTATGTTATGGAATGAACCGGGACTACGGACGATGTAACCCATCTCGAAACTTCGGAACAAATAAAATATACTTACCAAGTGCCTATTTTGACAATGAGCTGCGAAGTCTAATTACTAAAATCAAAACGCTTGTAACTGTCTAAAAAAACTATGACTGCGTTGATATAATAAATTTTTTTTTAATACAACTGCCACACGTGTGGTAAATATCGCGGAGGATTTTAAGAACATTCAATCTTTCAATACTAAGTACACGCAAATTCTAAAAACTCAAAAGAATTACGGATCACACAAATTATTGTTTATATAGTCTCACGCATGTATCCCGTAAGGGGTAGACAGAGGTGTAAATATTGCAACCACATTTCGCCATGAATTTTTAGGTCCCACGTAATAGGGGGCGAGCCTATTGCCGTTACCGGGCACATCACCAGACTCCAGGCTGCTACTGAGTATTTGCAAAAACCCAGTAAAACTTTTGCCCGACCCGGGAATTGAACCCGGGACGATCAGCAGCTGCATACGCTATCCACTGGACCACGGAGGCAGCACTGGATCACAAATTATTGTCTTGCGTCGAAATCGAACCTACAACACACAGTTCTTAGTCGCTAGCGACCGCTTTAACCACTACACCATACGTGACGTCAACTATAATTGCGTTATTTTATATTGCCAATTTAGAAAGACCATCTACCCTCGTACTTCAGATGAAAGGCAAATCAATCATTTCAAAAATCTTTGTCTCTTTTAACATCTAAAAATATTGAACATTACCGAAGAAAATCTATTGTAGTGATACATTTGATTTCTTCAACAAAAGGTGCACCTGTATTGAACCACAACGGTTCTCAGTAGAACGTTCCAGATAATCCTACAAACACGTTAGTGACAAGGGTTTTGTCAGTTATATTTCGGTCCCAATGTATTACTGTGGGCGAGACTATTGCTATCTACCACATTATTAACCCGAACCCGAACATCGTCTCAACAGTCCGTTATATAAATTCACAGAAGTTAAAAATTTGCTTCGATTAGCAAGAAGTTGCGTAAATAACATGAATAATAATGCAATGTGAATTTCAATGAAAGATATAATTAAGTAACATGACATAGTTACAAAAAACATGTTCTGACTAACATATCTTGAAATAGCCTAAACTACTGGAGTTAGTAATATGAAATTTGGTCAGAGTATTCCTATTATGGCGTAGGCATCAACTACGGAAAGAATTTTTTTACATTCCAGCCGTGACTCCCGTGAGGGTATATTACAGGATGACAGTTTGAAAAAATGTTTATGTAGCTTGCACTATGAAAATTAGGCCAACAGCTAGTCGAAATAAATACCACGTACCGAATTTTCATGTTTCAATACTTCGGCAATGTTGCAAGCGCCATGTTTACGGAAGAATTTAGTAGCTACATGCGTTGTTTAAATGCCTTGATAAAAAAATTGAAATGCTATAAAACCTTGAAATGTTTAAAATAACTTACAAGGTAACTTCAACAAAATAAAATTGTTTAAATATTATATATATAGTCTAACTAGTGGCTTTAATGTATTTTTTTCTGAATATTGGGTTTTCAATATTCTCCCACGAACACAAAATTCAGCCATACTCAAAGCAAATTGCTATGAGTATGGCTGAATTATTCAAAGCGTTGTTCTGTAGTGTGGATCGAACTCACAATACTCAGAGAAGTGCTATACGGCCAGCCGACCTTACCTATATACTACTATGGCTTCGGTTCAATCAAACTATAAATGACATGGTGTTTTAACGTCGGTTACCGATCAATTTATTAGAATCTGACAACATTTAAAGCATCATACATACAGTAAATCTAAAACCTTTAAACCAGCGATTCTTGTATATTATTTATATTTTCTTTATTGAGGGATAATGCTATATGTATAGACTGCCTTGTTGGTCTCGCGGCATAAATGCGCTCGTGGGATTGGGAGGTCTTGGGTTCGATCCCCGGGTCGGGAAAAGTGTTATTGGGTTTTTCCGTTAGGAAATTCTCAGTAGCAGCTCGGAGTCTGGTAATGTGACCGGTACGGCAATAGGCTTGCCCTATATTAAGTGAACTAAAATAAATCTGGTGAAAAGGGGGTGTAGCAATATACCTCTGCCTACCTCTTCGGGGATATAGGCGTGAGACTATGCATGTATGTACTATATGTATATCATCTGAATCTCGGTAACGGCTCCAACGATATTCGTAAAATGTTGTATGTGTTACGGTTACAGTGGTGATAAATCTATCTAGCTGGAATACATTTGTAGAAAACACGATTTACCAAAAAAAAACGAGAAAAGCTCGGTCATCCAGGTACTATTAAATTAAAAGTTACATGTTGCCTTGCATACAAGCGCTGCCTAACTTGAAATCCATTCATCTCCATCACAGCTCCAAGTCACTTAGTTGGATCAGCGGACCGGCGGCGTGGCGGTCCACCAGACCGCTTACAATAATAGCGGGCTATCTCGCGGAATCATCGGTCGGTAAACTTCAGATAACTATGAATGGAATTTATATAGAAAATTTCAGAAGCACTTCGGATCTATAAAATGGTATTAATGTAATGCTTCGCTGTAAAGATGTATTCTGTAGGCATGAGATTGTTGTGCCAGGTTTTTACAAAACGAGGATGTTTTTAAACTGGTATCATATGGTATGATATTTGTATTCGTCCAATGTTTGAGTGAATACACTATTGTGAAAATGTGGAATATTTGTGTAATAGTAGATATTCTTTTTTAATAAATATGGATTGATGTCTTCAAAGTTTTGTTTATCAATAACAAGGAAATTTTGAATTACAATACGTGTGACAAAGTGGTCTAAGTGGTCGCCTAGACATATAACTGCGCCGAGTTATCCACACGAGGCAAAACTTTGTGTGACTCACGAATTCCACCCTCCTTAAGTGATAAATGTTTGAAAAGTCGCTAGCGATACAAGTACATCACATATTCAATTGAATTGAAACAATGAAAGCGATGGCAACTTCTGATATCATCATGTGTGATCATCATCAATAATATGACATAACCAAAATCATAGCTACTTTAAGTGAGAATCAAATAAATAACCGTATTCTTTCACTCGATACTCGTAAAAATGTTACCCCAATTTAAGAACAATTCATCCCACCATATCGTCCAAATAAATTAAAATATTCCACAAACAGTATACAATCCACTTACCACCTGCTAAAAACCCGAGTAACTTAATCTTCCTCTTAGGGCCTTGATCTGAAACAAGAGAGATAATAATTAATTGTCTTACTACGTGACCTGTGTTGCCAACTTTTTTATATCCTTTCCTTTAATTTAGGGTACCTTTTTAAGGAAAGTTATTTTGTTTACCTTCGGCGAACGCAATTATCTTTCTAACTTCGATGGAGAAATAAGGACATGAAATAAGTTCTTGTTAGTGCAAAAATTTGCTGAACTTTTATTAAAATGTATGACGTCATTACAGTGTAAATATTCTAGTTATATTAACAGCTTGGTAATTAAGAATGGCGTAAAAATAAAAATGTATAATAACTTAAATTAAAAATATTCTCAATGTCTGAGGAAACTTCTAAACACCTTTTATACTTTAGTAATTTAATGCTTCGTTCATTATAAATTAGGTACACTATGTAAAGTAAGACGAATAAAATTAAAATAAATGTATACAATGTTTTTATAGCTCAATCAAAACTGCGCACCTTTTCCTAAGGTCCCAAGTACACTTACCTACTGCTACTATGATGTAGGCCGCGCATACGTTGCTTGCGTTTCCGCATGATATCGGCAGTACGAACAAGAATTAACATGTGTGAATAATCGTTCAAGTAGAACTGGAGCAATCACAATGGATGTAAGTTGGTCGTACTTATACAATAATCACATTTAGTACAAGCATTCTAATAGAAGGTACTTGGAAAATCGGACAACTGTGTATCTGTTCGCTTGAGTTCGTATCACTGAATTTCATACAAAAACGCGTGAAATGAGAACTCTCTTTGAAAGCTCAAAACCCACACAGTTCGAACTGTTGGTCACATATTGTATAAATCCCTACAAAACCGTAATCCAATTACTTTTGCATTATCAGCTGGATACTGCAAAAAGTGATTGGATTGGAAATAATATTGTACATATTTCAGTTTGTAACTTTGTACGAAGTTTGTGCAATACCGAAACAGTTTTCTTTCTTTACGTGTATTGGTAAAGTGATCAGACGTCGATAATAATAAAAAATAATCCTTCATCAAAGCTTCGGATGCAACCGCCAAAATAGCGCATATGCATCGACCTTAATGAATTTAATTTTCTATGAATTAATTATGTTTTACATAAAACAAATTGCATTCGTATGATTTCAGGCTAAATTGAATTATAGTAATTAATACATTAACTTTTGTTCTATATAGTAATCATCAATTAAGTATACAGCGGTACCTATTACCAATACCAATTATTTATAATACTGTTCATAAATTATAGTAATTTGGACTATTCACAGATTATAATTGTCAGTTAAAAGTATTATTAAGTTCTATGGCACAGGGGTATTCTAGCACAGATGATTATGTACTAAAATATATTGAATTGATAAAATCATGAAATCATCGGTAAACGAAAATAGACTACTGTCTTGTCTAGTGGTTAACGACACAGCTAAGCTGTAAACAATGGGTTACAATTCGATCTAGTCAACATTTTATTTATAAACAAATAAATATATTCGACTTAAAAATATTTGCCTGTGTTATAAGTTGACATAAATTTAATGATAGTTCTTCTAATATAAATAGGTATTTTTATAGCGTCACGCCTGTATAGCCAAGGAGTAGAGGTGAAATGAGAATCTGACATTCATAACAACGACCTAGCAGACGTATGCGCTATTATGACGCTAACCTATTATGTTCCGGGCTCAGTTACCGCTAAATTTAATATTTGATGGATGGATTTGGAGTTTTGAGTTGTTTGAGATACATGTTTGACATATGTGTATGGAGCTCATGTCAAATATGTGCCTTCAATCTCGAAGCCTCTACGGAAGTGTTCATTAAATATTTTTTACTTATTAAGTTCTTGAAATTGGGTAATAAACGAACGAGGCCTGAGGCTAGGAACAAAAAAATAAAT
This sequence comes from Euclidia mi, assembly GCA_944739405.2. Lineage (NCBI taxonomy): Eukaryota > Metazoa > Arthropoda > Insecta > Lepidoptera > Erebidae > Euclidia > Euclidia mi. The sequence continues at coordinate 57,679,104 of OX123199.2, forward strand.
AAAGGTACAACCGAATTGAAAAATTCCTCCTTTTTTCATAGTCTGTTAAAAATTACAGAGGCGTTTTGAAACATGAAAATTCAATTACTGTCGCAATTTTTGTTTAACGCGCGTTATGGGCAAGACCATTTCGAGTATTTAGGCTAGGTAATTAAAGTTCATTCCTTTCGCTTCGCTAAACTAACCTTTTCGAAATGAAAATATATAAAGTTTAACTAAACTACTTAGACAAGATCGTTATATACCTAATACCAACTTAGTCCAAGATTAAAACTTAATATTTTATCAAAGTAGTTCTAAGTTTGCTTAATTCAATAAAATGTTACTTTTGTACATTTTAGATATATGTAAGTTGTTTACAAAACAAAATACATCAGGAGGTATGTCATGATAATTATCTTAGTGTTGGCTGCGATGTACAATCGTCATCTTGGTATACGTTTAAAAACGTTGACTAAACTTTGAGCTACGTTTAAGTTACTTCTGGGAATTTTTATATCGATTTATTTCTTAGAGAGACAAGGTACCGAAAATAATGAAAAATGACACTCCTCTTTACCAGTAAAAATATATCCTCTGCGTTTTTCGTTGATTATTTGATGACAATTTTATTGGACAAACGATGGCAAATCAAAAATATTTTTTCTATTATATTTTGTACCTGTTTTATAAATTTTGGGAATATCAATCTAAATAGTTTTAACTCTTAAGAGCTATAATGAATCGCATAACCCACTAAGACTATAATGGGTGTAAAAACAACCTAGTTTCAAAAATGATGAAATTATGAATTACATACATACATACATACATACATAGTCTCACGCCTATAACCCCGAAGAAGTAGGCAGAGGTGTATTTCTACATCCTCTTTTCGCCAGATATACTTTAGTCCCACGTAATAAGGGGCGAGCCTATTGCCGTACCGGGCACATTTCCAGACTCCGTGCTGCTACTGCGTGTTTGATGTCGAGTTTCCGTCTCTACGCAAAGATGGTATTTGCATCGTGTTATCCCTTAGTCGCCTCTTACGACACCCACGGGAAGATAGGGGGTAGTGAGTCACTACCCCCTATCTTCCCGTGAGGCGGCTCGTGAAAGATTATATTGGGTGTTCACTAAAAAAGAAGATGAAACTGCTTACAATTTATTTTGTAAATGCTTTTACAATTAACAGTAAGATGTGCTAAATCATCGATACCTACCTGAACCGTCCACGCAGTATCAACTCCAGCGCCACTAAACAAAATACCTACACGGAAAAGAAAATGGCGTCTTACTTCCTTCGCATTTTCGCAACCACATAACCAAAGCGTTTTATCATACCTATTGGTCTTTTTTTTAAGTTTTTTCACAGTTTTTTATAAAGTTCTAACTATCTATATCGTCATGCCTGGGAGACAGGGGTGGGCAGAGACTATGGAACGCCACATGCTTCGGTTCAAACATACCTCTTTCGCTTCCTCGACATTCATTAACCACATCATGCATGCGCGTCGGTTATGGGTACTTTTAATTTGGCCCATTTTTAGTACGTCACCTATTTGATCGGCGTACGTCTGCCTAGGGCGTCTCCTACCGACATTTCCATTCATTCTCGCACAATACACTCCTTTCGTATTTCTTCTTTCATCCATCCGTTTATAAAGTTTACGCTGTTATATTCCATATTAGTTACACAATTTAACTGTCTTTCTTAAACATATACACACAATCACATACAATATTTTAAACACCAATTCTTTTCTAATTACCAACGCACTTGCAGAGAAATGTTTTGCTTTTGTTTACATTCAAATTTCAAATGATACCGGCAAAACACTATTAAAAAAAAAACGCCGCATACGTTTTAATTTTTCTTCGTGACAAATCGTCATATCATTTAGTCGGGTAATATATTCGCGCATGCGCACCTCGTCAAGCTAGCCAGGAGCGGCGCTCCGTATTTGCCTTATTTCTCATACAAATCTTTTGTCTCACGCGCCCAGCGCATAGAACGCTCTCTCTTTCGCACTCATTACATTTCAGTATTAAGCGTTGTACTAAGCTTTCGTCAAAGAAGAGCGCTGTTATGAGCGCTCCACTCGACAAAAATACCTATGTATGTTTCAAGAGTGTTGACAAAATTATGATAAACAGTTTTGTAGTCAAATACTTATTTGTAGATATGCATTATAGAAAAGAGACTAGGTGTGTATTAAAATATTCAGCATGTTTATAGAAAAAATTTATATACATATATTTTATAATTTTGGGAGTTCACTGCTCCAGCGCTCCTTTGAACGAGCCGCCACTACTAGTGACACTTGTATTCTATGCCGTCAAATTATGAATTAATTGAATGAAATTGTGCATAACTTATTTTTAACACTTAATTTGGACCTTTGTTAACAATTATATGACGTAATTATCTGAACATATTTTTCTGAAAACCTTAATAATAATTAATTTGGAAATATGAATTAAACAGGTAACTATATAAGAGGGTAGGTACCATATTCTTTTTTCTTATAGACTCACGCCTGTGTCCCCGAACGTATAGGCAGAGGTGTAATATTACACCCACATTTCGCCAGGAATTTTTAGGTCCCACGTAATAGCGGGCGAGCCTATTGCCGTTACCGGGCACATCACCAGACACCGTGCTGCTACTGAGAATTCGGAAAAAACCCAGTAACACTTTTGCTTGACCCGGGAATCGAACCCGAGACCTTCGATCAGCAGTCGCATACGCTATCCACTGGACCACGGAGGCAGTCCATAAATATAAAATTATTATGATATCTTTAGGTACAATTTTCACATCCTTGGGTAAATTCATCACATATACATAAATGGCGTATTCTTGACTTGACGACCGGTTGGCGCAGCGGGAGTGTAAGCGACTGCTTCGACGATGGTCGCGGGTTCGATTCCCGCTCAAGTCAAACATTCAGTCAAAAAGGTAAACAATTACGTTATTTATCAGTGAAGCACTATGACTATGGTTGTTTTTAAACCCGGGAGGCAAGCGTGTGGCAAAAACTGCGCGTGCGAACCATCGCTCCCTCTGTGCTTTCAAGAGCTACGGACTACTTAGGAGGATATACGAAAACACAGAGCACTATGACAAAAATTCAAAAGTGTAGCGCCTAAAAATCAAATGGACCTGGGTGTTTTACACCCATATAGCCTTTAAGGGTACAACAATTTATAATCTAAAAATGTATCACCAATAACAAAAGTTTTTACACAGTTGTGAAAAAGAAAGAACAAAAAATGTAAAAGTACCTATAATATGAAAAATTTCAAACAATTTAACACTGGCCTACTAGGCTGTCGTTCCAATAATCCCGTCTAGTAAAGATACGTATCTCAAATTGGACGATTCATCACAAAATTTCAAGTTAAGTACCACTTCTGAGATACCGTCGTAGAAATCTAACCTCCTTGAAATGATCAGATTATTCACAGCCTTTCTTCTGCGTGATAATATGCTTCTTAGGATAAAAATTGTTATAACCAGAGGGCCGATTGTAGTATTTTTTTATTTCAAAATGCATTTTCGATCTAGTGTCACTGTCATACTTACTTACATCATAATTGATGTTCTTGTAAAATAACTGATATTTAAATGATATAGCGTCTAGATTGTAAATTGAACAAAGTGTCAAATTATGTGTTAACGTCGAACTATAATGTCAAATTATACGTAAATTACCTTATCTGTTACAAACAATTTTAAACTTTCGCGATTAGTATACATTATACAAGGTTAGGTATAAATATGCCTCAAATATATTATTTATCGCAAGTAAGAGCCGCTAAATGACCTTGTATAATTATTATTTGTAACCACAGGTATAGATCTACATAGATAACGCAATTATCACGATTTGTATTGAAACCAAGCGTGCCGACTTTTTAATACCTACTGTGACGTTGCCTGTATCACGAAGTCGAAGCGATGCGCGACAGTATCGCTTGTGCGATATTCATCGTCTCCTAATACACAACGTCAGATCATACGTCCGAAGCAAACGCGGCAACGTAATGTGAATAAAGTTTACTTAACGGTAAAACGGACGCGCGGGGACTGAAGTTAGTGGCGACCAAGCTCGACGCTTGGTCGGAGTTCAGACACGCGAAGTGCATGCATTTGCGTTATCTATGTAGATCTATGTCTGTGTTTGTAACGGTGTCAATTAACTACGGAATTCAATATTCGAACTATAGATAGATCTGTAGATTTTAGATTCCTTTTTGACATAGGCTCCATACAAAATATGTCAAACACGAATCTAAAATCTACAGATCTACCTATAGTTCGGATATTGAAAATGGCCGTTATTAATCAAATCGCATTTCGTTCAAAATACAGTGTCGGAATGTTATCTTCCAATTGTAAGAATTAATTGTTTGACGCTAAGTATGAATCTCATAAGAGGTTGACAACAAAGAATTTCGACTGAAATAAAATATAGTACATTTACTTCCAAACATGTTTTATTTTGTGTGAAATGAAATATGTTATATGACAAGAAAATATGAAGACAAAAATAGTCTGTGATGTTTTGATGTTGTGACTATTTATTCATTTGACAAATGTTTTTGACTTTTTGGAGTTGTATTTGGGTCATTTTATTATAAATGGATGATAAGTAATAATTCTACAACAATAGAGGCTTATAAGAGTTTCAAATATTTCTAACGTTGCTTTTCTGTGTTGCGTGAGTTTATTTTTATATATTATGTACCATATACTTTTCGTTAATGTTTCTATTTTATCTATTAAAGTCATTAAACTAAGTTGAAACAGAGCTTTAGCTCTTTGTAAACAAAATACGAATAATCTGCGATGAAATATAATTACTGCCTCCGTGGTCCAGTGGATAGCGTATGCGACTGCTGATCGCAGGTTCCGAGCTCGATTCCCGGGACGGGCAAAAGTGTTACTGGGTTTTTCCGAATACTCAGTAGCAGCCCGGCGTCTGGTGATGTGCCCGGTAATGGCAATAGGCTCGCCCCCTATTACGTGGGACCTAAAAATTCATGGCTTAAAACTGTTCAGCTGTATTACTAGTATCCGTCAATATCCTTAATGAAATAATGAAATGTTAAACATTATATATTATTATAAATTTTTTTTTATTAATAGTCTCACGCCTGTATCCCCAGGCACAGGTGAAAATATTACACCCACATTTCGCCATGAATTTTTAGGTCCCACGTAATAAGGGGCGAGCCTATTGCCGTTACCGGGCACATCACCGGGCATCAGACTCCGCGCTGCTACTGAGCATTCGGAAAAACCCAGTTAAACTTTTGCCCGACCCGGGAATCGAACCCGGGAATCGAACCCGGGACCTTCGATCAGCAGTCGCATACGCTATCCACTGGACCACGGGGGCAGTCGCCAGAAAACTTCATATTCAAATAATTACGCGATATAGACTCGCTTTATAACTAATATTACTATGTATGAAAATTCGTTTCGTACTTTCTGAGTGGAACGCGAACAGGAAGACATTTGCAACAGAGGCGTTTTTTTAATATAGTATGTAATTTGTTTTATACTGAAAGAATTTAAGTAGATGCTCCCACCAAATTTCAATAACATCAGGTAATTCCCACAGTTGAGGCAATAGATCTTAATTTGGTTAGCTTCTATAAAAAGCGTAGGGTAGACCGAGGCGAATCGGATCACTTTTTATTTGAGGACATAAAAATCTTACTAAAGTGTAATTATGTAACTTTATTTGCCATAACGGTAAGCAGTAATTATTTACTTACATATTAAACATTTCAAAACTAAAATAACTCATAAATTGTGCAAAATATTAATCAAAATTAAAAAAGAGAGAAGTATCCGAATCGCCCCAATTATCGGGGTGAATGGGATCATTCATAAAATTAAGGTTTTCTCAACATTATAAGCTTTTGTATTAAAAACAATATTAAAATAATAAATAATCAGAACAATACTAATTATTAAAACATGAATAATAATGGATACGGGCCTTCTTTCCCACCCTGATCAGCACTATTTCATAACACCATTCTTCACATGATACTGGATGAATATTTTTTTTATCAGTAAATATAAAGCCAATATTTGTGCTTCGCATTCGATTCTTATTTAAGGTGTTCTTTTATTATTCTTCGTCTTTATATTTTCTTAGGTATCAGTCTGTTTCTCCTTTTTACAGCTTTTTCGGCAGTTTTAAGTTTCTTCTCTTTCGTCAAGATTAATCTTACACTGAGGTGGAGACAAATGCTATATTTTATTGTCTACCACGTGTCTTAATGACATCATTGGAGAGAGAAAATATTCTTTGTAAAATAGTGTATCGATTTTTTTTAATCTCAGCAGCCCACCTCAAGATTATTTAGGCCAGCACTTCATTTAGGGCAATTTTTTTTGCTTGGGGACCATTTTCCTGCTTGTTCTCCTTTTTGTTTGTCTTTAATATGTGTGAACCATCTTTAATTGAATAAACATGCCTAATTATTGTCAAAGGTAAAATAAATCATTTTAAATACGTGATACAATTCGCCCCCGATGACGCCATCCGAATCACCCCATCTTGAAGACTTTTGAAATAAACATTTCACCTATAAACCTATAATACTGTGCTTAAAAATTAAAATGTTTTCTAAAATAGAATATTCTCAAGCCGTTCAAGCTATATAAAGCAATGCAACGTTTTAACACAAATTCTTACATTAACACTAACAAATAGTAAGTATGTACTTTAGATGAGCGTGAAAATTGTAACGCACACAAAAAGTTACTCTCCGCTCATGTACTGGTCGGATCGAAACGCCACCGATGGCAGGAGGTGCGGGGTGGATGTGGCTTGTAAAACGTCAGTAGCTGGCATTCCTTGTCAACGCTGTATTAAAAATATTCACAAATTTCTTATGTTGATCCGATTTGCCTCGGTCTACCCTAACCATTTATAGCCACATACGAAAATAACTAATATTGCTTTACAGTCAAGGTCCATTTTTTCTTGCGCTGAATGTCGCAAGACACAGAATAGTCGTTCCCAGTCATCGAGGCAATTAATGTCAAGATGGAGACGTCGATCGATGGTATCCGTGATGTATCTGTCACTGATTAATTATACAACCCTGTTAATTAATCTTTATCTCGTTTTTCTGACACAGTTATTTGATCTGGTAGAGCAAAAACAGTAATTGAAATACTATTTTGAGACATTATGCTATATTAATTTTTTTATAATTACCTATAAGCTGCAATTCGGCATGTATGTTTCTTGATGGTTGTAGGGGAGCAGTAAGATTGGCTTTCTGACTATATTTTGTTTTTAATGTCTGTTTGGAAAATCCTCATGGAGTCCATCCACCCTGGGGGAAGGCCGAAGGGGACTGTCAGATTCTTACTGACTAAAAACCAACCCGTATTCCTTATGTACCCATGTGTCAGAGGGTCGGGTATCACCGAAGCATTCCTCGCTACCTCCCGACGGGTATTACGCCAGATAGTCAGGCGGGCCCCGAACAAAACCCCCTTGGCGGCGGATGAAGGTGTTGGGCTCTGCCGCCAAAACACCCAGCGGCCGCAGAGGATAGCCCACCGCGACGCAACGATGGTGCGCCCCCATTTGGTCGCGGGAGATAGGGCGCCCGGCAACGCAACACCGACACGCCTCTCCTCCCGCGACCGCACCCGCAAGACTTAGTTGTACTCAAAATCTCCTTGTTATCCGGTATCAGTGACGTTTCACTAGAGTGGCCAATATGGCGACTGCGATGGATTTGTCTGTCAGAACCATTAGAATCTAACTAAATACTCGACATTCCGAATTTTGCGGATATATGTAGTCGACTGGAAATCTTTTTTTTTTTAATGATTTATTATTCAGGTAAGGTTTCGATGTACTCTTTGACGAAATTATTAATATAAGATTTGACACTGCGATAGCAGTGCAGTCCGTCGGTTCCAGTGTGAAACATTCCAAAATCCACTACTACTTACAAATAAAAAAATTAAGTAAAAAACTTTTTCCAGTGAACTTATTTGTGAATGTTCATAATGCCACTTGAACTCGAACTGGCGACACGGTTTGTCAATTAGACTTATAAACGGGCTTAATTTTACGAAACTCTAATGGCGCTGACACACTTGAGCATTCACTTGTAACAGAACACTGAGCATTCGTCGTTTTTATATTTGTCGAACTGAACAACTAACAGAGCCAAACATTGATATGAACATTTTCATGATCATTCTAGCGAACGCACTTATCAGCGAATTTTCTGTCCTTTCGCTAGAATGCTAGCCAGAACGCTAGATAGGATTTTCGCTAAAAATTTTTCTGTATTTTCTGTAATGTAACATTCACAAGAATGCTAATTACAAGTAAATGCTCAAGCGTATCACCGCCATAATGTATCGTATTAGATTCAAAACGTTGTGACTGTTGACAACTTAGCCAAGCGATGAAGGTCCTAAATCGGCATAAAGGCTCCGTTTTGACAAGTATTGGAATAATCTTTAGTTCATGAATTCTCTGTAGCCTCGGTCGCGAATGTTTTATCGCCCTTAACTTCGGTTGGGCAGCGGCTTACCTGATAGTAATCTATAAACTTGACGGATGGGTCTGGTTTAAGGTTAGACAGGTAGTAGTGATGAAAATACCTATTGTATTCAACAGATATTAGGAACGACGAAAAGAAGCAATAGGGACTTCTTTTTGGTAAAAAGATCTTATTCATTACAAGTCATTTTGATCGACTTTCATCGTCATGGATGTAATATGATATTTTAAAAATATAATCTGAATTATCACCCAACATTTCTATTGGTGATGCAAAGATTATCCGCGCGCCCGTTGGTATAGGGTATGTATCAAGTTTTCCTTCTCCTACAGTGCTATTCTCTGCATAATATGCTCCCTCTGTCGGCTCTTACGACACCCATGGGATGATATGGGGTGGTGACATTCCGTATTCTTAATCCCTCACCACACGGAAAGCTAAACTTGGTAGACTCGCCTTTAATTTTGTCAATTTCATTATCAAATTACATGGGCGACTGTTCCTAGTTTTTTGTCACTCTTGAATGGACTTTTGTTAGAAACTTGTATTTCATTTATTTAAAAGACACACTCCCACCAAAAATATTCAATCAACGGACTCAAAGAACACCCAGACTCTGAACATCAAATGGATAAAACAAAGTATAGTGCCATGTGGTGATCGACCAGATCTCGACGCCATGTTAACTATCCCAAGTCCAGGGCCGTATAGCAGCTGATCGGTTACATACAAACGCATAGAATAAATAGGTACCTATATTCCTTAAGATAAAAAAAATCTATCATGTTTAATATGTCTAGCGGGAGGAGAAACGATCAAATCGAATCTCCAAACACACACACCTGAAATAAATGTGCTTAAATACCAAGAACTATCATCCTTCATTGCATGTTTTAAAGGTTGCTGATTTCAACATGAATGGGCCGGCTCGACCGGGGAAGTACTACCCTCTCACAGAAAATCGACGTAAAGTAACAGTACCTAAACTGTCGTGTTTCGATCGGTGAGTGAGAGTGCCGGAGGCCCCATCCCCTATTCCTTCTCAATTACCCCATTCCTACCACGATCCCTAACCCAAAGGGCGGCAACGCACTTGTGACTCCTTGCAATTGCTTACCATCAGGTGAACGAGCAGACGCGTTTGCCGCTCATAACATAAAAAAATTGTCCGGGTACGACACTTTTGACAGCTTTTAATACAACTTAGCTTCGAGGTTATAGTGGTAATTGTATTGAGCTGTCAAAAGTGTCGTAACCGGACAACTTCCAAATTCGCCGCTAGAGTCGCTAGTTAGGCTCTCCCCACATTAGACGTGCGCGATCCTCGGGCGTGTGATAGCGCGAGCGCAGCGCGCGCGTTGCTAGCGCGCTGCGTGAGCGTCGCGTTTTGCTGCCCTGCGGCGTGTGTGAAGAGTGCAAAGGGCGCGCGCGAGGCGTGCACGCGGCGCTCGAGTCGCGTTCTTACCCCTCCGCCCGATATCTCCGCCACCCGCTACTTCAAGGGGGTTAAACGTCAAGGCAAACGCCACGTGCGCGCCGCGCGCTCGCTGCAAACACGTCTCACGATGGCAAAACGCGGCGCTCGCGCTACTCACACGCCCGAGTATCGCGTACGCCTTATGTGGGGTTAGCCTCAGAATCTTAGCATCGCCAATACTATTTCGATATTATTTGCATCAGTCGTGGTCACTAGTTGACAGTTTGCTTATTTTATAACTTACTAGACTTGAATTCGGGCAATCTGTTCTAGTGCATACCTATGGTTTCCAAGGAATACACATACCAAATTTTAGCTTCTTTCGCCTAATAGGCTGTAGCTTGTCTCTCAGTCAGTATCTAATGTAAGAATTTTATATAAACATATACCTAATTGGTTTTATTTGCTAAATCAAAGCAAACATTTTGACTCGAACGCTACAGCTGATGCTACGCTTGACTGCTACGATAGATGTAAATAAACAATGTTGATGCTACGGGCTACGTGCTACGTGCTACGCGGAAACGAGCTACGTCAAAGAAGACTTACAATTTCCTTTATTGAGAAGATTTTTCTGGAACAATGGATAAAAGTTGCTCATTTGATGTGAGAACAAATTTTTCACCACAGCAGCTCAAACATGCCGCTTTTGCTGCGAGACAACAGTGAACAAAACGCGATTTTGATTCGAGCGTGAGGCAAAGTAGCTTTTTAATTTTTCAATCTTCAGTGCCACGAATTGACATTGTTCAGCCACAAATTTGAAACATTCGAATTTTACTGTGCTCTGTCTCTTTCACATGCATATAAAAAGTGAGTGAAAAAACAAACCCCTTCGAATTCGAAATTCGATTTTGGAATTCGACCTCAAAGAAAACACCTACGTCAACGCAAAAAAAAAGAATAAAGAAATTACTTTTTTTTATATGTTATTGTTTACATGTTTAATTTATTATTGCATTTTAATAAAAATAAGTCTAATTAATAGTATAAAATTAGTATTTAACCAATACATTTTTATTTAGAATTACAACAATGATACATTTGAAAAATAAACGTCAGGGTATTAAAACGCGAATTAAAAAAGTAGCGGGAATAAAAATTTCGCTGACGCTGATACAGTAGGTATAGCGTAACGTGTTAAATTTATATTAATATATAAAATAATCTTAAAAGATGAGTGAAACTAGCGATGATGACTGTACTTTAACACCAGAAAAGTTAAATCAACAAGTGATTATGCAGAATTCAATCTATTCCTGTTCATTTCTGTCTCCTAAGTAATATGTGTTCTCACTGCTGTGGTGAAAAGTTATGTGTGCTACACGAGAGCAAAGTTTTTTGTATCTCGTGCTGTTGAGTCCCTCACCACGCTCAGGATTCTAACTTTGATTCACTCGCTACGCTCGTGAATCAATCATAGAATCCTTCGCTTGTTCGGGACTCAAAATCAGCACTCGAAACAAAAAACAACTTTGCTCTCTTGTTGCACAAATAACTATTGTTCATTTCTGCTGATGAGAAGCTCATTTATTAAATTCCATATGTATTATTTGTGTTTTATTGTAATAAAACACAAATTATGATAATCAGTTTGCAAGGTATGGTTGTGTGCCATTATATCCAGCAGTGGACTATGTCGGTGATGATGATGATGATGGTATGGGTACGTGTCTACTTTGGTAAAAGACAATCTGTAAATAGACAATTCTTGCGTTATTGACTTGCAACGTATACTGTATAGACAACGCACATCTAAAACTGCTGTAATTTATATTCCTGGGGGACCGTAGGGGTGCACTCAAAGGGATTTTCCAAAATTCCCACTGGATCTGGCGGAAACGGTTAAATAAAAAAAATGTGCGGGCGTAGCCGCGAGCATGTTCTCACTGCGAGAAGGGTAAGGCCATAGTCTACCATGCTGGCCAAGTACGGATTGGTAGACATCACATGTCATGTCTTTCGAGAACAAAATGGAGAAGACTCAGACATGTAGGTTTTCTCACGATATTTTCCTTCATCGTTTAGCAAGCCATCATTAACAATTTAATACGCACATTTCATAACTTCGAAAAGTCATTGGTGCGCGCCGTGGATTCGAACCTGAATCCCTCTAGTAACACTCCGTCGGTCTCTCCACTAGGCATGCCCTAGTTAAATATTAATTTGTTTACCAGGTGTTCCTTATGTACAAACATTGTTTTGTCACGTTTCTGATAAGTCGTACGTGGCCACAATTTGTATAGCTGGTAACAAACTTGTTCATCGTGACAAATAAACAAACAAACGAACGATTATCGAAGTATTTGTTCGGTTTTAGTTCAAAACTCTTGGGGCTTCGGATACGACACACATCCGAATATTGTTCTTAAAGTATGACCAGTAGGGCTTCATATATTTCGGAGTAAACAAAGGTGCTTTGGGAGCTAATTCAGGTAAGTTCGCATATAGGAGGCCAAGGTTGAGAAGTATAGTTAACGCAGGCAAACTCTAGTAAACTGTATAACTGCAAAGTTGCGTAAAATACCGTTCAAGAGTTTTAATATTCAGAATGAAAGAGTAACAAACATTCATACATTTATCCGTCATCACAAACTTTCATGTTTATCAGTAATAAGATTTCCATCATGAAAACCCGAGTTTGCATATGTACGAGACTCAACATTTGAGTGAATACTTTAACTCAAAGTGTTAAGGGGACAACAACGCCACATTCTATTAAATAAGGTATGATTTAGTTCTTTATGACAGCCTATTATATATTCTTATCTAGAATTTTATTCAAATCCAGGTCAGAAAATTAACTGAAAGCAACCGAACCACGAAATAGAAGATGGCATAAAGAATTTTCGAACCGGTGGAATTGATTAAAGTTATATAATTATTGAATACGTCCAAAGCGTATGCGTTGTTTGCAGGCCTACTGTTTGCGTGTATGGTTACGTAGAATATTGTTTCACCGACTCTGGGTACTAGATAATGGATAAACATACATATATACTTTTCTTTTTGTAAATACATACATATAATACATAGAAACACCCAGACCAAGAACATCGATGTTCATGCACACAAATGTTTGACTTGAGCGGGAACCGAACTCGCGACCTTCGGCGTAGCAGTCGCTTACACTCCCGCTGCGCCAACTAATATAGTATTGGTACTATCAAAAATTAAATTATGTGTACAGCCAACCAGTAAGAGCATGAAATAATGAGTTCACAAAAAGGTAAGAATACCGTGGTCAGGACCCAATAATTTTTACCAAGACTTGTCAATACGAATGGCCAGTATTGAAACATAGGAATGCTTTTCGGTTCTACTGATTGTAAATAAATAACTGCACAGAGTAAAGAAGTTTGTAACGTAACAGTTAAATGCAAGTACGTAAAATGTTAAAAGAAGTAATTTGAGAAGAAAATAATAATTTATTTTTTCGCTGAAGACGAATCTGTGAATAAGGTGTGGTACAAAACTAAAAGCTTTGCTAAAAATGTTTTACCAATAATGATAATTTGAGACTGTTAGTACAAGCCGTCTACTTAATAACCTGTTAAGGAAACGACCTCAGGTTCAAACTTGCGCGACCTTGTTGCATATCGTGCAACAGTGTCTTTTTGAATATAATATGTGCATATTAAATGTTAATTATCACTTGTACGGTAGAAAATATCGTAAAGAAAATCTGCATATCTAAAGGGTCTCTTTTATGTTATCGAAATATATGTAGCGAACATGGTCAGCGTGGTAGGCTATGGCCTAACCCTTTTCATAGTGAGATAGTTTATGCACATGGCTGAAAACGATGAAGAATGATATTTTTACTACCATATTTTTAACTGCACGAGCCGGAACTGCGGCTACAATTACGTGCTTGAATATATGAAATTTAAATATGGTAAGTATAAAAGACATTCATGTATCTTAAAGTTCAAGATTTAAGGTAGGCATTGTAAATTTATAGTAGACAAACGATCTTAGTATCATGTGAAACTAAGATCGTTTCTAAGAAAACGTAGCACTCGCTTGCTCCTTCACCTTACAGCAATGTCGCACAAGACAAGCGCTGAAATACACAGCATCGGCAACAATAAATCTCTAAACACTTTCGTTTAGACCCGCTTCGATTTCCTACGGAACAAAGCTTCGAATAAACGTATGGATGTTTCTTTACATTTAGGATTAAAAGTGTTGCGAACCGTTCGAGTGTTGAGCACAATTTACTTTAGCTTCCGATAGTTTGTTTTTTTAAATTGCGATACATTATTTTGAGAAGCGGATATTTTGTAACTTTCGGAGCGTAGTTTTGCTTTAGGTTTATTTAAATAAGTTACTGGGTCATTCGACTACGAAATACCCTTCTGAAATACTGATGTAGGAGGAAACACTGTCAATCTAAAGTGGGGATTACGTGGGCCACATAGTTTGGATGCATCCAGCACGACCGACTGAAGAATAGAAACAGGTCCCGAAAACGATTGCGTGATGATCTATATGACTTGGACAGGAACTGGCCCAACCTGGCTCAGGTCAGAGATGCTTGGAAGTGACGTAGTGAAGTAGACCCAGCAGTGTAGTAAAAAGAGCTTATAGCTTGTGTTTTAGGATACTTAATCTGTTTAGTATAATAGAAGACCAACCCTATATTATCTAGAAGTACAAGAAAATAACATAGCTTAACTTCACGCCTTTTATCCCCCAAAGGGGTAGGCAGAGGTGTATTACACACCCACATTTCGCCGGTTATGTTTAGGTCACAATGTAATAGGGGGCGAGCCTATTGCCATCTACCGGGCACATTGTTAAGCGAGCGATAAGTAACATTTTTAATACACACATAACTTCGAAAAGTCAGAGGTGTGTGCCCGGGGAACCTGGGGATCGAACCCGATTACAAGAAAATGATGAATTTTAGTGAGATTTATTCTTTGAGAGCCAAGTACTTAGGCATATATGTGATCATGTATTGATTCCGATACAAGTGCTCCTCAGGGTCCTGAATCTCGAAATGATCTCATATGACACATAAGCACACATTGTGGAATGCAAACAAAGCTACTAAATACTGAATCAATAATATATCATATTTTTCCAGAACTGGTTTGTTCACACTTATGTAGCCGTGACTTACCAAAAATCACCATCATAGAGACGACATTCACAGGAATATAAAGAACAACAAAAATACCAGACTTTCATGACGAATCTGAGGCACAAATCCGCTAGAAAAATATAAAGCAAACCATACCCGATTTTGTAAAACGCGTCAGAAATCTTGAGTGTGCGTGTATGTAAACATTAAGCCCGAACAATTCAATAACAGGGCCTTCCTATTCGCGTCACGTTTTAAGAGAGCGCCGGTAAAAAATATAGTTTTTCCTCTCATATCCACCAAGCATAAAGTATTGAATATTTGCACTCGCTCTTTGCTGTTTGGTTTTAAAGAAAAACTGTTTAAGCTCCATTCTGTAATGTACACTTCGAGTTTGCTGCTTTTTCTCATTGATTTTAAAATAGAACAATCAGTTCTGTTTAAAATTCCATTGGATGTATGCTGTAATTTGTGAAGCTATGTGAACTATTTGTTGTACGTTTGCATTAGACTAAGCTTGTTTTAAATCTGACAATTCGTAGTTCAAGTCTAATTATCTTGCAATTCCCACTAAACATATGACTAGAATAAAACAAACAAGTCAACAAACTATGCTAAAAATAGTTCACACGTTTGCAAAAACAGAATCAAATTAAAAGAGCTGAAACCACAGTGCTCGCTAACTTTTATTTTTTAAACTCAATCACATTAACGTCATTAAAAAATCTTGACAAAGAAGGACAACAAAAAGTCTCCCTCTGAACGCACGGCAATGCCCTCAACGTATAACCGGTTTGCCCATCGCGTATCAATGTTGTATATACTATTGGTGCAGACATAGTTAGTCTGTGTATACACCAGACGGCCAGACTGTGTGTGGACACCAGACGGCGCTTAATCCGTCACAAGTAGTATACTCTTTTTTTTTTAAATAATAACAAACAAATAAACAAATTTATTATATGCCAGTTACAGAAATATATTAACTATTAGTTCCATAAAGGTTGATTACGTTACCTTAATTAAAACTATCGTTGTATTTTAAGAGTAATGTTGTTCTGTGACAGGAACTCGATAATTAAAGATTTGATTGATAATAAATCTCACAAATAATGCTGCCTAAATTAAGTTCTGGATGCTTAAAGTCTGCCTGAGCCTAAAAATTTTAATAAAATGAATTAGAAAACCTTATATTTCCAGGAAAACGATGGGATGAAAAACTGTAGCATTGCCCGATAGGTGGCGTAGGGATTCAGTTACATCGCGCTATGGTTTGGTTACCGGCGCCACTATATAAACCCCCTGGCGCACAGGTCACGTCAGAATTAGAGTATAGAGTCAAACTCTATTATTTACCGTTGTTATTAAAAAATCACAACACAAATTGTTGATAGCTGACCCACGTAGGTTTCCATTGTAAGTGGGTTGGCTCAAAAACACTAAAATTCCTGACTAAGGTAATATACATAAGTGGAGCTATGCAGGCAGCTATAGCCTAGTGGAAAGACGAACATACTGCTACGTTGACAGTCTCAAGTTCAAATCCACAGCGCCTACCAATGCCTTTCCGAATGTATTTAAAAGTTAATCATCGCTTCCATTCCGTTAAACGGAGAAGGAAAACTGCATGTCTAAGAATACTATATATTTTTTTTCATCATCATCATCATCACACCAGCCTTTAATAGTCCACTGCTGGACTAGGCCTCTCCTTTAAAGGAGGAATTAGCCTACTATACCACGCTGGCAAAACGGGTTGGTATAGGGTTTGTATCAAGTTTTCCTTCTCTTGCAGTGTTGTTCTCTGAATAATATGCTCCCTCTGTCGGCTCTTACGACACCCATGGGATGATATGGGGTGGTGACGTTTCATATTCTTAATCCGTCACCACACGAACATACGGATATTTTTTTTAATGCAACATATTATTTAAGGTATGCTAACCCACACTAAGTCAGAACGGTTGAATATGGCGTAACTTCTCTTGACGAGCTGAGGTCTATTCCTAGCAGCGGTACAAATTATAAGCAAAACTGATGAATGGAGATATTGATTTACGTCATAATGAGGGCTGGCGTTTTACTAAGCGTGTTGATATCATGTCACTGCTTGAAATACTTGGTCACTTTAAAGCATAGTAGCAGTGATGAAGTGATTCATTCTTAAGTGTTTTTTATTTAGTTGTTCTAAAAACAAAGTTCGTTTAACTAAGTTGTTTAGACTTTTGTTATTTAACGACGCAATTCAGTGTTTGTAATAAAAATATCAGAAGCATGGTACTTTTCTAATAACTCTATACTATATTCACATATAACAAAAAGCATGGTTAGATATAAGTTGTATTTTTATCTCATACTATAGAGACTGCCTCGTTGGTCTTGACTGCCTCGTTGGTCTCGCGGCATAAAATGTGCGCGTGGGATTGGGAGGTCTCGGGTTCGATTCCCGGGTCGGGCAAAGTGTTATTGGGATTTTCCGTTAGAAAATTCTCAGTAGCAGCACGGAGTCTGGTAATGTGCCCGGTACGGTAATAGGCTCGCCCCCTATTACGTGGGACCTTCAAAATTCATGGCGAAATGTGGGTGTAATATTACACCTCTGCCTACCCCTTCGGGGATACAGACGTGAGACTATAAAAAAAAACTATAGAGACGAGAAAGAATTATGTCTGCTTGAAATTTGTAAAGTAGATATATGAAGCACCAAAAGATAATTAAAATAACATAGATGAAAATTATCATTTTATAAGGTAATTTATACTAAAACTACTTTACAGGTTGAAGTACATTTGTATGAGCCTCTAGCACTTTGTCTAGTGACTGGATTGACCTGCGAGGTTTTCTGAAAATTGGGGCGTATAGCTTAATTCATAAGGTTTAAAATGATCTACAGTGGAACCAAAGATCGGTATTCTACCAATAATTATATAGAGGATGAATATGTTTACTTAGTGTACGTAAATATGAACCAGCAGACAAAGTAATCCAAGACGCAGACACTACCTCTGAATTGAACAAATTGCCGCGATTGAAAGCCCAGTCGTTGGCGAAATGCCAGTTGGTCACTTTAACAGCCACAGCAACCAGTCTTATTCTTATAGGGGTTAAATTTAGAAAGGTATTGCCAATTATTTCGGCGAATTTAATCTCTGTAGATCTCAGAGGCTGGTTTTCAATGCTAATACAATATACGCCGTAAATTATTTACCTATGTTTGATGAATAAATCATGACATTTAAAGTGCAATTTGTTTACATATGAAAATAAAACAATCGGTGTAGGTAATTTATATAAATAATCGTATTATTAGGGTTCCGTGGCCAAAGCAGCAAGAAGCTGAACCATTATAAATTCGTCATGTCTGTTTGTATATCCACCCGTCAGTTACAGCCAGTTTATGCTGAAAGTAATAATAATATTCCACCACGTTCACACAACACCGTCTAGTCCCAAACTAAGCAGAGCTTGTACTATGGTTACTAGACAATGGATAAATATACATATATACTTTTTTTTAATACATACATTACCTACCCTATTCCTAATATATATTAATGACCTCTGCAATCTTACCCTAAATAAAACTAAAATAATAAGTTACGCTGATGACACAGTAGTACTCACTCATGGAAGGGACTGGTTTGAGACTCAGTTTTATCTAGAAGAATCTTTGCGCACCATCATTAAGTGGCTTCATAGAAATATTCTCACTCTTAACCTAGAGAAAACCAAATTCATTACTTTTGCCCCAAAAATAGCTTCTCAACCAATTTCTCCATTTTCAATAACTGCTCATACTTGCACCACGAGTAACAATTGTCAGGGCTGTACCTTTTTTTTTTTGTTTTACGAGGTGG
Source organism: Euclidia mi (assembly GCA_944739405.2). NCBI lineage: Eukaryota > Metazoa > Arthropoda > Insecta > Lepidoptera > Erebidae > Euclidia > Euclidia mi. The sequence continues at coordinate 57,698,077 of OX123199.2, forward strand.
AAAATCCCTTCGGATCTCCGACTCTTGGGGGAAATGAGAGCCGGAGTATGTGGTGTTTCCACTAAAAGCCACCTCGACTTTCTCATGTACCCGTGTGTCGGAGGGTAGGGCATCGCCGAAGCATTCGTCGCCACCCTTCGTTGGGCATTGGCCCGCCAGATGGTTAGGCGGGCCCCGAACAAAACCCTCTTGACGGCGGATTAAGCTGTTGGGCTCCGCCGCCACACCAGCGGCCGCAGAAGATAGGGAGGACGGCAACGCAACACCGCATCTCCTCTTCCTCTGCGGCCCCTCCGCGATGCATCGAATGGTGCGCTCAGCTCATTTGGTCGCGGTAGATAGCGCGCGCGGCAACGTAACACCGACACGCCACTCCTCCCGCGACCGCACCCGACTTCGAGGGACAGACAGAACTGTCCTCCGCACCCGCAACGTGTCAGGGCTGTACCTAAATAACGCGTACAAATTGTATTAAGTACTTGGGCGTTATAATAGATAGCACAATATCATGGAATGACCAAATACAAATGACAATAGCTAGAATACGAAAACTAATATATGTGTTTAAAAATTTGAGAGCATCGACTAGCTTCGCTACGCTTCGTACCGTCTATTTTACATTAGCTCATTCTATACTCACTTACTGCATTACAGCGTGGGGTGGTTCTGGGAAGTGCCTTGTACTTCATTTGGAAAGAGCGCAGAGGCGGCGGCGGTTCTGAAAGTTATGACGTACAAACCTATTCGTTTTCCCACGGCTGAGTTGTATGCTATATGCAGGGTACCGACGGTCAGACAGTCATTCCTCCTGAGTATTATATTACGCAAGCACTTGAACTTGACATATGATCCCAAACTGACTAAACAAAAACGTAAATCAGGTAGAGTCTGTCAAGTGGAGTCTGCTAGAAATCTGCTTGTACGCAGACAATACCATTTTCTGAGCCCAATTTTATACAATAGAGTAAATACAAAACTCAAAATATATCCACTTACCCTACGACCCTATGTCAATGTCGAGCACGGATGGAAAAATGGTTTGGCACCCTCAGTTATGACGAAGTTGAGCTGTTGGTTAAGACTTGAGTTTCTCACGCACACACGCACGCACGCACAGACACACACACACACACACGCACACACACACACACACGGACATTTCTATACCTACACGAAATTACTGGTCAATTTGGTAGACAGTTGTAATTGTTTTAGTTTTTCCTTTTATTTTAGTTTTTGTTTTAGTTTTTCCTTTTATTTGATTTAAATCGTTATTTTTTGTTTATTGCCTAAGTATATTTTGTAAGCTGGAACTGATGATGTTAAGAAACCTATGGAGGTGGGCGTTAATGACTGCGACACAGTTTTAACTAATGCAGTCATTACCGTGAACAAAATACTATGTATAAAATTCTAAAAAAAAATACATATAAATCATCATCATCAATCATATAAACATCCAGACCAAGACTAACATCCATGTTCATGCACACAAATGTTTGACTTGAGCGGGAATCGAACCCGCGACCTTGAGCGTAGCAGTCGCTTACACTCCCGCTGCGCCAACCGGTCGTCAATGTTAACTACATACATACATATCGTCACGCCTTTTATCCCCGAAGGGGTAGGCAGAGGTGTATTTCTACACCCACTTTTCGCCAGATATACTTTAGTCCCACGTAATAAGGGGCGAGCCTATTGCCGTACCGGGCACATTTCCAGACTCCGTGCTGTTACTGAGAATTTTGTGACAGAAAAACCCAATAACACTGCCCGACCCAGGAATCGAACCCGGGACCTCCCGATGCCATGCGCAAATTTATGCCGCGAGACCAACGAGGCAGTCGTATAGGGTTTGATGTCGAGTTTTCCGTCTCTACGCAAAGATGGTATTTGCATAGTGTTATCCCTTGGTCGCCTCTTACGACACCCACGGGAAGATAAGGGGTGGTGACACTTGTATTCTATGCCGTCAACCACACGGCACCAATGTTAACTATACATTTGTAACTTGGTATACATCTACATAGATGTATTCAGTGAAATTAAGAGAGCCTCTTAATACATGGAGCTTACTAGAATCTCGCTGCCTCACGGGTAGGTACATCAGTGAGTCTCCGAATGCATAATATGCGCTGAAAATGATACTCGTTTGTGTACCTCTTAAGTCATCGCTCTCAATATTGAACTTGCTTCTAAATGAAAGTTAGTAATTAGTATACGATCTTAATTTAATTTTATACTTACTTATTGACCGTTAGATGTAGGACAGAGTAAACTTTAAAGTATTTTTAGGACGACGTGAAAACTTAGACGTGCTGGATTTAGGAAAGCTAAGGTTTCTAAAGATAAAAGTGATCGATATCTATACTAAGAAAATAGCGAATCTGATGAATTTGGAGGACTATGGGACTTTAGACTATGTAGGAATGTATACTATGTATATATATGATACCTATTATACTTTTTTTTTATAAACTCACGGCTGTATCTCCTAAGAGGTAGGCAGAGGCGTAATATTACACCCACATTTCGCCATGAATTATATATTTTAGGTACCACGTAATAGGGGGAGAGCCTATTGCCGTTACCGGGCACATCACCAGACTCCGTGCTGTTACTGAGAATTCGGAAAAACCCTATACCTATTATACATACGCGTATAATAATAGTATTCTAAGACAGTTAACACACGGTCATATGATCCAAAATTCTTGAAAGCATATACATTTCTGTATAAGTTCCGCCTAGACATGGAGCAAATAATCATGTTCATTGCACATAGATTTGTCCTGAGTGCGAATCAAACCCAACACCGTTAATTCAACAGTCAAAGTCACTCAAGAGCAATAAGTTCAGTCATATACATAATTATATGTTTACACAGTTGCTTATACTTGCGTTGTGTTTTGAAGGAAGCAAGCTGTGTTCTGTTGTCTCTGCCCACCCCATCGGGATAAAGGCGTAAGTACATGTATGTATTGTTTGATGCGACGCACCCGTTCTACCTCTTTGATCGCGGGCAAGGGGTCGCAGGTCTTTAATTGCTAGTTATTACTTTTTAACTTTTTTCTAACCTTCCAAAGATGCTTGTGATTTTACTTTAATGGATATAGGTATGTATTATTTTTGATTTTATATGTTAAAAGTCGTGTGGTGTCAGATTAAGAATACGGAATGTCACCACCCCGTATCATCCCATGGGTGTCGTAAGAGCCGACAGAAGGAGTATATTATGCAGAGAACAGCACTGTAAGAGAAGGAAAACTTGATACAAACCCTATACCCACCCGTTTGGCCAGCGTGGTATAGTAGGCCAAGTCCTCCTTTCAAAGAAGAGGCCTAGTCCAGCAGTGGACTGGTAAAGGCTGATGATGATGATGTTAAAAGTATAAAAACATATTAAATTTAATACTAAAATTCGCTTATTGCGACGAATATTTAGAATATCATACAGCCTTTTGTAGTGTACTACTAGGCACCGGCCTCTCATAAATAATTAGCGTCTAAAGAGTTATAATGTGTGAGGAGAATTTGCTATAGAGTTTGAATTCAACTTTCCCGTCTCTTTCCACAGATACTAATTGTTTCGTAGCGCTCATAGTGCGACTCAGCTTGCCGTTCGTAACAGATCGGCAAAGTTAAGCAACGCTTGCACAGTTCACCACTTGGATGGGTGACCGTGTGTGACATTTCCATCTGAGCGCTATCGTACTTCGGAGGGCACGTAAAGCTGTCAGTCCCGGTTCTTGTCTAAGGATAAGTATCGTTAGGCCATGTCGGAGGCCTTCGGGCGGTCTAAAAACTCCGACACCAGAGTTGGCCACACACTCACACGACAAACAAAACTACTTAATTGCTTTGCGATTCCCTTTAGTCGCTCTTTACGATACCCACAGATTGAAATAAGGTAGTGACATGCTGAATTCTTAATCTGTCACCACACGGGGAATATTTAAAATGTCAATTTTTTTTCAATCATCATCTAGTGGGACTAGGCAAAGCTTGTACTAGGGGATGGGTACTAGACAATGGACAAACATAGATAAATATATACAATTTTTGTAAATACGTAAGTACATATTATACATAGAAACAACCAAACCAAGACTAACATCCATGTTCATGTATCAAATGTTTGACTTGAGCAAGATTCGAAATCGCAACCTTCGGAGTAGTAGTTGGGTACACACCCGCTAAGACACCGGATTAAAACATTAAAATTCGGTATAAACTTACTGTTCAGAGTTTGCCTAGACAGACTGGGAATTGTTTGCAGAGGGCAATGGAAGCGTGATTGTATTCATCCAGTTGTTCTAAGCAAGACAAAAGTCGAACATATTTTAGACTGAGTTTCTCAGTGCTTAGATTTAAACAAATTACAGTGTAGTATAATTACCTGGTATCTTCACTGATGTCAGGCCTAATAACTAACTGAGAAATAACCTAATAACTAACTAAGTGAGACACACACACAGGACTAAAATTGGCCAATATAAGCTGGTAAATTATCTACTTAGCCTTACCAAACCTCCAAACGATGTCTTCAGGACACGAGGGCACGAGGCACGTAGACATACAATTTTTGCAAATGTTCAAAATGTCATGAATTTCCTACAAACCTTGCCGGAGGCGGCAAAAGCGGCAATTACAAGTATTTACAAGACTAATACACAATACAATTCGCAAAGCTGGTTTTAACCATGTACTTTTCAAAAGGCGATATTTTACGAGCAGCAGCAACGTGTTAATTTTTCAAGCAAGACCAAAGAGAGATGTGTCATCTCAGAGTGTGACTAGTCAAAAAATTACAATAGACAAAATAAAATGTTACTAAACTGATATTCTCGATTTAACTATCATATACAATATTTCTGTTTCAAACACTTACAGTCTATTTCGTTTCATTTCTATATATGTTGAGTCCTTAGCCGATTGGGCTGATAAAAACAATTTTAAAACGCTTTCCATCCACGACACAAAATTATTCAATTAAAAATATATCTCGGGCCATTTATCAAAGTCAGTATAAAGATAAATTTATTAAAGAATATCTGGCCGAAGCGGCGACGGGCCGTCACCAACAGATGCGATCGGAACGATATTGTGTTAATACTGTACTTGTTCACGCCGGAACATGACCTTCCTGAAGCCTATCCCGGAGAGACGCCAGAATGTTCAAACATGAACATGACATTCTTGGCATTCCAACACACATCCAACTTATCACCGAGGAAGATGCGTGATATTTTAAGATCATGTAATTTATCACGTACGGCGGTCGGCTCAGACATGCTGCATCGGCACAATACACCGACGGCACACAACTAAATACGTGTATATGTGTACATAGAATAAGTTTAGTATATAAGATTATAGTTTTAAGAAATAAACCAGTCATTAGCTCACTCCCGGCTTTGACTCATACCCTACCCCTCACCTCTCACTGCGGCCAAGACACCCTTAGCCGTCACCATGATCGGTCTTGTGAGTCTGCTCGACCGGCAGTGAGAAAACCCACTTCACTACACCCTAATCCTACCCACTTTCCGTCTGTCGCCTTAGGTCTCCCGGCGACAGATATCCCGGCCTAGGGATCCCAGGGACTGCTAGGGAACTAGGGATTAGGGTTGTATACGCGACAGTCTGTGTGACCACAGTGTACACGGCCTCGCTATACACTATACCTAACAGAGCTAGGGTAGACTAGGGAGTTAGGTTAGAGTTAGATCTAAAATAGGGATAGGTATATCATAAGATAGGTTAGGCTAGATATAGGAACCAGTAGGCTTAAATTAGGATAAGTCTAGGTGTAGGTACGTGCAAGCTTAGGGCTATACTTAAGAGCTATCGAAGGTAAGGCCCTAACTTGTACATTGGTCCTTCGAGCAAAAGCGATATAACATCTCTGGAACTCCTGTTCCCGTAGGCTGACTAGCTGACTGACTGACACTTATTATATTGCGGGCTAGTGTTCCCCAATCGCACTAGTCTCGTGGTATAGTAAGAGACTAACTAACTTGGTTGCGTCGGGCGGTAGCGAATCAGGTATCGGTCTCCCACAAGCGGGTCGCCCCGGTACTCGAGAAGTCGCACTTACCGTTTCGAGGACGAGATTGCAACCAAGTTTAGGGAAAGACATATCTACGTAAACAAGTTAGGATTGGCTAGAGGAAGCAAATAACAATGAATACATAACAAGGGCCTTAGATAAACAAATCAAGGACCCATACCTTTACAATTAAGAACATGTTACAAGTCATGAAGTCCAATCGAACCTGACTCCCAGAAAACCACAGTGTTGACAAACCGCCATCGTCCTCGTAACAAGTTACTGCCACAGCCGCGATACACACTTGTATACGAGTTCTGCGCGATCAGAGTTCATGGGCGCTAAATTTTTACGAATATAGTAAGTTTACTACTACTACTACAACGACTACTACTACTACAAATACTACACTACTACTACTACAAATACTACACTACTACTAATACTACTACTACAACGAATACTACTACTACTACAACGTCTACTACTACACTACTACTACTACAACGTCTACTACTACTACTACTAAATAAGAGAAGGGATGGAATTTCTGGAGGGGTGAATAATATGCAATGGTACAAAACAACTGCATGTTGACTAAATATAAAATATACCTTGTTTTTTCCTACTACACATAGGTACTTAACATATCCACCGCAACGATCCTCAAGGTTCCACAGCAAGCAACAATAAGCTGCCGCTGCCAGGACCGCATCATACATGGCCTACAGCCAGCCAACCGAAGCCGTCAAGAAAACGAATCACCAGTGAACAACAAACTACAGATGCCGTTAACGTTGAGCTGAAGCCTACGCCGAAGAGACGCCAGAATGTTCACGCCTGAACATAAGAACTTTCTAGAGCCTGCCCCAGAGAGGCGCTAGAATGTTCACGCCGGAACATGACCTTCCTGAAGCCTATCCCGGAGAGACGCCAGAATGTTCAAACATGAACATGACATTCTTGGCATTCCAACACACATCCAACTTATCACCGAGGAAGATGCGTGATATTTTAAGATCATGTAATTTATCACGTACGGCGGTCGGCTCAGACATGCTGCATCGGCACAATACACCGACGGCACACAACTAAATACGTGTATATGTGTACATAGAATAAGTTTAGTATATAAGATTATAGTTTTAAGAAATAAACCAGTCATTAGCTCACTCCCGGCCTTGACTCATACCCTACCCCTCACCTCTCACTGCGGCCAAGACACCCTTAGCCGTCACCATGATCGGTCTTGTGAGTCTGCTCGACCGGCAGTGAGAAAACCCACTTCACTACACCCTAATCCTACCCACTTTCCGTCGGTCGCCTTAGGTCTCCCGGCGACAGATATCCCGGCCTAGGGATCCCAGGGACTGCTAGGGAACTAGGGATTAGGGTTGTATACGCGACAGTCTGTGTGACCACAGTGTACACGACCTCGCTATACACTATACCTAACAGGGCTAGGGTAGACTAGGGAGTTAGGTTGGAGTTAGATCTAAAATAGGGATAGGTATATCAAAAGATAGGTTAGGCTAGATATAGGAACCAGTAAGCTTAAATTAGGATAAGTCTAGGTGTAGGTACGTGCAAGCTTAGGGCTATACTTAAGAGCTATCGAAGGTTAGGCCCTAACTTGTACAGTACTGAAATGGGATTGCTCTCGTTTTGAACTTTAAACTGAGAATAACTTGCGTGATCTGACTTATTTACTGTATCTATTAATGTAAGATCGATGTATGTTGTAACATGTTTGTTTCAACAGACGAAATAACTGAAGGTATAATATATCTATAGGTATCCCCTCCCGACAGAAGCGCGCGAATGGTAACACGTTGTTTTGTTCAACATCAGGTTATTTTAGAGAACACTATATTTTGTTTATCTTTGCTAGCTCCTAACTCTACATCTGTACTAATGATAGAATACTGAAGATTTTCTTTTTTATTTTTTTTATTTAACAACTTTATATAGGTACACTGAAGCGTATAAAGGCGGACTCAATGCCTTGGGCATTCTCTCCCAGTCTACCTTAGAGTGGTGCATAGATTAAAGTAGGTGTATTGTAGAAGTTAGTGAAGAAGAACTTTTGTAGCATAAACCGCTCATTTGGTGCAACAATGGCATAATTACACTTTTTTCAAAAAATGAGATATGTATGTCACAACTCACGTGAAGACTATTTACACCCGGAGAGAAATCGACAGAACTGTAGTACGGATATTTACGCTAGACGGCAATAATGTCGTTGTTGCAATGACACTAAATAGTGGAGTTTCTGCGACCACAGCGTCACATTGGTCAGTTGCGCGGGGAGCCCCGCTGAGTGTAAACGTGTTTGAGTACTACATCGTCGTAACGGTAATTATAACATTATTTTTTGTATTTCTGGTGGAACAACGTCACATTTGTGTAATTATGACATTATGGTTGCCTTTTTTTTATTTTTTTATTGAAATTATGACATTTAATGTAATTATGACGTTGTAACTTCAACTTTTATTGTTTTCATCAAACATTTTTAACGTAATTATGTGAAATTGTGTCGAAGTGCTTGCAATTACGACATCGTTGTTGCGATTTTTCGGAACTTTTTATTACAATAATTACATTCGATGTAATTATCATGTTGTAGCTCCAACTTTTAGTGTTTTTATTGAACTTATAACGTAATTATAGAACGAGCAATCAAGAAATCCAGAAAGTCTGGACCCATTTACGTACCGGACCAATATGTCCAAATTATAAGATCTGCTAAGAAAAATGGGAAATTATTTGATGTTAAGGAGCTAAACTATTGTGACTTTTATGATGTTAAAGTTTTAGCTGACGAAATTGGGATAAATATGGCAAAAGATAATGATGGAAATGCAATAAAAACAAGTAATATAAGGATTATTGAATTCAGAAAAAACAGTGATAACTATAGATTTAAGTGTAAGTATGAAGAGAACTGGAAAGATGCTAAATTAAAGACAAGAGCAAGGACATCAAGGCATAATATCGATATAAAAGATATAAGTTTGAAAGCAGCTTATAATAACAAAATTTATATTTCGCAAACCAAGCAGGATGATATAAAAGAATTATTTAGAAACAATATTATTCCTTCTTATTATAAGAGTTTCTATGATGCTATTTTCTAAAACTTTATTTTTATTTTTTACTAGCTTTCGCCCGCGGCTTCGCCCGCATGAAATTTTAATAAAGAGTAGCCTTTGTACTTCACCAGGTTTCAGATTATCCATATCAAATTTCATCACAAATGGATTTGCACATTAGCTGTGTAGCATACATATAAACAAATAATACCTACTTAAAATTACTTTTGTTTTCATAGTCGTCAAACTTTAGGAACCTAAAGATTAGTATGTAGGTATATTATTAAAGTTATCGAAGAGCTTATGTATCTACTAAATAGAATAGCAGCAAAAATAAAAACTGAAAGCATTACCGCAAAGTACATAATCAGACCGCCCCTCTGTAAGCGCTTTGAATGCCGCTGCGCTTATATCAAAATCGTGAACTTTTAAACTATTCGTCCAAACTACTTACTGTAAAGACAAAGTTCATCTACATTGAATACTAAAGGCAATAAATCTATCAATTTTGAAAACAATTTGATAACTACACTACTCTAGAATGAGCATTGTAAAAAACATATTTTTGTGTTACACTGTTTTATTACAATAAAAATGATCTAGTTAGGTTATGTACCAAAAGCTAAAAAGTAATTCGGTAAGTCCTAGCTGCCAGATCGCACCAAACTTCTCATCAATCTGGGGTATTGATCAGACAAATATAAAATCGTTGGGCAAGTGAAATTTCTATCATAATGTTTATTCTGGATACGCTACGCCCAAAATTAAAATAAATGTTTTTTTTTTTTGTTTATTTTATTTTCAAGTTTTTAGTTTTGTTTTTTAATACTTCTCATTCTGTTTTCATCGTGAGGTCTATTCTACCAATCAAGCCCTTTCATTCGATACCCATATTGAGGTATTATGTGGAAAATAAGTAATCCGCCATTTTGTGACGGCAGCCAGCAGCAGATGATAAACAATTTTACCGTACATTATCTTCAAGTAACTTTTACGGTTTAGGCAACGCACGCGAAGACAGCTTTAAGAGTTCAGGAGTTTAGCCGACTTAGTTGATACTTTGCCTTATATTATGGCAACATTATACAAAATCTTTATAAATTATAGCCTATCTGTTATTCTGATGTATAAACTAAATTACTCTAAAGTTTCATCCAAATCCGTTCAGCAGTTTGCGTGAAAGAGTAACAAACATCCATTCATACATCCATCCATCCATCCATCCATCTATACATACATATTCACAAACTTTCACATTTATAATATTAACAACAACATAACATATATCTTCACGCCTTTTATCCCCGAGGGGTAGGCAGAGGTGTATTACACACCCACACTTCGCCAGATATGTTTCGGTCCCAATGTAATAGGGGGCGAGCCTATTGCCATCTACCGGGCACATTATTAAGCGAGCGATAATTAACATTTTTTATACACACATAACTTCGAAAAGTCAGAGGTGTGTGCCCAAGGTACCTGGGGATCGAACCCGAGACCATCGTCTCGGCAGTCCGTTACGTACACCACTGGGCTACCGCCGATATTAGTAGGATTAAACGATATTAGTAGGATTAAATTTCAACAAAATCGGTTCAGCCGTTTTAGCGTGAAAACGGAACATACATACATATGCATACACACTTTCGAATTTATAATATTAGAAGGGAAGTAGGGATAGTAGGGATATTATTAGAGACTTTCTTTATACACAACATTATCTAACTATTTTACCACCTTCATCATATGTAAATTATTTTTACCGCTTACTCGTGAACATGCCACATATAACTGACCGTGTGAAAAACAACATGTTCGGGGGTCAATTGCAGCTGTTTCAAGTCTGTCCCTGCGATTTATTTAGAAAATACACACAGGGCTACGAATATTCAGCCCTGCCGAAAGTAAGATAGCCCCGTTGAGTTACTCAAGAGTTATCTGAATTCAGGCCCCAGTCTCCCACCCACGGATTCCCACGTACGTGAGGTGTGGGAATTTGGGAATAATGACACACCTGTATAAGTACAGAACACGAATGACCGAAAGAAATCAAAGAAACACATTCACATTCATTATTCAAAAGAAACGACTAAGACACCAATCTGACGAAAACGAAAGAAAATTAACCGAGAACCTCATCAATCCACGGCGAATCTTTAACACCGCCATTCAGAACACGCCATCTATGTTTACATATACAAACCGACCGAGATAGAAAATAATATGGACTAATCGACAATTTATTAAAAAAAGGATCTATAGTAATTGTTTTTATCATTTAAAATAAAATGAAATGATTATATAACTATTATATAAACATAATAATTTTAAATAAATGAGATTGACCGTTTAAATAAAGTGGACATTGTAATAAATTTTGACACGGAGACTTTTTGTTTATGAAAGTGTCGAATATTATACTCTATTATTTTTGTAATAACAGAAAGATACCTGACACATAATTATTGTCTTTTTTGCCAGAAACATTTATTTTGCTAGAAAATTATTTGAAAATAGTGACATCTATCGGTCGGAAGGATAACTATAAATATCCTCGGTTCCAGTATTTATTTATAGAAAATACGTGAAAATATACTGACGAAATTAAGAATCACCTCCTTTTTTAAAGTCGGGTAAATAGCCATAAAACACTTCGAAGGTACCTTTTTAGACTAATTACTATACTTTTACTAACAAACTTATAATGATCATAGATGGCATCACATATACATATATCCTGTTTTGGATGATCCCTGTTTTGTTTGGGACTACGTACAAAGGAGAGGTCAAGCTGTACACCGAATACCACTCAACCGATTGTGATGTAACATATACTATTTTATAGGTTTGAGTATCCTTTGTACATGAGTGAAAGTTTTATTGAAATCAATTTCGCCATTTAAGAGATCTTTAGCAACATAGGGAAAGACGTCGGACAGACAGACAGACAGACATAAATTCTAAAAATTATCAAGTATTGCTTTTTAGCATTTTCCAAGATTTTTTAGCTAATTTTCGTCAAAATATCTTGAATGTACAGACTTTTTCACCTCTACAGTTTTATTATAGTATATAGATTAAGCCATTTCAGTAATAACTGGTAATAACAAATAGACGAAATTTATTGTGATTTTTTGTGCCATTCAGTTTTATTATAATGTTTTCTGTGATGCTATTTTTAAACCTTAACAATTAGTTATTTAAGTAATAATAATTAGGTGAAACTTAATGTGATTTCTCTGAATCATTCCAAAATACTGTTATTACGAACTCTTATAATAAGAGATTTAAGATAAGAATTTCTATGATGCTAGTTTTCAAAGGTTGTAGTTTAAGTAACTAAGCAACTTAGTTATAATATTTAGGTATTAATAATTAGGTGAAACTTATAGTGATCTTTGTGTCATCCCTTTTTACTTAGGTAGTTGTAAGATTGTTTGAGACTGAAATTGACCATTAATATTTAAGTAATTTTCTTTTTTTTAACTAACTATCAGAAAAACCTTTATGACAGTTAGTACAAATAATGTAAGCTCGCCAAATAACAGAAGTTGATTAAAAGATAAATTGGTTTTATTTTGTCATGAAGTAGTTAATTTTATATGGACAAATATTGGGTAAATTACTAATTCTGATGGAATAATGACACAATTGCAGGTAACCTACTAAAAAAACATTAATTTTGTAAATAATATGAAAAATACCTTAATGGTTTTATCACATAAGAAAAATACACAGTAGTGGTAATCTTTTAAGATCGTAATGTTCTCTATTTTTCAGTGTTTACGAATACTATATGTAACAGAAAATAAATTTAATCTTTATTTCGCTTTCCTGTAAAAACACAAAAAGCACAATTACATCAATGTTGCACCAAATGAGCGACGTAACACATACCTATTATACACATAGTTTAAAAATACATACGTTTGATAGTACAAGAACATATTAATAAATAAGTACCTATACAAAATATAAAATATATAGTAATTATAAACCAAGATTACATAACTAATTATAATAATATTAAATATATACATAAACTAAATACGAATATACATAAACATATTATGAGGATGCTTCTGCCAACTTATCCATAACATTTTCAATGACCTGAATTCTCCTCGACGTCTCGACAACTTAAACAATCGCATTTCTAAAATGTCCACCTACATTTTAGTTGGGCAACGACTTTGTTATACAGCCTTTCTAAATACAACATTCAAGTGAGAATATGGATTCAAATTCGCGCTTGCGGGCGCGGCCTCTGCCGGGCAACTTTGGGCTTTTTTGCCACTTTGCTAGTTAAGTAGTCAAGCCGCCGACAGTGCCGACGGTCTGTGTGGATGCACAATAAGTACTGCCTTAACTTTAACAGCCAACTTTACCCCTTACCATCTAAAAGACCGACAGATTTCCTTCTTCAAAAAGCAAAAAGTCCTAAGTTATGTATGACCCTTTTCTTCCAGAAAAATAAAATAAGCCTGAATAGGTTCATATTATGTATTACTTACTTGTTGGTGGTAGGCGAGCCCTGTTTCCGTGCGTCGCCCTCAATGGTGACGGTCTTCTTGGCGGGCGCGTCGCTCGCGGGACTGAAGTCGTTCCCGCCGTACACGTTCCACGTCACACTCATCTCGCATAACGTGTACCTGACAATAATTAATAGATTAAAATATCGTGGGTATAATGGAAGAACTGAATAACTCAAAATTTTGAGATAATCGTGATTTACTGTTTTCTTTTTTTTACATCACTAACAAATTGAGAACAATTTTATTTACCGTCGGCGGTTTTATATGTTAAGTATGTTTGCTGTCGATTCTATGCTTGATCAAACTAACTTATATCATGAACCAAAAAAAGTATAAAAATAAAATCCAAGTTATCCAATTTTGCCACACCAAGATATTGCAAACATACTGTAGTTAGCAAATTCTATGTTGTAGTTATTCAGTTTTCTCACACATTAGATAAATGTGATACATAAATTTGGGTCAACTAAGTACACTTACTGAGATTTGAACCTAAAGAAATATTTAAACACAAAATTTACACGATTATTGATCTCACATGAAATAAAAAACCTGGATTGGAAGTAGTAATTATACTACATACATACATACATATACTCACGCCTTTTTCCCGTCGGGGTAGGCAGAGACAACAGAACGCCACTTGCTCCTATCCTTACAAACCTCACGCGCTTCCTCTACACTCATTACTCTTTTCATACATGCTCGCTGGTTGCGGGTACTTCGGACCTTTCCGTTTCTTAGGATGTCTCCAATTTGGTCGAAGAATGTCCGCCGTGGTCTGCCGCGACCGACTTGCCCATACACATTTGCCTTATATATCTGATTCGTCATTCTTTCTTCACTCATTCGCTCCACGTGTCCAAACCACCTAAGCATTCCTTTCTCAATCCTTGTCAGCACATCTTCTTTCAGTCCACTGCTCTTTCGTATAGTTGCATTCGGAATTCTATCAATCAGTCTTACCCCACACATACTAAGCAGTGATCGCATCTCAACTGCGTTAATTCTACTTTCATGCTTTTTCTGCCAAACCCAGCTCTCACTTCCATACATCAACGTGGGGACAAGCACTCCATTGTGAACCGCCAATCGTGCCTCTTTTGGCACCGTCTGACCGTTCATAAACGCCCTTAGTGCTCCATTTACACGATTTCCCGCAGTCACTCTCCTTTCAATGTCTCCCTCACATCTTCCGTCCCTTGTAAATACGCTACCCAAATATACAAATTCCTTTACTTGCTCTACAATTTCACCTCCATTCGTAATATTACACTCAGTCACACTTTCATCTTTTTCAAACACCATCACTTGCGTCTTTCGTGCATTAACTTTCATACCTTTCGCTTTAAAGCTCTTGTTCATGCAGTCCATCATTTCTTGTAATTATACTATGAATAGGAATATTAAATCATTTCACTTAGTGCCTTTTTTATTGGAATCTCTTATAAATTTATATTTTGTCGAAGAAGAAATAAATAAAAATACCTATTTAAAAACAAAAGAACGCTCATGAATGTCTGAATTAAATAACTCGAGTTGTTTAGTTTTCCTTCAATTTGACTAGTTTCATTAAAATATTTTCATGCATGGAAGAACTACATAACTCATTTTAGCTAATTAACTTCATACTCATATTGATATTATTCATTATTATTGTGATTGCATTTATACATATCTATTTCTACAATTGAAACACAAAAATGGCTTAATTTTTGGGGTTAAGATATAAGAATGTTTGTTACACCAAAAGATGCGGCACATTTTGGGCTTCACGAAAATGGTAAAAGGCCAATTTGGCCAAAATCTGGGTTATTTAGTCCTTCTATTATACCCACGATATAGTAGGTGTAAGGAATGACATTCAATTCATAATATAACTTTCTTGTCTAGTTTATATTGTTTTTGTCCAAAACTATCAAACGGATTTTCTACGGTCACCTATACATGTAGATAGTACAATTCCTGAGGAAGCTTAAGTGTCTAAATCACGGGGGCAAAACCACTGGCGAAATCTGGTGCCTGATAAGCAGGCACACATTCTAAAATGAGCGGCCATTTTTACTTACTAGCATTTTTTTTTAATTTCTTTATTTGGCACACAAAACAGAATACAGTCAATACATGCTTTATACAATATTTACAAAAGGTTAAGTTCGAGACAGCATTCCAAAACATGGGTATTCACCATGGCAATAATATAACAAAATTGACTAAAGACACAAAAAAAAAGAAAAGTCAAAAACAAATTATAGCATAGGTACACAATCGATCCATATAGCTAAGCGAGTTACGCACCACTTGTCATAATACGTCTAACTTTTAGTCGTTGTCATTCTCCTTTTATCTGACTTCCTCACTATATTTTGAACGAAATGCGATTAGATTTTGATTTACTCACAATTGGTATTCTGCTAATTTAATGTCATTATCGTCTAGTCTTTGACGACCGGTTGGCGCGGCGGGAATGTAAGCGACTGCTACGCCGAAGGTCATGGGGTCGATTCCCGCTCAAGTCAAACATTTGTGTGCATCAACATGGATGTTTGTCTTGGTCTGGTCTGTTTCTATGTATAATATGTGTGTATTTACAAAAAAATATATATAAGTATGTTTATCCATTATCTAGTACCCATAGTAGCTCTGCTTAGTTTGCGACTAGATGGTGATGTGTGTATGTGGTAGAATATTATTATTTATAATATTATTCGACGCTATTCAACGTGTAAAGTTCGTCGTTAACACATGTTTCGACACATTGTTCAATCCATAATTATGTATTTTCTTATTCTTGGGCGTCATACTGCAATCTACGATCTAGTCGCGATATCATTTAAATATCAGTTAATTCAGAAGAATGCCATCTTTGAACTAAGTATCACACTGACATAAGATGGAAGCTGCATTTTGAACAAGTATAGGGTAAACGGCGTAATGATAAAACAGAAATAAACTGTGAAGTGCCAATCATTGAGGGGGTGCCAACAATAGTAAGGTTTACCCTAACTAAAAGAATTTGCCCTAGATAAGAGTATATTAACAAATACGATCATTATAAAGTATTCTTTTATTTTTATATTTATCCAAATTCCACTTTATCAGGCGAAAACCTTTTGAAATGAATGAAATTATTTATTCGCCAAACATTGGTCGAATGATTGATTTCGATTGTATTGTACAAACCGTAGTATAGTAGTATTGAAATCCAGTCCTTAAACAATGTTACAGAGATTTAAATCGTCTAAATAATTGGTATTACCGTGCTAAATTTAACCCCTATAAGAATAAGACTGGTTGCTGTGGCAGTTAAAGTGACCAACTGGCATTTTGCCAACGACTGGGCTTTCAATCGCGGCAATTTGTTCAATCCAGAGATAGTGACTGCAAGTCTTGGATTACTTTGTCTGCTGGTTCATATTTACGTAAACGAATAACTAGACATGTTCATCCTCTATAAGCAATTATAATTATTGGTGTGAGGAGCGCCGTTTCGGGCTCACCGAAGCGCACCGAAACGTACAGCTCTAATGTGCTACCTACCATGCCGGCCTCCGCTAGCGCACTGGCCGATGGCAAAGGACCGCCGCCACGGACAATAAAAATATTAAAGTGCTTGACAAACGTCAGTGTCTATTTTGTTGATTGTTTTGATTGTTTTTGATATTATATTTTAGCAATAAGTTTATTTTTAGTGAATTGTATAATTCATGTCGTATAACGGTGGCAAAAGCGATGAGGAGGTAAGTGCCAGTCAACTTTACACACCGACTACCCTGGTGCGCTGCCCCATCTGTCCCCAAGCACGTTTGTTCAAAGGTGAGCAGGGCCTCAAAGTACATTTAGGAAAAATTCACAAAAACCAAAATGTACTTTCCGGCCCCACTACTTCCACCAGTACTACACAGAACAATCCCACAGACGCCCCTAAAATTCCCTTTTGGCAGTATTTAAGTCAGCTAAAAAATTCCATTCCGATCCTGAAGAGAATTCCCCGTGGTGCGAGGCCTTCGGTGGCTCAAAACCTAGCACATTGCATAGGCCTTGTCATCCGGGAGAATTCTATTACGGCTTGGGAACAGCTACTCACTTTCCCTTATAGAATTCTACATGCTCAAGGAGACCGGCTTACAAAAAAAACTTTAACTACAAAAATTAAAGAAAACTGCAATATTCCGGCATCAAAATTAGAATACCATCCTCCCAAAACTCACCGCAATAGCACTATCTTCCATCATGTAGAGTCGAAACTAAGGGAAGGTGACATCAGGGGAGCGTCCAGGCTCTTATTCAGTAGCGATGTGGTGGCGCCTTGCTCTGCCGACACACTCGCAAGTCTGCAGAGCAAGCATCCAGCGCCAGGGGATAACCTCTCCTTTCCTGAGCCACCTAGCGCTGACTCGGGCTTTCTCAGCATTACAGCCAAGGACGTGGTTGGTGCCGTTGGCTCCTTCCAGAGCGGGTCTGCTGGTGGTCTCGACGGCTTGACACCACAACATCTTAAGGATCTTGTGTGTTCAAGCGCCGGGGCGGCCGGCGACTCGCTTTTGAGTGGGCTAACGGCATTAACTAATCGCATGCTCTCCGGCAATGTGAACGATGCCATCGTCGACGTTTTGTATGGCGCTAATCTGTGCGCTTTACGAAAGCGGGATGGTGGCATTCGTCCCATTGCCGTGGGGTGCACGTACAGGCGTATGGCAGCTAAAATATGCTGTCGCCATTTTAACACCAGCTTTTCTTGTAAATTTCAGCCACAACAGCTGGGATTTGGGTCTAAAGGAGGCTGCGAGGCTGCTGTACATGCCTTTTCAACGTACTTTGACTGTAATGGAGGTGAGGTTGTCTTGAAGGTTGACCTAAAGAATGCCTTTAACTCAGTCAATAGAGACACCTTGTTGACACAAGTTAAATTGGAAACACCCCAAATCTACAATTTTCTTTGGCAATGTTACAGACACCCTTCTAAATTAATATACAAGGAACGTCTTTTAGAATCTGCCGTCGGTTGTCAACAAGGTGACCCTCTTGGACCACTAATTTTTAGTTTGGCCATCCATCCAGTTATAAACCAACTAAATTCAAAATTAAACATCTGGTACCTCGATGATGGAACCCTGGGAGGTGACGTAAACACTGTATATCAAGACCTGGCATTCCTGAAATCGAAATTTTTATCCATAGGCTTAGAGTTAAATACAAGCAAATGCGAAATTTTTATTAATGACAATTTAGATAAATCCTCTATTCTTTCAAAATTCCAATATCTGGCACCCAATATCACCCAAGTTGAAAAAAGTTCTCTTCGCCTCCTGGGGTCCCCAATTTTAGACGACGGTTTTGATTCCTTTATACAGGAAAAAAATCAAAATTTTAATGATGTTTCAGACAGGCTACTCAAAATTAATATACATTCGGCTTTTACTATTATTCGATATTGTCTTTTTGTCCCTAAATTTACACACGCGTTACGGTCTTCACCTTTTTGGAAAAATCCGACTCCACTCATTCAAATTGACAAAATTATACAGAATACCCTAAGTAAGATTTTGAATGTGGCTCTGAACGACCGAGTGTGGCAACAGGCGTCCTTACCTGTGCGCTTAGGCAGCCTCGGCGTTCGCAAAATTTCTGACGTAAGCCTGCCAGCGTTCTTGTCATCGGTCCACAGCACTGCAGAATTGACCAGGAAAATCTTAGCACCTACACTGGTTGATTCTGAGGTGCCGTGTAAGGCCGATGCCATGAACGCTTGGAGAAATTCTTGTCCAGGAACTGAGTTACCCCGAAACTTGTTCTCCCAGAGGCAATGGGATGGGCCGCTTTGCAGCGTGGTACGAGAAAAACTGCTGAGACATCGGCCAACGCTGCGGAGCGTGCTCGCCTGTTGGCTGTGGGAGAATGGGAATCGGGCCTCTGGCTTCAGGCACTCCCATCGTCCAATATAGGTACCATGTTGGATGATACAACCTTCCGCTTCGCTACTTGCCTCCGTTTAGGCGCGTCATGTGTCTCTCCGCATCGCTGTCACTGCGGAGAGGCTGTCGATAGCCTTGGTCACCATGGTCTGTCATGCAGCAGGAGCGCGGGTCGTATTTCACGACACGCCAACCTCAACGACATTCTGAGCCGTGCTCTTGTCACCGCTGGCGTTCCAGCCCAACTTGAACCTCAGGGCTTGGCACGCGACGATGGCAAGAGACCGGACGGGATGTCTTTACTGCCGTGGAAGCTGGGTAGGCCTTTGGTATGGGACGCGACATGTGTCGATACCCTTGCGCCATCCCATCTTTCCAGCACAGCAGGTTGTGCGGGCGCTGCTGCTGCTTCAGCAGAGACCCTCAAACGGCGCAAATACGTAAATCTTGTAGGAGATTATGTATTTGAGCCGTTTGGGGTCGAAACCTTGGGGCCATGGGGTCCAAGTGCGAGATCCCTTTTTAGGGATCTCGCAAAGAGACTGATCGACGCCTCGGGTGACCAGAGGGCTGGCACGTATTTAGCACAAAAGATAAGCATTGCTATACAACGAGGCAATGCCGCCAGTCTTCTGAGCACGCTTCCGATTGACTGCGATGCGGATGACTTCCATGACGCCTTCTAAATTTAATTTTAATTTATTTTATTTTTCGTATTGTATATATTAAATAGGCTTATTTTAATTTTAGGACATAATTAAGCTGCTTTTTATGTAATTGTTGATTTTGTTTGGAAAATAAATGACTAATAATTATTGGTAGAATACTGAACTTTGTTTCCATTGCAGATAATTTTAAACCTTAGGTATAAAGTCATACGCCTCAATTTCAAAAGGCCCCTTCTCGATATGAGGGTTACGCCATATTTCAACCTCGCACTTATGCAATACGAACACTTAGCTAGCTAAGTGCGGGTTCGCATACCTTACATGTCTTACAAAAATATTATACAGAACTCATGCATGCAGTTTTCCGCACAATGGTTTACTTCACCAATGGAACGGAAGCGATAATTAACAATTTGATAGACACGGAAACTCAGTGGTGTGCGCTGTGGATTCGACCTCGAGACCGTCTGCGTAGCAGTATGTTAGTCTCACCACTGAGCTGCCGGCAAAGATTCACTTATTTTCCAGTCGCCGGGAATTTTAAGTGTTTCTGAGCCAACCCACTTACAATGGAAACCTACGTGGGCATAGATTATACACTTATACTGGTATAGATGCGCAACTCTCAGTTCGAAATTGAAGTTCAATAGGCATCCTCGGCTGACCTCGACTCTAGATGGCGTACAAATCAATTGTATTTTTATTCGATCGTATAGATGGCGATAGTAGTGGATTCATTTTTCAGAATAAAATAAATATTTAATTTTGGTGTTAATAAATATGTAAATGACAACTGTTATGTAAAATATGCAATTTAAAAGTAAAAAAATATAAAAATCACAAAATGTAGTTCGTGGTAAGTGTGGATTCGATCCACGGACTTCTCAGATATGAGCCCAACACCTTATCCACTGCACCACGGAGGTCTTAAGAGTGTTGACGAAATTACCGTTCAGTTGTTGCTTTTTCTTTAGTTCTTACAATCATTGGTAGATGGTGCTGATTTATATGAAATTTACCCATGTAGGGAGCTTTCACGGCCCTGTACGTGGGTCAGCTATCAAAAATTTGTGTTGTGATTTTTGAATAACAACGGTAAATAATAGAGTTTGACTCTATACTCTAACTCTGACGAGACTATGGCTCCAAGGGGCTTATATAGTGGCGCCGGTAACCAAACCATAGCGCGATTTAACTCGATCCCTACGCCACCTATCGAGCTATGCGCCAATTTTTCGTCCCATCATTTTCTAGGAAATATGAGGCTTTCTAATACATTTTATTCAAATTTTTGGGCTTAGTCAGACTCTAGGCATCCTATAGTTAATTTAGGCAGCATTACTTGTCAATTTTACTGCCAATCTTAAATTTATTGAGTTCCTATCACAGATCCACTAAACTCATGAAATACACCGTAAAGATAACATTACAAACCTTTCCGGAAATCATAGTTAATAAAAATTTATAGCTGGCATTTTATAAACTTGTTTTTAAAGTGAAAACACATTTTGTGTCGAATTTAGCGCCGTCTGGTGTCGTCTGTGAAAGTTCTAGAGTACCTATACACAGACTAACTAAGTCTGACCCTATAGTCTATACGCGAGGGGTAAACTGTACACAAAGGCACCGCGCTTTAAACGGTAAGCTCATATTTGTATCGGGCTAAATGAGTGATCTGTTTTGAATGAAAATGTGCTATGAATACTTTTAAGCGTTAGTGAATTTTTCACATATTATTATTTATGTAACAGGTTAATCTCATGACTTCGGCTTGTGTGATCCATGCCGAAATGTCGAGACAAATATAAAGTACTAGAGGATGCCCGCAGTAACCTGCAGATTTTCTTTTGTCCCTATCCCGTGAGAGCTTCAAGAAATCACTTCTAAATGCATTCCTAAGGTCCCCAAGGAACACGCATGCCAAATTTCAATATCAGTTGCGAATCCACGGCTTTCACCACTGACTTTTCGGAGTTATGTGCATATTGAATTGTTAATTATCGCTAGCCCCATACCTCGGAGAGCACGTTCAGCCACCGGCCCAGGCTGTCACGAATATCTTGAGCAGTCGTTATGTCACAGGATTCTGTAGCTCTGAATAATATGACGCTAGTCTTAACCATGGAATATCGCTGTCCTTTTGGGTTGCAGAGGTATGAGGGCAGTCACTCTGCGGCACAGTTGATTTTCTGTCAAATCTGGTTAGACTACAAAGTGGACCCCAGGTTTCAACTGGGATAACGGTAGAAGGATGGTGATGAAGTAGTCTATTATAAATATTTAACACAGGGACACGTTATAAATAGTGTGACGGCCGGTGTCATGTCAAGCTGTCATCACTACGGTCATCAAGGACTACTGACGTCTACACGACAAACTAGCCGGTCGTCAAACACAATAATTAGCAAAGAGGTTTGAAGACTATTTTATAATTTGGAAATGACAGTTTTTAGTTCGATGACGTATACACCAAGGCAATGGCCGTGCGGACAACGCATCCCGTTCACGTTCTGAGGGCGTGGGTTCAAATCCCAGTCATAACAGATTTTGGTTTTTATGAAATTTGGAAAATGTTTATGAATATCTGGCCAATATTTAAAAAAAGATTATTTAAATATTTCGAGTAAAAATAAGAAAATTCTAGAAACTTCAGGAACGAATGGAAAGGTTAAAAAGAGACAGTAGATGGAAAATCAATTGAGTAATGAAATGACAATCGAAATTAGTGGATCTAGAACATTCATAGGGGTATATAAGGCGGTATAGACGCGCTGAGTGCCAGTTTAAGTTGAGACACGTCGTGAGTGAGAAGTTGAATAAAGTGTCATCAGTGCTACTCGGTGTTTCCTTCCAATCCCGTTACCCCGTCCGTAACAATAGTAATGACCATCAATTTTGAATATCTTGACCTTAGTGTAACCACGACCTCTGACGTAGCAGTATGTTACAAAATACTAACCAACCGAATAAATAAAGGCGATAGAATAATCAGTCCTTTGTAAATAGAAATACCAATAGTACAATACTAGCCAATAGTAGTCATCATCAATATGTAGCTCTCCCAATAGCCAGGCTGAAGTGACAATGGGCAGGGCACATAGCTCGATGAACTGATTGCCGTTGGGGCGAGGATTCTGGAGTGGCGACCACATACCAGACGACGCAGGAGGGGTAGGCCTCCCGCAAGGTGGACCGATGTTCTGGTTAAGATCGCGGTGCACGGTTGGATGCGGACGGCTCAAGATCGGTCTGTGTGGAGAACCTTGGGAGAGGCCTTTATCCAGCTGTGAATGTCTCTAGGCTGACATGACTGCAACATGTTAGTGTTATCCCAGTCTCTGGTTTCGTGATAAACGTTTACCGAATTTTACTGTGGCTCTTGCATATAGTGACTGCTTATTGATTTTTTAAATCTAATGTGATATTTTCTACTGGCCAGAGCTGGCCTATTTTCAGGACTTTAAGCGTAGGTACAGACTCCTTATTAGATCTTTAAGATCTAAATGACAGTGTGTATGAACTGCTTTATATATTCTTCTAGGTAAAATGACACTTCGTTTTGGCACACTTCGAAGAAATATAATTCCTATACCAATGCCTATATCCAAATTTATACAATTTGACTTTCATCCCTCTTTAATATTTTATTTATTTATTTATAGTCTCCCGCCTGTATCCCCGAAGGCGTAGGCAGAGGTGTAAATATTACACCCGCATTTCGCCATGAATTTTTAAGTCCCACGTAATAGGGGGCGGGCCTATTGCCGTTACCGGGCACATCACCAGACTCTGGGCTGCTACTGTGTATTCGGAAAAACACAGTAACACTTTTGCCCGACCCGGGACCTCCGACCAGGAGTCGCATACGCTATCCACTGGACCACGGCGGCAGTCTAATAGTCCCTCTTTAATAATTATTGCATCATTATGATTTTCATTAGCTTGACATAGTCCACTGCTGGATATAGGCCTCTCCAACGACACACTGAGCTCGATTTTCTGCTTTTCGTGTCCAGCCGCTGTCGTTTTTATATTTATTTAGATATAATTTATTTAATTCAAAGTTATTAATATCTGAATTTTGACAGTAGGTATGCGTTAAGATATCAATGAGTATTTTGAGTATATTATTTTATAAGGAATAAAAATAGTAAACTATTTACAAGACCCTCAAGTAAAAATCTACGAGACGGTTTTTAATAGTATGTTACTATGTTTGTACAAACAGTTCCTGACTCTGTTTTGCTGTTAACAGTTGAATTTTTGGCAGACAAAATATGTCTTGAAATTCTGCCTTGGAATGAACGAAGCAAAATTACGAAAGTAATCATAAAGTCATCAAACGTCTGTAGCTTTAAGTAAAAAAAACCACATCATAAATCACGTCAGCTAAAATATTAATTCATTTATTCAACGTACAAAAAATAATCGCTAAACAACTGTTCGCCAGCTTTGAGCCACTAATCGTTTTTCAAAACTACAAACAAAATAAATTCGGCTAAAACCTCGAAGCGTTTGGCACATAGAGCGAAACATTACATTAATTCTCACGATGACGTTACGAGCGGCCGACGTCTGCCGCCGCGCCGTCGTGACCTCAATGAAAGATATACGCGGGAAAACGATACCCCATTGGATAACTGCCGACTGTCCTCGCCATTCGAAAATCGAATGCTCCGAATTGAACGTTTAAATTTGAAATGCTTGAGGCGCGAATGGAACACAGAACCTACAATTAAATGTACTGGAAGTGAAAGTTCCAAAATCAAATGTTGAAACTTTTAGGGTTCAAATCCTCGACTTTGAAAGTCGCTTCAAGTTTGTAATCTTAGGTCATTACGCGAGTCATTTATCTTTGAGATGGACAAAGTGCCTTATTGTTTGGCAATATGACTCATAGGCCTATAATATATGTTAATAAAACCTTTATTTAGCTCAGAATAAACTTCTTCGCAAAGAACAAAATCTAAAATAAGTTATGTTAGGCACATTACACAGGTCTTAAACTTGACCATTTCCTAGCCACAAAGTAGCACACACGACATAGGTAGTTATATGTACAGAGTAGATCCGTTCGACGTCTGCATTAAAGATTTACGCGGGAAACGAGCGGCGTGTGACAATGGATGAGAGACTGTACTAACTGTGCGAGGACGAAAATCGAGCGAACACAACGTCTCGGACCGACTAATGTATGGAGAATTGTAAAGGCGCTGATACACTTGAGCATTCACCTGTAATGTGCATTCTCCCGAATGTTACAAAACAAATGAGTGTGTTTTAACGAACATTCCCACGAACATTCGGGTGAGTCTTAGAATATAGATAATACATAGAATTCGCGCTACAATGGCGGTTAAACCCAATATATTTACTTCAATTTGACTTATGATTTTAATCTAGGGAATAATCTTCGTAGTTTGTCAGTAATTTTAACTTGACTAGTGATGAGCTTACTCAGAATAAATATCGATAATGTTTACAATAGGTCCCAAGATTTGGTTTACTCAGAATTAATTTCAATAGAATGTTGATAAGCTCTCGATATCGATATATACTTAAATTTTCAGACACTTGTGTGATTTATTAAACCTGTTCAAATTAAAATCTGCATTTTATTATTTAGAAACGTCATTTGTTTATGTATTGTACTCTTACTCTAGAAATAATTCATAAGTGAAACTGAAGTAAATTTATTGGGTAAAACTGCTGTTGTAGTGCGATTTCTATAATTTTTCTATATTCCACGGACTATTTGAATTTAGAGTATTCACGCGAATGATCGTCAAAAATTTTAATTTAATTCATAGACAAACTCAACGCGAGATATTTTTACACAATAGGATATGCAGATCATTGATCTGACCATTCTCACCTCAGGTAAGGTAACTAGTACAGTGTACGACCTTACTCAACAGGCTCTACGCATAGTAGAGTGGTGGTGTAATGAGTACGAATTATCAGTAAACCCGAACAAGACCGAACTAGTTATGTTCACACACAAACGCGTGCTGGGTACTTACCGACTGCCCAGGCTATTCAACACAGAGCTCAAGCTGTCCACCGAGGTAAAGTACCTGGGAGTCACTCTTGACAGCAAATTGACATGGAACAGCCACATGGAAAATAAGCTCAATAAAGCCAGCATCGTCTTCTGGCAGTGCAAGAAGATGATAGGTAAACGATGGGGCCTATCCCCCAAAATTGTCTTATGGCTCTATAAGACAATAATACGTCCGATGATAAGCTACGGCGCAGTAGTGTGGTGGCCTCGGACCAACCTAACAACGGCCGCCAACAAGCTTCAAAAGCTTCAAAGACTTGCATGCCTAGCGGCCACGGGCTGCATGAAAACTACACTTACAGCGGCACTCGAAGTGTTGCTGGACTTGCCTCCATTGCACCTGTTCATACAACAGGAAGCAACGATGTCGGCGATCCGGCTAAGAGCTCTGAAGCTCTGGAAAGACACTAACACACCGCACACTAGCAACTTAAACACACTCTTTAAAGAAGTTCCTCTCACACAAGCCATTGGCGACCGAATACCGAAACAATTTGTTTTCGATAAGAAATACAAAATCCAACTGTACGAGGATCTACACGAGGGAGCGGTTGGCCACAACGAGCTCACGATCTTCACAGATGGGTCTAAGACGGATACAGGTACGGGTTTAGGAGTATTCTCCGAGGACCTTAACATCAACATCGCAGCACCGCTGGGAGCCTACAACACGGTCTACCAGGCCGAATGTTTTGGCATAATCCTAGCTGCCACAGCAATCATGGCACGTGAGGTAAGGGAACGATCCATTAGGATCCTCTCAGATAGTAAGGCTGTCCTCTTAGCCCTCAAAAGCCATACTATCACCTCGGCACTCACGCTTGAATGCCACCAGAAACTAACAGAGGTAGGTAAACAAAACAAATTAACACTGCAATGGATCAAGGGCCACAGTGGCTCAAGAGGGAATGACGCAGCCGACGTACTTGCCAGAAGAGGGGCCACTTTAGAGGTGGTGGGACCCGAGCCCATTATTCCCCTCCTTTCTGGTTTTTATCGCAACCTGGTAAGGAATAGGACCAGGACCCAACACAACCAGTCCTGGATTGGTATTGAAACATGTAGGCAGGCCAAAGAGGCTCTTCCCGCAGTAGACGGTAAGATAGCCAAAGAAATCCTCCGGCTGTCCAAACAACAACTGCAGACAGTCACGGCCGCCTACACAGGACACGGATTCTTTAATAAACACCTATTTACTATAGGTATCACCGACAGCCCGCTGTGCAGGGCCTGTATGGCAGCAGACGAGACGGCAGCCCAACTGCTCCTCGACTGCCCTGAGGTCGCACAGTACAGGCAGCAGTACCTGACGAGATACAGCACCCTGAGGGAGGCAGTGGGCCACATCAAGAGTCTGCTGGCCTTCCTCGAAGAGCTGGGGTGGCTCGAATGAAGACACCATTCCCACCTGCACGCAAAATACACGCCAAGACGTGGAGTTGCGGAAACAGCCCGTGCCATCAAGTATCAAGTATGATCGTAAAAATGTTCGGTTCGACAAATCAAAAAACGGCGAATGCTCGCTGTTCTTTTACAAGTGAATGCTCAGGTGTATC
The DNA here is from genome assembly GCA_944739405.2 of Euclidia mi. Lineage (NCBI taxonomy): Eukaryota > Metazoa > Arthropoda > Insecta > Lepidoptera > Erebidae > Euclidia > Euclidia mi. The sequence continues at coordinate 57,725,965 of OX123199.2, forward strand.
AGCGCCATAAGGTTTACACAAAAAATGCTAAAATGATGATAGTACTGATTGATACTGAAAATCCAATAAGCAAAGTGTGAATCAATAAAATTTTTGTGAAGATGAATAATTATTTATCATTTCACATACCATATGTAGTTTTCAGTTTTGTAATCCATAAATATATTGCTTTGTTTTTTGTCGGTCTTTCATGTCACGACGGTGATTGTGATAGATATGCATTTCAGGTGAGGAGATATATTGGAAGCTGGAAAGTGACATGATTTTACGTCGATAAGCGACTCTTACGTGGGCGTAATTGTGAATGAAGTCTAGTTACTGTATAGTACTTTAAGCTGCCTCACTGTTTAACAGTACACCGAATGTTGTGGCTTCTCCACGCGAGACAATACTTTGATCGAACAATTATTGATTTAAGGCTGGGTGTTGTTTGTATCGTTCTTTGACTGTTGAATATAGCTTCTCTCTATACAGGTTTCATTCCCAGTTTGAGGGTTTTCTTTTACAGCGGACGGTTTTCTTCACTTTTAAACGCCATTTCCGTGGAAAATATTTTTAACCATAACATTGGTATGCCTCTGTATAAAATACGGAATAGCAATATGTATAGAGCTTTCGTTATAATGGATTCTAGTAAGATATACATGGAAGGCAAATAAGATATTTGCCAAGCCTATTTTGCGTTAAGCATTTAAAGCTGTATATGCCATAAAACACGAAAACTGCTTTATTTATTTGCCTGGTAATCATATTTAATTATTTAATGTTATAAAATCACTATGGAAACATAACTCAAAAATCTTACTTGATTAAAATCTCTTAACTTTTTCTCTCGGAACTAATTTTCAATTTATATTACTAGAAGAGATTTTACGAATGTTGCTGGATATCTTTAATGCGTAAATGGGTAATATGGCTAGTATGCGAAATAAAACTTCCTATCCCACAAAATAAAAGATATCCCAAGGAACACATCGCACAACCGGCACCTAAATACAAATCGTGAAGTTCTAAAATGCCTAAGTGAATATGCTTCACTATACATTATGTCGGAAACCACTTAGCATTCACTAGATTTCATCCAATAGAGCCGAACAAAGGCACACTGAACACCTAATGGCATTTTTAATTCCTAACTATTGTGTGGCGACACTAAAGGTTACGTTGAATATGTATTAAGTTGGATTATTGCTTCTATATATAGTTATGTGGCATGGTTGTATTTGGATTGCGGTGGGACGTGAAATACTGAGTTCGGTGACAGGACTACGATGAATTTTTGTTCATAGAAAGTATTAACATATTGATACAGATAGCGTGGCACCTGCATAAAACTGAACATTCTTTTAAATGTGACAAATTAAGAAATGCAGTATGCTATCTCTTTTTATTCTTTGATTTTCTTCATGCTAGAAAGTGAGAACAACACCCACTTGTAATGGTATCTCTTTCAGGTTTTAGTCACAGCAATTCGTCAGTTTTCAAGGATATACTTATTTTCTAACAAGTCTATTATAGAAATTCTCATTCGAAGCACCAATCAACTGATGATGTTCTGATGATTTAAGGTATCCACGGTCAAACTCATGTCCCAATTTCTGATTGATGTGTGTGCCATTCAGAGTTTATTGTCATAAGCGGGATTTTAAGGCCGCCCTCAAATTAGGCATTAGCGTCAACGCAGCGGCATCTCAGCGATGACGCGGCGTCGACGACGCGTAGACGCCACATCTACGGGCGGTTTCAGATTAGCGTTTTATACGCGCGTATAAGCTCGTTTTTGGAAGCACATGTAGGCGCGTATAGGCGCGCCGTTTGGCAAACGCGCAACTCGTACGAGCGTTGACGCGCTTCTAAGCTCGTATAAGCGCGAGCCATCAGAATCCATGTTGACACTGACAAGATGTCACTACCGTCTCGAGCGAACACGCCGAAATGTGCCCGTTTACTCAAGTCCGGTTTTTTGAAGCGCGTAATGCAGCGCGCGAATGCTGAAAGGACCGTATACGCGCAGAAAAATACGCTAATCTGAAACCACCCGTCACGTCAGCCGAGCGTTCTTTAAAAGACGAAAGCGTTCTCAAAGAACGCTCGGCTGACGCCGTGTCGATACCGCGTCGATGCCGAGGTGACACTGCGTTGACGCTGACGCTAATGTGAGGGCGGCCAAAATATTGCATGTGACATTTCTCTATGTTTTTCACATACTTTACAATCTATGCTGGCTATCTATCTAAATCTTAGGACGATATGGTATTTCTTATGCTATCTCTTCATGAAAAAACCTCAAGCAAGCTCTGTTTATTACTATAGGCAGTTTCCAAGTTTCAAATTTAACCACTGGCTAGCTAGCTTCGTGCCAGAGAAGTTGGGCGCAGATTTTAGTGTTCACTTAAGATTTCACCAAGAACTTGTGACAATGCACACTGGCAAAAATTCTGGTTCTGAATTACGATTGAATATAGTATTAAAAAGTACAAATTAGGCAGCAATATACGCAACGTGGCTGGAGGTATTTCGTGGTCTAGAGTGGAGACCGCCCGTTGACAAACGTAGTATAGGATGTCTTCCGCCTAGGTGCAGTAACGATGTACGCAAAATATCTAGTAGCAGCTGGACACCGAGAGCCGAAAATCTGGCTCAGTAGCGTGCCCTTGTAGAGGTCCATATCCAGCAGTGGACTATGGCAGGCTAATGATGATGAAACAGTGCCTAGTGCAGAGAGCTTCATGTTAGTTTTTGCATAAAAGAATAACAAACATTCAAATATCTATTCATCCTCACAAGTCTTTGCAATTATAATTATATACAGACATAGGACAACAATATACCAAAACAGCAATCGAATCATCTAAAATTCGTTCGAAGCATATTATATTGGGAATATTTATAGAAATAGTGCCATTTTAATTCCAAAGCCGCCGGTGTCGCGGGAATAATGCAGAAGTTTCCTTGGGGCGTTGCTGACAACAACGGGCTTTTATTTCCTAAGAAGCCTGTGAATGTTCTCCGTTAAAAGGCGACAACTCAAAAATTGATCTTTTCAAAGAAATGTCTTAAAATGCCGCTCCATTCAACCACTGACCAAAAAGGTGGTATAAGTTTTTAAAACCTGAAGAAATATATGAGTGTTATAAGTTTGAACCACAGTGTGTATGTATGAGTCTGTCAGTGCTATCGTAGCTCCTAAACGAGTGGACTAATTATGATGTAGTCTTTTTCTTTGTAAGCTGATGTGATCGGGATGGCTTTCATCTTCTAATTTTAAAAATGTAAGTTCTTGTTTAGTAACTGGCGTAACAAATTAATTTACGGTAGAGTTTAATTACTCCTGTATAATAAATATTACACAGATAAATTAATTCATCAGATAAGCTGATATTCTCTCATAATTATCTAGTGAGACTAGTAAACGGACTTCAAGCTCCAAGGCGTTTAAGTTTCGGATGCAACCGAGATACTGCTAGGATGATGATGGTGATGAAATTCATTTATCAAGAACTAATCAAACTTCGGTGAAAGTGACCAGTCCATTGCCTAAAGTTTAAAGATTTGCAAGGTAAAAACGCGGGCAAGAATACGACTATTTACTATATCATATTACGTTGTTGAAAACTACAACAACACTGTCCGTGTGATGACGGATTAAGAATACGGTATGTCACCACCCCATATCATCCCATGGGTGTCTTAAGAGCCGACAGAGGGAGCATATTATGCAGATAACAGCACTGTAAGAGAAGGAAAACTTGATACAAACCCTATACCAACCCGTTTGGCCAGCGTGGTATAGTAGGCCAATTCCTCCTTTCAAAGGAGAGGCCTAGTCCAGCAGTGGACTGTTTAAGGTTGATGATGATTACGTTGTTGAAATGTTTACCACTTAATAGTGCATTGCCTCAGGCGTGTTGAGAGGTAGCTGCAGTATAAAAATGATAACAAAGAATAATGTCAATAAACGTCCCGCACCTAAATAATAGAGTAAGATATTTCACAGCAATTTACCGTCGTGAAATACCGCCGGTATTTTTACTTTCAAGAATTTGAAACGTTCGGTGGAGGGAAATTTGCAATTTTCAAATTATGTGGCGATTTCTAAGAAATAAAAGTAGGTAATATTTCAGTTAAGAAATTTTATTTGTAGGTAAAATTGGTGGAGTTGTTTCTAATAGCTTTTTATTATGTGAGAAAAGAATTTTTAATGGGTCTCGGATGTTATGAATTGTATTTTTGTTACCTTTGGCGAGCAAGAGAACAATGTGATGAAAAGTGGAATTCTTTGTTTTTTTTCTATTGAAGAAGATTTTGCAACCAAGAAGTGGAACAACATAATTGCATAGAGTTTTATGGCGCTGTTACACCTGAGCATTCACTTGTAACAGAACAGCGACCATTCGCCATTTTCTATTTTGTCGAACCGAACATTTTCACGATCATTCTAGCGAACACGTTAAATTCAAATAGTCCGTAGAATATAGAAAAATATAGAAATCTCACTACAACAGCAGTTTTACCCAATATGGTTATTTCAGTTTCACTTATGAATTATTTCTAGAGTAAGAGTAAGGTACATAAACAAATGACGTTTCTAAATAATAAAATTTGCAGATTTTTATTTGAACAGGTTTAATAAATCACACAAGTCTCTGTTCCTACGTTAAAATTTATTTATCGACATCGAGAGTTTATCAACATTCTATTGAAATTACTTCTGAGTAAACCAAATCTAAGGATCTATTGTAAATATTATCGATATTTTATCGATATCTTTTCTGTGTAAGCCCAAAACGAGTCAAGTTAAAATTAGTGACAAACTACGAAGATTCTTCCCTACATTAAAATCATAAGTCAAAGTGAAGTAAATAGATTGGGTTTAACCGCCATTGTAGTGCGAATTCTATGTATTATCTATATTCTAAGGCTCACCCAAATGTTCGTGAGAATGCTCGCTAAAACACACTCATTTGTTTTGTAACATTCGCGAGAATGCTCATTACAGGTGAATGCTCAAGTGTATCAGCGCCATTTAGATTATTTATGTATATGACAAAATTGATGATTTTGCATTGAGATGCTGAATGCATACGAATATATTTACAAGCAAGTAATGGTAATCTGTATACATTTAAAAAATCTGGTCAATATCTGTCCAGTTCATTTCAGCAGTGATAACAATTCGTATGCAATTACAGAAGTTTTACAGTAGTTAGTAACTCAAAAGAAGAATCGTTTTATTTCAATGGCACTATTTAGAAATAAATAGAGCTTATAATCTTGTTTTTAACATCTTCTATAACATGCTTTCTACGATTGTATCTATGGGTCAAGTACTACAAACAGAGTTTAAAATTTTGCACGTTGTCGTTGAAAAAGATTAGTTTAACAGGATAGAAGTCAACAAGTCTAACAGTTTAAACATTTCGTTTAAGTCGCACTATTCTAGAACTCGTGTTTATCACATTGGGCTATCTAACAACGAAATAATTTTTCAAATCGGACGAGTAGTTCCTGAGATTAGCGCGTTCAAGCAAATAAACAAAAAACCTCTTTAACTTTATGTAATAATATTAGTATAAGATTTATATTAATAAGAGCTAAAATAAAAAATTATATATTTGTAAATAGCCTTGAGTCCTCTACTCTACTCTATAAGTCTCTATTCGGCATAGTGCAAATGTAATATCAGCCAAAGTTCAATAAAAGTGGACTTTTGGACGACGTCCTCAATTTCTCGTGCAATCACTGGAATAGTGCCATGCCGAGCCAATGTAGCAATTTTTGCAGCTATTAGATTTTTAATATTCTAAATGAGTGTAAAATAAAATATTAATAAATTATTTTATACTCTTTCAGACAATCATTCATCATTCAATAACATAAATATGTAAAATAAAATTATTTTAGTTAAATATTCGTATATAATTAATTCTTGAGTTAATTTACCAAGAATAAATACACCAAGAGCATTAGAAAGTTGGCAAATTTCATTATAATAAAACTATTTCGCATTCTACAAACTTTAACTTAGTAGTTGTTTACTTTATTATTTGAGTTGTTTAATGCCTGTTTTTTTTTATATTCTACCACAAACACACGAGACCGTCTAGTCCCAAACTAAAAAATATCTAGTGCGAGGAATGGATGGACATACATCTATTTTATTTGTAAATACATACATTTTTACGTAGAAACACCCAGACTAAGACAAACATCCATGTTCACGCACACAAATGTTTGACTTCAGTGGGAATCCAACCCATGACCTTCGGCGTAGCACTCGGTTACACTCCCGCTACGCCGGCGGGTCGTCGCCCCATTTTATTTTGTGATTTGTTGTAATGTTACAAATACAGAGTAGACAAATGTAAGTAAAGAGTAACACTTGATTTTACATATTCGTCCACATCCAAAATCCGTATGTATAAAATTCTTGCACTACTGACTGACTGACAGACAAAGCATAGTATGGTTGCAAGAAGCTGAAATTTTATATTAAGTTCCTTGTGAACTGTGGGAGTGCACTAAGTAGGGATTTCCTGAAATTCCCACGGGATCGGGAAAAATGGTTCAATTTTATTTATTTTAAGTAGCGATAACTACAACCAGTGATATTTATCTTTAACAGCGATCGCTTAGTGAAGAAACTAACAAACTGCTACGCAGAGAATTGCTTTTGATACCCACAGCGCGTACCACTGACTTTTTGAAGTTTTAATAATATTCTAACACACACATCACCATCTAGTCTCAAACTAAGCAGAGTTTGTACTATACTATATAATGGATAAACATACATAATTATGTAGGTACCTTTTTTTGTAAATAGAAACATCCAGACCAGGACAAACATCCATGTTCACGCACACAAATGTTTGACTTGTGCGGGAATCGAACCCTTCGACGTAGCAGCCGCTTACACTCCCACTGCGCCGGTCGTCATTGTCAACGAAGTTAAGTGCGTATTAAATTTTTAATGATCCTTTGTTAAACAGTGAAAGCAACGCATCGTGAGGAAACCTGCAAGGACTGATGTTGATGATTTTCATTCGACTATAAGATGCAGTGTGCAGCACTGGACGTCCCTGGGCTGATATGATAAGAAGGGAAAGCCTTTCTTCGTGTTTGTATATAAAACAAAATAACTTTCACGTATAAGTATAGTATCAGTTACAAGTTTGTGATAAATAATATACGTAACGAATCTTTTTACAAATTAAGGTGAAATCGAGATACCTACACGCACAAAAATAAATATATAGTCGTCGACAAGAAAACTTTCTTCTTTTTTCCAACCATTGAAGTCGCTTAAAAGTAATTTGAATCGGCCTCCAAAGGTCTCTCACCCCGCAGAGAAACAAACATTCATACGTAATACGTTGACTGTTAACAACAACAGGTTGGTGAATACACATATCATCATAGATAGTTGGCAGACGTATATACTTCTGTAAAGGGTATCCACTTTGCATATATTACGGCACAAACCAAATAGAATATTAACAGATCTAATAGTTCAACTATATTTAGAGCCAATTCGTTAGGCGCTTAATGAACGTGGCTGCTAAGCGGTCGTTGGTTCAATTCCCATCCAGGATAAATGTTCGTGTGATGAGCATGATTATTTTTTTCAATGTCTGGGTTTACATTCATATACAAAATCTCAAGATGCTTGGACTAAAGTGACGTTCATAAGCGTTCACGTTGTGCAAAACTAGGTAAAGTTATGATAATGATCATATTATTTTCTAAATTCAACCATGCATACTTGTTTTAAAGTTGTATTTACGTCGTAACATTTTGGCATTTAACGCCTGCGCCGTGCGACGAACGATACAGTACTATTTGAAAAAATGCAAGTGCATGTATCTATGTATCTTTATCGTATGTATCTTTTCGGACGGTTCTGAGATGCTGACGTGTATAATGGTTATTTATATATCAATAATTGTGGTTTATCTGTAAAGTGCATGCATTTGGGAATACATAAGTATGTTTATCAGTTATCAGGGGCCCAATCCTCGTAAATAAATACAGTTTCAATATGATTTCAGTGTCATACTTACGTCACAAAAAGCGTATTCTTCTAAATTATCTGATGTTTGAATGAAATTGTTACGAGATCGTATGTGTGAACGACGAATATTTCAAATTATACGATGATGACATTAGGAGCATTAGGTTATCAGAATACTGCTTCTGAGTCAATTCAAAATATAATGTCATAAAGTTAAAACGAGAATTAGGAGGCCAATTCTCCTATTTTTATATGACGTTGATATTATATTTTGAACATACTCAGAAGCGATATTCTGATAACCTAATGTCATTATAGTATAATTTGAAATAAACAGTTCGTCGTTGACATTTGACACTTGTTTTAATAACGATCTCGTTACTATTTCATTCAAATATCAAATAACTTAGAAGAATACGCTTTTTGTGACGTAAGTATGACACTGACATTATATCGAAATGTATTTATTTAGGAGAATTGGGCCAGAGAGGTTGGACGTTTAGACTAGAGAGAACATGCTCGCCATATTTCCTTATACCGAACGTGCAACATGTAACGTCAGTTGGTCTTAGTTGGTTAATCATAACGTCAAATTACGCGTCTCATTTAAAGAGGCATAGACTCCTTACAGACTCATATCTTTGACTGCATTCTCTAAATAGCCGTGCTGTAAATCCCATCATTAAGGAGTGATGGGATTTGATAGTGAAAGGAGATATCGATGTTTTTTGAATGAGGGATAAATACGGAAACAAAGTATCGGACATGAATGTAAAACTGAATCGTACCCGCAAGGGTATTCTCTCGTTTTCCATAAATTAATTTGCACTAATATTGTTTGCCATAATCATCCCTGATCATAATTTACTTGCACTATTATCATTTATACTAATAACGTTTGCCTTAACAACTCAACAGTAATAACTTTTATTTACCATAAAATGACTTTCTATAACAACATATTATATCATAATAGTTAGTTTCCATAAGTAACACATCTCATAATCGACTCTTGACATTAGATCTATGTCTGTGCTTGACATAGTCAAAATTTGATATAATTATGAAAATAATACATAATATTGTTAGGTCGAAATTAATTATCGTTACCCCGACTCAGTGAAATCTGACTCGGATAGGTTAGGTTAGAAGACTAAGGCGGGAGCAAAGCGAAGCGGAGCTCCCGCCTTAGTATTCGTGGTTTTTTTTTAAACCACCCTGATGTAGGAGCCCCGCGAAGCGGGGCTCCGTCGAGCTTAGTTAGTAGACGCCATATGAGGTTTAGTTTTAGGTTTAATTGTGAATAAAAAATCTGGGGTTGGGTTTCGAAACGAGTCGCCCGAATTTGAGGGTATTGGTGGTGTAGGGGGCTTAAGGGAGTTAGTTTTAATCCCCTAAAAGTAATTTTGGCTGCCGGAGTTGCGTCTAAATAATTTTAAACAATCTCCAAAAATTCTTCATTCAAATATGCAAAACGGAACGTAATTTTAGGTTTTATGTGAAAGTAACTAAATAGGTTGTGTTAGGTTCTCATTTGACCCTTAACCCAAAAATAGGAGCCCTGCGAAGCAGGGCTCCGTCAACCTCAGTTTATACTAGTGGAATCAATAAAAGCGATATTTACGTTTTATGTGAAAAACGTGAAATGTAACGCAACCGCCATCTTGTATGAATGATATAGACAGCTAATGTCAAATTTGTGCGTCATTGCTTTCGAGTACCTAGGGTTAGGTGTGACTGTAATAAGTAACTAAATAGGTAATGTTAGGTTCTCTTTTAAACCTTAATCCGAAAATAGGAGCCGTGCGAAGCAGGGCTCCATCAACCTTTGTTTATTACTTGTGTGAAAAATGTGGAAGTTGGCAGTGCCGTACACACCGATGTTATTAACATAAAAATTGCAGGTTCTTGTACTAAATTATCTTTATTTATATTATGGTGAATAAAAGTTATGGAAAATGGCATTATTGAAAACGAAAATTATAGCAAATACATTTATGGATTTAAATTATTATGATACATGATCGATTATGACCAATGGAATTAGTGAAAGTCATTTTATGTCATTTCACGATTATGGCAACTGAAGCGTTATTTCTACTGAAATTATGGCAAATACCAGTATGGCATATGAAATTATGGCATTTTAAATTATGGCAAACATTAGCAAACAAGCTTGCGGGTGAAGCTTCGGCGTGGCAGTCGGTTGCACTTACGCCAACTGGGTTGTCAAAGTAGTTCACTGCTGTACTAATATTTACATAAAGGCGAATCATTTGTGCTGGCGGATCACAAATCGGATTACCTACAACTCTAAAAAAATCGAGCAGTGTCCAACGTAAGCGATAGCAAGCAACGTGATATGATGCGACGCACACAAATTGCCAAAGCCTGCCGCATTAGCCAATCTGGTATAATTCGTACAATACATAATCTAAGTGACAGTTTCTTAGCATCTCATCGCTCATTAGTTTATGACTACTTTTTGTCAATAGATTTTATGGCTAAAACGAACAATTAAACACCTGAATTTTTTTAGTACTGTCTGTCTGGCAAGTCTTTGCAAAGCACTGTTCGGCGTCGACAGCAAAAACTAAAATTTCAATATTTTAGTTGTTTACTTCTACGGCTTAAATATATCGACACATACTAAAGTTAGACATTTGACCAAAAATATTTATCGATAAATCATCACTGTTACGAACAACACTCGGTTTCCTAACTCTATGTTTTGTCTACTGTTTGGCTACCACGACGCCGCTATAAGAGCGTGCTGCTAAACCTATCGACAGCTCTTTCTATCATACTGCATGTGCCATTAGAAAGAAGATATCAAACATAGCAACCGCTGTTGTTATTTATAGTATTTTCGCTGTATGATGATATGCATGAAGGTTCTCATTTTACGTATCACGCATACTACTTTCAACTTATGAAAATAAATTGACAAAAGAAAACAAGTATTAAAAAAATATATCTATTAAAAATTACAAAGTAAATTGATACTAGTATGGCTCTCTCTATTTTTATAATTATTATTAACTGTAAATAAATTATTTAAATATAATAAAATATAATCCTCAAAATGTCAGATGCATGAAACGAACCCTCTGTCAGTAGAGATTGACACCATTGAATCGGCATGAAATCGATGAATAGGAGCGGCCATATTGTGATCGAATACGTCAGTACGAGCGCGAGCGCCTTGAATGCGGTTTGTGATTCTGCCTGTTTGGCGTGTTATTTTTTTGTTGTGTTTTATTGGGTAGGTATAATGCCAAAAATAACAAAAAAGATAGTTTTAAACTCTCAAAGCCGTGAGTTAGTGCTTCGTTTGAGGACCTTCTTTGAACGAGAGCGTGCAAACGGGGGCCCGGTAATACCGATCGATAGTGTTGATTACAGAGTTGCGGCAGCTGCTCTGGACATCGGCAAGGCTTCAGTTTCTCGAATATCCAATGAAAAATTTGCGAGAAACTAGTTTTGAAGACAAGAAGCTGTCCACTCCGAAGAAACGTGAGCGTAAAGCTTCAATAACTGACATAGATAGTTCCGATGTGGTGGCAATACGTAATCCCTACATTGATAAAATTAATCAGCGTAGATATAACACAATCGACAATATGGTAAAGGTTTCGAAATACGTCGCCGTTTTTAGGGGTTGTGAGTGATTGGGAGGGGAGGAGCGTAGGTCTCGCAACCCCCTTACCATTTTCACTTGCCGGAAATACCTACTTGGTTTCCTCTGAAAAAAAAATCTCCATACATCGGTGTGTATGGCACTGCCAACTTCCACATTATTCACACTAGTTTAATAAACTAATGTCGACGGAGCCCTGCTTCGCAGGACTCCTATTATCGGATTAAGGGTCAAAAGAGAACCTACTATAACCTATTTAGTTACTTATTACAGAACCCTGAGTACTCGAAAGCAACGAGGGCAATGACGCACAAATTTTACGTTACCTGTCACTATCATTCACACAAGATGGCGGTTGCGGATCGTATCAGATTTTTTCACATAAAACCTAAATATCGCTTTTATTGATTCCACTAGTTTAATAAAGTGAGGTTGACTGTGGTTAAGGGTCAAAAGAGAACCGAACACACCTATTTAGTTACTTTCACATAAAACCTAAAATTACGTTCCATTTTGCATATTTGAATGAAGAATTGTTGGAAATTGTTTAAAAATATTTAGACGCAACTCCGGCAGCCAAAATTACTTTAAGGGGATTAAGACTAACTCCCTTAAGTACCCTACACCACCAATACCCTCAAGTTCGGGCGACTCGTTTCGAAACCCAATCCGACAATATTTACAGACTGGGATAAATAATATGTCCACCTCGACCGAATTTGAGATCAGCAAATATGTAATTATCTTTGTTGGAGAAGATTCAGATATGAGGTTTTAGTTCGAGTGACAGTGACTAATAATAAAAAAATATATTTTAAAATTACTGCGTTTTATTTGTGAATATATTTGCCAAAACAAATTTAAAACGAATTTTATTTCTAAGATGTAAAATCGGTAACTACGTACAATTCCATGTCGTTTGCCAATTAATTCGATATTTATAAATAATCGATTAAATTTCCTTAGGTTACATCACTATAATTGTCAGTCATGAACTATCATGCATATCATTATACAGCGAAAATACTATAGTGTTACTTCTATGACTTAAGGTTATATTGCTTTGAATTGGGCTCTAGGCCTATGCCTAGGGCCCAATCAAACCAATATCTATGCTCTATAGCATAGATATTTATATAGAGGCGCATTTCTTATGGGCGCTCTATATTACTCATTACCTACGTAATTTTTAGTTAAGGTAACATAACCAAACTTTTTGGAACTAATAATTCATATATTTATAACTTGTTTATATAAAGAGAATACAGCACAGAAATAAATAGTAATAGAATGGTGAATGTCACGTCATCGCGTACATTTCGCGCGTGCCACATTTTAGCAAGCCCCGCCCACAGTGACGTATAGATAGTGAGTGTTCCACTAAGGAATTATTATCGATGTGAGAGCTGTGGAAAATGAAATTATGTTATTGTTTATATAAAATGTTTTATTATGAATAGTTTGGTTAAAGTATACTGTTATAAAAATAAAACGTATTTATTTAGTTAAAAATCTGTATTGAAATCTTACAAAACTTTTGACTATCTTTACTAATATAATAAAGCGGAAGAGTTTGTTTGTTTGTTTGTTTGAACGCGCTAATCTCAGGAACTACTGATCGGATCTGAAAAATTCTTTTTGTATACGAAAGCCCAGTTATTCCGGAAGGCTATAAGCTATATAACATAACGCTTTGACTCTTTGGGGCCGGGCAAAAGGCTAAAAAGGCTAAAAGTTAATGCCGGCTAATTTAAGGAACTAGCTGTGATTCAAGATCGTGGATGGGAAATCAAAGATGGCGGATGGGAAATATTAAAAAAATCAATATGGGTATCCTCTCCGATGTTTAAAGGGATGGCGAATCCAAATACAACATCTATTTCGTGATCAAAGATGGCGGATAGGAAATCAAAGATGGCGGACGGGATTTTTTTTAAAGTCGATATATGGGTATCGTCTCTGATGTTTAAAGGGATGGGGCAATCAAAAACACCATCTATTTCGTGATCAAAGATGGCGGATGGGATTTTTTTTAAACATCAATATGGGTATCAACTCCGATGTTTAAAGGGATGGGGAATCCAAATACAACATCTATTTCGTGATCAAAGATGGCGGACGGGATATTTTTTAAAGTCGATATGGGTATCGTCTCCGATATTTTAAGGAATGGGGAATTCAATATTATATAAAATCTATGTTTGTTTGTTCATCATTTATAGACTCTGAAATGATAAGAGATTAAGCGCTAAGTCAATGGTAACTTTGGAAAAGGGGCTTGGAAAAAAAGGAATTAAATAAAAACTCTTAAAAAGGCGACACGGAGTTCGCTGGGTCAGCTAGTATTATAGAATATGTATACTAATATAATAAAGCGGAAGAGTTTGTTTGTTTGAACGCGCTAATCTCAGGAACTACCGGTCGGCTCTGAAAAAACCTTTTTAAATACGATAGCTTAGTTATTACGGAAGGCTATAGGCTATATAACATAACGCTTCGACCCTTTGCGGCCGGGCAAAAGGCTAAAAAGGCTAAAAGATAATGTCGGCTAATCTCAGGAACTAGCAGTCGGATTTTAAAAATTGATATTGCCTATGATAGTCCAATTATTCCGAAAGGCTATAGGCTATATAAAATTACGCCACAACTTTTAGGGGCCAGACAAAAATAATAAATATGGTCAAACGAGAAGGGGAGGGTTGGGTCAAAGGCAAAAAAAGGCTTAAAGAATAGGATACAATCTATATGGGTTTCGTTTTCGAGATTTTCGGGACGCTGATTAAATAATATGAAATTTATTTAGTGATTCAAGATGGCGGACGGAATATCAAAGATGGCCGATGAGATAATTTTAAAAAACAATATGGGTATCGCCTTCGATATTTTAAGGGGTTGGGAATCGAAATACAACATCAATTTCGTGATCAAAGATGGCGAATGGGAAATCAAAGATGGCGGATGGGAAAATAAAAAAAGTCTATATTGGTATCGTCTGCGATGTTAAAAGGGATGGAGAATTCAAATACAACATCTGTTTCGTGATTCAAGGTGGTGGATAGGAAATTAAAGATGGCGGACGGGATTTTTTTAAAGTCGATATGTGTGTCGTCTCCGATATTTTAAGGAATGGGAAATTCAAAAACACCATCTATTTCGTGATCAAAGATGGTGGATGGGATTTTTGGTATCGTCTCCGATGTTTAAAAGGATGGGGAATCCAACAACACCATCTATTTCGTGATCAAAGATGTCCCGTCCGCTATCTTGGATTCCCAAATAGATGTCATTTTCGTGACCAGAATCCATAAAAACTCCAAAAATTATACCCAGACTAATTTTATTAAAAATGTCCCGTCCGCCATCTTGGATTCCCAAATAGATGTCATTTTCGTGACCAGAATCCATAAAAACCCCAAAAATGATACCCAATTTAATTTTATTAAAAATTTCCCGTCCGCCATCTTGGATTCTCAAATAGATGTCATTTTCGTGACCAGAATCCATAAAAACCCCGAAAATGATACCCATATTAATTTTATTAAAATGTTTCGTCCGCCATCTTGGATTCCCAAATAGATGTCATATTCGTGATCAGAAAGCATGAACATGATGCTTGCTTTCTATATAATTCGAATCAATATTCCTTTTATTTATCGATAAATTTAAAACGTAACCATAAACCGAACGTCAATCCTTAGCGCGCGCTGACCAATCACAGCTATTTATTTGACCCGTGGCCCCTGATTTGTTATTGTTTTTGGCATCTTGTGAATATCGCGTATCTCGCCGTACTTTGCGTGTTTATTTCATAAATATGTCAACAAGTATCGTATAATTCAAGCTATGGAAATTTAACATAACGAAGAAATGAACGATGATGTTCTTATTAGACAAACATGGTAAAAGTAGCCCACTTGGTTTGAATCTCAATTATCTTAACTTTTACTCAATTTAAATACTTACTGTTGATATGAAATGCCTCCCTTTTCCATATTTTTGCATCACTTTTATTTTTACAATTGGAAACTGCACAATATGGCATATTCGTAACGAATTTAATGATTTTTTACCTCCTGAGCGCGCGAAAGGGAGACGCGATGCGTAATGCGAATGCGTTCGAAAACACATGCGCTATAGTGCAATAGTTTGGCACGCGCGCCACGCCCGTGTCACCATTCTATTACTATTTATTTCTGTGGAATAATACAGCTTGTGACGGATTTAGCGCCGTCTGGTGTCGTCTGTGAAAGTTCTAGAGTACCTATACCATAGAGCAAAGATATTTACATAGAGGCACATTTCTTATGGGCGCTCTGTAGACAAACTTTCTGTGACCAGTGTGACCCATATTGCCGCTTGGCGGCGTGGCAGTCGCGCTGTGACAGCTGTCTCTACGAGAGCAAGAGAGACGAAGAACGGCGCTAGCGCCGCCAATGGCGCCAACTACATACTACACTGACAACCGCCAACACGCCAGTTGGAATCGGCACACGAGATCCTTAAGAAATGCGCTTCTATTATGTAAATCTGTATTCATTGCCTATACACAGACTAAAACTATGTCTGCTCCTATAGACTATACATTGATAAGCAAAGGGCGAAGGAACCGGTTAAATGTGTAGGGCATCGTTGTGCGTTCGGAGGGAGATTCGCTGTTGTCGCTTTCCGAGATATTTTACGTAATTATAATGTGTGTGTATAAGGATGAAAAGATAAACCTAGTAAAAATTTTATGACTGATGGTCAAAATGCGAGCACTATTCTTTCAGTCCTTTTTATCTGACCCAGTTGTGGCATACGTTTGTAACACTGCTTGGCATAGTTGATGATTTGTTGACGTGACGACAGTTGCAAGATTAAGTTGCATTTGCAAGTATTAAGAATTGTCAGAATTGGAACAAGCCCTTGGTCTCTAGAGAAGATTAATAGAGGGAATACATATATGCACAATGTATTTAGATTTAATGGCTAATAAACACACTATGCTATGCGCCGCTTAGACTAATGAAAGCGTACAACAAATAGTTTACATAACTACACAAAATACAGCATAAATCCGATGGAATTTTAAACAGAGCTCATTGCTGTATTTTTAGAGCAAGCAGCGAGAAAATCCATGAGAGACAGTAACAAACTCGAAGAGTACACTACAGAATAGAGCTTAAACAGTTTCTCTATAAAATCAAACAGCAAAGAGCGAGTGAAAATATTCAATACTTTATGCTTGGTGGATATGAGAGGAAAAACTACTTTTTTTGCCGGCGCTCTGTTAAAACGTTACGCGAATAGGTAAGGCCCTGTTATTGAATTGTTCGGGTTTAATGTTTACAAACACGCACACTCAAGATTTCTGACGCATTTAACCGAATCGTGTAGAGTTTGCTTTAGATTTTTCTAGCGGATTTCTAGATTTGTGCCTTAGATTTGTCGTGACGGTCTAATAATTTTGCTGTTGTTGATATTTCTACGACGTTCGACTTCATGACAGTGATTTTATGTTTCTTGTAAATAGCTATGTGACTTGTGGTGTACAATAAAGAATTATCTTATCTTTCTTATCTATCTGAACATTTAAAAAATCCTTTCATTACTGACTAACTGACAGCCGAGCTACAGCAAGAAACTGAAATTTGACATGTATATTCCTTGGATCGTAACTATGCCCTAAGAAAGGATTTCTCGAAATTCCCACGGAGTCGGGTAAAACGGGTAGATTAAAATAGCCGAATGCAACCACGGCCATCCTCTAGTAATATTATAAATTTGAGATTTGGAACTGATGTAAAACTCAGTGCCTGCCCACGTATTCTTTGTGATCCTAGTTCTTAAGCTAGACATAAAAAGCTATTCTTTAGCCCATCAAGGTTATTTTGCCATAATTATTGACTGTGGGACCCAATGACTGTCTAAGTTCAGGCAGCATGGAGTCAATTTGATAGGCTACTATAAAAATAACAAACGGGCGAAATGTGGGTGTAATATTACGCCTCAGCCTACCCCTTCAGGGATACAGGCGTGAGTCTAGAGGTAAAAAATAATAAAAATGACAAGTGTGTTTGTTTGTTTTTCTTTTGCGCTAAAACTACAGAATGGACTATAAGCCTTAATGTCAGACCCACTTAAACTTTAACCTAGCCTATAATAAGTCAGGGATAGCTGACACCCACACTTTCACAAAGCGTGCTCGACGCAGAAGTTTTAGTAAAATCTATCCTAATATTATAAAAGTTAAAGGATTGTTAGGTCGAACGCGCTAATCTCAGGAACGACTAGTCGGATTTGAATAGTTATTTTTGTTTTGGATAGCCCATTTGTAACTACGGCTCAATTAGTAATTTTTTTAGGGTTTGGTCTTACTAGGGGTACATCTTGTCCAGTAGGGGCAAGTGAGGGAGTGTAGCCTTCTCTGAGAACTGGTTCCGTTAAACATGGCGCCATTGGAGGAAGACTCGACAGCTCCTGTACCCAGTCTTCCTCCCATGGGTCTTTGGTTGGCAGCCGAGATGGTTTTTAGTGGTTACAGCACATACTCCGGCTCTCATTTCCCCAAGAGCTGGAGATCCGAAAGGCTTTTACACCTCGTAAAAAAAAGAAAAGGAGTACATCTTGTACCACAAAAATCGTTACAAAAAACGAAACAAAAAGAACAAGAAGTTATACAAATCAGTCAAGCCGTTTTGGAGGAATTCAATTACAAACACTGCGACACGTGATTGTTACATATTTTATTATTCTCAACTTAATCAGAGCAAGTGATACTTGCCTTACCTTTCAGCTTTGCCAAACTTCTCAACTCCCTCTCACATCTCTAGTTAATATGTGGCCTTAAGAACCAATATCTTCTTCCAAGAATGTCTATTAAGTCCCAAGCAACACAGCAAAAAAACTACTAGACGCCTTATATAGAGCACACGTGTAATATTGCTCTTTCTAATCTAGCTCTCTTGCTTTGAGCGTCGGTTGTATACATTTAGTTGTCGAACCAAAAAATATATTTTGAGGATATAGGCATTATTTGATGCCAAAGTAAGAAGTGCACGGGAAATAGCAAAGTAAGAAGTACACAAGAAATCATACAAATCGGTCAAGCAACAAACATGTTGTAGTTACGCCTTACAGATTTGTATGATTTTTGTCCACACGAGATTTTCGATCATTATAAGATATTGATTATCTATCATCCCGTGCCTAAAATACTTTGTACTTTACTTGGTCTTCTGCTTAATAGCAAGAATAGCATTAAGAAGTACAGAAGAATAGAAATATAGATTTGTCATAATCTTTTTCAAACGACTTAAAAAGAGGAGGTTTTCTATTCGGTTGCATTTTTGTCTGGTAACTCCATCATCATCATCTGGTAACACCAGTATTACAAGTTGCAGTTGGTATGTTGGTACTACAAAGTCATGTAAATAGTAATAGTATGTATAAGAGAGCGGCACATAAATGAAGATAACTGCGATCAACACTTTCTACTATCCCAATTTTCAATTCGCAAAAAACAACATCAAACTACTTCCAAAACAGAATTCATCGAGCTGAGAATTAGTTTACCCAGTAGAATAATAAACTTTGCTACTGAAGCTTAGTTCTCAGATTACGGCGGCACATGCGTACATAAATAATGCAGAAGGAGCACGTATTTGTCACTGAATATCAATGATAATTAACAGCATGGTTACAACAGGCGAGTGTGAATTATGTACGAAAGCGGATAGTTCTCTGTGCGGTTTTGCCTTACGGTGCTGATATATTTATATGAGCATTCACTTGTAACAGAACAAAGAGCATTCGCTGATTTTTGTTTTGGTGAACTGCACAACGAACAGAGCCGAACATTGTACGAATCTTCACGATATTTCTAGCGAATCAATCAGCAAAAACGTTAAAGCTACGGTAAATTCGGTAGAATGCTCGCTAGAACGTTCTTAAAAATGCTCGCCAAAGCACACACGTTTGTTTTTCTGTTTTGTAACATTTGCAAGAATGCTCATTACTGGTGAATGCTCAACTGTATCAGCACCGTTAAGTAAATGTTTAAACACCAGAGTTTCCTTTCAATGAAATATAATTGGGGATTTATGAGCAAGGGGCGTAACAGCCCCATACTGACGGTGGTGTATAGAATGAGGTGTTTTAGTGAGGCTATACCGCGGTGGTGATGCAGATTGTAGAATATTTATATTGCGGGGTTCGCCATGGATTTGCATATACTATACTTAAAGCTTTATATTATTATTCCATGGGTGTAAAATGAGAATGAAAAATGTGATTGGAAAATCGTTTTAATGAGACTAATGAAAGAGCCTTAAGCCTCTAGAAAATTTATGTTAGAATCGGACCCATAGCTCTTATGGCCGGTCCCATTGCATTCGTCGGTCTCGCGGCATAAATGTGCGCGAGGGATTGGGAGGTCTCGGGTTCGATTTCCGGGTCGGGCGAAGTGTTATTGGGTTTTTCCATTAGGAAATTCTGAGTAGCAACTCGGAGTCTGGTAATGTGCCCGGTACGGCAATAGGCTCGCCCCCTATTACGTGGGACCTAAATATTCATGGCGAAATGTGGGTGATATATCAAACCTCTGCCTACCCTTTCGGGGATACAGGCGTGAGTCTATAAATAAAAAAAAATTAATAGAGCGGATATTGGACCCGGTGGTTAATGTAGTGTCCAAGTTCAACTTCATAAAAGTCCCAGAACAAAATTCATTCATAATAAAAATTATAGTGTGACCGCTCTCTTGGAAGTTAGCACTATACTAAAAATAACCTTCTATACACCGCTATTTTTTAATTAGTACAAAAACTTTAAGGACAGATTAGCGAAGATATTATTATCATATATGTGACGTAAGAATTTCATAATATCAATAAAGAGCAAAGTTATTATCATTTGTTTATTGTAGAAAATCTCACTTAAATCATAGTCATATTTTACAATCCATTCACTAATTCATTGATAATATTCCATCCTGCTCATTCGCATTCTCTCTGTCGCACTTATGATGTAGGTAGCCATAGAAAATAAAATGAAGAAAAATAATAAATGTAGGTAGTTATTTTTTAATTTTGTTAATTCTACCCTCTCCTTCATACTTCATTCGGGCTTAGGACCAGCAAAATTTATCGTTTAACAAGTAATTAAATACGGAGGTATGTAATTAGAAAGCAAACAAATATCAAAATAAAAGAACGTGTTCTGGACTAAAAGAAAAGTGTAATTTTGGCGTATTTATGAAGTTAGAATCATCTGCTATTTACAAATAATATTATTTTATCATCATCATGTCAGCCTAGAGACGTCCACTGCTGGACATAGGTCTTCCTCAAGGTGTGTGGAGAACACAGACCGATTTTGAGCCGCCCGCATCAAATTATTATTTACTTAAGTACGTATTATTTACTAAACTTACAAGTATTTCCATTGTCCTTCGAAATGTCCACCACCGTTGTCAAAAGCATCCAATATGCACTGTTTTAATTGTTAGACACTGAGCGGATCACTTTTGTACACTCACAATAAGATGTCCATGGGTACACAGCTGCACTCGCGATTTTTCACTCAAAAAGTACGCACGAAGCATAGCTACATACTCCCGTGATATGAACTGATTTGTCGCATCGTTGGGGCGTGGCGCAGGCGCAGAGGGGCGGGGGGGAGAGGAATTTATCAATGGTTCATTTTACTATGATACTCGTAGTACTCGGGTGGGTCATAGTATTAGTATTGCATTTACCAATTATCACGTATTTTTGTGGACAGTTTTGAGACAATTTTGGGACTTAGTGTTTTTATTTTTTAACTACATAAATATGATCAGTTAAAGATACTTAGTGCTGTGTTAAATTTTTTGTACTAATTAAAAAATAGCGGTGTATAGAGTACGTGCTGTGGTCGAGGCAAAAAGCTAGTATTGCGGCGTGGTTCGTTTTTAGCTCCGCTCGTGAGAGAACGCTATTGTATGAAGAAATTTATCACACACTAGCCGTCGTTCCTTACCGTATATAGCCCAGCTTAGTTGTACCGAGTGAAGTATTGTTATGATTTTATTTTACGAAGAAATGACGCAAGAGGTAGACTGTTTGCTTGAAAATATACGCTCTCTTGGAATGTACACGGTTGAAGGTGATATTCGAGTGTTGGCACACCATTCCTTTATTTTGGTTTACGGTGGAAACCAATATCAATATCAGTATTTGGGTCTCAGTGGAGATGGAGTGTAAGAATCCCCTAAAGTCATTTAGACTTCACCAATGGTGAGGTAGGATTACGTGTGTTGCGTTACCATGTCATAAGCAATGGTAAAGATATCTAGGTTATCAGCACAATAACTTTTAGGTAATACTAATAATACTTACCTAGTAACAACGCAATATTAGTAAGTCTAAGTTGGTAGAATGTGAGATTTCATGTTTAACAAGTGGTAGAGTAAGATCCCAGGGCCACCAGACCTTACTTATTTTCTCAGAAACTAGATGTATAGAATAATGTAGTGTTAGTATCTGCTATGAGTGTGCGCATGCTTGCTAGCTTGGATCGTGGGTCAAGTTTTAGTTATGAGGTGCCAAGGGTCCACGGGGACAATTTCCATACAGCTTCTAAATGCGCCTTTAAACTTTAAAGCCTCTGGTAAAAATTACCACCGCTAAAACGAGTGCGACAGTATTATTTATAATTTTTTAATAATAATTTCTTAAACATACATAAAAATCAGCACTGAGAATTTAAGAAAAGTTAATACTATTTTTATCTAACTTTAGCATCTCGTACCTAAAAATTGGCCCACGATCCAAACTAACAAGTATGTGTACAATCATGACACATACTAACACTACATTATTCTATACATTTCGATTCTGAGAAAATAAGTAAGGTCTGGCGGCCCGCAGATCTCGGATGAGTTAGATAGCTAGTATGAACCTGTTTTTTTGCACTTTGACTTTTATACAGAAACCAATGGGTTTACCAGTATCACCTTCCCGAAATTAGATTGAAGATCGCTATAAGGAACGACAATTGTATGTATGTGACATAGTACTGTACCAATATTTTGTGTCCTTGATTATGTTTTGATTAATATTCTTCGGACGTTCTCTGACCAGATTGGAGACATCCTAAAAACAGGACTGGTTAGAAGCACCCTGAACAGAAGAGCATGCATGAGGAATCTGATGGGAGTGAATGAAGCAAGAGAGATATGTCAAGATCGTTGCAAATGGCGCTCCGTAGTCTCTGCCTAACCCTCCGGGAAACAGGCGTGAGTCTATGTATGTATGTATGTATGTAATATTCTAAAAAAAGAAATCCTAGAACATGCAGCTAGGTGGCATAAATATTTCAACCAGTCGGTAGATAAACTAATTTCCATAATCCAATATAATGTTCAATTGGAACAAAGTGTTGGGTGAATGAATACCACATAATGAGGGGACACATGCCTATGAAAAGCGAATAAAATGGCAGCACAATTTTGTCAAATCAAGCGCCAATTGATTCGTAATGTTCAAAGCCCAAGCTTAATGTATTTTCACTTTGATGTATTAACGGATATGAACAGTAAAATATGTATTATAAAATGTTACATAAGCGTATTTGTATGAAAGCATCGTTAACTAGAGCACAGATCATAATTATATTAAGTGATATGTGGAATAGAGTAATAATTATCACATATACCGGTACTGCAAGTGTTATACAGTCCAGTACCTTGTAAGTGAGTGAAAACATCGATCGAATAAGAGATACGCTTTTGAACGTTAAATTAATGAGATGCTGCAATTATTCTACTGACTCTTGAGGCCTAATTCTCGTATTTTTATATGACATTGAAATTATATTTTGAATTGACTCAGAAGCGGTATTCTGATAACCTAATGTCATTATCGTATAATTTGAAATATACAGTTCGTCGTTGACACATATCTTGACACTTGTTTCAATTTACGATCTCGTTGCAATTTCATTTCAGATAATTTAGTACAATATGCTTTTTGTGACGTAAGTATGACACTGACATTATATCGAAACTGTATTTATTAGGAGTATTGCGCCCAAGTGGTAGTTGCGGTGTAGTGTTCGTTCATTGGTTTCAAAATACACCAAGATTATTTTGTTGATAATATAAAATCTCGTCTCGAGAGAATCAAACACAATCAGTGCAACGTCAAATGGCGAGGTGATCATTTGAACTACAATGCCTTTCATATATTATTTTATAAATACATTTTATGGATGGGCAAAAACACTTTAAATAATTAGTTAATATCACAGCTATAAGCTTTTAAGTAGTCATTCCAATAAAATTTCGAAGGCTTTATTGGTTCAAATTAAATGAATTCTAAGAAGATATTCAGTTTTCAGTTCGCTCTTTTACTGTCGTCAACCTGTTTATAATCTGTTCTATCTGGTCACATGCGTTTTCTCATTATGAGACACTGCCTATGTGTGGTTTGGTAGACTTCACATGTATTTCTAGAACATTATGAAAAACTTTCAAAAATGCAGTTTTCCTCACGATATTTTTCTTCGCCGTTTAGTTAGCGATAATTAACAATTTATAGTAACTTCCAAAAGTTAGAAGTGCGAGCCGTGCGTTTGATCTCTGACTGTCTCTTTTTTTTTTAAGATAATCTCCGCAGTAGGTATATATTCTGTGTCAAGGATGTCTGGCCTTTACAAACATAGAACCAACGCAAACAATGAACAACCAGACTCCAAAACAACAATTTATGGATCATACAAAGTGTTGTCTCGTGTGGGAATCGAACCCACAAAACTCAGCGCAGTGAGAACTTAAATCACTACCCAACCATGCAGTTAGTTTGCAGCGTAGAGACCAACAACTGCATAGCAGTATCTTAATCCCTCCGCTAGGATACTGCTGCCCTCACTCTTTATGAGGCTACCTCGAAGGTCAAAAAATCGTGCATAGGTCATCGCTAAATGTTAGGTATAAAGTTGAATATCGCACCATTTATGACATTGCGTGCCACCCCGAAACTATGTGAAATCTTATTTCGTTCATAACTCATGTAATAATCGTTTTATAGACAATTTGTCTATGGAATTCTAATTAAACTAGCTCGTCTTAGCAATTTCAAGGCGAAAAGTTAAGTAATTTTTAAATATTCTTAAAAATATTTAGAGAGAGCATGTTTTTCAAATCAAAATTCTATCGAGCAAAAATCTTCCAATCATGTATCTGACTATGGATTTACTAGATAAAGACCTGATAAATAATATACAAAATTTTTACTTTGCTAGTGTGTCTCACTGCTTCAAAATCGGTAAGCAAAAAGAGCATACATTTTCGAGGTAGCGCCTTAACTAGTTGTTATATAATACACTTATTACCGAACATGACAGTAATGTTATCTAATTTATTGGATGGATATTTACCAAGCTTGTTGAACTATAATTGGTATCAATTTGTTCGTATTTGCGGTGAATGACGTGGTTTGTGGTTCTCTTTACGGATGGCAAATTATTCATTTATTTATTGTTTTCTATCACAGCTTGCTATTTCATTATTCATAATTAATGAATTACTTTATTCTGAGATCGTCGCCATATCTTAGTTTGTTAGACACACACAAAGCTGCACTGAGAATCGTTCCTTTGAACCTAAGGAGCTATTCTTCGAACAAGAATAGACTTTATTACATACATATCGTCACGCCTTTTATCCCCGAAGGGGTAGGCAGAGGTGTATTTCTACATCCACTTTTCGCCAGATATACTTTAGTCCCACGTAATAAGGGGCGAGCCTATTGCCGTACCGGGCACATTTCCAGACTCCGTGCTGCTACTGAGAATTTCGTGACAGAAAAACCCAATAACACTGCCCGACCCAGGAATCGAACCCGGGACCTCCCGATCCCACGCGCACGTTTATGCCGCGAGACCAACGAGACAGTCGTATAGGGGTTTGATGTCGAATTTTCCGTCTCTACGCAAATATAGTATTTGCATCGTGTTATCCCTTAATCGCCTCTTACGACACCCACGGGAAGATAGGGGGTGGTGACACTTGTATTCTATGCCGTCAACCACACGGCCTTTACGGACTAAAAAACCCAATAGAAAAGTTGTCTTTAGCCTGATAAAGAGAGTAATTGTAATTATTTATATTTTATAATGTTCCCAGCGATAGCCGACTGGAGAAACTGATAGACTGCTACGCAGAGGGTTCGAATCCACGGCATGCACCAATGACTTTTCGAAGTAACAAGCGTATTATATTATTGTTAATTATCGCTTGCTTAACAGTGAAGGAATACATCATGAGGAAACCTGCATGTCTGAGAGTTCTCCATAATGTTCTGGAAAGACATGTGAAGTCTGCCAATCCGCACTTGGCCTGTGTGGTAGACTATGGCTTTACCCTTCTCATAGTGAGAAGAGGCCCGTGCCTAGCAGTGGAACAGTATATAGGGCTGATGATGATGATGTTTCCTAATGTTATAAAGATAAAGGGTTATACTCCGCTTTCACGTCAAAACGACTAAACCTATATTGTTGCATTACTGACTGACTGACAGACAAAGCACAGTTAAAAGTAACGAGCGTAAGGAACTGAAATTTGAAGTGCATGTTGCTTGCTGGCACGGGATTAAGCAGCAACGGTTAAATTAAAATAAAATATGCGGGCATTGCTGCAGGCATCCTTTAGCATACATACATACAAAGACTCACGCCTGATTCCCGGAGAGGTAGGCAGAGACTACGGAACGCCATTTGCAACTTCACAACAACACTTGCTTCATTCACTCCAATCAAGTTTCTCATGCATGCTCTTCTGTTTAGGGAGCTTCTGACCTGTCCTTTTTTTAGGACGTCTCCAATCTTATCCTCTAGCAATGTATACAAATATATGTCAGTATACAGTATAACCGCCAGTATTCTGTCTATTTTTTGTATAAATGTTTCCGTAGACAGGCTTTTAAAATCGCCGAAACTTCAGCCTTCATCTGATTTACATTAAAGCGACCTTGAATCTCTTACTTATTTGAACGACATGTTTGCGTCATGAAAATAATAAGCAAATGTACATTTCCTTGTTTATGGTTATGTAGACATGTCGTAAATATTCATTCTTTGAATGTTAAACATCAAAGGAGTAGTTGTAATAATATGTAATAATTCACAAAGTTTTAGTTGGGAAATCCTTGAACGCATTGACATATATATCTTTCGTACATATATATATCTATGCTTGAACGTTATTATTGTTATCTCTGTTGAGAAATATATCCTTAAAAATATTATCATGCCAGTAGTGAGTGTTGCAGCCACTTTATTATTTTTAACGTGTGTATGTTATATAATATACATGTTAAAAATAGGAAATAATTTAGTCTCTCTCGTTTAGATTAGACCTTAAAGACCTTAAAGCTACCTTTTGTTGCGAAAAGTAAACTTGATGGGATTGAAATAGTGTAAAAGATTTATCATCGGCCTGTTATATAGTCCACTGCTGGATATAGGCCTCTCCAATGGCGTAGAAGATTACCACTGGTAAATTACTTTGTAACACAGATAAGACCACTTTGTAAGAATCAATATTCATAGATTTGGCATCAATCATAAAATGAAATAATTTTGCTTATCGAATTTGAATGTATCGCCCCAGTTACATGTGTAGGGCGGTTTCAGATTAGCGTATTTCCTGCGCGTATAAGGTTGTTTCAGCATGCGCGCTTACACGCGCGCTACATTACGCGCTTCAAAAAACCAGACTCGCGTAAACGGGCATATTTCGGCGTGTTTGTTCGAAACGGTAGTGGCATCTTGTCAGTGTCAACATGGATTCTGACGGGTCGCGCTTATACGAGTATAGAAGCGCGTCAACTTTCGTACGACTGGCGTGTGTGTCAAAAGGCGCGCCGTTACGCACCTATATGCGCTTCCAAAAACGAGCTTATGAGCGCGTATAAAACGCTAATCTGAAACCGCCCATATAATGTAACTACCTTAAAAGCCCCTTCACACGATAATCAAAATTTGTCGCGCGTAGACGTGTGATGAGCGAACGCGTGGCGCAGACGCGCGACAACATGGTCCACACCCGTTGTAGCTAAATTTTTCAGTATTAAATTGAACTATGCATACATTGATCGCATTACTACACTCAACAAACGCTAATATGAAGGGTCTCTAATCCAGAGCGAGGGTAAACATCTTCCTTTTCCTCAATCGGCGAATGGACATCATAAAATCAAATGTTCTGTATCTGCTCTTTATTACTCGCGTCTGTTTTATATCACAGTAGATGAGTTGTACTGTTGCAGAGAATCGCAATGCTGACGATTGACTTATCCACTCTTACTATATTAATATTATAAATGCGAAAGACTGTTTGCTTGCTTGTTTGTCTTTCTGTAGCGTCGTATAGGAGATATATGTATGGTATGATTTTTGTCAATTGAGATTTTATATAATTTATTCAATAATATTTCATTACATATGAAGGTAAAAAACCGCTGGTCTGTTTGTGAACATCATCAATGCATTGCCTTGATGGAATGTCGGGTCTGGTATATAATTTTCAATGCCAAATGAAAGTACGTTTTTATCGGACGTTTCGTATACCTCACTAGAATGATGGTCAGGCAGGCTGTTTGAATCAGATCGAGACTAACGGCTTGGCCACGGGGACCGGCGACGCGACCTGCGGCACGACCGGCGAAGCGAAAATTCGCGCGACGCTAAAAACACGCCACGGGCACACGCGCTCTCCGCCGCGACCAGTATAGACCAGAAGCGAGACGAGATTAGAAGAGATTTTTGAAATTTAGCTCGACATGGTTTGGATTTGGACTTAGGAGGGCAGCAGCTTTTTGCTCAAGATTTTATATTTGGAAGAAATAGAGAAGTACACGAACTAAATAGAGGTACAGGGTCATAACACCGCCAAAACTCAAGGCGCTTCGGTACACTCTCTGTACTGAATGTGTACTGAACCCGACGCTTATAGGGTGTTCCGACCATACACAGTTAAAATTCGGTAAAGGTTAAGAAGGTACTTTAGTGTGATCTAACTAACTAGGCTTATGCACTTCAAAAAACTTACATAGGTATTTTGAAATCGCAGACAGACACTTTAACTTTATTTATAGGTATACTGTATACATACATAATAATAGGTAACATCCAGATTCCTATGTATTTAACGTTCCAAATAGCTAGTCTATCAAATTCCTAAGAATAATATCATGTTTGCGAAAAAATAAACTAAAAAAAATTATAGTGAATCAGCTCCGGCAGCAGTCGCCGCGACTACCGCTCGACGCCGCGCCGTGGCATGCGCCGTACTAATTCATACATTTGTTTTGGTCCCACGACGTGTCGCGCGACTCGCCGCGGTGCCGCTCGGTGCTATTCGCCGGTCGCGTCGCTGGTCGCCGCTGCGCGTGGCATGCTTAGAACATTTATATACATTTGATTCAGTCGCAAGTCGCGTCGCCGGTCACGTTGCGCGAATTTTCGCTGCAGCGAATTGTCCGTGGCCAGGCCATAAGGTTTGTAAAGTAAATAATCATGTTGAACTTAATTTTAATTCCAATGAGAGTTGAAAAATAAAAAATGAAATGCATTTTTACATTACTAGTGCGCGTGTAAACTTATTAATTTTCTTACACGATCGCAAATCTATACATATAATAAATCTGTAAGTGATCGATATCTGTACATGGAAGGTATTTAGGAGAAATCTATTTTAAGGGGTCTTTATTATAGAAGAGAACCCAAAAATATCATTATTAAAATTTTTGTCTGTTTTCTGTTTGTCTGTACGTTTGTGCACGCTTATTTCAGAAACGGCTTATCGGATCTGAATGCGGTTTTCACTGGTATATTGTGGAAAGCCTCACTTAACATTTTAGCGTTTGTTTTATTCGAATCGGTTCATAAATAAAAAAGTAATGTCAATTTAAACATAACGATGTATTTTTTCTGTTGAAATTTGTCCTATAGCAATGTAAATAAGTAACTCTTTAGTTAAATTGGTTGAAACTTGATATAGTATGATCTGTAAAATGTAAAATTACGACGGTTGAAAGATTATAAATGGTCATTTTCGAAAACTAATATTATCCAATTTAAAATAAGCTCTATTCTGTATAATTCAGCTTAGGCTGGGTATTATCGCGCGTGTATTAAGTGTTCACTGAGTAGCGAGTCATTTACTGGAGGGTATCAACACTGGGATAACGCTTTGTCTGAAGCAAGTATAAGTGAAAGTCCTCATCGATTACGCCATTTGTTTGCAGTAATGCTGGAGTTCTGCAAACTTTCAAATACTGCACGGTTATGGCATAGATTTCAAAACGAATTGGCCGAGGACTTTTTCAGGCCCGCACAACTAACTAATGAATCATTGTTTGCTTGCTATTAAAGACATAGCTATATCTATCCTATAACTCAATATGGCCTGCCCGAAGCATCATTTGATGGTGTAAGTATTAATAAAAATTAGGCGATGTATATGAATAGGTAAAAAGTAAAAAGTTCACGCCTTTAACACCGAAGTGGTAGACAGGATGTGTATTACACCCTCTCACTTTGCCAGTTATGTTTCGGTCCTAATGTAATACCGGGCTCATTATTAAGCGAGCGATGATTAACATTAAATTTAAATACTCACATAACTTCAACAAGACAGGGGTTTGTGCCCGAGGTACCTGGGGATCGAACCCGAGACCATCGTCTCAGCAGTCAGTTACGTACACTGGGCCATGACCGCTTATAAATTTCACAATTTCTGCCCGATCTCGAGAAATCCCTTTATAGCGCACTGCTACGGCCCCAAGCAACATACATGAAAAATTGCAGCTTCTTGCTACCAATCGTTTTGTCTGTGCGATGTCTGGCAGTTAGTCACTAACGCAAGAATTTTATTTATATAAACCGATAGAATTCATATCGTTATCAGGAGGAAAAAGTGCCTACAATGTTTAAAACTCTTATCGACTTAGACTGCACTGAGAGCTCTGCAATATTATCTAGAAACAGCTACAAAGCTAAAATTTTCCTTACCTTTCCCACCATATGGGATGAATGCACGATGACAAACCGTAAAGCGGTCGAAGCATGTAGATCCTACATTAAAGGATATCAAGCAAAATTACCAACCCATGGGCGGTATTTTTTGTGTCCATTTTTGTCAGACTGCCTGTTATACCACGTGGGACAAGATCTGATGAAGTTAATCTGTCTAAAGAGTTCTACACTGTAGGATTCTATTATCGCTATGCATTTGAGATTAAATATGCAAGCGCAAGCGACTTATGAAAAAGGGCTATTTAGATACCCAGAAACGGACACGGGATAGTGAAAATTGTAGAGTACACCTATTTCTATCAACATAACCAGTTATGGACGACAAAGAATCAACGAACTATTGAAATTCCAGTGGACTTTTTGGAATCCATCAATGCTCCTGGATTGCCATTTCAAAAGACATAACATTACATAACTTCGCACCGTTATCTCTGAAGGAGTAGGCAGGGATGTACTACACACGCCGAGCCTATTACCATACCATCTACCGGTCACATTATTAAGCGAGTGATATTTAACATTTTTAATGCAGACATAACTTTGAAAAGTCAGAGATGTGTGCGGGGGGCGATGGCCGGGGATACTTGGGGATCGAACCCGATAACATAGTCTTGGCAGTGGTACGTACATCACTGGGTTATCTCAAAAGATAAATTTAAAAAGTAACCCTACGAAAGCTTTATGATTGCACCAGAAAAGTGACTAATTTACAACGAAACGTGATCGAAGCAGAGAATAGGGTGCGAAGCAGGTGATAATGTTTATATATAGCCCGGATGTATATCTCTAATTCCAAACAATTTTTCGTTAAGTTTCAAACGAGTCCAGCTTAGCTTAAGGCCAAACGCTGAAAGTTACGGGTGTGGATCTAAGTTACAGCTGTTTTCGCACGGTCAGCTTAATGTAGCTCTGTCACGTATTAGCGAGCTTAGGCACCTTTATGTTTGTATTCCCGAAGGCTATGCTTATTTAGTGTACAAAGAAGCTTTAATGTAGATTATTAGATAATAAATGAAGAAACAAAGTCCACGCGAACGGAGTTGCGGGCACAGCTAGTATCTTTATAATTATACGAAAGTATATCACGATTTTTTATTCCGGGTTCGCTATGTTTCGCCTAGCTTTGTATGAGCAACTTGAGAGCTTTACACGTGCTTTTTATGTATTAAACGCACGTGTACTTTCGGTACAATAGCGTCTACTGGGTTTTTGTCGTTTTGTGTGGCTCTTAACATAAATTCTTGGAAGAGGTATTGGATCTTAAAGCTACGATCATGTCGAAGCTAAGTGGAGCTGAAAAAGCCATCAAATGCCTTTGAGTGCATGAACAATCGTATATAGAATGTACTAGACTTCATTAATGGCGCATTGGGTAAAGCAGCCGCCTTGTTCGTTTATATTGTGTTAATTGCTTTCATTTCATATAATTATTTGTATACAATATAGTAATTGTTGTGGGTTCGATTCCTACACAAGACAAGATCATGCGATGGACAAATTGTTGCGTCAATTCTTTGATAGATAGATAATCATATTTATTGTACACAACAAGTCACATTACAGAGATAAAATAAAAATAGGAGAAATTTACAAATTAAGTGTACATTGGGCGGCCTTATCGCTAAAAGCAATTTCTTCCAGGTAATCTATAACCTAACCTACTAAACAAATTTTCTTTATGCATATTGATCTGCGCTCATCTCATATTTGTTTGAGATGAGGCTTATTCTGAGTTAGTTCAACTGTTATGAATGCGAGATACAGTAAAGAAGATTGGCCATTTGTGTTGGCCGGTTCTAAGAACTCTACTTATTTTTTTGGGACGTATTCCTGAAGTATTCACAGTGTTGCTATGTGTTAAGGTAAATTCCAGTTACCTTTTATCTGTAAATAATATATATCTAAAATCCTTGCGTTATGAGGAGTCTACATGGGTTGATTTTCATCGTGCGGCTCGTCGCTTCACAAATGGCCACATCGCTGGCCACATTAGTCACCCGTGATATATTATACATAAGACACACTTTATTCACCCGTGTAAACCCCCTATTTACTTACTGACTAGCTGTCTAAAACTATTGGGCGCAAGAAGCTGAATTTTGGCGTGTATGTTTTAAAGTACCATAACCTTACTAAACTATACTATATTTTACTCTCAAACATTCATACTACAATTACATAACACAGCATATGCAGCGAAGCAACCGGCGCCAAAACACACATTGAAACATAATCCTTGGACGCACCCATTAACAATTGGGTTAAACTCCGCAAAATGCGGAACAGCTTTAATAAAAATAACAGCATTGCCAAGTTTTTCACTACTACGCCCTTAAGATATTGTGCAGCAACTTAAACTAAAATAACTTGGCAAAAAACTTGCCAACTTTGTATATTAATTACCTCACTCCTTTAGTATTTAAGCTTAAGTTAATCTGACCGTTCGCTCCGAGAAAAAAAGATAGTTTAAAATGTTTAAAGTTTTATTTTAAAGTCACTAAAGACAGACATCTCAAAGGTCTCTTTATGTAAATAATTCCTAAGTGAAAAATTTTGACGAAGAAAAAAGGTACATTTACATTTAAAAAGATTAAGGGACATAAGGCTCATGTAATTATTTTGAGAGTCACTGACACTGTGTTTTGAACAAACTGCGATTTGATTTCGTATTGACTCACACTGGTATTCTGCTGCGCTTACCGATCCCCATGCAGGACCTATCCATGAATTTGGTTACGAGAGATTTAATATAAGTTCGATGCAAAATACGTTAATCTAGATGAACCCGCGGTTACACCCACGTTATTTACGCTGTTAGTACACCTACGCGTTTGCATGCGGCTGCGAAACTTTTGCGGAATTATTGCGGAAAAACATGAGCGAAACTGTCAATACTACAAAAAATATCTTGACGCATGTCCTGTCAAAACGTCTGTGTATGTGTAACGACAATTTCGCAGTTATCTGCGGAACAGTAGTGACAAGGATGCAAACTTATTAATCTTGCTGTGTAATAGAGTGAGACATAACATATACAAAACGTTTTCATGCAACTGGCAGATATTTGATAGTTTCGTTGACGCATGCGATTGCGTAAATGTGCTAACAGCGTTAAGGCTACTGCTCCGCTCCCGCGGCTCGTAGCGTGATATTATATAGTATAAAGCGTCCCTCGATAAATGCGCTTTCAACACTAAAATAACTTTTCAAATCGGACCAGTAGTTCCTGAGATTAGCGCGTTCAAGCAAACAAACAAACAAACACTTCTTCTCACTAGAGGACGCCAGCAGCTATGCCTGCATTTTTTTTTAATTTACCCGTTTTGGCCGATCCCTTGGGAATTTCGTGAAATCCCTTCTTGGTGCACCCCTACGGTCCCCAAGGAACTTACACGCCAAATTTCAGCATCCTGCGCCCAATAGCTTGGGCTATAGCGTGTCTCTCAGTCAGTCAGTAACGCAAGGATTTTATATATTAAGATTAGATATGGCCCGTAACCAGCAAGTAGTTTGGCGTTGACACATAGTTTGACACTTTTAATTTCCATTCTAGTCGCGATATCATTCAAGGGTAAGTTCATTTATGAGAATACCATTTACGACACCGACACTAGACCGAAACTGCATTTTGAACAAATATAATTACGATTAGAGCCTTCTATTTCACATCTCTTTGACAAGAATCGTAGTCTACGACCCTGAGTAGAATACGAATCGTTGCAACCACTACGGATATATCGAAAGGGATAGCCTATAGCATAGTGGTTTAAACGGTCGCCTCGGCGCTTGGCATTGCACCGTGTGTCCTGGGTTCGATTACCACACAAGATAACACTCTTATACACTAAGTCTGGGTTCTTTGTGTCCGTTGATTGCATGTCTCTTTTCCACGACATAGGACGTATTATTTCAATCTATATCTATCTTTTAAAAAATCATATTCGTATTATTAAAAAATTAAAGCTCCTGATATCTGCTACATTCGCCTGAAAATTTGCAATCTCAAAGATTGCACAAGAAATGGAGTCCGCAGTCAAACTCCTCTTTTATTGAACTTCGACTTATATTCCATTTGTAGTGGTACAGAAAATTAAAAGCCGACCGATATATGTTTCAAGGGAAAATAACATGAGTTTGGTCACGTTTATATAGAAATGCGGAACCTGCAACTATGTTGGTACAAGGGCTTTTCACCTTTTTTATTCAATAAAATCTATACGATAAATGTAGAAGTTGCGACTCTGCACGCTAAGCCAGAGGATGTGTTTATCATGTGGATGTGTAATATTCGCCATTGCCAAGCACGTTCCGAAGCACAGGACAAAGGATAATTAACAATTCAATACACTCATAACTCCAAAATGTCATTGGTGCTGTGGATTTGAACCCTATGCCGCCTGCATGGCCGTCCGTTGTTATCTCGACTAGGCTATCGCTGTATTTTTTATAATCACTGTATTTACATGAACTGTCTTTTCTTTAATATTTTATCAAAAACATGCCATTCTACATACATTTGTCGGTCCGAGGCGTTGTGTTCGTTCGATTTCCGTCCTCGCACAGTTAGTACAGTCTCTCATCCATTGTCACCCGGCGCTCGTTTCCCGCGTAAATCTTGCAGACGTCGAACGGATCAACTCTGTACATATAATTACCTTTGTCTTGTGTACTACTCTGTGGTGAGGAAGTGGTCATGTTTAAGATCTGTGTAATGTACCTGACATTCTTTGTAAGGGAATCTATGAGGGCTGAGAGAAAATTTCTCTCAGAGGGCAAAAATAGATAAAATGTTTATAAAATACAGCAAAATAACCTAATATTCACTCTAGGATAATGTTTATCCTATCCTGGTTGCGCTGGTCAGTTATTAGTGATTCTGTAAAATTGATTTTATGTGATATTCAACTAAATTACCAGGTTATAAAATAGATCGGTAATAAAGCACAAGCTTAGTATGCTAGTAGTAAAGTGCTAAGATAATAATAAATATTATATCAAAGATACTCCAGAATAAGGGAGACACGGACACCATATGTATTCTTGAGCTTTTCTTCACAAAACAGCGCAGCAGTATCTATGTAATGCAAACAATTTGTTAGCAGTATAAATTATGCGATGAA
Source organism: Euclidia mi (assembly GCA_944739405.2). Taxonomy (NCBI): domain Eukaryota; kingdom Metazoa; phylum Arthropoda; class Insecta; order Lepidoptera; family Erebidae; genus Euclidia; species Euclidia mi. Next base: position 57,761,798 of record OX123199.2, read on the forward strand.
ACCTGTTAATTAAAAACATTGAAAAATGACTTTATAATTTCGAGTCCGCGCCAAACGCCTAGCAACATGGCACCTTGTCCATCTCAAAGATAAACGATTCGCATAATGACCAAAGATTATAAACTCAAAGTGACTTTGAAAGTCGAGCATTCGAACCCTAAAAGTTTAAACATTTGGTTTTCGAACTTTCATTTCCCGAAAATTCGATTTTAAATTCTGTGTTCCATTCGCGCCTCAAGCATTTGAAATTCAAACATTTGATTCGAAGCATTGGATTTTCGAATAGTATGGAGAGGCCACAGTTATCCAATGGCATGTCGTATTCCCGCGTATATCTTTCATTGAAGTCGCGACGGCGGCAGACATCAGACCTATCGTGGCTGCTCGTAACGACATCGTGAGAATTAATGTAATGTCTCGCTTTTATGTGCCAAACGCTTCGAGGTTTTAGCTGAATTAGTTTTTTTTGTAGTTCTGAGAAACGATTAGCTGTTCAAAGTTGCCAGACGGATGCGTTGAAATTAGTTAATGTAGGTGTGATAAGTTGCAGAAAAACAAGATTTTTGATGAACTTTAGATTAATCTTAATAATGACTGGCCTCGTTTATTCCATGGTTGATATATTTTCTTCCAACAAAGATACGAACTCTCTGTAAAAAAAAAAAACATAAAATGGAGTCCGGAAATACGTCTACTATAATCATATACTTTTTATAATACAGATGAACTTCACGAAGGGCTTAGCACTTTAAAGAATGCCTTATCATTTGACAAACCGCCAAGTACTTTGAATGTAATATAATTTAATATATCTTATTTCTACAGGTTTTCTCTTTCTCTATAAAAAAGACTATTGTGATGGATTCAGCATTAACTTCTGTAACTTCTTAAAGTAAAATGCAACATGTGATATACCCTACAGGATAGAACTCTAAAAATCCTTGTATTCGGCACGTTTCAACAAGCGTCACTCAGAGCACTTTCAGCTGCGAGTACAAACTTTTTAGCTCTCACATTGTCGCGCTATTTCGTGAGCCCTGGGCAACGACAACCTAGCCTACTAGACACCTAATGTTTTCATTTCTACAAACAAACAATTCTGTCAAAGTAGTGAAGTGAAGTATGCGGGGCGAAGGGAGCTACAAAATGCATTCTTATTGGCCGATATCGGTACCGGTTCAAATTTGTGGTACGTCATAATTCGTAACTAGTGTTGGGATTGGTCTTATGTAAGACGTATAAGTCTAACGTGTTGTCAGAAAGTGTTCGTTTTACGTCTGCCGTCTAGTAGGCTGGGTTATCGTTGGCCCTGGGTCTTGTCATAAGGCTATACTCCTCAGGCCATGTTGTAGGCCTTCGGATAGTTTTTAAACTCCGACACCAGATTTGGTTACACACAAAATAAAAAACATTTTATGTGACAACAATCGCGGCACGAATTTAACAAAGAATAAATCACCGGACAACAAGTAATACAAAAGACAATGCTGTATCGTGTAGGTTTCGAACCCTTCACACTCGGTATAGCGTGGCTAAGCGTGGCTGTCAAGATAATCACGCAAACAACTACACCATACATGCATTTAGCTCTTCTGGCCAAAATGTTACTCAGTAGATAAAATTTTGGTCTAGCACAAAAGACTCATTTGATTGCCTTCAATATTCTGCATTTGATGCGCAAGATAGAATAAGCCGATTCTCATGATCGCATGACAAAATATTTTTCCTGACTGTGACTAACTGACTCTCATGTTATTATGAACAAAAATATTTCTATGAAAACACTATCCTATATTATATACACTACATGTACCATAAAACATTTGTGTATAAAAACATAGTACTTAATAAAAAATCTGTATTATGTTGGGGACACACGCGACCGGCTCCAATACTCATTGTACATTGCCGTTATTCTTCGAGTTTATGTCTCTGTCCTCTACAGCAGACAGGCAGCAGTGAATATCGAACTGGGCGTTCGGACGTGTCGTTAAATCTCAGTGGTAGTTACAGTGCGTATTTGGCCTCGTAATATGGGATTAGAGATACATAAAACGATACGGAGCATGAATTAACTTCAGCATCATATTTTTGTTTTTCTAAGAAATAAAATTATATTAAGAGGTTGCCAATATGACTTAAGCGTTTGTTGGTTCACCTTTGGAATGTAGAAATGTGTAGAAGTCAGCTGGAGCCATATCTGGTGAATATGGTGGTTGTTCTATGATATTTGGGGGTCAATTTGTTGCAAATGACCTCAGATATAACCTCCTTCAAGGAATTGGTCGAATTACCAAATACCCTGTATATCTGATGATTTCATCAGCAAACCTCGTCTAACGTTGTACCAGCCTTGAAAAGCTTGCGTCAAGTGAAGATTAAGCGCTCATAAAGTGCCTACGTTTAAACACAATCATCACAGATGGGTGACCGCCTGCTGCGGCATGTACAACAGTGCGCTACGGTAGCCATCGGCTTCTTCTCTTGTCTCAAGACAAGACTCGTTAGATTATATCGGCGGTCTTAATAAAAATCCGACCCTAGAGTTAGAGACACTCCCAGAAAAAAAGAAACGAGGAATGTTTCTTACAACTTCACGACTACACTCTTATCGTAACAACTATTCCTTTTATGTCACCTGCGTCATAAACTTTTTATTGTTTACTGTTTCGCGACGTTGAATTGAAATCATTTCACGTACCTTTAATAATATTTGTACGTTTCTCATAGTGATGTTCATCAGATGGATTGATTTTTGGCGTATTATAGTATGAACATGATAGAATGGTACCATTCACAGACAGAATGGCTTGGCACAGGATTGTTTCAAAGCACTTAAATTGCTTTTATTTCAACACAAAGAAGGCGAAACATTCCTAGTGCTAAATCTGTAGGTGAGCACAGTGGCTTGGGTTAGATTTATAAGTATATCTTTGCTTGTTTCATTATAAAAATGCGAATCATTATAGAATCCTTTAGATTATCTTGGATCGTACAAGATCGTAGATGACGAAAAGTTTTATCCTGTGTGTGGATTGTAACCACAACACTACGACGTAGTGGCAAACGGCTAAGCGGCTGCTTCAACCATAACACTACACGTGGAGTATTATTTAATGTGCATTTCGGTGCGTAGCGGCCCATCGCTGCTATGGAAACCGGCGAGCATGCCTGACTTCTTGGTCGCGTGCTACTGCCGCAGACTTCTCCTCTACTCACACTCTGACTATTGTCGCATTAAGCAATCGGTCGCAATGCTCTGCGTCTACCACGCAGCCTGCCCAGAAACCAATCTACCTCCAACCCAAGGTAAACAATCCTAGTGGGGGGCTAAGCTTGAACGCAAGCACAAGAAGGTAAGAAGTTCTTTAAACAGGGCAATGAACACAAGCGCGGACGAAGATTGGAACGGTTATAAATCGGCCAAATCAAGCTACAAGAAATGCCTCAGATCCAGACGCACCATGGGATGGAGGAATTCTGTGGGAGCATTGAATCTTGCCAACAAGCAAACCGGGTAAGGAACTACTGGCTCAGCAACCAACGGCTGCACCAGGTCACTCTCAAAGTCAAAGTCAAAATCATTTCATCTCCGTAATCATCCGTAATCATCATCTCCGTAAACCGAATAGCACATACACCACATCAGAGGAGGAGACAAGACGCGTCCTACTCGAAACACACTTCCCAGGCTGCGTTCTCACCCCGGTAATAACGTGGCACGATACACCAACAGTGGCTACCGAACACGAGTGGAGACAGGCAAACACCGTGGTCACAGAAGAAAAACTCCGATGGGCCATCGATAGCTTCCATCTCTTCAAAGCAGCCGGACTGGACGGCATCTTCCCAGGGTTATTACAATGGGGGGTGAACCTGTTCGTAAAAGACTTCTGGCAATCATGAGGGCTAGCCTGGCCCTTAGATATGTACCGAAGAGATGGAGGGAAGACAAACTAATTTTCATACCAAAACCAGGCAGAACAGACTACCCCAATGCAAAGTCCTTCAGACCAATAAGTCTGACCTCCTTCATGCTTAAAGCCTTGGAAAAGCTCTGCGAGAGGAAACTAAGAAGTGGGGCACTTAAGCACCTACCCCTACATGCCAACCAACATGCATATAGCTCAGGGAAATCAACGGAATCGGCCTTACATCAGGTCGTGAACCAGATAGAAGCTGCTATACAACAAAAAAGCATATGTCATCTCTCATCTGTCTGTGTTCATTGACATAGAAGGAGCCTTCGACAAGACAAACTTCTCCAGCATAAAAAACAGCCTAGCCAGACATGGTGTGGATCAGATGCTCATACAGTGGATCCAAGACATGCTCAGCAAAAGGGTGGTGCGCCTGCACGGCGACACCCAGACAGCCTTGATAACTAAAGGTTGCCCGCAGGGAGGTGTTCTCTCCCCGCTATGGTGGAACTTAGTCATCAATGAACTCATAGACAAACTCAACGTGAGATACTTCTGCACAATAGGATATCCAGATGTTCTGACCATTCTAACCTCAGGTAAGGTAACTAGTACAGTGTACGACCTTACCCAACAGGCTGTACCTACGTATTGTAGAGTGGTGGTGTAATGCGTACGAAATATCAGTAAACCCGACCAAGATCGAACTAGTTATGTTCACACACAAACGCGCGTTGGGTACTTACTGACTGCCCAGTTTATTTAATACAGAGCTCAAGCTGTCTACTGAGGTAAAGTACCTGGGTGCCACTCTTGACAGCAAATTGACATGTAACAGCCACATGGAAAATAAGCTCAATAAAGCCAGCATCGTCTTCTGGCAGTGCAAGAAGATGATAGGTAAACGCTGGGGCCTATCCCCCAAAATTGTCTTATGGCTCTATAAGACAATAATACGTCCGATGATAAGCTACGTCGCAGTAGAGTGGCCTCGGACCAACCTAACAATGGCCACCAACAAGCTTCAAAAGCTTCAAAGACTTGCATACCTAGCGGCCACGGGCTACATGAAAACTACACCTACAGCGGCACTCGAGGTGTTACTGGACTAACCTCCATTGCACCTATTCATGCAACAGGAAGTTACAATGTCAGCGGTTTCGGCTAAGAGCTCTGAAGCTCTGGAAAGACACCAATACACCGCACACTAGCAACTTAAATACACTCTTCAAAGAGGTTCCTCTAACACAAGCCATTGGCGACCGAATACCAAAACAATTTGTTTTCAACAAGAAATACAAAATCCAACTGTACGAGGAGGAGCGGAGGAGCGGTTAACCACAACGAGCTCATGATCTTCACAGATGGGTCTAAGATGGATACAGGTACGGGTTCAGGAGTATTCTCCAAGGACCTAAACATCAACATCGCAGCACCGCTGCGAGCCTATAACACAGTCTACCAGGCCGAATGTTAAGGCATAATCCTAGCTGCCACAGCAATCATGACACGTGAGGTAAGAGAACGATCCATTAGGATCCGCTTTCACCAGCATCCATTAGGATAGTATGACTGTCCTTTCAGCCCTCAAAAGCCATACCTCGGCACTCACACTAGAATGCCACCAGAAACTAACAGAGGTAGGTAAACTAAACAAATTAAAACTGCAATGGATCAAGGGCCACAGTGGCTCAAGCGGGAATGACGCAGCTGACGTACTTGCCAGAAGAGGGGCCACCTTGGAGGTGGTGAGAGCCGAGCCCATTATTCCCCTCCCTTCTGCTTTTTATCGCAACCTGGTAAGAAATAGAACCAGGACCCAGCACAACCAGTCCTGGATTGGGACTGAAACATGTAGGCAGGCCAAAGAGGCTCTTCCCGCAGTAGACGGTAAGATAGCCAAACAAGTCCTCCAGCAGTCCAAACAACAACTGCGGACAGTCACGGCCGCCTACACAGGACACGGATTCTTTAATAAACACTAATATACTATAGGTATCACCGACAGCCCACTGTGCAGAGCCTGTATGGCAGCGGACGAGACGGCAGCCCACCTGCTCCTCGACTGGCCTGAGGTCGCACAGTACAGGCAGCAGTACCTGACCAGATACAGCACCCTGAGGGAAGCAGTGGGCCACATCAAGAGTCTGCTGGCCTACCTCGAAGAGCTGGGGTGGCTTGAGTGACAAGACCATTTCCACCCACACGCAAAATACACGCCAGAACGTGGAGTTGCGGAAACAGCCCGTGCTACCAAGTACCAAGCTCTCCGTCTCTCCGATGCTTAGTATACGGATATCCCACGAGTCACTCCCGATCGTGTTCCACCGAGGCGATTAATCTGGAGCTCTGGATTGGTTCTCAAGTTATCTTCGAGGTCGTCAGCAATCTGTCCGCATCGACGACTCATCTGCAAGTTGGTGTGATCTCAGCGCTGGCGTTCCTCAAGGCGGTATTCTTTCTCCTCTTTTATTCTCTCTCTTTATAAATCTCATAACTCAAAATCTTCAGTGTGCATATCACTTGTATGCCGATGACTTGCAGATATATGCTCAAGAAAATCTGGAGTGCGTATCTGTGGCAATAGACAAAATAAATAAGGACCTAGCAGCTATACAAAATTGGTGTGACAAATTCGGGCTAACTGTTAACCCTACTAAGAGCCAAGCCATTATCCTGGATAGCCAGTGGATGCTAAAGAGACTGGATGTTTCATCCATGCCTAATATAATTTTTAACTGCACTAACGTGGACTGGTATCCAGTTGTTAAAAATCTTGGGCTTCATATGGATGCTTCGCTTAATTGGCGAACTCAAGTAACTCAGGTAAGTCAACAAGTCACTGGTACTTTACGCGCACTCTACCGCCTTAAGAACTTTCTCCCGTCCAAGACTAAAGTGATGCTTGTGCAAACTTTAATCTTTCCTTTGATCGACTACGCTGATGTGTGCTACTACAACCTGAATGCAGATCCACTCAATAAACTTGATCGTCTTCTCAATAACTGCATTCGATTCATTTTCAGTCTTCGTAAGTATGATCACATATCTGCTTATCGTTCTCGATTGAAGTGGCTTCCCATTCGTCAAAGACGCAGCTTGCGTGCTCTCACTACTCTTTATACTATCCTTATGTCTCATACCTCCCCTGACTATTTAACTTCTCACTTTCAATACCTGTGTTCCAATCACGACCTAAACCTTCGCTCCTCTTGTAATCTTCTTCTCTCAGTCCCTTCTCACAATTCTGCTTTTGTACACTCTTCGTTTTCAATTCAATCTATTCTTCTATGGAATGACCTACCGCTCGAGATCAGGCCGTCTGATACAAAGTACAAGTTCAAGACTATGATTAAGGAGCTCCTGTTGGCTAAGGCAGCAGTGTAGTAGTTGTAATATCTCATCTATACACATACATACATACATATCGTCACGCCTTTTATCCCCGAAGGGGTAGGCAGAGGTGTATTTCTACACCCACTTTTCGCCGGATATACTTTAGTCCCACGTAATAAGGGGCGAGCCTATTGCCGTACCGGGCACATTTCCAGACTCCGTGCTACTACTGAGAATTTCGTGACAGAAAAACCCAATAACACTGCCCGACCCAGGAATCGAACCCGGGACCTCTCGATCCCACGCGCAAATTCATGCCGCGAGACCAACGAGGCAGTCGTATAGGGTTTGATGTCGAGTTTTCCGTCTCTACGCAAAGATGGTATTTGCATCGTGTTAACCCTTAGTCGCCTCTTACGACACCCACGGGAAGATAGGGGCTGGTGACACTTGTATTCTATGCCGTCAACCACACGGATATCAACCACACGGCTAATTTTTATATATTTGTTATAATATTCTAATATATATGTTTATTTTTATATATATGCATATGTATATATTATTAAATATATATAATGTATATATGTTATATTATATATTATTATATAATTATTATATTCTATATGTAAGAATTTTTTTCACGTAACTGATTCAGTACCTATACAATACACCTACCTTTCTCTCTCTACACCACTCAAAGGCAGACTGTGAGACAATGCCCATGGCATTAAGTCCGCCTGTACACTCGACGTGTATGAAGTTTTAATAAATTAATTAATAAACTTGTTTGAAGATTGCCGCGATTGTGAAGCACAGCGGGTGATCGCTTGTACACAAACACCAAACAAGCTACGAACGTGCATTGTGTATACTGAACCACGGCATCACCGTAGAACGATCGATCGTCTAAATCGAAGCACGTTCGCGAATTTATGTAACGCTATAAAATAAGACATTCCTGTTTAAAACGGTTCATTTATTTTGCAGATTATAAAGGAAATTCGTAAGATAACAAACATGCTTTTTTAGTTGTTTAAAGGTATAAACAGATAATGAGGTTTTACGTAAACGGACCACCGACCAATGCCATCGATATTATAATGTTGTCTATACAATACTTTAACCTGATACAAACGCGGTCGGAACGCGACTTGACAAACGCTTCTGACTCGGTACGCACTCAGTACTGAGTGTCTCAATATTCAGTACTAGCACAGTATAAAGACATACAGTAGTTTGACGCCTTTGATCTCGTAGAAAAAGCCAACAACGTCTAGACAAGGGTAAGGAGGCTAGGGCTGCCACATGTAAAAATACCTACTTATTCAAACACCGTCTATTTATTTTAGAAAAATATTACAATTGCTACGCTACATGAATATTATAGTGTAAATCATTATTTTTTTATTTTATTATATTACAATAATTAACGATAAATAATTATTATAATACAGTGTCAATTTTCGTGCGGTGACAGCTTTGCATACAAAGTGTCAGTCAGCATCTATTTCATCCCGCAAGTGTCGTGGGAGGCGGTTAAGGATATGAAGCATTTTTTCAGATATACTAGATCGTTATCGTACAAACCAAGCTAAAATAAAGCGATTGACATAGCGCTCGTTTAATGGATGGGCAACCATAGTATCAGCTTGCAGAGCCTATGTTATCGATATGACGTATTTTGCAGATCTATTTTCGAGCAAACTACGTTAAGGTAAAACAATAGACATCAAGGTCATTTTATGGATGGGTGACCGGGCTCTGAGATTACTGAGATCATGTGTGGGGTTTATAAAAGGGGACCAAAAATATGGTTATTTTTTAGCTAGGACGCGCCGTTACCAAGGTACACATGAATTTTTGATAGGTACTTACCTAATACGAAGGAACTAGGTACTTATTGCATGAAATTAAAATCACGCTTGAATCGAATATTACCTTACAACGCTCATTTTCTTACGTCTGCCATGTTGTTTACGTACAGTAATTACTACTTTATTCTGTGATTTGGCCAGACATGAGATATTGTAAAAAGTTAGTAGATTAGTAGGTACGTGCACATTATTTCAAGTGGTTATATGTACATACATTTCAAAATATAAATAATTATAATAAATGAAATATTCATTTTTGGTGTAAATAATTGATGATATCGCTGATTTTTTAAATCTTTATTATGTTAATCTTTAAGCAGCATGAAGAATTGCAATGTCTCACAGCACAAGTCGTATGCACCATTTTAATTAATATTCATAAGCAAATAAATAAGTAACGAACAAAAAACAAGCACGCGCCAGCCCCGAAAAACATGTACCTAGTTAGGAACTAAGATGATATACGTAAGTAGGTACCGCTCTTCCCGCGTCTCACCTCTTGCCCCCCGCACGATTGACCCGTCTAGACGCGTTCGTCGAACGATTGTATGGATTATTTGACTGTGGTACTAGTCAGTATTTTTTTAAACATTTTATTAAATGCTGGTTATATTTTACTACAGCAAAAATGGGATATATGTATATGTCGACGACAAAGATTACATGGGTATATGACTTGTCGTCGACGTCATCTACGTCGTAAATAAATTATTAGGAGCGCGATCAAATTTTCTACACAAATTGTACAGATACTAACAACGAATGAGCGGTTACTGACAAATATAAAGACGTTGAGCGACGCGACAGCTATCGTGATTGTGGTCGACTCCACAGGTGGCGCAGTGGCTTAAGCGGCCTCACCACCTGACACTACGCCGGGTGGTGTGTTCGATCCCCACATAAAACAATACTTTATGTGATCTATGAATTGTTGTTTCGAGTCTGGATGTACGTTGTGTCTGTTGGTTGTATATTTGTAATGCCGGAGTCGTCATTAAAAAAAATATATGTTCGGTGTCTGTGGCTGGCAACATGCTGTTATAATGTTTACTCATTCATAAATATTGTACATCAAAGTGTTGTAACCATTTATTCAAAATATTTTAAAGTGAGCCATGTACAGAAAAATCGGTATTTAGATGATTTTAATAAACCAAGCATCTAAATAACCATCATCAAAATAAACATCTAAATGCCGTCCAACTGTGCAGTGAAATAAAACTTGCGTTGCGTGAACACGTAATGATTGATGCGTGAATTTTTAATGGTTTGTCACGACGCGCTATCTCGCAGACGGCGCCTTCTGTCACACCGTAATGCATAGTTTATGTGAGTGGGACCGACTTGTGGGGTGTAAAGTAGGGATGTAAGGGGATTCTGAAGTAAAACCTTGAACACAATTTTTCTGTTCACTTACTGTGGTGTTATAGAGGGGAGCAAAGGTTGGTAGGTTAAAACAGAGAAAGAGTGACTAGGTCTTTGGCACTCTTATAGATGCACCTGGCAGACACAAACATGTTCTGGTATAAATATCGCGAAAATGTGCAAAATGGGTACCGGGAGACAGAGCAAGGAATGACATCTCTCCAACCGTAGCAATTCAATACAGACTCATTATTGTGGTGGAGAAAAGCGGCGAAAGAAGCAATAATATGATGACTTAAATGTCGAAAAAAGTGGCTTATTTGTTCAAAGAAATGGATGTCAGGTATATTTTGATTAGTAACTAAGAAAAAACTCACTGACGACGACAACTTGATGCTGTTACTTTGAGTCTAAGTATTATTTGTGTCTACGTTTTAAACATTTTAAAGTCAACACAAGTTTAATCTAATACTAATATATGAAGCTTAAGAGTTTGGTTGCTTATTTTTTTTTGCTTGAACGCGCTGATCTCAGGAACTACTGGTCCGATTTGAAAAAAAAATTCAGGGTTAAATAGCCTATTTATCGAGGAAGGTTATAGGCTATATAACATCGCGCTATGAGCCACAGGAGCGCAGCAGTAGCCTTATATAACGCGGGTGTAACCACGGGCTCATCTACTTTATAATACAGTAGAAGTCCTTAAAACAATATGTACTTATCGCCAGTACCTTGGGAGATACGCACAAACCAACAGTCTCTCACACACATATACACACACTCTCACTTACACACTACAAGTACTAACAACAATGCGTGTATTCAAGTAGAAAGAAGTACCTAGATATATTCCACAAAACCCTTGAATTGCCTATCAAACAAAATATAAAACATGACGTATTATGATAAAAAGATATGTAGGTATTATTATATCTCCTTTATCGTGATATTAACGTGGCACTAAATATGAGTTAGTGCATCAGCTGTATTGTCGACCGGGAATTACCGCGTCCCGCCGGAAAAGTACCCTCGTTGAGAGAACGTCGAGATACGAAGCGAAAGTGGTAAGCTTGTCGTATAGTTTTCTGTTTTGAAATGTTACTTTTTCTAAGCGTAGCTTGTGAATATTAGTCATACTTGGTGGTTTCAAATGTAGGGCGGAGACGAAATCCTCTTTCTCAACGCAATAATGTTAAATGGGAGATGGTTTCAATAGACATTAAAGAGTTAAAGAAATTTAGCTTTCACGCTTGTGATACTTAATTTGTGTTTTTTATAGCTGTATCTCCGAAGGGTTAGGCAGTGGTGTAATATTCACCATTTTATGAATTTGTAGGTCCCGCGTCATAGAAGGCGAGGAACACTTTTTCCGACTCGGGAATCGAATCGCTATCCACTTGACTACGGATGCAGTCGCGTTAATTAAATAAGGCTCCATAATTGATGTCAGTTGTAAAGAAATTAATAAAATAAATCAATATTTGACTTTATAGAGAATGAAACCGTGGTGAAAGTGAAAAGCAAAACATATACCAAAAATGGGTTATTTTTGGAGTAGTAGGTATATTACGAATAATTATTCTCTTCTTCTAGAAATGCATCACTTTACGTGTTTAATGTCTGTCTTGCTTACTTGAACGTGAATAGCTATGACTGGCAATCCTCGAAACGGGTACATACCTGTGAAAAAGAAATATTTTTTTAGTTATTGCCAACGAAAATACACAGATTGAATTTGTAACCTACTTTGCTTTGGTTCAGGGTAAAAATTACTTACAAATTAGAAGAACTATCTTATAATGTCAACAACTTCAATTTCCCAAATACTTAACATACATAATATGAATACCTACGCATGTTTATATCTTACACTCATTAGTTAATTATAACCCAAATTATCTTCACAAAAGCCATAAACAACGTTCTTAATCAACTTTACGAACCTTAAATACAGCATTTTTATTTCATTATCCCTTTCTGCCGAAGAGACAATAACACAAGAGGCAGACAACATATAGACAATATTGTTTTTTAAATTCGCTTTATCTGTGGCACTACGGCGTGACAGGCCGCAAAAATAATTGTATTATTTTCGACGTTAGAGGCTTACTTTGAACAGCACTCTATGTAAAACCGTGATTCTTTTGTAAGAGCGAATGCAAACGACTGTTGACAATCCTATTTAAAAATGAAATCGTTTTCGCTTTTGTTGGTATATGAGGTATTATGCACATAGATCAGCAGGCCTACCATGAACTTTTAACAAGCGATTCAGTTTTGGTGCAATTCAGTGTAGGTTCTTAAAATGAATTGTTTTAAAACGTACCATGACCTTGTTTAAACTGAATCGTATTTGGATTGTTAGAATGAATGAATGATATCGCTGGGTCGCAATGACGCAATATAATCACAAAGATCATCGAAAGAGACCAAGCTATACAGTTCGTGTATAATGCGGTCTCTTTCCCTTGTATGCGTTCTGAAACTATTATTCAGTCAGCCATTTTCGGCAAGTTACAATATTGTCTATGTTGTTATAACTTGTACGCTACAACTAAATTAAGTTTCTTTTATAGCAAAGCGAATATATTTTGTACTAAAATAACTACAATAAAGAATAGTTAATTAAATACGTTACGTTACGTTATTTTTTCTCACAAAAATACCTAGCAGAACGTTGCAAATACTGCCTCGGTGGAAGTTACGAACATATGTTTTGATTGTTAGCATTTCAAGGTTAACAAGTAATACAATATCAAGGCATATTTGAATCTTAGAAGTATTGTTCTCATATTTATTAACTAAGCATTGCTTTAAATGCTTAATTAAGTCTGAACCCAAGATTAAATCTTTCTTAAAATGGGATACGTAAATTTGAGAACTATATTGTGATCACTATTATCTGTAACACTGTTCTTTACTATAAAATATTAATAGATTCATTCATACCAAGATTTCGTAGCTAAACGAAATCTGCATTGGTATTTTAAGTGGTTTCATTTTTGTATAGGTACAGTGAACCCTAGCATCAAAGAGTAACTAACAACCAATATATGATAAGTGTAGCGATATATGTAGTTCTGTTGTCGCACGAGTGATTGATTTCCACGGGATAGCCGGGATCGATCACTCGCCGAGCAATTAAAGAGAGCTAATTAGGTTGTCTTACGGGAAATAAATAAAAAATATCACCAGGAAAGATTAAACTCGCGTTATATTCCAGATTCACAATGGTTTTAATTACGCAAAAGAACTGACACTTGAGATTAACCGACTAGACAATTATCCAGGGCGTGGGTGGTAGGTTGGCACTCCACAGGTCTTCGGATGGGTACTCAGCTTTGTCGTGTTGTCTCCAAGCAGAAAAAAAGCCCAACCACGTGTGTCGCCGGTATATATAGGGCCGAGCGGGAGAGGGCTCCCCACTGCAGTGCGTCACTCGTAGTGAGGCTCGCAAGCGCCGAGGCACGACGTCACACTGTAAATCGTCACATTGTAAGGGCACAGTAAAATTTGAAAGGATGGTGCAAAGTATGTTCAATAAATTAAAAATAAAAACTTGATTAGTTCACATAAACATTATATTATCAAAACCATATAGGTACCTAATATAAAAGTATTGTACCAATAAAAGAAGAATGGCAATATCAGTGTCACTTGTTTGGGAAAGCGAGAATGAACGAATTTATATACATTTTATAGAATGATAGTTGTAGTTTATTTTATTAGGGATTGATTTTTTTATTCAATGGGATAAAGCAAATATCTAATAAAGAAATATTTTGTTACATTATGAAATGCACATACTTAGAAATAACTAAACGTCATAAGCGAGATTTTATAAGAATCATTAAATCCTCTTTTATGAAATCTTCAGTAACCTTAGAAACGCGTGAATTTCTTGTCATCTGTCATTGATACAATTGTCACAGATCATAAGAATGAATATGAGTCTGTATTATATTTATTTTACACATTTTCGCATTTCGTTTCTGCTTTTAGTTAAGCTTTTGCATCCTGCGTGTTGAAAAACTACTTATGGTGTTGCACAATTACGTTGTTGTACCTAATACTGGACATGCGTTTGAGACCAAAATCGAATATGTATTGTTATTTTGAAATCTATGTTTTGAACAGATTTTTTCTTTGTGTAGTATGGGATATTTTGATGATTACACATTATGTGCACTGTATAGTATCTGGGATATATTCGTCGTCAAGCTATTATTCCATTCTAGTCACCAGTTCAGTTTTTCGAAGAAGTCTAAGAGGCATGATATAATGGTTAAAATGTAAATAAATGCTTTATGTTACCAAACATATTTAATTTTCACTTAATTACTATTTTATGATATACACAAAGGGCTGATGAAACTCCAAATCAGTAAAGTACTAAATGCTAAATGGTGCTAATATACATATTAATATATTAGTATATTATATATTTGTACTAATGCTCGCGAAGTCTTAAAGCGACACTGATAATGTACGGTGGTTTGCCATTGTTCTTTACTTTATGTTCTTTAGGTTCTTTGGAGTGATAGTGTTTTCTACAAATAAAATATGTTCTTGAAGTTTGTAGGTAGTGCTAGTTTGGCAATATCAGTATGAGTGCCACCCAGAACACCATGAAAACCTTGATAAAACCTGAAACAAGTACAAAAATAAGTATTAATTCAATACTATTTAATTCTGTTGATTACTTAAACTTTTAAAGCATACTTTACCTGAGTTTTAGTAAGCTCTTCATATATTTTGGACAAGCAGATATAATTCTTTATCATTCGAGGAGAATCTTTTTCCCGCAGTCCCCTCTGCTATAACCGCTGCCACTGTCTGTGTAGCCATAGAATAAGCTGCATGTCAACAATCGGTCTTTGGTCTCTAGTGTTTTCACCCAAGAGTATATAATGTCAGTGCAGTCACTATCTACAACAAATAAAATAACAATTAATGATATTTATTATTTTATAAGTCTCTAAGTCAAGTAACTAGTGACTTGTAAGCTAAAGATACTTTGTAGGTACTTAAAAAAACAAATTGTGTATGTCTAAACTGCAGCCACACAAAAATATTGTATGGTTTCATTTATTAGCATATTTGGTACAGAATATTTCTTACCTTAAGCATAATAATGAGATCGGTGGACGTCGCAGGCTGCATAGACAATGGTCTCAATGCTTCTCTTATGAGAAGCATTGAGACCATTGTCTATCTAGGGCCAACAATTTAGCGAGGCGAAATCTTTGGATGAATTCTGTTTCATCGTGTGGTTTCATCAAGTGCTCTTTGTATGCATACATACAAAGAGCATCCGACTGTTCTCCAGCTTAGCGCCTTTGTTTAAGACGTGAAGTACTAGATACATTAATCATCACATTCAATAAACCGAATGAAACTAGAGTCCTTGGCACATCGATTCACAAATTTCACAATAGGATTTTAAGTAAGATTTAACACAGTAATATAGAAGTTCTGACACAGAAATCGATCTATTATTAACTTAAACTGATTTAAATCCACATATAATGTCTAAAAACCCAATAATAATTTCAACTATCCAGTTTATCCACTACAAATTGTAACTTATATTGAATCGCTAAGGGGCGGAACATACCTGACGGAAGATCCGTCGAACGTATCTTCGGTCGCGTATATTCCGTCACATGAGTCGGTACACATCTGACGGAAAATGCGTCGAGCGTATCTGCACACATTTGCTAAAAGCGTGGCTATTATGCACACATATAAGTTTGTTCGTGCAGGGCCGTACTCAGGGCAGCTCAATATTTTATTGTCATATTCTTTTACCTAATCATTTTTCGTGTTCCCTGATGTATGTAGTCACTGAAGTCCTGTAGTTATTTATATTGTAATTCGAGTTTGACTATTAAAAATATGTCGGACTTAAGAGATTTTTATAGTAGCCAACAAGCGTTATTTTAATATATTTCCTATATAGGTATGGAGGTTCAAAATTAAAAGACGATGATACGATTTCGTTACGGTTCTTAAGAAAATTTATACAAATGATAAAGAAGGGGTTACAGTTGCAGCGCATGACACAAAATGTTTTCTATGTAGGTATTTTAATATGTAAAGTTTGGAAATTAAAAGGCGTAGCCATGAGATTTATTGTCTGTTTTTCCTCATGGTTCTAACTTCTACGCCTCTACGTCGCATTAACTGTAAATGTAGAATCTTTGGTAAAAGTGGATTTTGGTTACAAATCGTGTTCTTCATGTTTTATATTCCATTTTTTTTTGTTTAATAAGACAACTCTCGCACTAGGAATAAATCCTGTGTCGCGGGGGACTTTACAAACATACAACTAACGGACACAATTAACACTCAGACTCGAAGCAACAATTTATGGATCTCACGAAGTGCTGTCTCGTGTGGAGATCGAACCCACAACACTCGGCGCAATGTCAAGAGGCGAGGAAGCCGCTTAAACTACTATGCCAACCGTGCAGTCTATATTCTATAGTTATACCATAAGTTTTTCAGAAGGTACTTCATCTTTTGGCTATCTGAAATGTATATAAAATCATTTACTTACATTATATTGCGATTATTTTTAATTATGCTAATTATATAGAAAGGCAAATAACGGTGCCTAGGCCAAATTATATTTAGTAGAAATAATTAACCAATAATTAATTAAATATTGACCCGAGTCTGTTCAAACGACCAAAAAACGTATAGTGAAAAATTATCATATAAAATCGACTCATGAGAAACATACTAATATCATCAAAACTTTATCAGCTACGAAACTCAAAGAATTTGTTCAAAAACTGTGGGTGAAAAATTCAGAGAAAATTTGGGTGTACATAATTAATCTTAAAGATGCCCGTTTTTAGTCCCATGTGAAACAGAAGTTATTATCAATAATGGCCATATGGGCAACTACGGAACCCTACATTGCGCGTGGCCCGACACGCACTTGGCCGGTTTTTTGAGCCAGGTGTGGTGACTAATTTGGATTCCGAGCTGGGGTAGGAACGAGAGACGCCTTGTTGGCTCTGCAAGTGTTGGTCCAAAAATGCAAAGATATGCAACAAGACGTTTTTCTTTGTTTCTTAGATTACCTACGAGAAAGCATTTGATCGAGTGTTACATGTAACACTGATCGGCATGACCGTTTTATGACACTCTTGACCGACATAGGATTAGACGGCAAGGATCTGCGCATAATCCATAATCTATACTAGAATCAAACAGGCGACCGTTCGTGTAGATGGAGAACGACGACGAACGACGATCCAGGCTAGCAAGTATGCGTACACTCATAGCACATACTAACACTACATTATTCTACACATTTCGTTTCTGAAAAAATAAGTAAGGTCTGGCGGCCCTGGAATCTTACTCTACTACGCGTCACTCAAAATCACCGATCTGGGAATGACATGGATATGGCATGTCCAATACCTACGAATTTAGCGTGCATACCTACGAAATTAGCGTGCATACCTACGAAATGTTGGGCAATTTAAAATGGCTGCCATTTGGGTTGTACTCCAGAATATAATCGATATCGATATGGAGCCGGTCAGAGGAAAATAATACATTTTTGTAGTAAGTTACTTTAGTTAGTTTAAATCTTTTGCCAGATTAGTTTATTTCATAATGCAAATGTGGGCGAACATGGCAAAGCGAAGGACGACCCTTATATCAAACGTAACAAAATATTCTCTGAAAGCCAATATCGATACTGTGTCGCTGAGGAAGTACCGGACATGAATGGCATCATACATACGGTAATGACACACAGCCTGAAGCACTGATTCATCTGGTTTTTAGACATATTTATGCACAAAAACAAAATTATTAATATTCTACCACAGAATATTCTACCACATTCACACAACACCATCTAGTCCCAAACTAAGCAGAGCTTGTACTATGGGTACTAGACAATAGATAAACATACATATATACTTTTTTTTTGTAAATACATACATATTATACATAGAAACACCCAGACCAAGACAAACATCCATGTTCACGCACACAAATGTTTGACTTGAGCGGAAAAAAATCATGGTGAAATGTGGGTGTAATATTACACCTCTGCCTACCCCTCCGGAGATACAAGCGTGAGTCTATAAAAATTAAAAAAATATAATAATATAAGTATGTGTACAATGTAATTTTTCTATATGTACTATTTGCCCTCTCCATGTATATTCCTTACTCAATGGTCAAAATTCACGTGGTGCGTGGTGCGCGCGATGTCGACGGATAATCCGTCAGTACGCTCGACGTACTAACGGATCTTCGGTCAGGTGTGAAAGGTTGAACGTTTTTCTATATATTTGTATGTATTGGCGTTACGCGACGGATAAAACGCGACGGATCTTCCGTCAGATATGTTCCGCCCCTAAATCTGACAGATACGCGGTTCAGTTTGAGCTGACGTTACACTCATGGTACGGTCTCCTACGGCAAATGAACGAATGGTTTAAGATTTCGGTTCAAACGCTATCCAACTCACAGCTGCGTCGTATTGAAATGTAAACACCAAAACTGAGTCGCTTTAATTAGGTCATAGTACGATATTGCGATTCTATTCAGTTTAGGTCGTAAACTGAATCGCTTTAAGAGGTCATGGTAAGCCTCCAGCTTATTCAAACATTATAGGATTTTCAGTAATATGGATGGTGATAGATTAGTCCATTAAAAAGTAACATTTAGCATTGCATTTGTCAGAGGATGCATATTTTTTTACAGATGTGTAGGGAGGGCTAGTGTAAAGCTTGGTCCAAATTTGTGGGGTTGTACCTCTTGTCCATCGGCCGCCATTTTGGAAAGAGTGCAGGCGTGGATGGTTTTTCTTAATTATCTGGTAATCTATTGATCACAAAGAGATCTTGTTCACGCATTTTTTGTTGCAAATTAAATTTTCTACAACTTAGATTCCGATACTTTTAGTCGTAAAACCATAAATAAAAAAGTTTTTCTATGATATTGTTTTCTTAAGGTTATTATAACGTTTCTTCATGAATACTGTTTAGTCTTACTATGAGCCAGGCTGCGGGTTATGATCTAATAAAGCTTCGGTATTCAATTAGTAAATCATAATTGCCATTAATTTCTCCAACTATTTTGCTGCATCTCCTCCAACTATTTTGTTACCAATGACAAAAAACCTACAAATTATAAGTTACAAATTGCATTCGATTATCGTTTGTAACTTTGTTATTTTTTATTTTACGACTAAATGATACGGAACCAAAGCTTTAGAGAATTTATTTGGCAACTCATCATGTTGTTGAATATTTCTGTGCGGTCAATAGTTTGCCAGATATACCAGAAAACCCATTTGTACCACTCTCTTCAAGATGGCGGCAGTAGGACAAGGACTGCAACCCAACAAACTTGGTTTCAACTTTATACTTACTAATCCCCTCTTGGCATCTATGAAATAAAATTGCGTCCTCTGACAAATGCAAGCCAAGCCCAAAAAAATTTAACATTTCAATGGACTACAAAGGTTAGTCAATAAACAATAAAGAAATTTAGTAATATGGATAGAAAATACCGTTGGTTTTATGTATTTTTCATAAAAAAATAAAGGAATTTTCAATAAAAAGATTTTAGGTATTCAAATAAATGCACGCATTTTTCATTAAATTGGATTTTAGCCGCTATTTCAATAAACGCATTCTTTGAATGATGTTTGTCTACAACGATATTCTGTAATTTTTATTTGATTTGAGTATGTACCTTAAACTGATGACGAACTGTAAAAGAACGAGAGCTTTTACGAAGAGCGAGGTGGTAACGTCTTTTTTGAAAACCAAATTATGGACCTAGTTGTTGATCAATTACACGTTTCAAATATCTCATGCTTTTATTACAATTATTGAGGCAGTGATAGCCTAGTGGAGCAAAAGGACTTCGGGTTCTAATTTCACCACCAATGACTTGCGGAAAGAAGAAATGATGAGCGGATTAAATTGTTTATTAATTGCTTTTGCTAAACCCTGAAGAAAAATAACGCGTGGAAATTAGAGTTCACCAGAATGGACTCATAAAACATAAAATCTGCCATCCCGTACTTGGCCAGAGTGGTGAAATTTGTCCAATTCCTTCTCATAGTGAGAAGATGCCTGCATTCAGCAGTAGGACATATTATAAACAAGGCTATGATGGTGAATAATATCTACAATAGTTAAAATAAAAATAAATATTACGTTAGATTTCGATGTTGCTAACCGAAATAAAATAAAAATCCATCTCGAAAAAAAATACTGATTTAATTTACTTTTGAATCCCCAAGGGGCATTTTGCGTAAATATAATATTTTCATGATTCTAGAATAGATTTTCCAATAAAAGTTATGAAAGCCCTATATTTGCGTTGCTTGGATAACGTGAACGTAAAGTAAATATTCAATATGTATTTCAGACGTGTAACGTAAATATTATATTGAAACAAATTTCGTTCTTAAAATTGATATTGCATCGGCTGCGATAGACTAGTGGTGGTACCAACAGTTCCAACAGACTGCGACGGAGAGTATCGGGTTTAAATCCAAGAAGAGTACCACTCAGTTTTTAAATTTATGTCCGTATTCAATTCTTAATATTGCTTGCCCGGTGCACTGGAGAGCACGAAAAGTCGTGGGACACTGTTGTTATTATATCGGTCAGTCGCTATTGAGATTCAGTACCCTTGAATATAATTATTGACCTAGTGTCAATAAATATAATTCTAAGTCACTGCCTCCGTGGTCCAGTGGATAGCGTATGCGACTGCTGGTCGGAGATCCCGGTTACGATTCCTGGATCGGGCAAAAGTGTTACTGGGTTTTTCCGAATTCTCAGTAGCAGCACGGAGTCTGGTGATGTACCCGGTAACGGCAATAGGCTCGCCCCCTTTTACGTGGGACCTAAAAATTCATGGCGAAATTGTTGGTGTAATAGGTACCTTTTACGCCTCTGCCTACTCCTTCACGGATACAGGCGTGAGTCTATAAAAAAATGTCTAAGTCAGTGGACTGACGATCTTGTTGGCATCGCGAGCAGCAGATGGATGCGGGTGGCTCAGGATCGGTCCATGTGGAGAGCCTTGAGGGAGGTCTAGGTGTAGCAGTGGACGGCTTTCGGCTGATATGATGAGTCAGAATATCGCTTACCATTTGGGTTGCAGACGCAATAGTATGTCATGAACATGACAATATTTCAACGAATATTTCCAACACATACTGATTACCGATCAACTTAGTACCACTTCATCGATTGCTGACAGACAAGGCCAATTTAGTTCACAATTGATTCCACCAACCTGCGATACATTCGTTGACTATAATGTATTACACGTGCTCGGGTTGTCATCAGTAAGTGATTTGTATAATTACTAGGAATTAGACGATGGAGTATTATAGACTTAATGACTATATACATTTCATTTGCAATGATTCCTATAACCAGAGGGCCAATTCTCGTAATTATATTTGAACAAATTCAAAATGCAGTTTCGATTAATGTCAGTGTTATATTTATGTCCATATGGTATTCTCCTAAATAAACTGATATTAGAATGATATTACGGTCAGATTGTAAATTGAACAATGTGTCAATAACGAAATATATATTATTATGTCAAATCAAACAATAATGGCATTAAATTAGCAAAATACCAATGTTGAGTTAATGTCCGGTGAACCGAATCCCAATAGGACAACTAGTCAAGAACTTGTTTATATAAAATCATTCATTACTCTTATGTGCGCAAAAAATGAACACTTGGCGGCATAGTCGTTACGAAACAAATTTTCGAAGCACGCTCGCTCAGGGCTTGTCGTCTGTTCACACTACACAAACCAGTGCCCGGTTTGCACTAGCCTCGTCTAGCTTAGACGCAGTTTAAGTCATCACTTGACGTCGCAAAGGATACACTACTAGTACAGCTCCACCTGTGCTCGACTCGTCTAGACGCACAAGTTACACACACGATGCCTATCCATCAGCAATTCAGCCTAGAGACGTTTACTGCTGGACATAGATCTCCCCCAAGGCTATATGGAAGGAACTGGACCCCACGTCACAGGAAATGCTAGTGTAAAACTCAGACATTATCACTTTTTTTTTGGTGTCGGGTTGGTTAAGTTCTCATGGAGTCCCTTCGCCCCAGGGGGGAAAGACGAAGGGGACTGTCAGACTCTTACTGACTAAAAACCAACCCGTGCTCCTCATGTACCCATGTGTCGGAGGGTAGGGTTTCACCAAAGCATTCCTCGCTACCCCCCGACGGGTATTGGCCCGCCAGATGGTCAGGCGGGCCCCGAACGAAACCCTCTTGGCGGCGGATGAAGGTGTTGGGCTCCGCCGCCAAAACACTTATCGGCCGCAGAGGATAGGGAGGACGGCAACGCAACACCGCATCTCCTCTTCCTCTGCGGCCCCACCGCGACGCAACGATGGTGCGCCCCCATTTGGTCGCGGGAGATAGGGCGCGGGGCAACGCAACACCCACACGCCTCTCCTCCCGCGACCGCACCCGACTGCGAGGGACAGACAGAACTGTCCCCCGCACCCGCACCATGGGACGCATCCTACGCAGGCCTCTACCAAGCCCACGTGGAGCGTCCCCTCCCGGGATCCCGCTTAGCTTCACCGTGGGTGGCTTCTAACCCACGGTTACTGAGCCCCCCCACCACGACAAGGTGGAGATCCCACGGGGGGGAGCGTTGTAACCCCTACTAGTAAAATAAATACAATAGCATGTAATCATGTAGGTGCGTACCACGTCAAAACAGCTGAATCCAATTTCTATGATTATTTTTTATAGATCACGGTGCTTTTTCTTCTACTGATAATTCGGAAAACTCAGTAACACTTTTGCCCGACCCGGGAATCGAACCCGGGACAGTCGCATACGCTATACACCGGACCACGGAGGCAGAGATGATAGCTTAGAATAAAATATAAGACCTGCATATAGACCTGTTTTGTGGCAAGCCACTGAGCTTGATTTTTGGCTTCTGGTGTTTGGACTAATACTGGAAACAAGATGATGATGAAATAAGACCATGGAGAAGGACTTTACCTTCTGTAGTAAAATTAACTGATGAGTTCAAATAGGCGACGAAAATACTACACTGACACTACAATATTTATAGATTACATATATGGGCTCTTTACATTTAGTTCTAAAATATAATAATCTCTACATCTGGTATAAACAGTTAAAACGGCAATTATAGAAGTATCCGTCCAATAAAGGAGATTTAACTTACCCTAAATTTACGCGAGCGAAGCCGCGGGCAAAAGCTACTAGCTATACAGCTCATAACAAGGATGAAACCACAGGGAAATGCAGATAAGTGTATATAAGTAACACAGTCTCGAGTTTATGATAAAATATGAACCTACGGTCCACTCTCCTAGAGAAACTACGTTAATAGCGAAATAAACTAATCTGCCACGAGTCCTTGCTGATCGTAAGTGATGATGAAGCTGAAAATGTGTTTGTTTGAGAATATGCGGGGTATGACTCTTTGAAATGGAGGACATTATTCTTGGAATACAAACGAGAAAGCGAAAAGGAAATGCAAGTTTGACTTATTTTGCATGGATTTATTTAATTAATGGCGGATCCCCGCGGTTTTGCCGTTGCATTTCCACTGAATACGTCGTGTATTAGAAGTAGTAGCGTCCAACAAAAAATAGTAAGAAGACAAGGATTGCACACCAGAAATAGCCTAGGTGAGGTCGGAAGCGTTTCTCTCGAGATTCGGTCCTATCCCACCACCTCTCATAATGCGACAAACGGACTGCGGTTTTAACGGACCAGATCGGCAGATGCGCATCCTACTTGCGGTAGTTTTGGCACTTTTAGATGTGCATTTTCTTGATTCCTCACTCTTTAGTAACAAATCTTCTTAAAGTCAAATTTTACACTGGAGAAGTGCAAAGTATAACTCTTACAGATGATGAAATCTTAATCCTGAAACCTGAGATTCGGTACGCCTTGATCCAAACATTGAGTAATGGAAGATGATGAAAAATGTGCGCTAATTTGTGCCCCGTGGTTTTCATTTCAACACAGAGCCACCCACCGATTTATGCTGTAAATCTATCCCGTTTGAGAATCCACATAAATACGTAAAACATATTTATATTTCCCTATGCGTATTTCTAATTTCTTTTTTTATAATTTTATTTCGTAAATGCGATTTCCAATTTTCTGTGATGTTTATTTACTAATTTTCACGTTTAATGTTTTTTTTTACATGAATTACAGGAATGCAACCTATATATAGACCAACAAACTTCTCTAGCTTCTAGTGAACTTCCACTTATATCGGTTGCTCTAAAAACACTGTAAAAATCAGGAGGACAAAATATTTTAATATCTGTTTACAGCTTGTTACGGTGTAAAATTTCTAAAGTAGTGAAAATACCAGATAGCGAATATTTATTTTTATTTGTACAGTAATATGCTGAAAGAATCCAATTATTTAATAGGTTACAACTCTGAAAAGGCCTCTGCTCGTTGGACTCATATCCGTGTACGCCTGCCAAATGCTCTTACATTTTCCTAATTCCATATGTTGGAAAAATTCGCGAGAAAGGGAAGCAAATAATAATACACTGGCGCAATTCACACCCAGCCATAGGATTCAAAACAAACATAGAGAGAGTTACACACTTTATGTACTATGACATTCAGACACTTGGTGATTATATAATACTTAGAAAATACGTACTTTAAATAAATTGCAACTAGATCCACAACAATAACTTAGATTTATTATGGGTGGGAATTATACCTACGATCTTAGCAATCAAAATCACTATACACGAGAAAAACAAGCCATTAAATTCGGTAACTACTATAATACCCAAGGTTTTCTTTTCTTTTTTTTACACAACTAAGACAAGCTTTAGAATACTAAAAATGGCTGAATAACTACCGGATAGTACATCGAGACTAGTTAAGTCTCTTTTCTCTTCTTCTTTCGTCTCTTCTCTTTTAGTACAAATAAGAAATCGAAATTGTAACCAGCGTCATTACTTCTCTAGTGAAGCAATTTTATAATCAAACATCACAAAAGCAAAAAATATAACTGAAAACATCACTTTATCTCTTTTAGATAAGCAGACAAATAAATACCAGGAAATCCACACTATTCCTATTTTTCTCCAAGCATAACTGATGTAACTAAGTATTCGCATCTATTTTACGCTACGGGAGTACCGCTCTCCCATTTCGCCTCCCAATGCTACCCCATTCATCCCGTATTCACCCCCTATATCTTCGCTTCATGGTAAATGAGTTGTAAGAATCGATAAAACTTCAAAACATTGTTTTTCAAGGAATAATTTTAGAGTTTCAACTGACTGGGTTAGGGGAATTTGATTTAGAAGACAGACTGCGTCAGGGTTACGTCTTAATAGGGTTGTGAGGATTTGAATGGTGTTTTGTGGGTCATGCAAGTTTCTTTATGGATTTGTTTTAGGAGTTTGATCACGTTGAATAACTTATTTATAGTACAAATACTTGTTTTCTCAGTCGTTTGAAAGGAAACTAATGCTTAATAAAAATTAATCTCGTTTTAGGCGTCTCACATAACATGAAGCAGACAAAACCATGACTACACTTAAAAAGCATATTGTAAATATCATTCATGAAAATGTCCCAAAAAGATATGGCAAATAACCCAGGCATCATATTCGGGTTGCCATCATTAACTGCAAACGTAATTGCTGGTGAAATTACGCATCACAGTCGACAGAATTGATCACTGCAGTCATTTTGATTTGCATAATTTTCCAATGGGTGCATAACCAGGTCGTGAGATCAAGTTGTTAAAGTGAATCAACTTCCAAATATGAAAGACACCAATAACTTGTTGCTCAATATTTTGTAAATGTTTGTATTGGAAAT
Organism: Euclidia mi; assembly: GCA_944739405.2. NCBI lineage: Eukaryota > Metazoa > Arthropoda > Insecta > Lepidoptera > Erebidae > Euclidia > Euclidia mi. The sequence continues at coordinate 57,788,202 of OX123199.2, forward strand.
GTTAAGTACCACTTGCACAGGTATCCACTTGGTTGAGTGACCGCACCACTCACTGTGGCATTGAAACTAATGTACTACAGAGTTATGAGGCCACGTCAAACCATCGCTCCCGGTTCTTGACTTAGGACAAGTATAGGCCAAGTAGGGCGGTCTGAAAACTGCAGCACCAGTTGGTCACACACTCACACGAAAAATGAATGAAATCTAGGAAATAATATCTATGAAATGTATGACTGACCAATTTTGTGATGTTTGATTTTACATAATAAAATTTGATCCTTGATCTCGTAACAACCATTTGTAAATCGTACATTTGATACTTCTCAACGATCGATCATGTAATATTTACAACACGCGGCATACCTAGTAAAGAAGTCGCTGCTATGTCAATAATACCGTGTAGTCAACCTTTTCCCATTTTTTGGTATATTACAACATAAATATTTTCCAGAAACCAATGAAGTGAACAACCATAGTTCAAGTTCAAAAGTCAGACTTTCGTATTTCCATTCAATAAACTTTCTGGCTTCGTATTAAGCTGTATTGTAGTAGATACCTATTAGATAAAGGTCACGTATTTTAGTAAAAGGATCCCTAAGGGCACAACGGATTTGTCGGCAAAGTTCTTATCTGATACATTCTCTTAGTGAAGCTTCAGCAAAAATGTTTTTTATGTTAGCGCCCGTCGTCACTTGAATTTTGTATTATATTCACTATTCGGAGAGTTCTGGAGTTAGATTTTGTTTGTCCAATGGGAGTGTAGTTTCGTGATTTTTATGTAGGTAGCGAGTGAATAAATTTTTTGAAGTCTTGTATTTACTGTCTTTGATGTTAGCAAGATTAATTAGGTAGGAAATGTTGGTAGCTCTTTACCTAATTTATTATTTTGTCTGCAGATATTCGAGACTCAATGCTTGGATAAACAGATGTGCTGGTGTCTAGAAGGTATAATAAATGCAAAACATTTTTAATTATTATATTCCAATATTTAACGACTGAATGACTCAATCAATTCGATTTTAAAGAAAGGCTACGCAAATACAAGCTTTATTGATCTTTAAATATGGCTACAAAGAGAATGATCTTTAAACTAGATGACTGAAACGTTCATTAAGCTAAATATTAATACAATTCTAAAACTTTTCATAAACAATATCTCATAAAAATATAATGTTAAAGTTTCTTCGTACTTTTTAATTTTAAAAGACAAGTTTATTTCGGGTCGCTTGTCAATGTTCATAACATTAAATGAATTTTGCTCTGATGGTTTTACAATTTCAACGTTTCTTGTCTGTCTAACAATCCGTCTGGCGTATTACGTTATCAGTGCTTCGCACAATAATAAACGGCAATGTATTTTATTTATATAGCTGTTTATTGGTACAGCTATATACAACTGCGCGGGACATATTTTAGTGCACAAGTGTATGCACAAACACAAGAGCACTGGCTATTCCATTCAAACTCAAACTCAAATATGTTTATTTCCATAAAAATGTTTAAATTTTTTGGACACGTCAGAAAGTCATACAAATAAAAAATAATAAAAAAGTAACTTTAAATGCATATTAACATAGTTGAGCATTGAAAAAAAATGCCTGTTCAGAAAGTAGAGCCTCGTGAGAAGAATCAGGCAAGAAACTCCGGGCCACTCTTTTCTACGTCTTGATTCTATACAATTTAAAAGCTTAGTAACTACATTGAATTTTTCATAGGTATATGTGCTGGTGTGTCTATAATGTTGTTGTCAATTAATAAGGCTTTTTTAATAATAATATAAAAGTACTAACTAGCATAATATAGACACAATAACTCACACTCACATGAAACTTAACACTAATCAAACATAAGTAGCCTGTCGGACCGAGAAAATTAATCCCAAGCATTTTTATCTTCAATATAATCTAGCACTGAATAGTACCCCTTTTGACAAAGTTTACGTTTTATAATCTTTTTGAATTTATTATAACTTAAATTTTGAATATTGCTTGGCACTTTATTGTAAAAGCGCACACATTGGCCTTGAAAATATTTTTTTATTTTCTCTAGCCGGCTAGCCGGCACTACTAGCTTACTCTTATTTCTAGTATTCAAATTGTGGATATCACTTTTCTTTGAGTATGAGGCCTTGTTTTGGAATAAATATATTAGGTTGGAATAAATGTACTGGCTTGCAACTGTTAAAATGTTTATTTCCTTGAATTTATTCCTTAATGAAGCCCCATAATCCAAATTATAAATTGCCCGAATAGCTCTTTTCTGCAGAACAAAGATGGTCTGAATGTCGGCAGCATTTCGCCATAGGAGAATACCGTATGACATTATACTATGAAAATAGCTATGATATACAAGCCTGGCAGTGTCAATGTTAGTTAACTGGCGAATTTTCCTGACTGCGTATGCTGCAGAGCTGAGTCTATTCGACAATTTACTAATATGTGGTCCCCATTGCAGCTTAGAATCTAGTGTAATGCCTAAAAATTTGGTGTTATCCACAAGATCCAACACATCATCCTAAACCTTTACTGAGGTGTTCACTTGTTTGACGTTAGGCATCAAAAATCGAATACATTTAGTTTTTGTCTATTTAAAAGCAGGTTGTTAACCTCAAACCAGCGAACCACCTTTAAGATAGCAATGTTTACATCGTCCATATCAATTTGCTGTCATTTTAATTTAAATAAAAGTGAGGTATCATCAGCAAACAGTACTATCCCGTGCTTGTCATTGACGAGGTGTGGTAAGTCATTAATATAAACTAAAAATAAAAAAGGACCGAGGATTGAACCCTGTGGGACGCCCATTTTGACTACAGACCCAAGCGAACGCGTCCCGTTGACATCAACTCTCTGAATCCTATTACTCAAATATGAAGTAAGAAGATGCAGAGCAGAACTACTTAAACCATAGTGATGTAATTTCCTGATCAATGTGTCATGTTCCACACAATCAAAGACCTTGGACAAATCACAGAAGACACCTAAAGCATCATGTGAATCCTCCCAGGCATCAAAGATATGTTTTACAAGCTCAACACCGGCATCGGTCGTGGGGCGCCCCTTTGTAAAACCAAATTGTTTAGAGTGTAGAAGCTCGTTATTAAAATAACTTTGCAATTGGTCTAGTATCAATTTCTCGAAAATTTTGCTAAATGTGGGCAGCACAGAAATTGGCCTATAGTTGGTGGGGTCTGATGTGCTACCTGCTTTGTACAAAGGTATTACCTTGCTATCTTTCATAAGATCGGGAAATACACCACAGTCAATACACTTATTAAATATTAAAGCTAATCTGTTAGCAGCTAAAGCAATAATGGACTTGGTAATAGTAACGGAATTTCCCCACAAATCTGCAGTCTTCTTTAAATTTATACTATTAAAAGGTTTTATAACATCATTTGAATTTATATACTGAAATGAGAAATTACTATAGGTTGTACTCATGTTTTCTTTTAAAAGAGATTCCGCTGCATTGGTTGATGAGTCCAAAGATCTAGTAGTAATAACGGGGATATCAGTAAAAAACTTTCAAACGCCGATGCAACTTTTGAGTCTGATGTAATTGTGTCGTTATCAATGTTCAAACTAAATTTTGAACTTTTACTTTTAAATTTCCCAGTCTCGCTCCTAATCCTTGAACTGAGGTAAAGAGACTTAGCTTTCTTGCAAAGTTTCCGAAATATCCTAGCATAGTTTCTAACATAATCCTGAAATTGTTCACTTAAATTAAAGTTTCTCTCGTCATATAGCTCATACAATCTCTTTCTACTTTTGTGAAGCCCAGTTGTTGCCCATTCACAGAAGGTTGCATTACCTCCAACTGTAATCGTTCTAGGTGTGAAAACCGAATTAAAGTATGTACAAAACGCTTTGAAAAAGCTATTATATAACAAATTAGGGTCACCTTCATCATCTAATCGTGACCAGCTAGTCATTAGTTTACTTTGAAACCTGGCAAAACGAGTTGCAGTTTTAGGTATTACAACTATATTTTGCCTAGAAACATTCTTACTGTTATCATTAAAGGAGATCTGCTGTCCACAATGGTCTGAGTCTAACTGTCTAATAATTTGCTTGTCTCTTACTATGATATCTGTAAATATTTTATCTAGGCAAGTAGATGTAGAGGAAGTAACTCTTGTGGGCTCTAAGAATAAGTTCTTCAGATTATATGATAGAAACAGCGCTTTCAATTTTGTACTAAGACTACTATCTATCTATACTATAATAAAACTGTAGAGGTGAAAATGTCTATACATCAAAGATATTTTGACGAAAATTAGCTAAAAAATCTAGGAAAATGCTAAAAAGCAATACTTGATAATTTTTAGAATTTATGTCTGTCTGTCTGTCCGACGTCTTTCCCTATGTTGCTAAAGATCTCTAAAATGGTGAAATTTATTTCATTAAAACTTACACTAATGTTCAAAGTATACTCAAACCTATAAAATAGTATATGTTACATCACAATCGGTTGAGTGGTTTTCGGTGTACAGCTTGACCTCTTCTTTGTACGTAGTCCCAAACAAAACAGGGATCATCCAAAACTGGTTATTATGTGATGCCATCTATGATCATTATAAGTTTGTTAGTAAAAGTATAGTTAGTCTAAAAAGGTACATTTGAAGTGTTTTATGGCTATTTACCCGACTTTAAAAAAGGAGGTGATTCTTAATTTCGTCAGTATATTTTTACGTATTTTCGAAAAATAAATTACTGGAACCGAGGATATTTATAGTTATCCTTCCGACCGATAGATGTCACTATTTTCAAATAATTTACTAGCAAAATAAATGTTTTTTTTTGCAAAAAAGACGATAATTATGTGTCGGGTAAATTAATAATTATTCTGTTATTAAAAAAATAATAGAGTATAATATTCGGCACTTTCATAAACAAAAAGTCTCTGTGTCAAAATTTATTACAATGTCCACTTAATTTAAACGGTCAATCTCATTTATTTCAAATAATTATGTTTATATAATAGTTATATAATCATTTAATTTTATTTTAAATGATAAAAACAATTACTATAGATCCTTTTTTCAATAAGTTGTCGATTAGTCCATATTATTTTCTATCTCGGTCGGTTTGTATATGTAAACATAGATGGCGTTTTCTGAATGGCGGTGTTAATTCGCCGTGGATTGATGAGGTTTTCGGTTAATTATTTTTCGTTTTCGTCGGATTGGTGTCTTAGTCGTTTCTTTTGAATAATTAATGTGGATGTGTTTCTTTGATTTCTTTCGCTCGTTCGTGTTCTGTATTTCGAGGGAATCCGTGGGAGACTGAGGGCTGAATTCAGATAAAACCGTTAGATAATGTTGTGTATAAAGAAAGTCTCTAATGATATCCCTACTATCCCTACTTCCCTTCTAATATTATAAATTCGAAAGTGTGTATGTATGTATGTATGTTCCGTTTTCACGCTAAAACGGCTGAACCGATTCTGTTGAAATTTAATCCCACTAATATTATAAATGTGAAAGTTTGTGAAGATGTCTGTATAGATGGATGGATGGATGTATGGATGGATGTTTGTTACTCTTTCCCGCAAAAACTACTGAACGGATTTGGATGAAACTTTAGAGTAATATAGTTTATATATCGGAATAACACATAGGCTACAATTTATAAAGATTTTGTATAATGTTGCCATGATACGAGGAAAAGTATCAACTAAGTCGGCAAAAATCCTGAACTCTGAAAGCTGTCTTCGCGTGCGTTGCCTAAACCGTAAAAGTTACTTAAAGATAATTGGCTCGGCTTTACACCGAAACCGTAGGGTTCTAAGCGACTTGGGAAGGATTAATGGATGGACTGTATTAGGGCGAGTTCTGGGTCGCCTAGAAGGGAATAAGGGAAGAGGAGATGGATGCGGGAGGAGGTGATTGAGTGGGTATAGGATATTTCAAGGATGGAAGGCACTTACCTTATACAGCCTTCTTCGTTTCTTTTCCTCCTGGTGGTTTCGTGATATATATAGGAAGGTAGATGGCGCTACCAATAATGTACGGTGAAATTCTTTATCTATAGAGGCTCACTATGAAAAATTCAAGATGGCTGCCTTCACAAAATGGCGGATTACTTATTTTCCACAAAATACCTCAATACGGCTATCAAATAAAAGGGCTTGATTCGTAGAATAGAGCTCACTTTAAAAAATCCAAGATGGCTGTCGCCACAAAATGCCGGATTACATATTTGCCACAAATACCTCAACATGGGTATTGAATGAAAGGGCTTGATTGGTAGAATAGGCTAACTATGAAAAATCTAATATGGCTGCCGCCACAAAATGGCTGATTACATATTTTCCACAAATACCTCAATATGGGAGTCAAATGAAAGGGCTTGATTGATAGCATAGACCTTACTATGAAAAATCCAATATGGCTGTCGCCACAAAATGGCGGATAACTTATTTTCCACAAATACCTCAATATGGGTATCGAATGAAAGGGCTTGATTGGTAGAATAGACCTCACTATGATAACAGAAGTAGTGAGAAGTATTAACAAACAAAACTAAAAACTTGAAAATAAAATAAACTAAAAAAAACATTTTTCATTATGATAGAAATTTCACTTGCCCAACGATTTTATATTTGTCTGATCAATACCCCAGATTGATGAGAAGTTTGGTGCGATCTGGCAGCTAGGACTTACCGAATTACTTTTTAGCTTTTAAAAAATATGTTTTTTTTGCCGCGCAGCGTCATTCAAAGCGCTTACTATGAGTTGGCGCTCTTAAGCGCAGCGGGGCAGAGGGGCGGTCTGATTATGTACTTTGTGGTAATGCTTTCAGTTTTTATTTTTGCTGCTATTCTATTCAGAAGATACATATGCTCATCAATAACTTTAATAATATACCTACATACTAATCTTTACCTAAAGTTTGACGACTATGAAAACAAAAGTAATTTTAAGTAGGTATTATCAGTTTATATGTATGCTACACGGCTAATGTGCAGATCCGTTTGTGATGAAATTTGATATGGATAGTCTGAAACCTGAGGAAGTACAAAGGCTACTCTTTATTAAAATCTCATGCGGGCGAAGCCGCGGGCGAAAGCTAGTCCTCCAATAAATTTACATTAAAGTCACCACACACAACAACATTTTTATTTATTTTTGCAATTTTGTTTAATATCTCATCCATAATACGCTCGAAGCTATCATACAATGCTGAAGGAGGCCTGTATACACTTATTACAATAGATCTCCTCAGTTCCACACAGGCTACCTCAATAGTTCGCTCAACAGACAGACTTACAATATCATGACGCTCCTTAAATTTAAGTTGCTTATTAAGTAAAATCATCGAGCCACCATGTACTGCTTGCTGCCGGCTAAACGAGCTTCCTACTATATGATTACTGAAATTGAATATGAACTGGTTGCTTTTTAGCCAATGTTCAGTGATGCAAAATATATCAACAGCATTACAGTTCATAAACAATTCCATTTCTAAATCTTTATTAATCATACTTCTAATATTCTGATGTACTAATTTAATCAAATTTTTGTTATTATTATGTTTAAGTGTATTAGTCAATGAGTTACGAGTAATCTTATTATAGCTAGAGGTGTTTATTTATTTATGTTGTGTTCTCTATTGTCTCAGAATTTAATTTACTTTTACTTCCCATTACTGCCACATTTGATGAATTTAATTTCCATTACTGCCACAGTCCGATGGGACCGCACAACCAACATGACTTTAGGGAGATTGGGCGCAGGACCAACGGCATAACTTGCTTTAAGACTCCAAATTTCTATTAGATAATTCACTTTTTGTTCAACCTGGGATTCGAAGCCGAGACCTCACGACCCGCAGTCGTTTACACTAACGCAGGACCATAGGGGCAGCCAAATCGATCAATACTTATTTCGATGTTCGATACTACTATTTACTAAAGATAAAGACCGCAGTCCATAAAAAGGCCAAAAATTATTGTTGGGTTCATTAACCCCTTGAGTTTCCTACGGGCACGGTATGCCCGTAAGACAAATAGGCCGGTAGTGTCCTACGGGCACGGTGTGCCCATAAGGTTTTGTGTGAACTTCACTCCAGTGTTGTGTGATTGGTTACAATAATAAAAACGTTCATCGACTAGTTACAGGTTAACCAGCATAATACCATCAATTTTTACCATATTTCCAAGCTTGCAATCGAGAAAAATAACAAAATTGCTTATTTTGGTGCTCAGTTTTCTCCGTGACGCCATATTGCGCTGTGGCGATCAACTTAGTTGAATTTGTGATTTTTTTTAAATGTGTTCTCACCGCAAACGTTAAGTGATTGTATTAGTATTATATATTAAATTATTGACAATTTAGTGAATTATATGTTTTAAATATTTTTTTAGCCAGTTATAAAAACATTTACAAAAAAAGTGTTAGTAACTTTTGTGATGCAATTTTCGAGCGTTGGCCGCTAGCTGTCCTCCATATTTTAAATGATTATATGTAAGTATTTATTAATTACTTTACTAAAATATACATGAGTTTTTCACAAAATTGTCTTAGAATCCATTGTTAATAAGACATTTTGTATTGTTTTTACTATAAATAGGTATAAACATGTTTTGTGAGTGAGAAATGTTTTCCGTCGGATCATCAAAATGGCGCAAATATTTTCGCTGCTATGAATAAATGGTTATTGTGAAGTAATATCGGTGAACTGTGCTAAATTAATGTATATAACCGTCGCGTCGTCTACCCATGTCAATATTAGTGCAGTGAGAAAGGGAATTTCGTGAATAATTTATGTGTATTTTGGAAAAACTGCCTCGTTGGTCTCACGGAATAAATGAGCACGTGGGATCGGGAGGTCCCGGGTTTGATTCCTGGGTCGGGCGGTGTTATTGGGTTTTTCTGTCACGAAATTCTCAGTAGCAGCTCAGAGTCTGGAAATGTGCCCGGTACGGCGATAGGCTCGCCCCTTATTACGTGGGACTAAAGTATATCTGGCGAAAAGTGGGTGTAGAAATACACCTCTGCCTACCCCTTCGGGGATAAAAGGCGTGACGATATGTATGTGTGTATGTATGTATGTATGTATGTATGTAGTAATTTCTGAACTGTATACGGTTAAAAATTTACGTCATATAATTATACCAAACGCGAGAAAATTAATGTTTTATAACCTAGGATCTTATAAACGTTACATCCTCAAAATGGCTGAACACTACCGGAGAAAAAGCATTTTAGAGCGGGGCATGCGAGGGGTTAAGACGTAGAATCATCTATTTGCTCAAAGCATAAGCATATATGGTTATTTTTTACACTATAAGCAGAAAAATACTATAAGCTGAGGCTTTCAGGCAATCATGACATTTATATATTTTTTATTTATATAATAAAAAAATTTAGACTTCTCTGATGTTAAAAAGAAATGAGGTTGAAACTAATTTAAAAACCTATAATTAGCTAGATTTATCCCAAACAGCAAGGGATGATATTAAGCAAATCCATATAAATATTAACTTAGGACCTAAAAAACAACGCCCCGGCAGTTGCCAAACCCACACATTCTACGCAGCATAAAACGAATCTGAAATCCGATTGCAGTCAGAAATCGTATCGTATCGATATTCCAATGTGAGAAAACCGATTTTAGGAAACGCAAAACAATACTACGATAACGCAAACTACTTTAATCCAAACCAAACATTGCAAGCGCAACCAAACTACAAAGTAAATCTAAAGCTTACGTTTTCGATAGTTTTCATATTCATTCGTTCTCTTTCACACTACCAAACGACTAGTTAGTTAGAATGAGAGAGAGCGAATTTCATTTCCCTTTCTTTCTAACTTACTGATCCGTTGAAAGAGCGAAAGAGATGAAGCGAATTTTACTGTCGCCAAGCAAGCGAATCGTTTTTGATTTTGGCGGTTTTATGAATTCCAGATTGAATAGATAAAATAAAACTAAATATCGAGGCGATAATATGTAATTCAGATTGCAACTATTTAATGTTTATTTTGAAAATTGCAAATAGTTATTAGGAATTTTGTTTGGAGAGTTTTATTTGACTTGATTGGTCTCATGCCTAAAATACAAAAAGATTTCGATTGTTTACGTTTGTCGTACGCTACGCTCCAACATCCGCTACTGAAATCGATTTCTAAAATCGGTTTTTGAAATCGGTTTCAAAATCTGAAATCGGATATTTATCGGTTTGCGTAAAAGTCCGAAAACGCCCATGCCTAAAGGGTATACGTTTAAACGGGTTATAATAATCTACTAATTAATTTCTGCTTACAGATAGGGTAACCATAATAAAAGATAATGTAAATTTACATAATAAGCGTAACATTAAATTTTAGTCCCTGCCTTTAGGCAAACAAATATGATATCGAAGCAAGAATAGCTTTGGTTTAAGAATCGTTTAACCGTTTACCAACGATTTACCGTTTAACGGTCAGTGTTGGGGGTTCGACTCTCAAAGGAAGTAAACTTTGATTTACTTCAGTATCACGATCATCAGCCTACCATAGTCCACTGCTGGATATATGTAGGCCTCTCAAATAGCACACCTCTGTGCCCAATTTTCGGGTCCTCGTTTCCAGCCGCTACCAGCCTTTTTGCGTATATCATCACTCCACCTACCCGGAGAGCGTTCTACGCTACGTACTCGTATGCCAAGGCACGGTCATTACTCTGTTTAATTAACTTATGAGCCATTTATTATAATTGTGCTTGTAGTAGGAGAAGGAACACTCCGAAATTAAACCAACATTTAGGGAGCATACCCGAAAACAAACCCCAATCCAAGGTGTCAACCGACCCGTGCCGAGGGATTCGTGGCCAGAGGGCAAGCTGGTCGCAAACGGAGGGTGCATGTGTTGGTGGTCACAGGGCACAGCTGGGATTCCACCTTATCCCCGTAAAGGGCTCTGCGGGGACGGACATTTTAAATCCCTAATGCTCGTGGGAGCGCTATGGGAACTGAAAATTATATTTCTCCAGACGGCGGCAACGCGGTTCGCAGCCCATCACGTCTCGTTTCCCGCGAGGGCGAAAAGCGGCCTACGGAAAGCCGGTTTGCAACATTAAATGTTGGAGGAGGAATATACAGTAAATTGAATGAAGTATGCCAGATGATGGATGATAGAAAGATTGATGTTCTATGTGTGAATGAGACAAAAAGGAAAGGCCCCACCAAGCATGACAGCTACACGGCTTATTGGTCTGGGTTAGGCAGTACAACCAGAGCATGCAAGGGAGTTGGTTTAATACTGTCTGCGCGAATGAATGAGTGCGGTAAGGAATTTGAATGTGTAAATGCTAGACTATTGTGGATGAGAATGAAAGTAGGACTTACTCGTCTCTTTATTGTAGGGGTTTACGCCCCGGTCAATATAGTAGCGGGTATGTCACAGCGAGAACAAGACGAAAAGCAGGAATTTTGGGAGAATTTAAGAGCGATTTTGAGGAAATGTAAGGATAACGAAAGATTGATCTTGTTAGGTGATTTCAATGGATGGTTGGGAGTAAAACGAGATGGATTTGAAAGGGTTTTAGGTGTATTTGGTGATGAGAGTGTAAATGAAAATGGAAAAGTAATGCTCGAGGTTTGTTTAGAGTGGAGCCTTTGTGTGACAAACACCATGTTTGATCACAAAGGGATACACATGTATACGCGTGAAGCTAAGAATGTTAGAAGAAGTATGATTGATTTTGTAATTGTAGATGAACGTATATACAAGGGTGTATCGAGGGATCGGCATCCACACAGACCACTTCTTTGTGATGAGCCGGATAAGAGGGCTTTTTAAAGGATGGCGACACCAAGAACATAACGAAAATAAGGTCTTGGAAAGAATAAAAGTAGAAAATTTGCAAGAAAAAGATGTGAAAGATGAGTATAAGCGAAGATTGATAGCAAGATTTGAGAGGTTCGATGGCATAAATGATATGGAAGAATTGTGGCAATCTTTTAAAAAAGAGATAGTATGTGTATCGTCTGAAGTATGTGGTGTGATCAAGAGAAGGAAAATACGAAAGGTTAAGAATACATGGTGGGACAAGGATGTACAATCAGCAGTGTCAGAGAAGAAGAAAGCGTGGTTAGATTGGTTGGCTGCCAGAGCAAATGAAAGAATGGGCAAGGCAACGAGTGATGACATAGATGAAGCAAGAAAGGAGTTTGTTAGGTCTAAAAGAATAGTGAAAGTAAATGGTTAAAAGGAAAAAAGAGGAAAAGAAAGATTAGTTTGATAGCAGACTATCTGAAGATTTCCGGAGAAACATAAAGTTTTTCTGGAAATCCGTTCGTGCAGTTCGAGGAAGGACTCAATCTTCAGAATACACGTCAATCAGAAACAAGAATGGAAAGATATTGAATGATGAATCATGCGTGCTGAAGAGATGGAAGGAGTATTTTGAAGGATTATTTGAAGGATCGGCGATAGAGACATCGATCGACGAAATAGCAACGAAAAAAAATGGTAATAATAGCAATGATGAAAGCGATATTGGTATGGATGAGATTGTGAAGGCGTTCGGAAGTATGAAATTAGGTAAGGCTGCAGGGTATGATAGGATTACAGTTGAAATGCTGAAGGCTGGACAGGGCATCATAGTTGGTCAACTGCAGCGCTTATTTAACTTGTGCTGGAGCACCGGCCGAGTACCTGATGACTGGGCCACAGCGTTGGTTGTGCCTCTTTATAAGGGAAAAGGCTAGCAACAAGACTGCAAGAACTATAGAGGCATTAACCTTCTCAGCATTGTTGGCAAACTGTATGCGAAGGTACTGATTGAAAGAGTTATGGAAGTAACCGGCAAGAAAATATGGGATGTAAAAGCAGGATTCCGAAAGGGTATGGGGTGCACGGATCAAGTCTTTTCCTTGCGGTGCATAGCTGAAAATATTTTGGCCAAAGGTCAAAAGGTCTATTGCGCATTCGTGGATTTGGAAAAGGCTTACGATAAAGTGGTGAGGAATGAAATGTGGTCGGTACTGTCGATGTATGGGGTGAACAGCAGTCTCATACGAGCTCTGAAATCTCTTTATGAAGATTCTAGAGCTTGTGTAAGGGTAAATGGGTCGTACACGGATTGGTTAACCATCGAGACAGGTGTTAGACAGGGATGTGTAGTGTCGCCGTGGCTGTTCAACCTCTTCATGGACAGTTGTTAGCAAGATTTGAAAAATAGTGACTGTGGATTAAGGATGAAAGAGTTACTTGACAAATGCCTCCTTTATGCTGATGATCAGGTTATACTTGCGTCTTCAGCGGAGGAGTTACAGAAGATGGTAACAATCATACATGGTGCGTTAGAGAGGAAAGGTATGAAAGTGAATGTAAGTAAAACGAAAGTTATGGTTTTTGAAAAGGAGGAATACGTTACGCCTTGTAATGTTATGATCGATGGACAGCGAGTGGAGCAAGTGAAAGAGTTTGTATATTTAGGTACGCTGTTGACGAGAGGTGTTAAGAATGTAGAAGATATTGAAAGAAGAGTTAATGCAGGTAATTGAGTGAATGGAGCTCTGAAGGCGTTTATGAATAGCCAAAACGTGTCCAAAAAGGCACGATTGGCTGTGCATAGAGGGGTTTTAGTACCTACTCTTATGTATGGTAGTGATAGTTGGGTATGGCAGAAGAGTCATGAAAGTAGAATAAATGCTGTAGAAATGAGAGCACTGAGAAGTATGTGTGGTGTTTCTTTGACTGACAGAGTAAAGAATTGTGTGATGAGAGAGTGTTGTGGGGTAAAAGAAGATGTAGTGACAAGCATTGAGAAAGGTATGCTAAGATGGTTTGGGCATGTGGAGAGGATGGATGGCGAAAGACTGACCAAACAGATATATAAGGCAAGTGTGGAAGGAACAGAACGAAGGGGAAGACCTAGGCGGATGGTCTTTGACCAGATTGGAGACATCCTGAAAAAAGGACAGGTCAGAAGTACCCTTAACAGAAGAGCATGCATGAGAAACTTGATGGGAGTGAATAAAGCAAGAGAGGTATGTCAGGATCGTTGCAAATGGCGTTCCGTAGTCTCTGCCTACCCCTCCGGGAAACAGGCGTGAGTCTATGTATGTATGTATGTGCTTGTAGTCAAAGATTAAGAATACAAACTGTCACTACCCCATTTCATTCCGTGGGTGTCTTAAGAGGCAGATGGAAAGTACACGAGCCAAATAGAGGCCTGTGAAAGAGACAGAAAACTCGAAATCAAACTCTATGTTAACACGTCTGGCCAGCGCCGTTTACAAGGCTGAATCATCCTATTGCCTGACAAGGCTATACTGATGTAAGCTAGGGAAGATCTATGTCCAACAGTGGAAATGTAATAGGCTGAATATGAGTTGTTCTGGCAAGTCTGTGTATTCTAAGGCTTCTAAGTATTCATTTATTGTATATTTGTAAAGTCACTTCTCATTAATTATTCTCAGAACTCAGATTGAAATGTTTGTTAAGGCTGAGCATTTCCCAGTATTTTACCATTCTTAAAAGTGTTATATTTCGTCAAAATGTGTGTGTTGAGTGTAAGGTTTTCTTGTTTCAATGATATGAAATGCTATTGTTAATGTAATAAGATGAACGAAAAAGCAACAATCTGTAAATCGATTTCAATGCGCTTTAAAAACAAAGATGTATTATTTGTGAAATGAACAGTTTTCCTTTAAATATAACTTTTGTTTATGAATAAGAGATAATATAAAACGAGCTTAATTATTGCAGGTTTACGCACAGGAATTTTCAATTTTACATTTTACTAGCTGAATTCGTGGTTTCACCCGTGGTTTTAGAGCTATTGCTCCACATTCGTAGCTCATAGGGTTATGTTACATAGCTTGTAGCCTTAGTCGATAAATAGGCTATCGAAAACACATAAAGAGTTATTCAAATCGAACCAGTAATTTCTGAGATTAGCGTGTTCAAACAAGCAAACTTTTCAGCTTTATAAAAATAGTATAGGTGAGTTTATTTCTTCATGTCGTGTCAGCTTCGGTTTATATTAAAATATGCGACCACACAAATGGAACCAGCCACAGCTATGGCGTTATTTGTAGCCCCATACAGCTCGGCCAAAGAACACGTTACGATGAGTTTACTGTAGCAATAATAATTTGATGTCCAAATTAAAGCAATCGTAATAATTACATCTCTGCTTTTGAGGGTTCATCGTGGTATTATTTCTGATCATCATCATAATCGCCCTAGCATTATCCCGATTACATCCAAGATTTACACGCCTTAGAGCCCGAGGTCCGCTTACTGGTCTTACCAGATATGACAGAATATCAACTTTTCCACAGAGCGACTGCCGTCTGACCTCCGCGACCCAAAGGGATAGCGATATTCCATGGTTTAAACCTATATATTATTTCAGCCTATTAATATTTCAAAACACATAGTGAACCTACCTACACGTGGATAGCTACTCGTATGTTATTTTAAATTGTTGCGCCCGCTGCAAGGTAATAGAGTTTGAAATTGTTTTAGCGTGCTGAAATTAGATATAAATGTTTTAGAGCCAAGGCACACATGGCGGAGTTGCACTGCTTACAACGAGGGCAAGCAGAGAGCCTGGTTAGCGTGATGCTAAATAAAATGTGATTTATGAACGGTTGTTTTAATACTGGCTGTTATTGGTATTAATCCATTGTCTAATTTATCATCACTAGTCTTGTTTATAATCTGTCCTATTGAGCTCTTCTATTTACGAGAAGGGCTAGGCTGTATTCTAACACGCTGTTCAGACGCATCCAGGCAATATTCACATGTCAGTTCGAGAACATTATGGACAACACTCAGATATGCAAGATTTCTGACAATACTTTCTTTCACTGTTTACTTAGCAACTTACTTCGCAATTCAATTCGAAAAGTCAGTAGTGCGCTTCGTGGGTATGAACTAGAGATGTAAAGAACTCGAGTCTTTTGAGTCCTAAATTTTAGGCTCAGCTGACAAATTGCACAGGTCGAGTCCTTACAACAAGACCCCCAGGCAAGAGCACTTAAGTTTACATAGAGACTTGAGCGCAACATGGCGCTCAGGTCGTGATTCGAGCTCGAGTCGTTTTACGCGATGAGTCGCGCTCAAGTTCTTTTCCATTTGGAGCTCCTTTATAAATAAACAGAAAATAAAACATAAGTCGGAATAAAAATAATATAGGAATATAATATAGGAAGAATATAATATAGAATAATAATAATATAGAAGTAAAAATATAATATAGAAGAATATAATATAGGATCAACCTTGATATGCTCAAGACTTGATACACTCGAGCTCTTTTTTTAGACTCGAGTTCTTTTTGAGACGTGAGCTTCTTATTAAGATTTGAGCTCTTTTTGAAATACGAGTTCTATTTTGGCGCTCGAGTTTTCGAGAAAGGACTGGAGCTCGGATCGACTCAAGGCTCTGAGTTTTGTTAGTACACCGAGTCTTGTAAAATTGAGCCGAGTCTATCGAATTAAGACTCAAAGACTCGAGTTCTTTACATCTCTAGTATGAACTCGAGACTTTCTGCATAGCAATCTGCTAGTCTCTCCACAAGGCTATCACTACCTCATTATCATCATCAGTCTGCCTTAGTCTACTGCTGGATATCTCCAATGGCACTGCGCCCGATTTTTGGCTTCTCGTGTCCAGCCGCTTCCAGCCATCTTTGCGTATATCGCTACCTATCATTGTTTAATTATTTGTAAGGTATTCTTGTAACAGCAACATTGTTCCGAAAACATAAATGGAAATATTGTAGACAGGCTATTGTTATCCGTTAAATCTTTTTCTGTTTTTTGTTTAGTCATAAAACCTAACCTATATACCCAAAAGTTTGATCAAGACCGTAGCCTAAGGCTGCTAGTCTATTTCTAAATTAAACTTTCCTTCTATACCATTCCAATACAACAAACTTAACTAAAATAAACTAGTAGTAGGAATCCGATACATTAAAAGCGGTACATTATCAATCAAAGTTTCAATCCAACTATATTTGACCATTTCGAACCGTAGAACGCTACAACCTGAAAGTTATTTTTAATTTAGCTTCAATAGATAGTGCAGCTTTCTATGTAACTTGCATTTTTGCCTGAATATGTACAAAAAGCCGTGAGATTTTTTCGACTTCAAAAGGGAGGATTATATTATTGCTATTTTTAGGTTAGGCCTGTCAAATAGGAATACATATTTTATGTGAAATAAATTACATATTTTATGGCCAAACATGCCAATTGCCAATATAATTGCAGTGTCATTCATCTCTTCATTTTAAAAAACGTAATTCTACTTTTTTTATTTTGTTGATTATTTGTATTCTACTTGACAGCAAAAAGATATTATGTCACTATGTTAAATACAACTAATACAGACGACAGCAGGCATAGGCCTCCTGCAAAGTAGAGCGACGATCTGGGGCCCAATTCTACTAAATAAATACAGTTTCGATATAATGTCAATGTCATACTTACGTCACAAAAATCGTATTCTTCTATAATTGAATGAAATCGTAACGAGATCGTAAATTGGAACAAGTGTCAAAATATGACGACGAACTGTTAATTTCAAATTATACGATAATGGCAGTAGGTTATCAGAATACCGCTTTTGAGTCCATTGAAAATATAATATCACTTTCATATAAAAATACGAGAATTGGGCCACTAGTTGAGATCGCGGGAAGCGGTTGGATGCGGGCGCCTTAAGATCGGTCTGTGTAGAGAACCTTGGCATGTCCAGCAGTGGACGTCTCTAGGCTGACATGATGATGTCCTACACTATTTCATACAAAATACATTTTGTTTAACAAGCTTGGTTGTAGGTATTTACGTTGTCTCGATACCTCTTCCAAGGCCTGCCTTGACACGCGTTCTAGCATCTATATTGTAGAAATCCTTTGGCAACGGTCTCCCTGTATCCCTACAGCATTTCTTGTTTGGATATTAATAAATTTTCCGTACGTACTAAAGTAGCGCGTAAGATAAAGATCCTTCTCACCTGTCACAAAATGTTTTGTTATTTTGAAAGGGACATACTTATTTAGTAGAAGTGCTTAGTTTCGGAAATAGACCATAGAGGGTTCGAAATAAGGGATTTAACGTTATAAGTAGACTATTGCTTTGTAAGGTAACGATGAACATAGGAGACATAAACTGTATATTATTATATCAAATTCTTTACTGACTTACTGACAGACAACGTACAACCAAAACTATTGAAGCTGAAATTTGGCATTTATGAGGACTTGCCCGAAATTTCCACTGCATCGGAAAGAAATAGTTGAATTTAAATAAAATGTGTGATCGTAGCTAAAGGTATGTTCTGACAGAACATAAATCGTTTGAATTAAGGTTTTTTTATACCGCTATAATCTATCGAATTTTTTTGAATTCATGGCTAGTACACTGCTCGTCATTCGATCGTAGCAGCTTCACGATGCGGAAAATATTTCTTCTATAGAAATGCGGTTGAAGTATTTAATTGCTGGATGCTAATAACTAAAATGCTAACTGATGGTTGAAAGAAGTTCAATTGGGCTGAAACATTAACTAAAATTGAAGTCCGCCGCTAATTTTGTACGAATTTCACCACCTTTTATAGGTATGGTATGGTATGGTTTGATTTTCCGGTTTGGAATTTGTTTGGCTTGACGTATTTGTTTTCACGTTTGAAAATGCTTTTCTTTTATTAAATGTCTTCAACTGTAGTTAATAAAATAAACCATGTTTTCCATTTCAACAATGAGCTTAGTAAAGTACAGCGAAAATTAATATCATATTGACAATATTAATTTATATTATAAAAGATAACTGAGTTTATGTTTTATTTTATACTTGCTGCTGCCCGCTACGTCGTCTGCGTAAACGCTATACAGCACCAAAAATACCTACGATTATACCTATTAAAATAACATTCATTTACCCGTTTCTTCTTTACATTTCATATCTATAGAAAGTGCAGTAACAGAGGGAGACTGTCTTTTGTCAAATTGACCTTTAGTGAAAGGAAATTTACAAACTGTGGAGCAACGGATGCACACTCGCTCGAAGCAACAATTTAAATATGGGTTACAAAGATATTCTATTGCTAATCTAAAACATCCAAGCACCTAATCATATAGGCACATAAAAAGTCAGTTAAAATGTTTAGGAGTAGTTCGTGGCATACTCAAGTACAGCATATTACCACAGTCAAATAATCCATACAGTTGTTCGACGAACGCGTCTAGACGGGTCAATCGTGCGGGGGGCAAGAGGTGAGACGCGGGAAGAGCGGTACCTACTTACGTATGTCGCCTTAGTTCCCAACTAGGTACATATTTTTGGGGGCTGGCGCATGCTTGTTTTTTGTTCGTTACTTATTTATTTGCTTATGAATATTAATTTAGATGCTGCATACGACTTGTACTGTGAGACATTGCAATGCTTTATGCTGCTTAAAGATTTAAAGAAATAAGGATTTAAAAAATCTGCGATTTCATCAATTTACTTACACCAAAAAATAAAATGTCATTAATTATAATTAAGTATTTAAATTATTTTGAAATGTATTTACCTATAACCACTTAAAATAATATGCACGTACCTACTAATCTACTGACATTTTACGATATCTCATGTTTGGCCCAGTCACAGAATAAAGGAGTAATTACTGTCCGTAAACAACAAGGCAGACGTAAGAAAATATGCGTTTTAAGGAAATATTCGATTCAAGTGTGATTATAATTTCTTGCAATAAGTACCTAGTATTTTCGTATTAGGTAAGTACCTATCACATATTATTATATACCTTGGTAACGGCGCGGCTTAGCTCAAAAATAACCATATTTTTGGCCCCCTTTTATAAACCCCACACATGTTCTCCGTAACCTCATAGCCCGGAGACCCATGCAGTAAATGACCGTGGTATCTATTTCTTTACCTTGACGTAGCATGAAAATAAATCTGCAAAATACTTCATATCCATATAGGCTCTGCAAGCTGATCCAACGGTTACCCATCCATTAAACGACCGCTATGTCAATCGCTTTATTTTAACTTGGTTGGTATGATAAAGACCAAATGAAAAATGCTTCATATTCTTAACCGCCTCCCACGACACCTGTGGGATGAAATAGGTGCTGACTGTGTATGCAAAGCTGTCACCGCACGAAAAAATGCTAACTGTTTTATAATAATTATTTATCGGTAATTATTGTAATATAATAAATAAGTGAATTACAGTATAATATCCATGTAACGTAGCAATTGTTTTATTTTTCTATAATAAATAGACGGTATTTGAATAAGTAGGTATTGTTTACATGTGGCAGCCCTAGTCTCCTTACCCTTGTCTAGACGTTGTCGGCTTTTTATTCGAGATCAAAGGCGTCAAACTACTGTATGCTCTTTATACTGTGATATTACATAGCATTTTAAATATAGTCTGGCCAAATTAGACCAAAAACAGGGCTGAGGTTACAATAATTCGCAACCAGCTGAAATTTTGATTGACGAGGTTGTTCAAAACACCATTATAAATAAAGTCTAATAAGTCCACCCCTAGAATAAAATTACACGGGGTCAAAAGTCACTAAAACGGGTTTTTCGCTATTTTCAGCCAAACGGTACGTTTTATCGTATAATTAGTCCAGACAAAAGTAACTTGCAGATCACATAATTATCTGCAAAAATAATTTTTTATTTCGAGATTTGTCTCTCTCTTATTTTAAAAAATCAAATTGGAGGGACGCCCATTTTACCACTTTGGAAGCGCCTATCTTTCAAACGATTGACTTTGAGAAACAATAGTTTTAGGAAAATCAATTTAATTTTTAAAGAACTATGTATAGACACCAATTTTTTTTTCTTGAATCTGTTCCATATATTTAGCCTTACTTTATTAGCCTTACTTTCCTATTTTATTTTTTATTTTTGACCCTTTGTAATTCTTTTCCCAGATGTCGGAACAATGAAGACTTTTTAGATTTCATGTATAATGAGGTTTTGAACAAACCTACAAATTTTTAGCTGGTTGCGAATTAGTGTAACCGCAGATGTCTAAATTGATCGAACTAATATAACTGCCTCCGTGGTCCAGTGGATAGCGTATGCGACTGCTGATCGGAGGTCCCGGGTTCGATTCCCGGGTCGGGCAAAAATAAGTGCTGGTGATGTGCTTAGTAACGGAAATAGGCTCGCCTCCTATTACGTGGGACCTAAATATTAATGGCGAAATGTGGGTGTTACACGTGTTCACATCTGCCTATCCCTTCGGTGATTCAGGCGTGAGTCTATAAATATTTAAAAAATATATTATTTACAGACATTTGTTAGCGCATGCCTTCTTCTCCTTCTGTATACTATTTTCACAGTCCACTGCTGGACTTATGCGTCTCCTAATTTACTTAACAGGTTCACTGGGAGTCAGTAAGAGGTGTTAGACTACTATATTATACCGCGCTGCACATACAGGTCTTGATGTGGAGTTTTCCGTCTTTCCATTAAAACGCTTCACGTATTTTCCTCAGACGCCTTTTACGACACCTACGGCATAAAAGGGACGGTGTCATTTTGTATCTTTAATCTGTAACGGTATGTCATTTCAATCAAATCCATTTCAACCTTTTCAACTTCACTCTATGGCGTTCCATCCCTTTTATCTATTACAATCCTTGCCTTACAACCTAATCTTAATAAGCCAAGTTCATCTATGTACGTCTGTTATAGCGCAGTAATGTCCATTTACTCTCAGTCATCGCAGGAAACCTGAGTTGGAAGGCGCAATTAGTGACACGCAGACTTGCGTGCGACTATCTTTGATACATAGCGCTTGTTATCGTGAATCTGGAAGCTGGAATAAGGTAGTTTTATAAACATCCGGCTTTGCGTGGAGATACACCGTTGTGTTAGAATAATATCGGCGTTGTTTATAAACTCTGTCACTGCTGGGGTATGTCCTTTTCACTGTAAGGAGAGTACAGTCTACTACGCTGTCCAAATGCGGGTGGCAATCTTCTTATGACTTTCGAGAACGTTACGGAGTACTCTCTTTTCAGAAATGTGGCAAAACAACATGAATGAGCGAATTTATACATCTTTGTATAAAATAGATACTGTATGTCTGTCTGTTATTTTAAAATAACAATTTTTTTATCTTTTCTGTAAACTTTAACTGTTTCGTATTATAAATAATTAGTTACTCGATTCCAAGGCAATAACGGTGATTTTTATTTTTTCCTGTCTGTCTGTATTTCTGTTTGTCTGAGGTAATCTCTGGAATGGCTGAACTGATTTAAACGGTACGTTCATTGGAAGATAGAAGACTTTATGAGGATGGGGAGGACGTTAAATGATGATGTATTTGTGGCGTTGTTGTTGAGATAATAAGAAAGCTGGTTGTTAATATATCGGTTGCTTAAAAAATTAGGATGATTTTGTGAGTAAATGATAATGTTTTCATTCGTCTTTATAACAACTAAAAATGTAATACACACGTTATTTCTAAAACGTTGTGGTTTAGAACCCGAGACTCTGCGTCCGTTACTTTCTTCACTATCTGTACCAAGATAATACAGGCCATCGGAGCTTTTTAAGGTCCATGTGCACCAATATTTAATCAGCCGTTAAAATATGAACACAATCATTTATGCAAAATTTTCCGATCACCGCAGGATGCTCCATAGTTATTGACGTTAATAATTAATAATCTTGCGGTTGCCTCTCTGGCCTTGGGTAAAATATTGGTTACTTTGTAAGGGAAAATATCTAAAGGCATTATTGGCATTATTTATTAAGGAAACATTTTAATGTGTTATGGAAGGGATTACAATCTTAACTTGATACAAATATTTCGTCACGGTTGTGATGTTTTATTACTTTTGATGAGATGAATGTAGTTTACTATATAGGTAGTTACTGTAAATGTGATATATTTGTTAAATATTTTCTTAGATATATAGCAAGGTATTAACAACATTGAAAACTTTTTAGGCGTTAAGATAATCTGTTGCGGTACTCAAAGATTGGATTAAATTGGTTGTATTCACTCATTTATCAAAAATATGGAGATGAGTCTATATTCAATTTACAAGGCTCAAAACGTAATGGCGAAGCCAAGAAATCATTTCTCATTTTCATCCTTCTATAAATTGCTTTTTCTAAAACTAGAGTATTTTTCTGGTGAAGTCGGGCCTTAGAGTGTA
Source organism: Euclidia mi (assembly GCA_944739405.2). Lineage (NCBI taxonomy): Eukaryota > Metazoa > Arthropoda > Insecta > Lepidoptera > Erebidae > Euclidia > Euclidia mi. Next base: position 57,811,349 of record OX123199.2, read on the forward strand.
TTAGGTAATGGTGGATTGTTGATTTGGGATGAAGGTTAAATCCTTCTTCAGAAACAGACCAATTTTTATACAAGTTTCGATCGCATGAGTAGATACTCGAAATAACTTTGTATTACTTTTATCCTCCGGTCACTACGACCCTGAAAAATAATACAATGTCGAGCTGAATATTCTAGCTGAAAAACTATACCGGATCGTAAAAACAATATAGCATTTATATACTTTTATCGAAAGAGTTATATAATATAAAAATATATATAAACTTTTCAGGCACTAATCGTAAGAAAGCGAAATCCTGTATTTAGTTTGTAATAATAACTTACCTATGTTCTACAAGTAAAGAATTTTGAAGTTGAAACTGGATTTGAATTGCATGTGGCGGAGGTGACGGAGATAACGCTAGCCTCCTTCTAAAACAACATTAAATTCAACCGTTGCTTAACAAAAAACACTTAGTAATGCTCAACTTAACAAATCGCCTCTTTATATTCTAAGCGCATATCAACAATGAACTCAATATCCCACAATTTACCTTTTAAAGCTCATCTACCAAAAGAGATCAAGTATAACCCTGAACAGTGAAATCGACCAATCGGAAATGCAATAGCTTTTTTAGGTCGAAACCTTGGTCTCCTCACTATCCTAGCCTAAAATTGAGCAAGAATTTCGAACGGAATATCTCTCGCTTGATTTAGGAGCGATTTACATAGGTTAATAGAGGGGGGTCAGTATATCTTGTTTAATGCGAACGTTTCATTGGTGATACCTAACGGAAATCGTCTGATTTTAGAGCGCCAGGTTGGCGTTACTTAGTCATCCATTATTGTGAGGACGGTTAAGCTACTGCTGTCACAGTCTATCTACAGATGGGAGAATTGGCTAACGACAGGTAAATTCTGACCATTTTCTAAACGCCGTACTTACAGTCTTTAGTTTGATGAGATACTAAATATTGCTCTTTTCATCGTTTTTATTAGAAATGGGGCCAGGTTTAGGCTGCTAGCAAGATTCTATTAATCTTGAGTGAAGCAACTATAAAATATGGTATGTCTTGACTCGTCGACTGAGCCGCGCTTTAATTATCACTTATTTTAGAACAAAACGTAGTTTGATGCCGCTGAAAAATTAGTATTGTGTGTCTACCTAGCATTATACTCGTAAAATACATCGATGGATAAACAAAAATGTTATAGTAAGTCAAGTTAAGTCCCTATCTTGAGAATGCTAATATCTATATTTACACTGCCTTGACATACTTATGAAAAGAGAACTGAACCAATAACCTCTTCTGCGATAACTATTAATTACTAGAATACTACGTAACTCGTTAATAATAAATACTCTAGCGAAACTATGACGTTGACCGATATTGACCTTCACTTCTCCAAGGTCATCTTCGGTCAAGATCAAAGTAACTCACCGGTGTTTAATAGTGCCTCGTAATACGGATAAATGAAGACCAATTAAATCGACACATTCAAGCGTGAGAAAAGTTCAAGGTCACCACAAGGTCAAGGTGAACAAATATAAATTTCGCAAGAATTTATTGTGCGGTTCTTTATAGAATTTTATTTTTAAGTACCTCCCACGGGATTGGTCTTTTGGGTACCTATTTATTTACCAGACTAGCGCTTAAAGTAAATGTTTTTAGGGTCCCGTACCTCGAAATGAAAAAACGGAACCCTTATAGGATCACTTTGTTGTCCGTCCGTCTGTCAAGACCCTTTTTCTCAGAAACGCGTGGAGGTATCAAACTGCAATTTATATCAAATAGTCAAATCTACGGTCCCTTGTGGCTGTGAAAAAATCAAACTTCTAAGCCAACGCAATCAAAAGATACAGCCGTTTATGCTGCAAATTTCCGCAAATACTCGAAACGCAAAACCTACAGGGTACTTCCCGTGAACTCAGAATCTTAAAATTTGGTACAAAGCAATGTCTTATAGCACGCATAAAGGAAAAATTGCGAAAACCGTAAATTTTTAGCTACATCATATCATAAAAATATGTTTAATAAATTTAAAGTTATTACCATTTTCTCATGAACGCGTAAAGGTATTAAATTGAAATTTATATCAAATACTCAGGTCTAAAATACATTGAAGCTGTAACAAAATCAAACTTCTATGTCAACGGAATAAAAAGCAACAGCAATTTAAGCTGCATATTTTCTCGCAACTACTCGCAAGGGAACCAAAACCTACAGGGTACTTCCCCTGAACTCAGAATCTTGAAATTTGGTACGAAGCAATGTCTTATAGCACGCATAAAGGAAAAATTGCGAAAACCGTAAATTTTTTGTTACATCATATAATAAAAATATTTTTAATAATTTTAAAGTTACTAGCCCTTTCCTTATGAACGCATAGAGGTATTAAATTGAAATTCATATCAAATACTCAAATCTATAATATCTTTAAGCTGTAACAGAATCAAAGTTCTAAGCCAACGCAATCAAAAGATACAGCTGTTTATGTAGCAAATTCTCGCAAATTTTCGTAACTCACACGGGAATCAAAACCTACAGGGTACTTTCCGTGAACTTCGAATCTTGAAATTTGGTACAAGGCCACTTTTATAGTACAGATTAAGAAAAAAATTCCATATATGTAAATTTTTAGTTACATCACTTAATAAGAACATTTTTAACATTTTAAAGTTACTACATCTTTCCTCATGAACGCGTAGATTTATTAAATTGAAATTAATATGAAATACTCAGGTCTATAACACCGTCAAGCTGTAATAAAATCAAACTTCTGTCAACGCAATCAACAGAAACAGCAATTTAAACATTATTTTCAAACTCGCAACTACTTGCAAGGGAATCAAAACCACAGGGTACTTCCCGAACCAAAACTCAAAATTTGGCACGAAGCAATCTCTTATAGCGCAGATAAAGGAAATAATTTGGATAATTTTTAGTAACATCATATATGTAATTAAAATATTTTTAATAATTTTAAAGGTGCTACCCCTTTCTTCATGAACCCGTAGGGGTATAAAATTGAAATTCATATCAAATGCTCAAGTCGAAACTAAAGTGTATTTCCAGTCGATATAGAATCTTGAAATTTGTCATAAAGCAACGTTTTATAGCACATAGGAAAAAATTTGAAAACCCTAAATTTTAGTTATATCACATATTTTTTAAATAATTATAGATACCTACAGGTTTGTACGGAACCCTCGGTGCGCGAGTCCGACTCGCACTTTACTGGTTTATTTTTGTAAGTGATGGCTGATGCACGAGTTTATAAAAATAAATGTTGGACGAGTTATCATTTTTATACAGCCAATATACACAAATTACACCCAAACTCGAAACAACAACTTATGGATCACACAAAGCGTTGTCTCGTGTGGGAATCGAACCCACAACAGGAAAAACGAAAACTAAGTTCATTTAGTTCTTCTTCTATTTATATACAATGAACTGAATAAAAAAAGAGCATGATAATGTTTATAAAATTGTACAGGAATCTTTTTGCAACCTGTGTGTAATTATAATCTTTAAAACATCACAGAGAAAATTCTTTCTACATAGTGTTCATTTTTATCTTAACACAGTATCATCAATCTGTCTTAAGTAAGCAATGTTGGGCTTTCTGAACGATTTTTTAAGCTGCCTTTTTTATATCATTAACCCGTTTCCGTGCAAACAAATTACATTCTTTGCAAAAAGCTGTTTGCCTTACCGTAAATAGTGTCATGATTTATACATTACAAACTCTGTAATACTTTAAAAATATTGTAGACGTTCCTTCCTCACTTCGATCTTAGAGTACAGAAGATTTCAAATATTTTTTTCACCACAGCAGCTCAAATATGCCGCTTTTGCTGCATGACAACAGTGAACAAAACGCGATTTTGATTCGAGCGTGAGGCAAAGTAGCTTTTTAATTTTTCTATTTTCAGTGCCACGAATTGACATTGTTCAGCCATAAATTTGAATAATTCGAATTTTACTGTGCTCTGTCTCTTTCACATGCATATAAAAAAGCGAGTGAAAAAAACAAACTCCTTCGAAATTCGATTTTGGAATTCGACCTCAAAGAAAACACGTTTGGAAACGCGTTATACCCTAAAAGGACAATGGCAGATCTCCATACATCAAAATGTCTGAAATTAAATTGAAGCTCTCAGTAATAAAAAATATATCAAAAAATTCGGCGTAAGTAACAGAGTCTATAAATTATTCTATTTTCACTCGGGAAAGCCGGAAAAAGAAGATATCGGTGTTTAATGTTTACTTAAGAATGAACAATGTGGGTATGTTTGAATTATCAAAGGCATTATGTCAGATTGACATCTAAACGCAGAACTATTCTGTAGCATCTACCTGTCACAGCCAAAGACAAAAGCAGAGCTGCACATTTTAAATCGATTTTAGGTATGTGAAATCGATATAACGTTAAAACGATGCTGTGACGTTTTTATTTGATTTAAAAGTTGTTTTGCTACAAAATAATTAAGCCTTGTATTCATTAGGCAACATTTGTTGATAAACTGTATATGACGTGTTTATCATCAAGTTTACCGTAAACACTGTTTCTGAAACATGGCCGTCCACACTTATCAGTTGTTGTTAGCATGTCGCCCGAGGATGTAGTGATGCTCGGTGCTGCTTGTGCTTACATAATAATTCATAAGAGTGCTACTAAAAAAAATAAGAAAAAGGTGGATTCAGAATTATCTCTAAATAAAAAAATACGTACTTCATGACCTTCGTGAATTTGACGGTACACAAGTAAAAGTATTTTTGATGACCTAAGCTTTTTCTTTTCACGGGAAAATTGTGAGCGTAGAGTATGCATCTTCGTTTCCACTTCTTTTTGCGACATATTCAATTCTGCAGCAATATCTTTATAATCTCTATTTGAAGAGTCTCAAAGTACATGATGCTGTTGATAAAGCTCTATGAGCATCGAAACTTGGTTGTTGGACCACACTACTTTCATGTTAATAAACTCGCGCAACACACGTCCACACCTGTTGACTTTTGCTTATAAACAAAATGTTTCGGCGTGTTCTTCGTTTGATTGGGGAACACGGCAACATGTTTCAGAAACAATGTTTCCTCACATTTGTTTATGAAATGTTTATAAACTGTATCCAGAGATGATGAAACAGTGCTTACAAACTGTTTATAAACAGTGTTTATCAACAAATGTTGTCTAATGAATACAAGGCTTAAGCTTATTGATATAATGTTGATTAACAATTAATTAACTGCATTTTAATTATTATATTTTAAACCAAACCAACCCTATAAAGGTCGATCATATCGATTACTTATTTAATAATCGATACGCATCAATGTCAAACGTCTATTCCTGTCACACCATTGTCTATGGAAACAATCAAATAATAAAGTAAGCACCTAGTTCGTAATCAATTGGAATGCTTTTTATCATCATAAAATAATCCGGCTTTATCGAGACAAAGTGAAAATATAAAAAATATTAGAAAAATAAACAATTTGTTTTGTTCATATGAAGTTTAGGCTCGCCTCAACAAACCCAGACCTAATTCTGCCATTGTTCTTTAAAGATATACAAATATCTTTATATAATATAAAGAAATTATGTTGTTTTCCCCTCCCGCGCCGAGCGTAAGAAATAAAAAATGGGCGGTAGTGCAGGCCGCTTTACCTCTTGATCGAGCAACAGCTGACCGGCGTCATTATTTTACCTATATCTCAGTTAGTTTTAAACGTATCACAAAAATAATGACGGTTTTTGCATCCTTGAAATATGTGTTGAAAACTTATTGTAGATATATAATGTATAATTACCTTTTCTCTGCAGTTAGTTGAAATAATACTTGAAAACACGAAAAAATCCTCTTCAATAAAACTTTTAACACACGCTATTTCACAAATATTTAGCATTTTAGCAATTATTCACAGCACTTTATATACCTTACTTAATTAATTATTGAATTTAATCAACAGTTAACATCAACTTCACTTATATTTTTATAAATCAATAAAAGTTTAAACACATCATCGGAATACGAAACGGCCGCCATAATCGAGCGCGAAGTTGTGCCGATTTAGATACACTTTTGTAAATATCAAAATCATAAGTTTATTATTTTTTATTGTTTACTCATTAGTTTGTGATAAATAAGAAAGGTTATGAGTAATAGTACCGACTTTTAACTACCTAATCTTACAAAACTGAAATGCGAACGGGTGCATTTACAACTTGCCGCCATTGTTAAGAATGATATTTTGAAAATCGTTTTTCGTTATAATTTATACAATGATGATATCTTAAGTATATTTTATAGCAAACAAGATTAGTTTCCGAGTATAATGACATATAATACATATAGTGAAATTACGAGATTGCGTCGCTACACGTTTTTCAAAGCAGAGCCGTCGTCACTCTAACGCGCGCGAAGTTGAACTTATGGCAAACAATTTTCAGTCGTTATCGTATCGTTATTTTTGCAAAAAAGGTCTACAAAAATGATAACCAATTACAATACAGAATTAAAAAGAATATCCATACTTTGCAATAGTGGGACATAATCTTATTGGTGGAATTATTTTAACGTAATTTCAAGTAGTGAAATATGGCGCTGTCGTTGCGGGACATACGTGTTTCCCGCAAGCGCTGGACGGAACAAATTTTCCTGGGACTTACGTATGTCCCGCCCGCGTTCCAGAGGTTAAATGTTATTGTTTATATGTTTAATATATTTTTGGATTTTAATAAAAATAAGTCTAATTAATAGTACAAAATTGGTATTTAACCAATACATTTTTATTTGGAATTTCAACAATGATACATATTTTGAAAAATAAACATCAGGGACACGGTATCAATACGCGATTTAAAAAAACAGCGGGAATAAAGTAAACATTTCCCTGATGCTGATAGCGTACAGCGTAACGTGTTAAATTATCTAATATATAAAATTCTCGTGTCACACTTTTCGTTCCCATACTCCTCCGAAACGGCTTGACCGATTTTGATGAAATTTTTTGTGCTTATCCGGTATCTATGAGAATAGGCCAACATCTATTTTTCAAAAAAAAAACAAATTTTGCAAAACAACGTTTGCCGGGTCAGCTAGTATTAATATAAAATACTTAATCTAAAAAGATGAGTGAAACTAGCGATGATGACTGTACTTTAACACCAGAAGAGTTAAAACAACAAGTGATTAATACAGAATTTTGTTTTCAATTTATTCCTGTTAATTTTTATGTCTCCTAAGTAATATGTGTTGTCACTGCTGCGGTGAAAAGTTATGTGTGCTACACGAGAGCAAAGTTTTTTGCATCTCGTGCTGTTCAGTCCCTCACTACGCTCAGGATTCTAACTTTGATTCACTCGCTACGCTCGTGAATCAATCATAGAATCCTTCGCTTGCTCAGGACTCAAAATCAGCACTCGAAACAAAAAACAACTTTGCTCTCTTGTTGCACAAATAACTATTTCGTTTGCATGTGTCGCCATTTCTGATTTTGTAGTTGTGACCTTCGTAATGACCAAATGGATCATGTACAGAGACAAGAATTGAGACCGTGCCCTCCGAAGTACGGTAGCACCATGAGGTAATAGCCATACGCGGTCACCGATCCAAGTTTTGACCAGTGCAACCCTTACTTTACTTTGTCGACCTAATACTATCAGCTACCAAGTCCAGCTATGAGCGCTACTATATAAAAGAAGAATAAAATCGGTCAAGACTGAGACGTACTCGTTCAAAGTGTTCCGTTCACTTAAATAGTTTGACGCCAAGTGTTACGGCTCGGATTACAGGCTGCCGCTATTTGAATGCAGCTGCAATTGCTGTAATTACTGGACTCTTGTTAATTAGAAGTGAACTAGATAGAACAAGGTACTCGGTACCTAATGGCGTCTGAATTCTACGGCCGTAATATTTGTTTTACCTCGGAGTTTGTACGTTTAAGATTGTTATAATCGAATCTTGTTGAAATATTGGTTGATGGGTTTTTAGTTTTAAATAATTCTTGGCACGATTGTATATTAATAAAAAAATAGAGGCTTAGTACAATCTATATTTTTCACTTATTTTTGGAAGCTATGAAAAGAAACATTAATATTTTTTCTTCTTTGACAACGTTCGTTACAATTCTGTTCCCTTTTTTTGTATTGGCAGCTTTTGGGATTCTTACTTTTTAGAAGGTAAAATGAGTTAAAGCCATAGATGTCACGCTTGTTTCAGCAACGGGAGGTTTAATTCCTACATCGCGTTTTATAACAAGTTTCTCAAGTACTCTCAGTTGCCCAATATATCACACACTTCAAATGGCGAACCGTCAACCAATTCGTCGCTCGAAAAATTACGTGTGGTCTCTCCTTCTTATCCGTCGTGTTAATGGCGATTTAAATTATGTGCGACCAGTAGTCTACCATGTGGCAACTGTTTGTTTAGTTTAAATACTTGAGAATACAATTGAGAACAATCTTTAGTGTCCATTCTCTATTCATCAACTTGGTTTGGTATCAAAGTCTAGTAAACTTTATAACAATATGTTACAAAGTTTACTATTGTACATTATGTTATAAAGTTTACTAGACGTTACCAGCGTGAGAAATTTTGGACCCTTATGAGTTGAATATCCAAAAATCCTCTCGTTGTGCTCCTCTACAATCCTCAAAGAACTTACGTGCCTTAGTTTCGACTGTACGCTGTGTCTGTTAATAAGTCAGTAACACAGGAACTTTATATGCATATAAATTCACAAGAGGTGATTTATACATATCATTTGCGATCTGCAATTACGCTAAGTGATTTATACATATCATTTGCGATCTGCAATTACGCTAAATTAAAAGTTTTGACCCGATCTGGGTGAGGTTTCAGGAAATTCCCATCTTAGTACTCTGCCCCAAAGATGCCCCAAAGTACATGCATTACAAAATTCAGCTTTTTGTGCACAGTGGTTTCGGCTGCGCATTGCTGACAGTCGCAGTAACACAGAATTTTATATACCTATTGATTTACTTAATCGAAGTATTTACTTTTAAAGTGCGATTTCCCAATTCATCCTGTGACACCATTGTAACTGCCTATCGGCCAGATCGTTATTCAATCCACATACCAGATAAGACGGGGTGAAATTTTCAATTTAGCTTGGGTGACTTCGGATAATTTCGGGTGCTATCGGGAAACGATCTCGGGCCGGATATGGCTGTGCCCGGTGACCAAACGGACATACGGTGTGAGATTAAACTAGAAGAGCGTTTTCAGACTAGCGTTATATATGCGAGTATAAGGTCGTTTTTGGCACACGCGCTATTCGTACGAGCGTTGACGCACTTCTAAGCTCGTATAAGCGCGAGCCGTGTATGCGCGTATGCTGAAACGACCGTATCATCGTCAGCCTTTAACAGTCCACTGCTGGACTAGGCCTCTTCTTTGAATGGAGGAATTGGCCTACTATACCACGCGGGCCAAAGGGGATGGTATAGGTTTTGTATCAAGTTTTCCTTCTCTTACAGTGCTGTTCTCTGCATGAACGACCGTATACGCGCAGTAAAATACACTTATCTGAAACCACCCGAAGCATCCCAGTAGATTTGCTTGCGGAGGTCGCGGTGGTCCGCAGGGAATGGCTAGGTGTTTGGTAAGCAATTTGAGATGTTTGTTGGATATTGTTTTCGGCTCTTGATTTGTAATGGTTGTTTTAGCTGTTGACAAGATTATTTAATACCGTTTGTCTAATAATAGTTATCCAGTTATGCTATAGCCTTAAAATTTCTCAACAAAGCTATTGTTGAATGAATTTATGATATCGAAATTTTGGTAGTTCTCTAAAATATGACAGAGTTAAAAAATAATACCGTTTGTCTAATAATAGTTGCATAGTTATGCTATTACGGAAATCTTTTTCTAATTTCACTAATTTTGCCCGTAAGATATTTTAAAACAAACTACTGTTGAAAGACTTTATGATATCGAACTTTTGGTAGCTCCCTAACATATGGTTGAATTAAAAAAAAACGATATGTGAAGTAACTAAAAAATTTATTTAATGCTTTAAAAGTTTGAAACTTTCATTATAAATTTTGCTTTCAGTCAGTACCAAAATTTTAACATGAAAGCTTGACTGATATAGTTTTATTTCTTAGCTTTCTTTTTCCATTCTTAGCTTAGCGATATTTATTTTCTTAACTTTCTTTTTTCTATTGCATTATCTCATAACACAGGTCCCAATATACATTTCCTCACATAAACTCAGATGATAAAACTTCGCCTTCATCAAAGTACACAAAAATCCGGCACACACATACATAGCAAACTACTTACCTACACACCAGTACGCATCTAACTCTGCCCACTCAATTCCCTGCCATAAATCTTAAGCCTTTGCTGGAAACTTAGATAGACTTAGTTTAATTAGAGGCTCATAAGAACTGCCTTAATTAAGTTCTGGTAACGAAGCCAGTTATGAAAATTAAACGTCGTTTGGTCTTTCAATTATAGATGTGGAAAAGTTCTGTGTTAACGAGATGTGTTTATGAGTTCCCTTGGTGATGGAATAAGTTTGTGTTATACGGAATGCTTTGGTAGTAAATATAAACGAAAATAGGTGCACGTAGAAGTTTAATCGATTCGAATTGTGTTTTCACCGGACTAGTTTCTAGAAAGTTAAACGTATAGAATATACCAGTCGACTACAGTAGTTATATCGTCAATTATTTAACACTGAGAGGATATTGTATTATCCTTAGCACATGTATGTACTGAACCAAGTAATAAATAGGATTTTTTTTCATAATGTCTGTCATTGTGATGGAATAAGTGATGCTTAATAATTCGTCTAGTAAGTCAATTCCACAAACCTTAATTATCAGGGCTCCTGCTTTTGTGTGCAGGTTTATAAGATAGCCTAATATAATATTTTACCTAACCAGGACGACAACTAATTATAATTACTTATTTCTCACAGACAAGCAGGCATTATAATAGCTGTTCGATTAATTATTTGTTGTATAACATATTAAATACGCATCTCAGTACATCTCAAGATGACCTCGAGCGAAGCGGTGACGGGAGTGGCTACAATGGCGAAACCCGGCCGATTTTATGATACGAGCCCTTTGTAGGTAATTTCCGCCGCGAAACCTTGCGAGCGGAACCATTCTAGTTGCGAAGTGACTTATCCATTTTATGACAGACTAGCTGCATTCGTGGTTACACCCGTTTTAATGGCTAGAGGAGCATGAGATACGGGTGGTCTCTCATAGCGTGATGCAGACAAATGAAAATATCTCACTCTATACAGATAGCGAAAACTCATTTCATATCATAACACCAAACAGAGTGAAAACGTGATTGACGAAAAGCCACATCACTATGAAAGCAAATTGCATAACAAAACAAACAATTAATTAATACGTTTGAAATTCAATGGCGACGCGGCGACGTCAAGAAACCGATATTATTGTACGGTAAAAGTTATCTTGAGCATTGTTCTACCACGGGCGATTAGCGATTAGCAAGTAAGTGTTCATAGGCCTCGAAAAATGATACTCAACATCAAATCGCGCAAAATATAATATAAGTGTCTCCTGCTCAGACACGACAGTTACAACTGCTACAAGTTATAATGATGGTAAGAGACGTGTTGGACGAGGGCGACAAGCTTGGCTCTGAAACATCCGGAATAGGACCGGTATTACCTCCGTCGAACAAAAGTTACATATAGCTGCTGGCAGAATAGAGTACAAGAAACTGACGGGTAGCATTCAAGATTGAAGAGGCACATTATAAGACGAAGAGCTAGAAACTGGATACGAGTTTGCGAACAGCGAGTGTATAGTGCCGATTTGAAGCTGGGTTATCGGCAAGAATCTGTTATGCGATGGGTGATTACTAGCACCACTCATTCGATTACTATAGGTTAGTACCTACTACGCAACACTGTGTACGGTACCCATGTCTTCCAAGCGAGTATTCTTGAGCAAAAATCACTAAGCAAGTATGTCTTAGATAGTTCCCGTTACCCGCGTCGTTCGTAACAAGAGCGCTTACGTAGGACCCCGCGTAAGCGATTAATTATTATTAATATATGTATTTCTTTTGTTTACACGGCATTATATATCTATTGTACGTACGTTTCTTGGGCGGAAAACAGCCGATTGAAAGTCGCTTGCGGTGTGATAACTGCCTTATTTGCTCAAAAGGTGTGCGGTATTCTACAGTATGAAACTATCGCTTGGTATTCGAGTGTTCTTGCGTAAGATTGATAATATACGTATAAATTGCTTTAATCATAAACTTGGTGAGAATTTTGCGGCTCACTATTTGTGCATATATTATATGTAGATGCTGAGACTAACTACGGTTTAGTGTACCGTTTCATTTTGAGTAATTTTCATAATAACATTACAGGTACAAAAATTTAAAAATAGTAAGTGAAAATATATATCGATACCTTTGGGTAGAAAGGTCGTATAAACCATTTTGGCCAAATTGAGTTTTTTTTTCTCTATCGATCTGTTTATATGAAATGCAGAAATTCGCACAAAAATGGTTAATACGACCTAGAAATTTTCAGTCATGGCCTCTTAAAAAAGGTAAATTTTCGGTGTAAAAGCCGAATGTTTTCTTTTTGTAGTTTTGTTATGACGTAATGACCATAATTTTTATTAACTCAGGGCGTAAAAATAGTCATTTATTGTAAATGGTTTATACGCCCTAACGTGTTAAATGCATTGCCTAAGCATAGTTTAAATTCGACGTCGTAAATCCTTATTGCATATCGATACCTTTGGGTAGAAAGGTCGTATAAACCAAAACCCGACTTTTCAGGAGAGCAGAAGAACGATTTCTTTTTCACATAAAAATTTATAACTTTTTTGTTTTTGAAGTTATAAAAAAAAATGAGAAAGCATCTTACAATTTGCGAATGAAAAAGTTTAAATCATAAAAACCTATCTATCTTCTTTAGTTTTAAAGTTAGCTTGGATTTACGTCTAAGCAAAAAATCAATTCTTACATGAAAATGTGCTTTAAAAATACTGTATAGGTCGTTTATCCACTATTGGTAAGCTTATGGTCACATTTACTGTCGTAAAAACCTATATATCGATACCTTTGGGTAGAAAGGTCGTATAAACCAAAACCCGACTTTTCAGGAGAGCAAAAAAACGATTTTTTTACATAAAAATTCTTAACTTTTTTGTTTTTGAAGTTATAAAAAAATGATCTATGTGACAGGTTCTTACAATTTGCGAATAAAAAAGGTTAAATCATCAAAACCTATCTATCTTCTGTAGTTTTAAAGTTAGTTAGGATTTACGTCTAAGAAAAAATCAATTCTTGGTTAATACACCCCATGAAAATGTACTTTAAAAATACTGTTTAGGTCGTATGTCTACTTTTGATAAGCTTATGGTCACATTTACTGTCGTAAAAACTCATATTATATCGATACCTTTGGGTAGAAAGGCCGCATAAACCAAAACCCGACTTTTCAGGAGAGCAGCAAAACGATTTTTTTACATAAAATTCTTAACTTTTTTGTTTTTGAAGTTATAAAAAATGATCTATGAGAAAGGTTCTTACAATGTGCGAATGAAAAAGGTTATATCATCAAAACCTATCTATCTTCTATAGTTACAAAGTTAGCTTGGATTTATGTCTAAGAAAAAATCAATTCTTGGTTAATACACCCAAGGAAAAGGTACTTTAAAAAACTGTAAAGGTCGTATATCCATTTTTGGTAAGCTTATGGTCAAATTTACCGTCGTAAAAACGCATATATGTAGTTCTTTTGTATTTGTAACCTTTAACAACCATAGATCAATTGAATTCTGTCTAATAAACAATCCTGTTACTCTCAGAATTAGTAGGAACTCAATTATTATTATTCTAATACCCATTAATGGTCGATTCAAATAAAATAAAACTACCTGAAATACGAAATCAACATTTATCAGGTATAATACCTTCTAATCAGCATTTACTATTATTTCAATAATGGTACAACATACCTAACAGGTTATATTATATATACCTATTATAATTATTTAAGGTCGATATCAAAAAACTGGATGCAATTTCATTTAAAAGGGTACTAAAAAAATGGCAGACGAGCATTCTACCACTGAACATATGGTGCATAGGGTTCCCACCAAGAACTTAGGGTCCCAAGCCAACCTCACCTGCAAGTGGTGCACCTGCCGATCAACGGACGAGGCTCTGGCAAACAAAATGTCCCAATAACCGGCAATAGGCTCGCCACCTATTACGTGGGATCAAAACACTGGCGAAAAGTGGGCGTTTAATATGCCTCTGCCTACCCCTTCGGGGAAACAGGCGTGAGCCTATGTATGTATGTAAAAAAATGGTTAATGGAAAATGCATTTTACTCTGTTATTTATAATAAAAAAATGTATTCATAATTAGTTTAAAATTATTTATGAATTGTTACTATAAATAATTTTAACTATTGTTATAAATTATTTTAAAACGAATAATTAATGATTTCTTGCAATATTGCAGAAATATCGGTTTCTCGAAACAAAGGTAGGTGGAGTAGAAGGTACGCAGTATATAGCCCGAACCACAATTTAAAATTAGTGATACCTCGAAAGTTTAAATTTCTATGTGCTGTAATTACATTTCAGAATCAACTTGAAGTTACGTGATAATTTAACCCATCCCTAGCAGATCAAACAAATGTATTGTAATTTAAGTAAATGGATATACGAGTATAAAAATAATCATTCTGAATTACAACTTACCGAACTCAGCAGCTACTCGCATATACTCACAAGAGTGTTCTAGCCTTAATAAATTGTAGCATGTAGTCACGGTAATATAATCTAACAGTATTGTAACTCGGCCGTCTCTGTGAGTTAGGCCTATTGTCCACGTAAACCGCACGTCATGCGCACGCTTTCGTCAATTGACGATTGCAAGACGAATGCTTGCATCTTGCGTATAAAAAATCAAAACTGTGTCCACCGTGCGGCATGCTGCCGCGCGCATCGCATGACGACTGCATGACGAGACGTGGACACAGTTTTGATTGTTTACTTGTTGTTTACTTATTGTTTTATATCTTTTGGGATATAAAGGCATGAGTCTAAAAAAAATTATGTTGTTCAAATTATAATAATTGTTTATTACGTGGGACCCGACTTACATGGCGAAATGAGGTGTAATATAGCATATACACATACTTATATCTTTTAGGATATAAAGGCATGAGTCTAAAAAAAATTATGTTGTTCAAATTATAATAATTGTTTATTATTTTCCCTCATTATTACAATAGATCTTTATGTTCTGCTTTCATTACAGGTTACACGTGGCTACGCGTACTTGCCCTGATTCATTAAAAAAATACCTACTACCGACGTGTTTTACTTTTTAATACTATAACTTTATATTACTGCCTATATTTAATCCACGTAAATATATGAGTATCGAAAATTTAAGCTTTTTGAATTGTTATGAGTAACATTAGTATAATGCCCATTTTCTATACTTTTATTGCAAGATTTTCTCTCAAAACCGATTTTTTATAAGGCGTATGAAGATTATCGTGAACAAATAAGATTATTATCGTCTAACTAAAAATATTATAATAATTTTACTTAACTGATTATGAAAACAATTACCGCGATGCTTTCGCTATTCGTTATAGCTGTTATTTTAATTTTCTATTTTTGGCATAAATGGCACCTACTTTATTCTCACATATTAGGTGAGACATCCCTTATTAAAGATGTTATTTTACCTGTCTATTCACAAAAATCGTGTATCTTCCAACCTATTTATTAAATTCTTTGTGCCAAATTCCAAAAGCGATACGTGAAATATTTATTGACTGAACAAATTGAAAGGCAAATCTAAATTTCAATCGCTATTGAATAACTAATATAAGGGCCTGCTTTTGCTTATGAAACAGTTATATACTCACGGATATTGGAAGGGAGTCGGCAGAGCAATAGCTATTATTGAAAAGCGGTGACCTGCGATGGGTACATACCTGTAATGAAATAAAATTTTGTTAATATTAGAACTTTTTGGACAATAATTATTATGCTTCAATTATTATGAGATCCTAATAAAGTAAGAGTTATTATATTATTTTTAGAAATTTTTGATAAAATAAAAACAATATATATTTAAAATATACACTAGAAATAAACAGTATCAAAACAATAAATAAACGTGCTCATCACACAAAGATTTTCTTCGGATATCAAACCCACGACCTCCAGAGCCGATAAGCTCACTAACTACTACAAAAATTAGCACCAGCAATAAAATGAACTACTGTGTCCAATACCTTTCAGTACTGCACCTATCTATAATAATATACGCTGTTTGAAACACCTAGTGAAAATCTTTTGTGACTGTCATCCATTTCTAAAACTGGCACTGATCAACGAGCATAACCTCGCGAAGCAATAGATTGCCATAGTAACTACTTTATCCTCAATTCATAATATTCGTTAGAATTTATTCTTTTTAATAAAAAAGCCAACTGTCGATTTCAGATTAATTTAATTAATCATTGAGTGTCCACTAATGCTTTACTAAGTGAATATCTGAGTCTGGGTGAAACGATAAAAAGGTCAATAGTACTTCTGTCTAGTACCTCTATATAATTATTGACTAGTAATTTGAGTGCCGAATAAAAATATCTTTATCCAAAAAAAATACCTGTTTATAAACAAAAACCGGCCAAGTGCGTGTCGGGCCACGCGCAATGTAGGGTTCCGTAGTTGCCCATAATGACTTACTGCAAAGGGTATTAATGTACAACAAATCTGACTGTTTATTTTGCTGAAAAAATAATTTTAATAACACCATTATAAGAACCTAAGTTTTGTTTAGAAAAATACTCGATATGTATCCAGTTATGTATTGTAAACATAAAATGTGGTTTCCAAGATATACTACTACTATACATACGTAGTACCGTAGTACATTACATACCAAAGTACGTATATCTTTAAGATTAAGCCAGCGCGCCCAATGTAAACTCACAGAAATAGGTATTTATAAGTTAACCGACGATTACTCGTAAACTAGTGATATCTAATTAGCCGTGATAGTTTTCCTTTTAAATTCGTTACATGTACTACATTTGTGATTTTTTTCACCTCTTCCAAATTAATAGTTTAGCCGGCAGAGGGGTGGACACTTGAGTCTAACAATTGTTTTCACTTCAAAGCTTGATATTTGACAAACCAATCACTTGATCGAAAATGATTTGAGCAAACTAATAATATTTTTTTAAAACCTATCCAATGATACCCCACATGATGGGGTACTCAACCAAAAAAAATTCAACCTCACTATATATGTAGGGGAGATACCCTTAAAAAAAATATTTTCCTAAATTTTATTCTACAGTTTTGTTGCATTATCTTATGTCTATATTCATATCAAATATGAGCTTTCTAGCACCAGGCGTCTATGAGCTAGGCTGCGGACGGACAGACGGACGGACATGAAGAAACTATAAGGGTCCTAGTGGACTACGGAACCCTAAAAACGAATTATAATTTGTTTGACATATCAACAATCGATTTAAATAAAACTCTTATGTTACTGACTGTCCGATAGACAACGCATATCCGGAATTATTTGGCACAAGGAGCTGAAATTTGGCATGTAATTATGTTCCTTGCCTAAGACAGGATTTCCCAAAGATGTTAGGGAAAACACAGTTAAATTACAATAAAATGCGCGGGTGAAGCTGTGAGCATTCTCTAGTAGGTAATAAGATAAATAATATATAATAAATATTTTCACTAAAATTTTATTCCTGCCCACGAAACCGTGAATGTGTTCATAATAATAAGTTGTCGTGTTTCTATGTATCTTCACAGATTGTTGCTATAAGTTATTGACTGTTGCCAAATATTGCCGTGTTACTAAGAAATATAATTAAAAATGATTTCTGATCTAGGATGTATATTTTTTTTTGTCGTATTTCAGGCAATTCACTTATTTTATTGTTTTGATTGAATGTAAACTGTTGGACTAGCAGACTCAATAACTGTTCATTTGTCAGGGACTCGAGAAGGAGACTGAAATGTAAGTCTCAGTTTTTAGTCCTTGAAAAACGAAGAGCTCGGTTAGCACCACCCGTGGTTTGACACCGTCTGTCATAAGCCATGCAGACCATTTTAATCCTTCAAATCTCTCACGTGAATCTCATTTCTGTATAAATTATATTGAGCTTAAGTATTCACAAAACATGAACGTATATAATTATATCGTAATACTGGTATATATCAAACAATGAAGTCGTTTGCCTCAGTAATTAGTGATTATGACGCCCCTACCAATGGTACCAATTAACCATTATAATTATTAGATATATATTTCTCACTTTAGTATAAACTGCGAAATAATTTGACATTCTATCGTTAAGATGGCTAGAAATGTTCAGTGTATTACATTGAACGTTTAAGTGATTTTATTTTATTCTAAGAAAAAAAGGCGCAATGCAATTATTATCTTTTAAATATACCTATTTTTATAATTATTGATATTTTATAACTCCTGCACTAACAAATTATGTGACACGCATGGCCCAATTAAACATTCTATCTACACACCAACAACAATTTGTGGATCCCACAAAGCATTGCGTGTGGGCACTGAACCTACAATACACGACGAGGGGGCCGCTTAATCCAATACGCCATCAGTAAAAAATTGCGAAAAGGGTTTGAAAAATTTTAATTCTAGGATAAATAACATTACGCTACGACTCTTAAGAAATGATAGTCATGAAGGACTGATGAGTGAAGTGGCGGAGCTCAGTTAGTATTATAAATACTTTTCTATTCAAGTCACGACAATAACAAGGTTTTATCTTGTAAAAATATAATAAAAAATACGACGTTAAAACATCTCCTAATAATGATAAAAATACATTTGAATAATATTGAGAGTCACGAAAACAATTGAACCTACGCATTCCAATGACGTCTATCATTAGAATGGCAATGAAAACCTTTTAAACGCTTTTACCACATAACTTTTTTATTATATCTTTCACATCAAAGACAGAACAATAATAGGCTTTGCATGGGTTGCTTTTCTAATGTACTCCTTTGTTGTGAATGTTTCATATTTCTGTATATTTTCCCTTTCAGTATGCCATTAAGTTGGATGTGACTTTTTGTGGCTTTACCTTCACATGACGTAAGATGACTATATATATATATATATATATATATATATATGGCTTAAGACTTTGCCGATGACATGACGATGATAATCTTCACATGACGTTCGCTGGACAGTATATTCGCTTCAATAATTTCCAAGTTATATAGTCACTTAAACTTCAACAATATAAATCAATAACTCTTCCACAAGAAAGCAAGTAAAAATACATAGATAACAACTCCCTTTCAAGGTGCAGTTTAGGTTAATTAAACACATGCCTTTCGTTGCATTCTATCTGCGAAATGCCAGTCACGCAAGAAGTTTGCTGCAAAATAGCTATTCAGACAAGACTCACAATTGGAAGATCATAGAAACAAAAAATGGCCTCAACTTTAAAGATATTTTCTAGCGTCAGACCGCTTAAAATTCCTTTGGGTGTACATTCATAAGATATATTTGAAAAATAGCACACGAATTTAGTCGGTTGTGAAAAATTTATTGGCATCATCATCAATCGGTGTTACATTTATAGTGAAGTCGGCAGAGCCATGGAATTTATCGAAGCCACTTATCTATTTAAAGTATACCGAATGGATTTAAAAGTATTATATTTCTTTTGAACCATGCAATTTTTGGTGATGTGTTGAACCGTTGACCTTGATCCTTGTTTTCATACTAAAATACATGCTATAGTAAAATATCAAATATATTTAACGATCCTTAAAAGATGATACGATTAATTTTTACCACATCAGATAAATTCTGTTGGTGTATCAGGGTGGAAATAAGCTAACCAACCGGATCGGACAATTATACTTCCTTTATATTTAGATGCAGATCTGTCTACATAAACAGAATAATGAGATAGACAATAATACATTTTGAAGATAAGAAAGGCATACATTTTTTGCGTTGCAGCTTGTTTTAAACATGTATTATTTTAAACACGTCTACATAATTAGCATTTTTCTTATTTTGTCATATTACAAAGTATATTTCATACGATATAACTTGACCAGTATATTAAACCAACCCTTTTATTAGCTGTAACGGAGTATCATTAATCATAATAAATAATATTTTATTGAGGAACGTAATCCTCGCTCTCAAAAGAGCTATTTTTGGGGCTTTAAGATCGCTTGTGGCTATCCTGGATATATATTTCATATTATTATATCTGCAAAGCCTAGAGATCCCTGTATCATCGTTGGATAAAATGGGATTCTTAATGGACGGTAGTGAATCCTCCAATGGTCACATACAGGCTTATTATTAAATAAGGACTTATTATTTATATTTCGTAGTTGAGCTCTAGTCTTAGCTGCATATAATTTATTCATGAAATGTCTGCAGTTAGTTGACTCTTAAAATTGTTGAATATGACGTAACTAAAAAACCTTCTTCGCTTTTTAAGAAAACATTAAATCTGGTGTAACTTAATTGAGCCCAGTTTGTAATTAGTATTTCTTTATTTTTGTATTATTTTTTACTATCTCCTAGCAGAAAGGAAGCAAATATGACAACATTAAAACAAACGCACATTTGAACTAACTCGTTCATCACAAACGTGATTAACTTTCGAGTGAGCTCGTTACCAGGCGTATGGGTATGATTTCCACACACTCTAGTTCGTTAAGGCATATTCCAAATTAATTTTTGAACACTTCGTAGCATGCAGTACTCAAGTGTGTGCTCGATATGACGTGATAATATAAATAGGTATGTGTATGTGCGCGTTATAAGGTTCTATGTGTATGTGTGTGTTTGTGCGTGTTGATTGAAATGGCAAAGGTATGAGGTAAAGCTTATGTCAGGCAAGTCGGCGGCAAAAAACGTATTACAGATTAAATAAGATGTTTTAGGGTCCCGTACTAAACTACAAGTTACACCTTGTTGTTCCACCATGTTAGTTTCACAAAAACGTAGGTTGTCTTGTGAACATTTTGAGAGAAGCCGTTAGGGCGAAAGGATCACTGGTCCAACATTTTGATAATCAGGTGGGGATTGATTCAGATATAAGTTTAGAGACTCTTGTAATCTGCATCGCTCAAAAAAACTCCGTTTATGCACAGAAAACACCACAGCATTCTTAACTTTTCTTAGTGCTGTCCCGTAGAGAATTGCCCGACTAGAGAAAACAATAACACTTTTCCTTGACACAGCAATCGGTCTCAGGGTGACATATTCAACGGTAAACGTGATCCATATATGTTTTATGAGACACGTCCAACATGTAATCATTTAAGAGGAGTTTAAGAGTGCCTATACACTGTCGTTTTCAACTGCACCCATTTGATAAAGCGTCGGCTTGACGTGAGTATCGGTTGTCAAAACTTTTAATTAGGCCGTGTTTTTCAGATGATATACACGCAATGTTCCTGGAAGGATTCATAAGTCAAATACCTTCTTTTTGTTGAAGCATTGGAAAACCTTTGGAACCGTCTCGTCTCCGCCACTCGTTTAGGAGTCTCTTCTAAAGGATTTTAGGGCTTACTCACTCGAAACACCGTAGTGTCCTAAACGCCCAATTAGTGGCGAGGTTGCACGAATCGTGGTTCGGATACCTTAGTGGAATCCCACCCGTAATAGTCTTTAGCTCGTACAGGTATAGAATTCGGGCACTCTCACAATCTAATTGAAAATCATACTCTAGACCAACGGCCATCACCAAAAATATGAACTCATACTTGAAGGGTGAAAAACCATCAGTATATTTCAACATTAATCTAGTTCCAATAAAAATGTTTTATGGAGGTCAAAGTCTAGAACCATTCCACGCGTGACCTTGGTCCCCGTTTACATTTTACGTCACTCTCGATATTTGCTCACTTATATTATATTTCGAAACGCGTTCAAAGAAACTACGATTTCTGATAAAATATGACTGTGTTCATTTATTTGGTAAAATTTTCTGGCATAATTCAGGAGGACCCTCTTTTACTAATAATTTATTTGTATCGCTTTTTAATGTCTAATTGGCTATAATATCAACATAATTATATACGTCATTAGTTATCACTAATGATTTTATATAATATGTTTGAAATAGAAATAGTTTTTATGATAAGTCAAATCGATTATATCGGTTAAGTAACGTTTTGTTTAGTCTATTGTAAATTTTGACTATGGTCACACTATGAACTGGCATTCTTTCATTGTCGGGTTTCCATCCACGTTTTGCCTTCTCGCGTGCTTTTGTGATATAAAAGTAAATTTGGAACCCGAGTGAATGCCGCTTCTTTGATCTATAACCGGCACCGGTATATTGTGATAAAAGTCAAACTTGTTTACTGTTGAACATTTGTAACATATTGAACATTGTAAAACTTGTGTGAATCCGCCAACGTGCATCGTGTTCTGAAGAAGGACGCCGAACTGGACCTTCGAGTAGTGACTATAACGATTTGCTTGTTATTTTGGCCAAAATTATGAGTGTAATCTTATAGGTCCACTCAAGAACATCACCAGGAGATCTGAGGTAAGTTGAAATATAATCACTGTGCAGTCACAGTATAGTTTAGACCTTTTGCCTTGTCGTGGTCAGGTGGATGTAATACAAACTTCCACTGCGCACTCTGAACAATTTCCTACCTGCTACGGCAACTCTAAACATTTTTGGAAGCAGAGCGTGGTTGATTGTATCTAGCCGTTGATTGTATCTAAACTCAGATTGGTATTGTATGAGCTATATATCTCATTTGTTAACAGTGTTGTAGTGTTCTCAGGTCAGTTTTGTCTAAAATACATAATATTTATTTGTATAAGTTGACCTACATAATTTGAAACACATGTCATACATAACCTCAAATCAGTAATTGTTTGACTTGAATTGTTGAAATCTAGCTTGAATTTGTTGTTATTAGCATTAATAAGTCAGTTTGATTGGATACATAACAGTTATATGTATCAATTAATTTAGTTAATTTAGTTAGTTCCATATATTGAGTTTGAAACATTATAACATTCAAACTTGACCTTGCATCTTGGGCGGTCACATTGATAAAACTTTGTTTGTTATGATATATTGATAATATTGTTAGGTAACACATACTACTACTATTGTATATCTCAAATAACACAGCCAGTCTGTCTGTTGCAAGTAACTAATTAATTATTTTGAAGTTTCAATCTTTAATTTGCTGTAAGTTATAACCTTGATAACTTATGTCAATATATTGAAACGAGCAGATTTTGAGCTTGTTATTAATTTTGTTGGTCAGTAAATACCTGTCACTTGCTTGCACCAGCAGTAAACAGGCTAATACTTTGTTGGTTTCAAAGAGTTAACAAATATTAAGTTTTGATTGATAGCATTGTTTAGCGCTTGTCTGAGCTCTTTTGTAAACCTAATATGTCAGCTATCGAGGACTTGCGTGCGGCTGCTGGTGCCATTGCAGCAGATTTACGCTGGTTCGCCTCAGCCAGTGCCTTGGTGAACCGGCCTGATCGCCAGCAGGCCTTACTACAAGGATATGAGCGGATCGATGATCGCCTGGCAAGTGTGGAACAGCAATTTCGTACTTTCAGCGCTTGCTGTCTCGAAGTGTCAGTTAATGACTTCACCGCTGACCAGCGAAATAGAGTCAGCGAGGATTATGCCCAGGTCTTAGACCTGTATGATGCTGTCTCCAACTGTGCAAGGCAGTTAATTGCCGAGAGGGACGGGCAACCCGGCTTGAAGCAGGAGCTTCCTAGGACAGCACCGGGACTGGTGAGTAGGCTTCCCACTTTAGACCTCCCGCATTTTGATGGCTGCCTAGGAAGCTACCTGGGCTTCGTTAATTTATTTGACAGCCTGGTCGATGACAGGGTTGACCTTCGGCAGGCACAAAAATTGGCATATTTAATGTCGGTTCTGGATGGAGAGGCCAAGGGCCGCATCCAGCATCTGCCCGTGTCTGACAAGGCGTACCAGACGACTCGGGACTTAATTACCCGTAGGAACCACAACAAGCGTGGTCTCGCAGACACCCACATCGAGCAGATTTTGGGTTTGCCGACGCTCACCCGGATCTTTGGGTAGCGCACCCAACTTTTGAACCCGCTTTTGGTGGCAATCAACGCACTTAAGTGTTTGGACCTGCCCGTGGACCAATGGTCCTATCTATTATATAATAGCGCTTTGGTGGGGATAGCGCGACCCATCTGCCCCCCTTTGCAGACTTGGAGAAGTTTCTCGAGGATGTGTTGGTTTTGGATAACTCCGGTGGTGACACGCCGGCTAAGTCGCAGCCGCCCAAGGTCAAGGAGCAGGCTCGCGTTCACACCCGAGCCAATGTTGACCGGCGCCCTCCTCGCTTCGCAGTCACGTTATCAGTGATTGGGAACAAACTTGTAACGTACATAAAATGCTTTAAAAATCTGAGTAAACCATTTTCAATCTTATTCCGAAGACAAAAAGTTGACTTTAGGTTTTACGGGCCGAATATAGGTTAAACGCTTTGTCTATCAATAATAAACTTTAAGCGTTTGACAGAGAGTTCGGTTTAGGTTGTTGAAGGTTCGGTAGAAAGGTGACAAGAGAAATTAATGATTTAAGCTCGGGAACCTTGAGTAATTGCCTGAAAATATGTGTGCGTTGACTGGGAAGCAAGGTTTTTGATTTTCCACTTGAGTGAAAGTTTTGTGAGTTAGAAGCAACATTTTGCGTATGGGAGTATGTTGGGTAGTTACGAAACGCCAACGTCACGACATGTAAAGGATTTGATCCAAGTATAAAGTAATGAAGCGAAAAATTGCTTGAGTGTTCTTACCCCAGGAACTAAACTAGTTGTATAAAATGCTACCAAACGTATAAAGATTATCCAATTTTAAAACATATTTGAATGTTTGATAGCGTTTTATAAGTAAAGAAAGTTGAGAATTTGGTTACTGTTAAGTTTAGATTAAGCTAAGGCTTGCAATTTTTGTCACCTATTACATATTTTAGACATTATTGAACGCTTGAATAGTAGGTATTTGTTCAGCCAACAGTATCTAAAGCCTATCTTAGTTGATTGCCGGGCAATTACCTTGCTTTGATCTTGCTTATTTAAAGGCGGTGCAACACCCCAGGTGATAAAGCATTTTAGTTCAACCTGAAGAAAAAATAAAAAACGTAATTCAAAAAAACTAAAAACCCGACTGCAGTGTAAAAAAATTTAAATTTAAAAAATTTAAATCACGACTGCCCTGCAAAAAAACGAACTAAAAAGTTAATAACAAGTTTAATATTAACATTTTCATTGCAGTCGGGGGACCGCTTAAATTGGTGTTCCACAAAACGGACCTCGACTGCAATGAAAATTTTAAAGACTTTTTTTTTGAAGACTTACTATTTGGCGCCAAAAATCCACCATAATGTTTTTTTTTTAATTGTATGTGCCCAGTGACACTTGCGCCATTATGACGAATCTTATGACGTATCATTTACCAAAATCAGTTGAGCCGTTGAGTAGTTACGAGGGGACATAGGAACGGACATACATACAAACATATATACATACGTACATACAGGTCAAACACATAACCCTCTCTTTTGGGCTTCGCCGCAGTCGGGTAAAAAATAAGTCACATAATATAAACTTGGTTTACCAAATGTTTACTGTGGAACAAAGCTACTTACAAAATTAACTAAAGTCTTTTCGGGTGTACTTTGATCATACGAGCCTGTTCAATTCCACGCATGAACTGTATGACTAATTTTTTTAAAGTGACACCTCGATCGATACGAATTAATTTCGACTGCGGTGGAACTGATGTCGGGTTACTAGCCTACGTATCGCCAGGAACGATTGGTATGGAAAGCCTTAGAGAAGATCTTCAGCAGTGGAGACCATGACAACGAGGCCGGTTTGATTTCCCGTGATCACGGGTTCTATGCTAAAGCGTCGGGCAAAAGAAGGTATTACCTCTTATTAGTAGCGCCAACAGATCGGCAAAGTTAAGCACCGCTTGCACAGGTCGCCACTTGGATGGGCGTGTGGCATTTACATCTGAGCGCTACCGTGCTTCGGAGGGCACGGGTAAAGCTATCGATCCCGGTTCTTGTCTAAGGATAAGGATCGTTGGCCGCACACTCGCACGAAAAACAAAACAAACCTCTTATTTGTCAAAGAATTACGTGATTGAGACCTAACAAAGAAGGACTTCTCTTCTTTGTCCTTTTTTTTAACTATTTACTACAATTATAAAAAAATTAACTAAAAGGTTTTAAAGGCTTTATACTCATTACTATTGAACTCTTTTTGCCGTTACTGCTGTTCAAATGCTTTATTTATACATAAAAGTAAAATAAATATATGCGACCAATATCAAACACGCCCTATATTTTTCAGTGTTTAATCGCCACCCGTTAACAGTATCACAGCATCCTTACCTCCAAGGAGACGAATGAGCGAAATATTAATTAAACTCGACACCGTCAATTGCACGATTTAATTGAAGCAGAAATTGATGGTTCTGATATTCCTATACAACTTTTGCCTGCCCTGTTCCCATATTACTTGGGTTCGGCGCAGAATGTCTTTCGCTTCCATTCTCTCCTATCAGACGTCATCTGATTATTCACTATTCTGATATTCCTATACAATGTTGAATAAAAATATTCTCCATAGACCGAGTATTATTTGACTAAGATCTAGAACTTTTTCAGGCCAAGGTAATGTATAGTCGAACAACTTCCCGCTCGACAACAAGCAAGACATCGTCGCTTCCAGTGCTACTTTACACGCACATTGAGCCTCGTATACAACACCAGTTTCTAGTGTACCTCGACTCTATGAACGAGCCAAGGGATTTTTTTTCAAACTGGTCCAGCGCCGACTTCTTTGATTGTACCTTGGAATCAAGCAAAAGTTTGTCTTACCAGAATTGATAGTTTACGAAGTTTCTTCTCTAGAGAAATTAAACTACAGTTTACGGATTTTATCGCGATGTATTGGTTTCACTAAGTTATTACATTTGGAACGAATGATCTAGAAACTACATTTTTAATTTATTACTAGCCGACGTTTCGAATTCTTTTTGTTTCTTTTTGTAGTTTAATTTCAATGGGTAACATTCACGTAAACCTAAGAATATTCTTCTCTGGAGGTCATTGAACACTGACATAGGCTAACCTTCACTCCGAAATAATCTAGAAGGGTGAAAGTTACAAAAGGGATTATTATATTACTTCTATTGATGTAGGGTAGCTGCGCTGAGGAAACGCATGGGAGAAAGCAAAATAATTTGAAGAGGATAAAACATTTGGGTGTTCCTTCATAATATAGAAGAGGGGATCCTCTGACAAGGCTAGGTGATATCACCTAATACCTATATAGGTATTATCATTGGACGAGACCTCGATCCAGCAATGGACTGCAAAAGGCTTTAATAGTAATAGTAACCTAAAATGTCTACATGTTGTAAGTTATGCATTGAATGAAACAAATTACTATTAGGTATTATTATGTGAGAGTAACACACGTCTACATAAAGGCACATGTATCTTCACAAAATCTCGCATTTATAATATAAGTAACGTTTCTTTATAAAGGTTATATTCAAAACAGCTGCTCTGTAAAACTTATTAACTAACCTATGTTTATATAAGTTCTGACTGCCCACGTGGTCCAGTGGATAGCGTATGCGACTGCTGATCGGAGGTCCTGGGCTCGATTTCTGGGTCGGGCAAAAAGTGTTACTGGGTTTTTCCGAATTCTCAGTAGCAGCACGGAGTCTGGTGAAGTGCCCGGTAACGGCATAAGGCTTGCCACGTATAACGTGAGACCTAACAAGTCATGGCGAAATGTGGGTGTAATGTTACACCTCTGCCTATCCCTTCGGGGATTCAGGCGTGAGTCTATAAAAAATATATAAGTTCTACAGTGATAAAGCCTGGCCTAAATTTTAAACTATATTAAATCCATGTGTCTCTTAAGAACGCTAGAACTAGAACGCCTAGAAGTACCTACAATCAAACTTACAAAGTATCAAAGCTAAGTATCTTGCTATCATATCATGAAAACCGTCTGTCATGAAAAGTAAAGCATTTTTTTCAATTCTAAGAGCCAATGCTAATCGCATTTGGCCAAAAGACAGTATCGATGTAGGATAAAATTCGAGAATAGGCCTTCTAACCTCAAACCAAAAGAAACCACGTCTTTACTAAAACACAGCCTTATACATCCCTGAAACCAGCAGCCAATAAGATGCGAAAGGTTGAAGATGTGCAGCATTTGCTGATGGAATGTGTTGGAAACGGAATGAGAGGGTAATTTTAGTAAAAGAATTCTAGTTGATTTTATAAGTGGTAGGGTTAGTGCAATTTGAGCACAACCAAAATTAACCGTACCAAAAAGGTTGTGTCAGCTGATTAAGTATATTTAATTTTAAGTATCTATTTATAATATTCTAGTTGTAAGTTCTATTGTTGGTTTTGTATAAGGCATGATGGGGTCGACCTATCCAAATGGATAAAAACCCCAATTCAAACAAAGATTAAAAAAAAGATGCGAAAGTTGACCAATAAATTGCAACAACTAGGTATGCGAAGTCACTTTAACAGGCTTTACATAGTATCCTAAGTCACCAGCCGCGATGGAGTAGTCTATTAACTTAAAGCTGACACTCCGACGCGGGTTGGGCTCAACTGATCTAAAACTTGGCTCTTGTTTAATCTCGGCTTATGACTTCACATGTCCTTTTATGTAAAGCCATACGCACCGTCCAAATCGCTAAATTTTAACCAGGTTTTTATGGTTTGTTTGCACTAAACATGTAGCTTATAGTTTGTCTTTATGGATTTTTGTTGAGGTTTATGGTTCGGGCTTGCGACTGGAAGTGACAAAGACTTCGCGGGCTTTTTATTTAGTTAACGCTCATGATATAAATCTTAAATTAGTGATACTAATCTAAACCTTGGCCCTTGTTTAATCTCGGCTTATGACTTTAGATGTCCTTTTATGTAAATATACACGCACCGACCAAATCGCTAAATTTTAAACAGGATTTTTTATGGTTTGGTTGACCTAAACATGTAGCTTATAGTGTTTGTGGATTTTTGTTTAGGTTGATGGTTCAGGCTTGCGACTGGACGTGACGAAGACTTTGCAAGCATTTTCTTTATGTTGCGGTCGTAATTTTAATTTGAAATTAGTGAAACAATTTTTATCATCATCAGCCTTGTCGATTATCTGTTACACTCCTAGACACAGGTCTCTTCTCACTACGAGAAGGGCTAGACCATGGTTGCAACTGCGGATATAGACCCCCAATTGCGAATTTGCAGACTTAACATGTTTTCGAGAACTTTATGCAGAACCCAACTGACATGCAGTTTTCTTTACGTCACTTTCAAAGTCTGCGGTGACCTCCGTGGGACATCATATTAGTAAGGAACCATAAAGTTTCACTGTTATTTTAAAATATATTTAAATGTAGCTTATCTTAATAATATTTTTTTTTTATTGTACTGCTCTACCAAAATATCAACAAGTCTATTTTATTCTTCTATGCGTCGGTTTATGTGTAAAGTCCGCCCGTAGTGTTCACCTATTCCTAGTGCTTTTGAATTTCCCGAGTATACAAAGCATCCTTTAAATCTGCCTTACTTTTAGGCTACTCGCAGCACTAAACATTTCTCTACAGACGGCCAAACAAATAACTACGACAAACTGTTATAGGCAAACAACACACAACTGTCCTTTTTTCCAGCGTAGCCAGTCAGCACAAAGTTCCCTCAAAGCTATTGAAAATAACTAAAAGTAAACTAAGTTGCTCTGCACTTCTAAACAATGGCCTTCTATATGCGTACTGTTCTACTTTTTATCTCATTTGCGTTTTTGTTGAAAAACTTTTTAGATTAGTAGAAATGAATATTTTAAAACAGTTTAAAAACTTCAACAGATAGCTTTGAATATGTGAATTTTGTAACATTATTACGAAAATAATTCCACCTTTAAAGATGTGGTATATTTCTGTTATACATATAACGGGTGAATCATCATCATCATCAGCCTTTAACAGTCCACTGCTGGACTAGGCCTCTCCTAGAATGGAGGAATTGACCTACTATACCACGCAGGCCAAACGGGTTGGTATAGGGTTTGTATCAAGTTTTCCTTCTCTTACAGTGCTGTTCTCTGCATAATATGCTCCCTCTGTCGGCTCTTACGACACCCATGGGATGATATGGGGTGGTGACAATCCGTATTCTTAATCCGTCACCACACGGACAAATAACACACCACAATAACAAAGAACGGGTAAATAGGTATAACATAATCCTACACTCCTATTATTAGGCAAAGGTCTCCCCTTCACTTCTCCAGAATTCCCTACCTCCAGCAATTAGTGTCCAATTTTATGAGTAGGCATCAAGCTCATCTCGCCAAAGCTTTTTGTGTCTACCCGACCACGGCGTCCTCTGGTATCCACCTCGTGACTATATATGCCCAATTGGGCATATATATAGTTGATGTCTCCAGACTGCACTCTGAAAAGCTTCAGAGTGCATTCTGGAGACATCAACTGTTCAATCCCATTTTCTTACCGACATCAGATTTGCGCGTATGGTCGTGTTACAAATTCGGTCTATTAGTTTACTCGTAGTATTCGTAATACGCTTCGTTCCATAGTTCGTTGGCTAACCTCGTGTTTGGACTTCGGTCAGTTACGTTTGCGCTCCGTAGTTTAGGATAAATTGGAAATGTTATTTAACCAAAATATTCACATTGAAAGAAAGAAATAATTACTTGAGCCAGTTAATGACGTCTACGTTTTGTTTCATAATAATATTTATAAGCTAGGACTACTTTACATTTCGACTCATAACAATGTTGGATTCTCAATTTGCAAATTTATTTCGAAGTAAGACTACAATTACGCCGACTACATAAAAAGATCTATAGGTAACTTTGCAAAAAATAAAATACGAGAAAGATCTCCATTTTATATTTAACGCATCACTATTTATTTTTCATAAGCCGTACATTCAATATCGCTTAAAAGCAAACCTACAGAATAAACAAATGTATTAATTAAAATAGATATGTTTGCGTGTCTCATGTTTACTTCTATCTTACTCAGAAAAGGTTATTATTAACTTTGTGAATATTAGTCTCAGTTAAATACATTTTGAATTAATAGCTTCTATCCTGGTAGCATAATTTGTAAATTACTAATATTCGTTGCGAAGACTTCAGTGAAAGTGAGAGTGTCAAAAATTGTCCAAGGTCATAGCTTCCGAATACAACAACACAAGTGATACAGATGAGGGAATGAGGGTGGAAATAGTCCCAGTCAGAGAAAGTTGGAACATATAAAAAGCGACAGACAAAGACTGGTAGGTCAACCCAAGTATCGCTGGCAAGAAGTGGTAGGAAGAAACTGCCAAAGTCTGCGAAAAATAAAGAATTTTCATCAGATGCCAACACCAACTTTGTGTCGCTGAACCTACGGGGTGAGTAAGTAAATAGAAAAACCGAACTGAAAAGCAAAATTTATTTTAATGATTAAAAACGGAATCGGCAGCGATAGCCGAGTGAAGAGACCGACAGACTGCTACGTAGAGGGTCCGGGTTGGAATCCACGGCGCACAACAATGACTTTTCGGAGTTATGTGCGTATTAAATTGTTAATTATCGCTTGCTAAACGGTGAAGGAAAACATCTTGAGGAAACCTGCATGTCTGCGAGTTCTCCATAATGTTCTTGAAAGTCATGTGAAGTCTGCCAACCCGCACTTGGCCAGCATGGTGGAAGATGGCCTTATCCTTCTCATAATGAGAAGAGGCCCGAGCCCAGCAGTGTGACAGTATAAAGGGATGATGATAATGATGATGATGATGAACGGAATGACTCCATGGTTGGTGTAGTGATTCAATCGGCTGCCTCGCCGTTTGACACTTTGCCAAGTGTTGTACATTTGATGCCCACACGAGACAACACTATGTGTGATCGACGATTATTATTTGTGTCAGTTGATTGCAGGTTTCTCCTTTATGTGTCGGTCTTTCCTGCGAGCCCTTCAGGACACATGATGAATTCGTAGTGCTGGAATCTTCACCAAAAATTTCAGCCAGTGACTGACTGACTCACCACTTTTTATTTTGCGTATGTATTCAAAGCATTTTTTATTCCAATATGTATACTAGTTCTGCAAGCAGCGATGGCCAAGTGGATATACCAACAGACTGCCATGCAGAGGGTATCGGGTTTGAATCCAAGGCGCGCACCAATGACTTTTCGGAGTTATGTGCGTATTGAATTGTTAATTATCGCTTGTCCCGCGCCTCGGAGAGCACGTTAAGCCGTCGGTCCCGGTTGTCATGAAGATCTTTGACAGTCGTTACAGAGCGTCAGTACCTTCTAAATAAACTGACACTAGTCTCAACCATGGAATATCGCTATCCCTTCGGGTTGCGGAGGTCAGACAGGCAGTCGCTAATATTCAGCCAAATCCGGTTAGACTAGAAAGCGAACCCCAGATTGAAACTGGGATAACGCGATAAGAGAAAGAAGATGTATACTAGTTCTATAGTTCGACTATACAATATAAGTTTATCGGCTCGTTGCCAAACTGTTCACAAATTTATTATTTAAAGTCACTTGGCATAGTACATGAATCTATTGCTGGCTTTCTAAATACATTTGCAGTGAATTGTGTTAGACTATAATAAAATCAGAAGCAGCGATAGCCGAGTGGAGAGACCGACAGACTGCTACGCAGAGGGTCTCGGGTTCGAATTCACGGCACGCACCAATGTCTTTTCGAAGTTAAGTTCGTATTAAATTGTTAATAATAATTATCGCTTGCTTATCGGTGAAGGAAAACATCGTGAGGAAACTTGCATATCGGAGAGTTCTCCAAAATGTTCTCGAATTCATGTGAAGTCTGCCAACCCGCACTTGACCAGCGTGGTGGACTATGGCCTATCCCTTCTCATGGTGAAAAGAGGCCCATGCTCAGCAGTGGGATAGTATGAAGGGCTGATGATGATGATGATGATAATGAAATTCCTACTAACAATACGAGAATCCTGGTTTTGCCAATCAATTATTTTCCATCAGCGTTATTTTACCTTTTGATTAGCTTCTAAACATATAATGTCCATTCGTGAATTTTATATAGTCTAACTCAACTGACAATCTGGGCTGGTAACTGCGAAATATTTAAAATAAAATTGCTGTCTTAGGGGCGGAACATACCTGACCGAAGATGCGTCGAACGTATCTTCGGTCGCGTCTATTCCGTCAAATGAATCGGTACACATCTGACGGAAAATGCGTCGAGCGTATCTGCACACATTCGCTGAAAGCGTGGCTATTATGCACACATATAAGTTTGTTCGTACAGGGCCGTACTCAGGGCAGCTCAATATTTTACTGTCATATTCTTTTACCTAATCATTTTTCGTGTTCCCTGATGTTATGTAGTCACTGAGGTCTTGTAGTTATTTATTTTGCAATTCGAGTACTATTAAAAATATGTCGGACTTCGAAGATTTTTTATAGTAGACAACAAGCGTTATTTAAATATATATCCTATTTAGGTACGGATATATATAAATATATGAAATACGCTTTAAAGTATTATTTAAGGTTAACAGCTTGACTTTTATGTTGTGTTTGTTTAAAGTGTATTAATAGTGGAGTCTATTATTTTTTAATAACACAAAAATATATTTGGTTTCGAAGTATTAATAATGTACTACTACTACTAGTACAACTACCTTTCACAGTCACAGCTGGACATAGTCCTCTCCTAATTTGAGTCACCATCCTGACTCAGTAGGAGGGTTTGGCCTGCTATACTGCACCGTTCAGACGGAGGTCGGTAGAGGGTTGATGTCTAGTTTTCCGTCTCGTGGCAAATATACTAATTGCTTCGTGTTTTTACCTTAGTCGCCTCTTACAAAACCCACGAAACGTAATGGAGTGCTGTTATTTTTTTTTTCTTAATCCGTCACCACATGTAGAATTAAGAATCTATTTGAATCTATTTCTTTAACTCAATTACAGCCCCTTCGAGTATCAATGCCACTATATATCGAGTACGTACCAATTACTCATAATCAGCGTATATTTCACTCGTATTTGGACACTCTTGTACCCTTACGAGAATAGCTTCTTGTCCACAAAAATCAGCTGCACCGTTGTTCAATATCGTAGGAGCTCGGTGATCCAATCCTTTGTTACAAACTGAATATGGAATTGAAACAATACAATTTCTTCTGAATTCTGATTTTTTGATGGACCTAATTAACATTCTTTAATACACCTACTACTGGTACAATAGCATCCAACCAAAAAAATAGCAGTAGAATATAACATCATGGTAGTCTTAGACAAAGATGGCAGGACAAGCTTGGTTCGTTAATGAGAACTGCTCTGTAACGGCTGACACCAGAAATATATGGGAGTGGAGAAGCTTTTGTCCTACGGTAAGAAGTGGCGAGCTCGCAGTTAATTAAATATCTTCATCATCGTCATGTCAGCCTAGTGACGTCCACTGCTGGACATAGGTCTATCACAAGGCTCTCCACACAGATGATTTTCGAGCAATCAACCATATTCAACCACTCGCATTCAAATGTCCACCTCGCGGAAGGCCTGCACGTCGACTCTGTAAAATTAAAACAACGACTCGTATTTCACGTCACTATTCGCTCTCACTTCGCATAGGGTTCAAAATGACCTTGATTTTGAGTGCGAAGTGAGCGTCGAACTGACGGGAGAATTACCTAATAGAATGCCACTTTTTACGTCATCTCATACTTTATCTGTCAAAATCTAGGGGTCAATTTAGTTCAACTCGCAAACACGCTCTCAAGAGTAGCGCTAGTGTAGATTCGAATTATCAACCGAGTTTTTAGAATGCCAATCAAGAAACTCACAGCGGATTCAGATTCGAAGTTTACAATGAAGTTTTACAGAATCACACTGCTGTCTATGACTCGCGTTCCGGCACATAAAAACATCCTGGCAAATAAAATATACCTTATAATCAAATCATAAGTGTTAAAAGTTTGGTTACAGCCGTGACGTATTGACATAAATATGTTATAATATCGGTGTGTTGTGGTTAGCGACCACGTAAACTGACTAGGTGGGTACCCAGTGGCGTCAAACGACCACAGGCAGTGTGCGGAGAGTTTATATAAAATACATGAGAACACCAGTCTCTAGGCTGTAGCGTTTGTGGCTTCGTATGCGGCTAGTGTACTCAGCTAATGCGTAGGGTAAGCATTGTCTCAGATATCTGTGGCTTTATAGATCATTCAAATAAAACATAAAACATGTGAGGTTCTAAAATATGTAAATAGGGTCACAAATATTGTTTGTTTTTGGGCCCGTTGTAAGCTCGCCATCCAGATATACACAGATATATACATCTGCATATTATATACAACATTTAGTATTATCATATAACTTTATTTTTAGTATAGTGCAAACCTCATAGGGGTGATTATATTCATCATTATGAATAATTTTTGTTCAGAGTGGCCGACACGAACATTTTATCAGCTGTGCCACATATTTTGTCAAAGACCAATTGCAATTTAGAATGGAACAACTGATTTTTAAAGAAATTTAACAAATTTTAAGTCCTCTTAATAACTAATAGAGTCCCTAAGAGTTACTCTCCCTAAAGTTAATGCACTAGACTAAAAATAACCTTGAATACGACCCATTATCAAGTCAAAAGTAAGTGTTTATAATCTATTAAACAAGACCAGCATAACTGTATTCTGTGTAGTTAAATCCGATCAAAACGATGATAAATCCAAAGTCAAATCCAAATATACGCGCTCACCTGCAAGGCTGCAACTAAAATCCAGCGAATTACATCCGTACTAACTAAACTCGATTCAATTTAAGCACGCCGGGTCCTCGCTACCAACAGGATCAAATTAAAATAGAAGCAGTTAGACAAGTTAAAACTAAATTAACTTTATACATATACCGACTAGAACGATTTTCATGTACGGTAAAATATTTGGAGCCGAAAACTGTAGTTACTGAAAATGTCAAGCGCTGACTTGTGTCGTTTGGATGTGGGTGAAAGTGGGTAAAAGAATCCGTTTTATTTTCGGTGTTGTTTACTTTAGCAGTTTTCATGCCATAGGGTTGGCAGACCTGTGTTTGGACGACAAATCTACTATGTAGAAAGATTTTTATTATTCTTGTAGTAGGAAAGCAGAATCTGGCTCAGTGGCGTGTCATTGGAGCGGTCGCGGCCAAACAGTGGACTATGGCAGGCTGGTGATGATGGTGTGGAAAAGATGTGTTGTGAAATATACGAATTTAGTACCCGTTTGTCCCAATGCGAGACAAGCGTGAAGTTAGAGAGATAGGTAGATCTTGTTGACTTGACAAGAAGGAACAAATGTTGGCAAACACTTAAACAATTGTTACTGTTTACCGACATGTTCTGACAAGTTCATACTCAATAGTATCCATCTGGTGATTGAGCTAACACAATGGATTTTGACCATTACTTAGCAGACATTAGTGGCTAAAATGCCTTACTACTGTCATCTACTTAAAACAATTTCAACGAACAACCGACGATAAAAAAATACCTGAATATTATTGGGTCGCAAAGCAATTTCAGTTTATAGTCGGCATTCGTTCTTTAACTGATTGTGCACTATAGTTTATCTGTTTTTTGCTCATTTTTGTGTCCATAACCAATGTAAACAATTGTTGGTAAACCAATAAAAAATAAATAAATAAATAAATAAATGCAATATCGCTCGATGATGGCATGATGAATGTTTTTAATAACAGCGAAAAGTAAATATCGGTTATTGCTTTTTTCAATAAGTTTACGCAAATAGTAATCACTTCACAACATAGATTATTATGAAGTTTACTCTTATATCAAAATTGCACAATATTCCATGTCTGTGAAATACGTGCCAGTGCTTAAAATGTTCAAAACTATTTTTTTTATAGACTCACGCCTTTTTCCGCGAAGAGTTAAGCAGAGTTGTAAATATTACACCCACATATCGATGTTGTGTGGTGAGTGGCGGATGTCAATGTACATGCCGTCCTGATTTCGGAGAGTTGGCTCAAACCTACTCTTTTTTCAACTTCTTTCTCCCTCCCCGGCTTCATTCTAATACGGAATGACCGAGTTGGGAGGAGAGGTGGTGGGGTTGCAGTCTATCTCCGCAGTACTTTTCCTTTTAAAATCCTTGAATCTTCTAATCCCGCCTCTTCGCCTGCGGAGTACTTATTCCTTGAGGTTGACGTCAGGGGAGCGAAAGCTGTTCTTGGCGTCATCTATTGTCCCCCTACTGTCGATTATTTCTCCAGTCTCGAACCGATTCTGGAATCTATAGGGTCACAGTATGAACATCGCGTCATCATGGGCGATTTTAACACCGATCTCCTTTCTCCTTCCTCTAGTCGTTCCAGTAAACTCCTTGACATTATCAAGTCAGCCAGCCTCCACGTTATGCCATTACAGGCCACCAATCACAATAGCAATGGGGTGGACACGTGGCTTGACTTGATCCTTACGTCCAATCCTTCCCTAGTGACATCTCACGGTCAACATCCTGCTCCTGGTTTTTCCCGCCATGACCTTATTTTCCTTACTTACCGCTTAAAACCTCCTAAATCCCCTCCTAAAGTCCGGTACATGCGTTGTTTTGGTCGTATGGATGTTACTAAACTCGGTCAGGATGCTTCAAAGCTGAATTGGGACAACATATTTTCTGCCTCCACTGTAGATAATAAAGTAAATGTTTTCAACAGCACTATTTGTCGTCTATACGATGTACATGCACCGGTAAGGCGCGTGAAACTAAAGCATCCCGCAGCACCCTGGCTTACAGCGGGTGTTCGAATGGCAATGCGCCGTAGGGATCGGGCGTTTAGGAGATATAAACGGGACCGGTGCGAGGAAAACTGGGTGCTTTTCAAATCTGCAAGGAATCGGTGTAATCAGATGGTGCGAAATGCCAAACGCCGACACATTCTTAACAAAATTACTTCTACATCGCCTGCCAATATTTGGAAGTTCCTTGGAACTCTTGGTATTGGCAGGCAGCAACGGTGTGACTTCCGTCTGACACTTGGTTTGGATGATATTAACCAATATTTCACCACTTCCACTCCTTTGGATCACCAGATCAAGTGTCTGACAGTTAACTACTTAAATAATTTACCCCAACTTGACATTGAATCTTTCCAGAGTTTTCTCCAGAGTCTTCAGGTGATATCAAAAGGATAATCCTTTCCATAAAATCTAATGCCGTGGGTTATGACAACATCAGCCGCCGTATGGTCATTACCATCTTGGACCAACTCCTGCCGGCGATCACCCACGTCATTAATTTTTCCCTTGAGTCTGGTTCCTTTCCGTCCTTGTGGGGCAAAGCCCACGTTATCCCTCTTGCCAAATTTCCAATCCTTCTCTTCCCAACCATTTTCGATCCATATCCATTCTTCCTTTCCCCTCTAAAGTGCTAGAAGCCTGTGTCCATAAACAGTTGAGTCGGTTTATACATCGTCATAACCTGTTGAGTCAATATCAATCTGGATTCAGACCTGGCCATAGCACTACTTCCACTCTCCTCAAAGTGACTGGCGATATTCGAGAGGGCATTGAAAACTCTAAAGTTACGATTTTGGTTTTAATTGATTTCTCGAATGCCTTCAATACCGTCAGTCACAATCTCCTTTTATCCGTCCTCTCCTATCTTAAGGTTTCACCTAGGGCTCTGGATTGGTTCTCAACATATCTTCGGGGGCGTCAGCAGTCGGTACACCTTGATGAGTCTTACTCGAGATGGGCTGACATTGAAGCTGGTGTCCCTCAAGGCGGTATTCTCTCTCCCTTGTTATTTTCCATTTTTATAAATCTCATAACTAAAAATTTTCAGTGTTCTAACCATTTGTATGCCGACGACTTGCAGATATATACCCAGGTAAATGTAGAGTCGCTGTCTACGACAATCGACATGATTAACAGGGATCTGGCTGAGATACATGATTGGAGTACAAGGTTCAGGCTGACTGTAAACCCGAATAAAAGTCAGGCCATTATTTTGGGCAGCCAAGGCTTGTTAAGAAAATTTGACACAACCCATTTTCCAATCATTACATACAACGGCACGGCCATAGATTGGTACCCGGTTGTTAAAAATCTAGGGCTGCATATGGATGCCACCCTTAATTGGCGAACTCAAGTGACCCAGGTGAGTCAAAAGGTCACCGGCACCCTACGGACTCTTTACCGCCTCAAGAACTTGCTGCCATCCAAGACCAAGACAATGCTTGTGCAGACTTTGTTTTTCCCGTTAATCGACTATGGTGATGTATGCTACTATGACCTGAATGCAGATCTTCTCAACAAACTCGACCGTCTTCTCAATAACTTCATTCGATTCGTTTTCAATCGTCGCAAGTATGACCATGTGTCTGCTTACCGTTCCCAATTGAAATGGCTTCCTATCCGTCATCGTTGCAGTTTGCTTGCTCTCACTACCCTCTTTTCTATTCTTATGTCTCCTTCATCCCCAAATTATTTAACCTGTCATTTTCAATATCTGTGTTCCAACCATGACCGCAATTTGCGATCGTCTAATAATCTTCTTCTTACTGTCCCTTCTCATAACACATCTCTTATTCACTCTTCCTTTCTCGTTCAGTCCACTCTCCTCTGGAATGCCCTCCCTCTAGAAATCAGGACGTGCACAACGAAGTACAAATTTAAGGCGAAGGTAAAGGAGCTTTTGTTGGCTAGACCAGCGGATGTGTCATAGAATCTGTATCTTCATTTCTACTCACATTATTACTTTGCTATTGTATTGTATTTGTGTATGGCTTTACGTATTCTTCCTTTAATTCTTATATGTATATATTGTTTATTATATATCGTATTTAGGTAGTATAATTATATGTGTATATATTTATGTATATATGTATGTTTGAAATAGAATTAGTTTTTATTATAAGTCAAATCGATTAGATCGATTGAGTAACATTTTGTTTAGTCTATTGAAAATTTCTGACAATGGTCACACTGAACTGTCAATCTTTTCGTTCATTGTCGTTTCCCGCGGTCAGCGAAAAAAGCTAGCTCTGGATAGATTTCGTGTTGTGAGCGTTTTGATCTTGTATTTAGAACCCGTTTGATTGCCACTTCCTTGATCAATAACTGGCACCGGTTAATTGTGATAAAAATAGTATTTTAACGAACATTGTAAAACTTGAGTGAATCCGATGCACGTGGTTGGTGCCGGAAGAATTTGCTGATTGAAGACGCTGCGTGGAGTCTGGTAAAGTAAAGATAATTCACTTGCTAATATTGGCCAATTTTAGTCTCGTGTGTGTCTAACTTGCCTCCAGGACTCCACTCAAGAACATCACCAGGAGATATTTGGTAAGTAAGTTGTTTAATTCTTAGCGCCAAGAAACTTGGCCCATGTGTTAGATCCTTTGTCTTGGGCTAAGACTGGATGAATTAATCGCTTCCACTGATCTGTGTTAAAAAATACCCATTCTTAGCCCGAATTCTACACATAAATTTTGGTGCAGAGCTGTAGTTGAAATTTAGCCGCTGTTGCATTACTGAGTATAAACTCAGATTGGTATGAGCTTGTATCTTATCACCTTGTAGACAGTATTGTAGTGTTTGTCAGGTCAGTTATTGTCTAAAATACACAATATTTAATTGTATAAGTTGACCTAGATAATTTGAAACACATTGTCACATAACCTCAATCAGTAATTGTTGATTTGTATTGTTGGAAAATCTAACTTAAATTTGTTGTTGCATTAATAAGTCAGTTTGTTTGGATACATAACAGCTGTATGTATCAATAAATTTAGTAAATTTAGTTTATTGCATATATTCATAAACATTGTAATAATCAAACTTGACCTTGCCACTTGGGCGGGTCACATTAATAAACTTTGTTTGTTATAATATAGATAATATTGCTAGGTGACACATATTCTGTGCTTACTTCATATTGTATATCATAAATAACACAGTTAGTCTGTCTGTTGCAAATAATTAACTAATTAAGTTGAAGTTTCAACTTTATTAATTTGTTATAAGTTATAACTTTGATAACCTTTGTGTTTGTTTCAATATACTGAAACTTTTAATTTTGTTGGGCAGTAAATACCTGTCACTTGCCTGCACTTGCAATAAACAGGCTAATACCTTGTTGGTTTCAAAGAATTAAGAAAAATTAAGTTTGATTGTTAATATTGTTTAACGCTTGTCCGGGCTCTTTTGAAATTTTGATTATGTCAGCTATCAAGGACTTGCGTGCGGCTGCTGGTGCTATTGCATCAGATTTGCGCTGGTTTGCCTCAGCCAGTGCTTTAGTGAACCGGCCTGATCGCCAGCAGGCCCTACTTCAAAGGTACGAGCGGATTGACGATCGCCTGGCAAGTGTGGAACAGCAATTCCGCACTTTCAGCACTTGCTGTCTTGAAGTGTCAATCAATGATTTCACCGCTGACCAGCGAAATAAGGTCAGCGAAGACTATGCCCAGGTCTTAGACCTGTATGATGCTGTCTCCAATACTGCGAGACAACTAGTTGCCGATAGGGAAGGGCAACCCGGCCTGAAGCAGGAGCTTCCTAGGTCAGCACCGGGGCTGGTGAGTAGGCTCCCTACTTTGGACCTCCCCCATTTTGATGGCTGCCTAGGAAGCTACCTGGGCTTCATTAACTTGTTCGACAGCCTGGTGAATGATAGGGCTGACCTTCGGCCGGCACAAAAGTTAGCCTATCTAATGTCGGTACTGGATGGGGAGGCTAAGGGCCTCATCCAGCATCTGCCCGTGTCTGACGAGGCGTACCAGACGGCTCGGGACCTAATCACCCGTAGGTACCATAACAAGCGTGGCCTCGCCGACACGCATATTGAGCAGATTTTGGGCTTGCCGACGCTCACCCGGGTCTCTGGGTTGCGCACCCAACTGTTGAACCCGCTTTTGGTGGCCATCAACGCACTTAAGTGCCTTGACCTGCCCGTGGACCAATGGTCCTATCTATTGGTGCACATTGTGCTGAAAAAGCTGCCTGCCGACCTGAGGTCGCGTTTTGAACAGCGCTTTGGTGGGGATAGCGCGACCCATCTGCCCCCCTTTGCTGACCTGGAGAAGTTCCTGGAGGATGAGTGCCGGGTCTTGGACAACTCCGGTGGTGACACGCCGGCTAAGTCGCAGCCGCCCAAGGTCAAGGAGCAGGCTCGCGTTCACACCCGGGCCAATGTTGACCGGCGCCCTCCTCGCTTTGCGGTCACGCAGAGCCCAGCGGAGTGCTCCTACTGCAAGGTCACGGGGCACAGAACGGCCAGTTGTAGGGCATTCTTGGACCTACATGTCGCCTCTCGTAGGCGCATCGCGAATGCCCGCCGCCTTTGCTTCTCTTGTTTGGGGTCCCACTACCAGCGAGACTGCCCAAACTCTCGCCCCTGTCCTCACTGTGGAGGACAGTATTTGGACATTCTCTGTATGAATGCCAGAGAGGTTGGCCGCTTGTCCAACCAGCCGACGCCGCGCACGGGCGGGTGTTTTGAAGGTGGCAGCCGAGGCTCACCGGCGCGCAGCCGAGAGTCGCCTCGCTCAATTGATCGCCACTCACCCCGCTTGGAGAACCGTAGCGTGCGCACGCCTCCTCTCTCTCGCGCACCTGAATGTGCTGTTCAGCGTCACCAGCACCATGACTGCTGCCCCAGGTATTCGCCTCCTTTGGCGGAGCGTCCCCGCCTTGACTCGCGCCCACCTCGTTTTGGGCGGGTGCGTCATTATGACCCCCCACAGATGGCGCGCGGATCGAGTCATCGCGCCTTTGAGGACTTCAAGCCGCACCCTCGTTTTGACTTGCCTGGTCCTGGCCAACGGTCGCCGCCCAGGCAACAATAGGTCATTGACCCCTGCCCTATAACGCCAACCTCCCCCATTGAGACCGTTATCCTACCAACGGTTGCTGTTAGGGTCTGGGGACCCACGGGGACCTCTGTTGTTGTCCGTGCTATATTGGACACAGGTTCACAAGGTTGCATTGTTGCCACTTATTTGGTAGGGCAGGTTAAATTAAATATGGGCTCTTTTCCGAATTGTATACGGGGCATAGGTGACGTAGCCTCTAATGTTGAAGGGCAAGTTAAAGTTTTGTTTGGCCCTGTTGAATCTTCACACCCGAGGATTAAAACCTCGGCTATTGTGTTGAAGAATATTTTGGGCATGCACCCACAGAAGCAGCTACCTGCTGCTGTGGTGAATTTGACATCGGGATTGGAACTGGCAAACCCCAAATTTGACACACCGGGACAAATCGACTTGTTGATTGGCTCTGATGTCCTCGGTGGAATTTTGATTGGTGGGAAACGGGTCTTGGTGCCAACTGGTTTGACTGCCATCCCGACCATATTTGGATTTGCTTTCATGGGACCTGTACCTAGGGACCCCCCTCCACCTGAACTTGACAATTTGTTGGCTGTAGGCTCCGCTCTCTCTGATGCGGTTCAGAGGTTTTGGGAGGTAGAGGAGCCCCCTCAAGCTGCCCGTTTGAATCCAGAACATGAGGAGTGCGAGCTGTTCTTCCAGAACAACACTGGTCGACTCCGTTCTGGTCGGATTATTACGAGGCTTCCCTTCCTGTCTGTTCGGCCTCCGCTTGGTGAGTCACGACCTTTAGCCGAAAAGAGGTTGTTGGCCATGGAGCGCCGCATGGGTCGTGATCCGGAGCTCAGACAGAAGTACATTGAGTTCATGAGGGAATATGA
The DNA here is from genome assembly GCA_944739405.2 of Euclidia mi. Classification (NCBI taxonomy): domain Eukaryota; kingdom Metazoa; phylum Arthropoda; class Insecta; order Lepidoptera; family Erebidae; genus Euclidia; species Euclidia mi. The sequence continues at coordinate 57,855,225 of OX123199.2, forward strand.
ACAGTTGGGACACATGTCTGTGTCAAATTTGGATTGGCGTTCGGTGGAGCATTACTTTCTCCCGCATCATGCGGTATTGAAGCCATCGACTGGCAAGCTGCGCACAGTGTTTGATGGTTCTGCGCAGACTTCAACAGGCGTATCCTTGAACCAGTGCTTGCATTCTGGTCCCAAGTTGGTCAAGGACCTTTGTGACGTCATCACCAGCTTCCGACGACATCAGGTTGTCTTTGTGGCCGACATAAAAATGATGTTCAGGCAGACGATTATCCACCCTGATGACCGTCGCTTCCAGCTGATCCTTTGGAGAGAGTCTCCTCGCGATCCCATGGTCGTCTACGAGCTCAATACAAATACGTACGGGTTAAGGTCAAGCCCCTACTTGGCAATACGTTCTCTTTGGGAGCTCGCAGACCGCGAAGGCCTACGTTTCCCAAGAGCCTCCGCCATCTTGAAGGACGATATTTACGTCGATGACATTTGCTCGGGCGCCTCCACAGCGGACGAGGCGATCCTCCTGCGGGACGAATTGATAGGTATTTTGGCCTCCGCTGGTTATGAGTTGCGCAAATGGATTTCCAACTCACCAGCGCTTTTGGAAGGCTTGCCAGAGGATCATCAGCAGGATCCACATTTGTTTGAGATTGTTGACAACCCCGCCATGATGGCTGTTCTCGGCGTTCAGTACAGACCAGTCCAAGACATCTTTACATATAACGTAGACTTGAAATTGCCGTGTTCTTGGACTAAACGTCTCGTGTTGTCTACTGTCGCCAGAACCTTTGATCCGAACGGTTGGATTTGTCCTATCATATTTTGGGCAAAATGCTTCTTGCAGAAGCTTTGGACAGCAGGATTGACCTGGGACGAACCTCTACACGGCACTCTTGTTGAGGAATGGACCTCTTTTGTATCCTCACTTCCTGCCGTCAATGAGATCTCCTTGCCTCGTCCCATCCTTCCTCCCGGGAAGTACAAGGCCAGCCTTCACGGGTTTTGTGACGCCTCGGAACGTGGTCACGCCGCCGTGGTGTACTTGCGCACAGTCAGTGCCTCAGGTCAGGTGAGGGTTTCCCTGATCATGGCAAAGAGCAAGGTTGCACCCCTTCGGACATCTCTGACCATTCCGAAATTGGAGCTCTCGGGAGCAGCCCTTCTTGTACGCTTGTTGAACCACGTGTCCAGTACTTTGGGTAAAAGCATTTGCATTAATGGGACCTACGCCTGGACAGACAGCCAAATTGTTCTTTGTTGGTTGAAGGCTTCTGTCCACACTTTGGAGGTATTTGTCGCTAATCGCGTTTCCCAAATCCAGAAATCCGAAGTCAAACTTGTTTGGAGACACGTGCCAGGTGAGCTCAACCCCGCTGATTGTGCCTCGCGCGGATGCTTGACGCCTAGTTTGATAGGTCATTCGCTGTGGTGGGGTCCGGAATGGTTGAGTCGACCAGAAATTGATTGGCCTCGAACGCCAGTTTTGAATACTTCTAATTTGCCGGGTCTACGAACACTCGCTCTTGAGAAGGTGGAATGCGCCTTCGACCCCGATTTTTTGTTGAATCGCTACAGCTCCCTTGACAAGTTGTTAGGTGTCACTGCTTGGATAAAGCGTTTTGTTTTTAATTTTAGGCACCCACAACAGAAACGACTGACACCGTTTCTCTCACCACAGGAACGACAGGAGTCCCTCACCTTTGGGTTCGTTCTGTGCAATTGGCGCACTTTGAGAAGGAGATTGCTATCCTCAAGTCAGGGAAATTGAAATTATCGGGCGCTGTATCTAAATTGAACCCCTTTTTGGACGATACGGGTCTCTTGCGCGTTGGAGCGCGTCTCAAGAACGCCAACCTCCCTTACGGAGCACGTCACCCCCTTTTGTTACCTAAGGACGGTCATTTAGTACGCTTGTTGGTAACTGACCGTCACCTTAAAAATTCGCATGCTGGTTGTAATGCGCTCTTGGCCATTTTGCAACGCGAATTTTGGATTTTGTCTGCCCGAAGAATTATTCGGAGTGTAGTCTTTCGCTGCATCCCTTGCTATAAGCTCAAGGCTTCTACCATGCAGCCCTTGATGGGAGACTTACCGGCAGATCGCGTAACTGAGAGCAGGACGTTTGACGGTGTTGGCACGGACTTCGCAGGTCCCTTTTTGGTGAAAACGTCGACACTTCGAAACAGCAAGACTGTTAAGGCCTACTTGTGTGTTTTTGTTTGTCTCTCCACAAAGGCCGTACACTTAGAACTGGTCTCCTCGCTTACGACCGAGGCGTTTGTAGCCACATTTGACAGATTTGTATCCCGCAGAGGGATGCCTTCCTTGATCCGTTCTGACTGCGGCACTAACTTCAAGGGCACCTATAATTATTTGAATGATGTTGTTAATTTTCTTGAAACCAACAAGGCTGATATAGGTGATAGGCTTGCCCGACGTGGGATAAATTGGTTGTTTTCCCCACCAAATTGTCTACACTGGGGTGGTATATTTGAGGCCGCCGTAAAATCGGCCAAAACACACTTGCGCAGGACAATCGGTGAATCTGTTCTTACATTTGAGGAACTCGCAACTGTGTTTTGTAAGATTGAGGCCGTTTTGAACTCTCGGCCATTGTGCCCGATCTCCTCAGATCCGAATGATTTGGAGGCCCTTACGCCGGGCCATTTTTTGATTGGTCGCCCACTTGTCGCCTTGCCTGAGTACCCCTACATTGATACGAGACCTGGTCGTCTCTCGCGTTTTGAATTGGTACGCCAGATTACTCAGAGCTTTTGGAAACGCTGGAATTTGGAATATTTGCACATACTCCAGCAACGCGTTAAGTGGACCGACAAGACCGATCCACCCAAGATTAGAGACCTCGTTTTGATCAAGGAGGCTAACCTTCCGCCACTCAGATGGCGCAGGGGGCGCATCCTTCATTTGGTAACTGGGGCTGATGGAGTTCCCCGATTTGCTGAGGTCTTGGTGGACGGTTCGATTCTGAGGAGAGCGGTTGCAACATTATCACGTCTACCAACCGATTAGCGGACCGGTAGGCCGGTCCGGGGCGGGTGGATGTTTGAAATAGAATTAGTTTTTATTATAAGTCAAATCGATTAGATCGATTGAGTAACATTTTGTTTAGTCTATTGAAAATTTCTGACAATGGTCACACTGAACTGTCAATCTTTTCGTTCATTGTCGTTTCCCGCGGTCAGCGAAAAAAGCTAGCTCTGGATAGATTTCGTGTTGTGAGCGTTTTGATCTTGTATTTAGAACCCGTTTGATTGCCACTTCCTTGATCAATAACTGGCACCGGTTAATTGTGATAAAAATAGTATTTTAACGAACATTGTAAAACTTGAGTGAATCCGATGCACGTGGTTGGTGCCGGAAGAATTTGCTGATTGAAGACGCTGCGTGGAGTCTGGTAAAGTAAAGATAATTCACTTGCTAATATTGGCCAATTTTAGTCTCGTGTGTGTCTAACTTGCCTCCAGGACTCCACTCAAGAACATCACCAGGAGATATTTGGTAAGTAAGTTGTTTAATTCTTAGCGCCAAGAAACTTGGCCCATGTGTTAGATCCTTTGTCTTGGGCTAAGACTGGATGAATTAATCGCTTCCACTGATCTGTGTTAAAAAATACCCATTCTTAGCCCGAATTCTACACAATGTATATATAGTGTATACATGTATATTTATTTAAGAATTATATTATATTATTATACCTATATTATAATTATAGTAAGTATTTAATACACCTACTACGTTTCTCAGCACCGCTCAAAGGTAGACTGGCGGATAATGCCCAAGGCATTAAGTCAACCTGTACACAGTTCAGTGTATAAATAAATAAATATCAACATGAATTTCCAGGTCCTACGTAATAGGGGGCGAGCCTATTGCCGTTACCGGGCACATCACCAGACTCCCGTGCTCCTACTAAGAAATCGGAAAAACTCAGTAACACTTTTGTCCAACCTGGGAATCAACCCCAGGTCCTCCAATCAACAGACGCCTACGCAATCCACTGGACCACGGAGGCGGTCAAGTAAAACTAAGTGGTATAAAAAGTCATGTGAAGGATAGTTAGTATAAGGATGTGCCATAAGACAGTTAACCGCACGTCATAGTATAACACGGCATAGCAAAGCCGAAAGATCATTAGTATTTCTCGGTACACTGGTAGATCCTGGAATATCCCGTGGTATACCAAAGAATACTTTCCGTATCTATCAAGCAAACAATTTAAGACGTCTTCGTCTACTGAGCATTTGCGTCACAGAAAAAATGCAGCAACAGGCTAAATTCAATCTTCTTTAAATTAATTTATGGTCATATTCCATTACTTACTTCCAGACTACACGAAGTATGCGACTCAGGCTGTCACGTCATCACATAGAAGGTTACGTAAGACGCTTCGCTGTATCCATAACAAACTAAAAAAAATATTCTGCCTAAGTTCTGTGTAACAAGTTCGAAAAAAATTATCCCACTGTTATCTCAGTAGGATCTTAGTTTTTTCCCTTATTTATATTTTTAGTGTAACTAAATCTGACATACAGCTTTTCCACCGTTCTCTTAACTTCAGACCTTTGTAAACTTGTTTTTTAGGGTTCCGTACCTAAAAGGTAAAAACGGGACCCTATTACAAAGCCTCCGCTGTCTGTCTGTCTCCCTGTCCGTCTGTCTGTCTGTCACCAGGCTGTATCTCATGAACCGTGATAGCTAGAAAGCTGAAATGTTCTCAAATTATGTATTTTGGTTGCCGCTATAACAACAAATACTGAAAATAAAAAAATGAAAATATAAAGGGGGGTCCCATACAAAAAACGTATCTTTTTCGTATTTTTTGCTCAAAATTACTGACTGTAACAGGTAGTCGCTTTAAATTTTCACAGAATATGTAGTTGTATATAACCTTTCAAAATAAACAGTTAAATAAAAAAGTAAGTAATAAAGGGGGCTCTCCCATACAACAAACGTAATTTTTAAGCAATTTGTTACTTGATCTTAATAAACAGGTAGAAACTTAAAAAGTATTTAAGTGTACATACAACGAACGTGATTTTCTTTTATAGATGAAGGTACAAAACCCTACGTGCGCGTGTCCGAACGCGAGTTGCACTTGACCAATTTTTTTTATTTAAAACGAATCTTTGCTACGGCGTATTACGTTAAAAAAATCTCTGCGGCACCCAAATAAATATTTCCTCTCACATTCGCTCAGCTCTTTAACAAATTTTGATACGCTTGAATCGTTAAAATACGCGCGAACACATTACACAATTAACAAGAATTACGATAGCACCCAAACATAAAAATACTTGGGCGGTCCGTTCTAAATAAACTCATACATATACAATTATGTGATTCTGCTTTGCCGCGCGATTCGGCGATTGCTTACCGCTGCGATTGGTGATTACTACCGGACGTTTGTGTACTCGTTCGATATACGAAGCACATGTTAGCACGATCTTGTGTGTGGTCCAATGTAAAACAAATAGCGGTGAACGTTACTAGAACATATTATGTGCTAGCCAGCAATGCATGGTAAAGTGTAAAACCTAAAGATAAGTTGCATCGCAGAATACTGCGAAGTTGTCGACGCGTCGTCGTCAATAATTACGATATGAAATCGTGATTGACGGCAAATAGAACCAAATTTCACTATATTTTCTTCAAATTTCATCGAAGTCTTAACGAAAACTCCAAACTCCACTGGGAAAATATTGATAAGAGATATTCTCAACCCTTCAAACATTGCACCAATAGAAACAAGAACAGTGTTGGCATGTGTGCAGATTACTTATCCTGACTGATCGCAGAGCCTAAACTACTAAAGCTGGAAACATGTTTGGTAGGTTAATGTTAATAGGTATTAGGCACATTCTAAGGAAGGACTGTTTTGATGTGATATCTACTCCTAAGGAATACAGGCTCTGAAATTTGAAATGCCGCTGATTTTAAGGCTAATAAGTGCTGTGAGAAAAACAAATCTTATACTAATATATAAAGCTGAAGAGTTTGTTTGCTTGTTTGTTAGTTTGGTTGAACGCGCTAATCTCAGGAACTACTGGTCCGATTCAAAAAATCTTTCAGTGTTAGGTAGCCCATTTATCGAGGAAGGCTATAGGCTATATATCACATCATGCTAGGAGCAACGGGAGCGGAGCAGTAGCCTTAAATAACGCGGGTGTAACCGAGGGCATCCTCTAGTTACTTATCTTCTTTCTCTTAGCGTTATCCCAATTTCAATCTGGGGTCCGCTTACTAGTCTAACCGGATTTGGCTGAATATTAGCTTTTCCACAGAGCGACTGCCTGTCTGACCTCCGCAGCCAGAAGGGATAGCGATATTCCATGGTTTATTAGACTAGTATCAGTTTATTTAGAAGGTACTGAAGCCCTGTAACGTCTGTCAAAGATCTTCATGACAACTGGGACCGACGGCTTAACGTGCTCTCCGGGGCACGGGGCAAACGATAATTAACAATTTAATACGCACATAACACCGAAAAGTCATTGGTGCGCGCAGTGGATTCGAACCCGATACCCTCTGCATGGCAGTCTGTTGGTATCTCCACTAGGATATCGCTGCCTTTTCTCTATCCTCTAGTTACTTATAAAGATAAAAAATGTTCTTCAATCAATTTTGGTCAATGTAACAACAATACGAGTACCTAATACGTCATCTAAAACATTAATACATTAATACTATGCAGTCCCAGGATTAACTCGCTGGAGTAATGTTAGGATTATCACAGTTTAGCTTCAGAGCCGTGAGAGTTATATATTCTGCTGGATTTGAGACCTAGGCTTATCTTCGTGTACTGCCAAATCTATTTTTAATGTATTTTTAAATGCTCCGTTGTCAGATTGATTAAGAATACGAGTGTTACTATCCCATTTTATTCCATGGTGTGGTGACTGATTATGAAGACAAATGTCTATCCAATTGTGTAGTTAATATTATTTATAGTATACGTTTCAGTAGTTTACTGTTCGATTGAATTGAATTAGAAGATATTTTTTTTTTACATTTGATACCGACGCCATTCAGGCGTCATATTCGTTCAGTTGAGATAACGTAAAGAATCTCACAATACAACCACAGATTATCCAAATATGTTCAGCCATTGAGAAGCTTAGTGGCACACAAAAGCTCACTGACTTACATGGAAAGAGAAAGGAAGAAGGAAAGAACATCCACATTCTTAACTTTAAGTTACTATATTATTATTAAACAATCTTGTACAAAAGCTGACACACTTTCCTAGCATACATAACAGTTTTCAGTGTGTTGTTCTTATGATTTTGTTTTACGTTTACTTTTCGTGTGAGTATATGGCTAACTCTGGTGTCGGAGTTTTCTGACCACCCCTGGACCGCCGACTTAGTCTAACAATTCTTGTCCTAAAACAAGAACCGGGATCGACGGCTTGCACACGCAAGAAGCACGGTAGTGCTCTGCCTAACGAACGGTTACCCATCCAAATGGTAACCTGTGCAAGGGTCCCTTAACTTTTACGATCGTCAAGTCACGCTATAACTTTGTTTGTGCTACCGCTTTACAAAATTGTGTTGAATAATTTAATAATATTATACGGCAGTAAAGTTTTGTTGCCACATCCGGGTTCTGGTGTTTATGGGTATAACTTTTTAGAGCCTCTAAATAAGTCATAATTTGTACGGAGTATTCTATAATACTAAAAATACGGTCATGATATGGATTCAGGAATACATATATCTTCTTCTTTTCTGTCAAGTTTTTGCGTCATGTACTAGATTTGCCAACAAACATACATATTTCTAGGCAGAAATAGGTTTTTGGGTAAGTTGTATATCCAAGAAATTATTTATTTTAGTTGAGTCGGATTATTTCGCTATTTTTAAAGAACAGGTCTATTCTCAAAGTTCTGGGTCAAGCCAATTTTGAAGTTGGGACTTATTCAGTGAGAAGCTTGGCTCTGCATGCGACGTTATTGCTATTTGACAGTCCAAGCCATTATTATGTTTTCGTCTTGGCAACATTTTGCACTAAAATCGGTTTTGAAGGGATTCTATATTGAACGATCAACATAAAAGAGGCTGAGAACGATGAAATATGAAATAATGGAATTTGCACACAGTCATCTCGAGTCGTTGAGGGAAATATACGGTATTATAACTTAATTTTCAAATTATTACGCGATTTAGACCCGTTATATAAATTTTACTATGTACACACAGTTATTATTTCTTTCAAATTAAGGCTGGTGTAGATGTTTATCAACATATCAACAACAACATTTTATCAACATAAGGCAGTGATAGCGTAGTGGAGATACCAACAGACTGCCATGCAGAGGGTATCGGGTTCGAATCCACGGATCGCACCACTGACTTTTCGGAGTTATGTGAGTATTGAATTGTTAATGGTCGCTTGTCTCGTGCCTCGGAGAGCACGTTAAGCCGTCGGTCCCGGCTGTCATGCAGATTTTTGACAGTCGTTATAGAGCGTCAGTACCTCTTAAATAAACTGACACTAGTCTATACTATGGAATATCGCTATCCCTTCGGGTTGCGGAGGCCAGACAGGCAGTCGCTCCGTGGAATAGCTAATATTCCGCCAAAGCCGGTTAGACTAGAAAGCGGACCCCGGGTTGGGACTGGGATAACGCTAGAAGGATGATGAGATGTTTATCAACATAAACAGGTGAAGTAACGGGCTAAAGCTTGTAAAATTTCTTTTTTTTTATTTATTAGACAAGTTCGCTCACATCTCGACTCCCAGACCCATCATCGACTATGCGTAACGATATTTACGTCCCACAGTAACGGACCGGTACGTTACTGATTTGTTATACACAATACTTGTGCACCGCTGGATATTTGGGTATTGGAAAAATGTATATTGTATGTGAGGCCATTTAGCTTCAGTTGCCAGTCACCTGGTGTAACAGAAGCTTTCTTAGTTTCATTGTTATATATTATACTAGGCTAGCTATATTCAGATGGGTTTGGTTGCTTGGCCTGGATATATGGCCTTGACGTTGATTAAATAATATTGCACGGTACAGCTGTATATCTATTAAAATCACTCTTATATTATAAGCTCCAATATAAGTTTTGGTTTAAATATCGCCATTTAGTCACATTGAAGTGAAAAGCACAAGAAATTTGGAGTAATTTGTCACTCTGAAATTATAATGCAGACTAAGTTCAACCATCTATATAATGTGTATATTCATCGCTGCTAAACATCACAATTCAAAAAAATACGCGTCCTATCCGCATAATAAAACTAAAAGTATTAATAAGTACCTGTATGTATAATATTGCTTATATGTCCTTTACGAAACCTTACAACGCTTTTGCCAAATAACTTGAACAGCAAATCTCTTACCCACGCTGTGATAATACAAATTAACGGAGTAAATTACCAATCAAATCGCTTTGGTCAGACGACGTGATAAGTCATTGAAGCCAGAGAACCAATTCGGTGGTTAAAATAAACAAGACTTCTTCTTGAACAAAATAAATGTTATTTATTTTGTTGAAGAAGAAACACAGTAAGCGATCCAAGACAAAAATCAAAAAAATCTACGAGAAGACATTACAAGAAGACAACACACGATACGAAATGTTTGAATTTAAAAAAGGCACAGGCAAAGATTATAAACATGATATGGCCAGTATTCATACAAACATCCAGTATTAAAATTTACTCCATTTTCATTTGAGTAGCGCAAACCACGTAGAAGCACACACAGATACACAGTTTAATATTGGACATATAGGCACTCGAAACCAAATAGATTCGGTCGGTCCAAGTACACTCTTCTCACTCAAAGTCAAAGCCAAAATCATATATTCACTTAGGACACCATGCAAAGCTTATGAACAAAATTCATGTTAATTCCCTTTAATGATTATACATTTACTGCCACGTCTGCAATGCAATATGTTGTGTATGCGTCAATAATGCAGAACCACGAATCACGAGAAAGAACGGGCAATAAAAGTCATGGTGACTCTTTTTTACATCGCCAATATAATAGACAAATATTTTTTTTTGTAAGGAGCTGCAGTAACTGTTTCACATTGTAAGTTATCTATGTATGTTATTTAAGTATGTATCCTATTCGTGAAAAAAGTAAATATCCACTAATATCATACCAAACCAGTATATTATGTTTGGAACGAAGAATGAATTCGAAGTATGACATGTCTTTCGAGAATATTATCTAGAACTATCAGACATAATATAATATGGAGATTGCCTCACAATGTTTTCTTCACCGTTTAGCAACTTAACTAACTTAACTTCCTTAGCAATTTGACAGAGGCGTAACATCGGAAAGTTATTAGTAGCTGTCATGGATTTGAACCCGAGTCCATGTGTGTATTAGTCTGCTGACCTCACTACTAGGCTATCGCTGAAATCTTACAGTAAACTGTTAAATAAAGTTTAATTAAGCAACTGTAAGGCGCGCTTGCAGAAAAATACAACGTACATGTCGGAGTCTTTTTTCTCATTTTTCTACTAACACGACGTTGAAAATGTATTTACAATTTAATGAAAGTCTTTGTAAATGTTTTCAATGTATAAACAAAGCGTTTTCGTTTTGGTACGCTTTTATAACAGAGAACTAACGTAAGTCCAAGCTATGCCTTCGTTACCGTGGATTGCAATACTTATAAGATCATTTCTTCATACAAACATTACCCTCATATTGTACCTTCTATTTCGATACTTAGGATGCACCTTGCTTTTAATACTCATTATCTTTAATTATTGCTTAATATCTTATTATGGAATAATTTAAACCATATTTTTCAAAGACGCCTCTCTCAATAGGTGTCACTCGCGAGAACTTAGTATACCCAGGCCCAAAATAACAATTTATGGACCACACAAAGTGTTTTATCGTGTGGATGGAATCAAAAAGATCTAGCAGTTTAGACCAGCGAGATAACCGCTGAAACCGTCATACACCTATAATACAGCACTTAAAAGAATGCAGAATCTAATCTTATACTTCATTACAACTCGTTGGTCTCGCGGCATAAATGTGGGCGTGGGATTGGGAGGTCTCGGGTTCGATCCAAATCGATCAATCGGGCAAAGTGTTATTGGATTTTTCCGTTAGGAAATTCTCAGTAGCAGCGCGGAGTTCAGTAATGTGCCCGGTACGGCAATAGGCTCGCCCCCTATTACGTGGGACTGAAAATAAATCTGGCGAAAAGTGGGTGTACCTCTGCCTACCTCTTCGAGGATATAGGCGTGATACTATGTATGTATGTTATTATATAAAAGCGAAACCGCTGGATGTATAAAGATGATATTTGTCAGGGAACGACTTTCTCGAAAGGGCTGCATTAAGAAGTTCTAAGGGCTCTCGTAAGTTTGTATGAAAGTAAAGATATAATGTAATTGTTGTCTGTGGGCGAAGCTGCGGCAACAGCTAATATTCCATAAATTATTAACTGATTATTCGCTCAAACATAACTGTAGTCCCGCTTAATGTTAATCATAATGCTTAATTATATAGCCAGTATGGATCAAATTTTTTACGTCAGAATCATTTTGTCGTCAGCCTGTCGTGCGCGATTACCGACAAGATTATCGTAAATACATCTCGATGTTCGCCGAACACGTTGTAATTACTATAACCCATCAAGTATTGGTTTTGCGAAAGCAATGTTTTGATGTGGAGACCAGATTTTATCGAGGCAGCGGAGTGACATTCCACTCAGTGAGAAAAATTGTATATTAAATTGACTTTTTTGTGCACTATTGCAATTGTGAATAGTGTAATTTATAAATAACTTGCTTCTGCCCGCAGCTTTGCCCGCGTGGGATATATTATCGAGAGAACAAGTAGCCCAGCTCCACATAAGATAAACACTTTAGCATGACATCGTTCCGTTACGACGTGAAAGAAGGACAAAATTAAATAAACAAACACATTTTGATATTTTGAATATTAAACAGTATTTAAATGAATTGTTGTGAAGCGCATTAAAGAACTTGACGTCAGCTGTGTAAATAAGTCTAGAAAACTAAATTATTTTACGTTCTCTCTCAGCTCAGTTTCAATACAATTTTATTCCACTTATTTATGGAGTTGATGGAAATTGGAATTTTCATTGGCGGTCAGTGTCATTAATTATGCTAACGAATTGAAAAATCCTGAAAAATGTGCGTCTGTAATCACACAACCTACCGGGCGTCATTCGGCTGAGGAAAAGGTTATTATTGTAGTTTAAGATAGAGATTATAGGCCCAGATTTATATAAATCCACCTACGCATGAGTATATTTAAATTCTCATCAAAGTCATATACTGGATGCTGACGAAATGAAAGTGTAAGCTATACTTAGATATGTGTCCTATAGATAAATACAAATGATTCGCAAGTATAAATAAATACGTCTTTATCGATTATGACTAACAAAATACCTGAAGCACAACACTGAATTTACAGCTCGCAAGTAATTAAAGTTGAAGACAGAGCTTATACTAGTGAACTTGTAACTTTTAAATCACGTAAAGCGATTTTATCCTTGACCAAGGTTACACACGTAACTTATGCTTTGACGAGACATTTGCGCCATATAAGCCCGATAAGAAGACAATGTGAATATTATGAAAAAACAATTAAAATCTTCAAGGAGGTACTAAGTAACTGATGTGAAAAGGCATTAGGTAATTATCAAGCGTCGTATTAAAAGCTTAGAAGACAAAATATATTCACTGAATGTTTAATTCATTCAAATCTAGTTTCGTAATAGGATAAAAAGTGACAACTTTTATCACCAGTATTTTTATATTCTCAAGGTTACTCATATCACAAGCGTCACTTGCCTTCAGTAGCCGCGCAATAGAGAGAGCTTACTTCTCCGGGACCTATCTTAACATATTCTTGATCCAACAAAAAAGATAATAAGTCCAAAGTATGTGCAAAGCAAATTGCAACTAATGTTACCCAAACAAAGAATAAATTGGCTTGAATGTGTAAAGAGGGATTTTTGGAACTCCACTGCTTGAGGGACGCGCAAAGGAAATTCTTTATTATCGTATGTTAAATAAGGTTGTTTTTACATATTTGTTGATCGTAGGAATGTTTTGCTACGTTGCTTCTATCTACTTTGGAGCCATTTGGCTACGTATATACGTAGATGCTATTGAATTTATTTTTATAAAGAGAGATTTCACTCTGTATTTAGCTATAAAATGAAGTTATTGACATTCTAGCTAGTGAAAACTTAATCAAAATCGTGTATTATATCAGTGTCTTTTATTCCAAAATCTGAGAATATTTTATGATAGGTGTTATCTTAGAACATCATATACACAGAACAGAACAGCTAATGTCCTGCAAGCATATTTTTTTTTTATCTTTAGCATTAATTTTGGAGTACAAAGCAAACTCTAGAGCACCATGGTCTAAATTAACCAGTTACATAAATGTAAGTATAACTATCTGTCCCAGTCATTAGAATTAAGTAATAAATCAATTAGAATTATTGGAAGCATTTACTCTGAGCCTTACGTCCTATTATGATAGAAGTGCCAAATTAGGCGCTGCGTGCCTTTATAAGGCAAAATAGAAGAAGAAGAAAGAAAGAAAAACTATTTAATTGTCACAGACACTGGAAAGGTATAACATAAAATAAAACATCACAAGAAATAACAGTAATCTGTGACAGATAGGTGCACACTCAGCTATATTGTTGCATTGTGGTAGTGTCCACAATACAACGCTGTTATTCTGTGTGCACCTTAAATGCCGCACGGACGTTAAACAGCACAGTAATTTAAGAGGACATATAAAATAAAATAAAATATATACATAGGTACACAATCTAGAAACATAGAGTAGTTTATACTAATGTGTATCTAGGTACAAAACAATTATTATTATTATTACTTACACAAAAACAGGATAAAAAAAAAGTATTAAAAACAATAGATATAAGATTAAATATAGTAGCATAATACATACGCCGACTCAATTACTTCGCAATTAAGTCAGCGCATATATCAATTCCATGGATTGTATTATATTTTCAACGCATAATAGCAACGATATGCAGCGGCGCGGGAGCGGGCAACCGAACCGGTCCGAAGGACGCGGCGCGTCTCGCGTCGCATATAGGTGGCATACAGCCAGCGCATTGGCTCGCGCGCGGTGCGCTTATGTAATCATTGTTTACATAGAACATAATACAAATGGACAGTTTGTTATTTATAAAAGAAGTATATCGGTGTTATCAGTGCCACATTCATCAACCACAAATTGTTGCATCAATAAAAAACCGTCACACTTCCAACCATCAGGCCTGATTGATATAATAGTGATAAATAATAATAATTTATCAAACAAGCCGCCTCTCGGGACGCCTGAACGTCGTGCATACCTACCTCGTCCGCAGATCACAACCATTACGTAAGTAACACTTGGTTTTTTATGATTATTATAACTTTTGTATTGATATAATGTAATTTTTTAAGTGAAATTTAAAATTTACTTTTGTTTTTAGTGATCTCAATGGGGGAGGCAAATTGTTCCAGCACCGTGTGGCGGCATATTTGAAACAGCCTCGAAATGCTGTTGTTTTATACTTTGGCATTGTGAGCGGGTTGGAAGTGGAGCGAGTGGAGTACAAATAGTGGTCCTGTCTCCAGCTTAACTTATTAAACAGGTACAACGGTTTCTGTGTATTTACAATGCCAAATAATAACGTAGCCAGGTGAAGCTGTCGTCGCGCTGCCATTTTTAAAATATTGGCTTCATTTATGTAAATACATAAAGTTACTTACGTAAGTCACGTCGGCGTACCTTTGCCGTACTATAAGAATAATAATAACACGAGAAATGCCTAATTCAGATGACCTGAAAAACTCCTGGGCCGATTTATGGAAAAAGCGACAGGACCATAATGATACAGCTAGATGGATACAAGATGAAGAATGTAGAATGATGAATGTAGAGAGTATGGAGTTGGATGACATTACGGTGGACGATTTAGAGATAGCCACTAGAAGATTGAAAAACTGGAAAGCAGCAGGATCAGATAGGTTACACAACTTTTGGTATAAAAAGTTTTATATGCTACATAATGTTTTAGCAAGAAATATTTCAAATATTATAAGGGGTGAACAAGAAATACCAAAATTCATCACAAAAGGAATCACTTATATGTTACCTAAAAGCAACAACACTCTAGACCCAACACAATATCGCCCAATTACATGTCTGCCAACTATATACAAAATCATTACATCATTAATTACTCACAAAATCAACAAACACTTAGAATTTAATAACATTATGGCTGAAGAACAAAAAGGCTGCAGACAGGGACATCGAGGATGTAAGGAACAGTTAGTTATAGACTCCACAATCTTAAAACACGCCCATAGCAACAAAAGAAACCTTCATATTTCATATATAGACTACAAAAAAGCTTTTGATAGTGTACCTCATTCTTGGTTAATTCGAGTCCTTCAGATCTATAAAATCAGTCCTGCCATTATCAACTTTCTAAAAAATGCCATGTCAGACTGGAGAACATCATTACATCTGTCTAACGGTAAAGATACCATAACTACAGACGAAATCAACATCGAAAATGGCATTTTTCAGGGAGACTCACTGAGTCCACTGTGGTTCTGCCTCGCCTTAAATCCTTTATCTTATCTTCTCAACAGTACTGCTAATGGATATAAGTTAAATTCTGACACATTCATCACACATTTAATGTATATGGACGATATTAAATTATTTTATAGAACTGACAAATGCCTTAATCAGCTTTTAAAAGATACAATTCAATTCAGCACAGACATAAATATGTCATTTGGATTAGATAAATGTCGCACATTACATATACAAAAAGGAAAAATTGCAAACATTCAAATGAACGCGACTGAAACTAACATATTTACATTTATGCAACCATCAGACACATATAAATATTTAGGTATATACCAGTCTAGTATTATCAACCACACACAAATTAAAGAACAGCTAGTATCAGAATACACCAAGAGACTTAATCTAATATGTAAAAAACAGTTATACTCAAAGAATTTGTTTAAAGCAATAAACACTTTTGCTATACCCGTATTAACATATTCTTTCGGTTTAATTAAATGGACGCGCACTGACATATACAGACTAGATATTAAGACAAGAACTACACTAACTAAACATAACTATGCTCACCCTAAATCAGCAATAGAGAGAATTTCAGTAAGTAGGCAAAAAGGAGGCAGAGGATTAATAGATCTAACCATACTCTGGGAAGGACAAATCCAAAAGCTAAGAGATTTTTTCTTCGATAAATCCCAACATAGTAAAATTCATGCATCAATAACAGAAATAGATACGAACTTTACTCCTTTGAACTTAACTAAGAAAGACATCATTTTTAAAAAAGTAGATGACCACAGGCTTGAAAAAATATGTAGATGGCGAACATAAGAATTGCATGGCAGACATCTCCATGATCTAGAACAACCGCACGTAGATTTAGATAGTTCCAATAGGTGGCTTAAATTAGGATTCCTCTTCCCTGAAACCGAAGGATTCATGTTAGCAATACAAAATCAGGTAATTAATACAAAAAATTATAGTAAATTCATTCTTAAAGACCCTAACATACAAAATGATAAATGCAGAAAATGCCAACGCGCATCTGAAACTAACCAACACATTACTGGTGCCTGCCCAGCCTTAGCACAAACAGATTACACTCACAGACACAATCAAATTGCTAATATTATCCACCAAAAACTTGCCATTAAATTTAAACTTATTACAAAAGCTGTCCCTTATTATCAATACTCCCCAAAACCAGTATTGGAGAGTAGCAGCCACAAAATATACTTTGACAGAGCAATACTTACAGACAAAACTATACATAACAATAGACCGGACATAACTGTTATAGACAAACCAAACAAAATTGTACATTTAATAGACATAGCAGTACCCAATACTCATAATTTACAGAAAACAATAACTGAAAAAATACACAAATACACAGAATTAAAAGAAGAAATTACTAGAATCTGGCAAATGGATAAAGTATATATTGTACCCCTGGTCCTCTCCAGCACTGGTGTCATACCCAAACACCTACTACACTATTTGCGACAGATATAATTACCCACCAATATTTACATTACAATGCAGAAAGCTGCCATACTCAACACATGCCGTTTAGTTCGTAAGTTTTTGCAAGACGAGCCCCTTCTGATAGATAATACCCCAAATGAACTCCACTTGGCGTAGACCCGTCGTTTTCATTAAATACCGAATTTATTCGAGAAGTTACAAATTTAAACAACTAAAAATAATAATAATATTCTACCACATACACACATCACCATCTAGTCCCAAGCTAAGCAAAGCTTGTGTTATGGGTACCAGATAATGGATAAACATACATATATACTTTTTTTTGTGAATACATACATATTATACATAGAAACACCCAGACCAAGACAAACATCCATATTCATGCACACAAATGTTTAACTTGAGCGGGAATCGAACCCGCGACCATCGGCGTAGCAGTCGCTTACACTCCCGCTGCGCCAACCGGTTGTCATCTAATAATAATAAAAAACGAATCTAGATTCATTGCTCACGCACGTGTTGCCATCCTGTTTCAATCTCGACTGCCTTAAACAGGGCGTAAAAGGTAACTCCGAAAGCCGAAAAATGAGGCTTTATATCTCCCATTTCGAGTTTACTATCAGATTGGCTGGAAACATTTCGGAATTTTGATAATAAAGAAGAAAAAGTAAAAAAAATATAGAATCTCTCCAAATTGGCAGCGATAGCCTTCGAGCCCACAGAGTACTTTTGTATATTTCGAGCCTACGAAACACTAATATTACTACGCGAAGGGTCCTAGGTTCAAATCTACTATGCCACCGCTCATTTAACGAAGTTAAGCGTATACAGCCTCTTTGGTACAGTTATGCTACCTATAGGAATTCCATTGTATTAATATTTTTAAATACACGTACGCATTTCAGTGCGGTTATTTGAATATTTGAAAGCCTTCCGAATGATTATAAAATAATTATTATAAGTTAGTCTGTCTCTCTTCTTCTTAGGTATTTTCGTAAATTTCACTTTAGCGAAATACCCGGACCCTTGGGAGGCTTATGGGGACAAAGGTCTAACATGCATCCCTTTGAGAAATTTAATCCAAAGTGTGATGAGCACCCACTGGTGTCTCGGCCGCTCCTATAGCTGTATTTACTTTGCAGACATTAATTCTTAACATTAAATAAAACTGTAAAGGTTTTGTGATTTCAAAAGAACTGTCTAATATGTTTTGTCAAAAGCTTGTAGTTATTATTGTATTGGACATAATACTACTACAATTGTTCTTTTGACGTAGCATTTTCTAGAGTTTACGCAAATTTTATCGATTTGTTTGCTTTACTGAGATTGAATATAAATTGAATGGTCTAGAAACAAAAATTCGAGGACACCTATGTCCAGCAGTGGACTATTAAGGCTGTATCTGTCAGTCAATCAGCTGTAGAAACTACACAGTGGGTTAATTTCAAACTGTTATTTTTGTTTTTTTTTGTCTATATATATGTTTGTTAAGGGTAATAATCTGGGACGGCTTCATAGATTTTAATGACATTTTCACAAGAAAAAGCAAAAATATGTTACAAACACTTTAAAGATGAGCTGAGCTGTGCGCCAAAAAAACATCATCATATTCGGTTCGATTTCGAAGCGTCGACATTTTTAAATTATGTGCGTATTAAATTGTTAATTAGCGCCTGCTAAACGGTGAAGGAAAACATTATGATTGTTGTCCATAATTTTCTCAAAAGTCATATGCAGTCTGCAACCCGCACTTAGACAGTGTGATGGACTTTGACTTACCCTTCTCACAGTAAGAATAGGTCTGTGACCATCAGTGGGACAGTATGTATACAGGGCTGATGATAGCACAGTGTGTACTATACTGGTACAGTGGTGACGACCCTATCCGTGACCGCTGACCGATTAAGAATACAAAGTATCACTATTCATTCTATGGATGTCGTAAGTTGCGACTAAGGTAAATACACAAAGCAAATCTATACATATAAATAAGTTGGAGTGTCTGTTTGTAATATTAAAATAACCGCTTTTTGCTAAATGTATATGGATGTTTACACGGTATATACACCGAAATGTCTTTTTTTACAATTTTTGTCCATCTGTCTGTCTGTTTGTTCTCGCTAATCTTTGGAACGGCTGAACCGATTTTGAAGGGACTTTCACTGGTGGATAGCTGATGTACAAAGGAGTAACTTAGGCTATAAATTAACCGGGTTCGCGAAGTAGTTTCCTCAGGACGCGGGTGAAACCGCGGGAAACAGTTAGTAGTATACATAAGAAAAGACGAAAAATTCGAAAACAAACCCTATACCAACCCATCTGCCACGTGTGGTATTTATAGTAGGCCAATCCCTTCTATGGGCTCACGATGCGTTGGTGACTCAAATGAGGCGAGGCTTATGCCCAGCAGTGGGTTATGAAAGCCTGTATAAGGTTGGTTCGCACGGCACCGGATAAATTGACACATTGTACTTCGTTTGCATCATTCACCGCTCAGTACATCTGTTGTGTATACACATCCTAATGTCCATTGCATGCGTGTCTAACTGGACACCTATTCGGTGCACCTATCCCAAGTAATAAAGTTCTCCTGTAGTGCACAGTTTACAGGCTCACAGCACTAGTACCTCTCTCTTAGTGGTTCCAGGTTTTACTACCAAGCTTATAACTGGTTCCACGGAGTTCGTTTGGGTTTGTAGTATACCTGTTCTTATAAGTTGACTTATAGTCGTGTATAGAACGAAATTTTAGGCGCAGTAAAGGCTAAGATGGCCTATAAAATTGTTGCATAGGTGTAAATACACTTAAGAAAACTTGATCCAGTAAGTTACACTTATAATCGCCTATAAGAAGTAATTATAAATCCGCTATGAGTGTCATACGCCAGTAATAGTAATTTGTAGAACTAAATGCACTTAGAACCGTTTGCGTTTGTTACTTGATCTTATAGGGGTGTATAAGTCAACTTTATGTGCCAATTATGAGTGAATTAGTTCTACAGTGGTTTCTTCTAAGAGTAAGTGTACTTGGTAATATTGTGGACTCTCGAATGCTGTTATAGTCTTCATTTCTGTATAAAGGTTTCTTGTAAAATCATTAGAGTCCAAAGATATCTTCGTGAAGTCCATATAGGAAGACAATTGCTTATAATATTCATCGCATCTTCACGGCCATTTTGGTGTCTATTGACACACAATATGGCGTCACAATATGGTGAGACAATTCTGTTAGGAGTAATATTATTTTTAAGCTCAGCTTAGTAAATACGCCCTGTTCAAAGGGCGAACAAAAATTGAGATGTAAAACACAATATACTTCACCGAAAATACTTACGTGTTTGACGTGCAAACATTTAAGTATACACGTATAGTATTCTGTGCGAAATACTTGTTAATACATTTTATATAAAATAGATGAACTTATTTTTTACTTTTCTTATTTTTCCCCAACCGTAGAACACAACACTACAGAAATTTACAAATGTTTGAAGTAGCTAGTAATAGAAGCGCGGAGTACGTTACACGCCTGCCTAGTTCTATTAAATGCTCATAGTGAGCTTCGCAGGAGCGAATGGTTCTGCGTAGTCCCACCATAAGTGTATTATTCGTCTTAGTAGTGCTCGCCAAGTCTACTATGAGTGTTTTATTAGCAAAAGTACGCGTATAAAATGGGCCCTTTTCCGTGGTTGTAAACTTCTACTAGCCTGTTATAGTCCTGGCCCCGGAACCACTACAAGACTACATTTTGTTACTTGGGATGTGACACTGCTAATATTTTCGACGTGTACAGACTTATACCTGTATATAAATGTGATTGCTGAATACTTATGCATGCAGCAGTAGATAGGTACTATAAAAATAGTAATTTTAGATGCTACTAAAAAACAGGTTTATTTTGATTTTTATCTTATTATCACGATTCTTGACTGCATTTGTTAAAAATAATGACTTTTTGTTGTGGTTCATTCAAATTGTATGTATTGTCATGATCATCATCATCATCATCAGCCCTTAACAGTCCACTGCTGGACTAGGCCTCTCCTTTGAAAGGATGAATTGGCCTACTATACCACGCTGGCCAAACGGGTTGGTATAGGGTTTGTTTCAAGTTTTCCTTCTCCTGCAGTGCTGTTCTCTGCATAATATGCTGCCTCTGTCGGATCTTACAACACCCATGGGATGATATGGAGTGGTGACATTCCGTATTCTTAATCCGTCACCACTCTGACACGGACACGTACGGTATGTATTGTGGTGATATTTAACTTCACTCGTTTCCAAAAGAAAAACCCCAAAAAATAACAGATTTTCATCGGACTTATTTTTTGACATATTCTACGCCTATAAAGTTAATTAATACACCGTGCCTGGCGATAGTCTTTACTCAATTTTTATTTATTTACTGAAATCACTCTGTGCCGCTTTCAAGCATTTACTATTGGAACTGCCCAAAAATTTACAATGGCTACAAGTTAAAACAAATACACCGACTTAATAAAAAGTTGACGAGGGCTATTGGCAAGAATTGGCATAAACGCACCCGGGGGATATGACCGGCACGCTGTGTCAACGCGGTCTGAACCGGTTTATCTACAGCCTACATTCGAGTTCTTTTTTATTTTTCTTTCCTTTAAGAAAAATTGGTGCTAGCCTTATTAAAATTACAATAACACAACCTTGGTGATCAGCTTAAAAATGTTTGAGATAGTGGGCATTGGATTTGTGATAGGTATTATAATAATACAAGATATCCTCTGACAATTTATACAGGGTGATACCCAACCGCAAATTTAAGATCGTCTCCGCGGTTCCCGTAGCCCCAACGCTACGAGACGTTGACGGCTACCATGGTGGTTTTACGGCTGCTCCCAATATTGTATTTATCGGTGGATTTGGCTTCCATAGATATTATGTTTACATGAGCTTTATTCAAAATATATTGGCTATCCGCTACTTATATAATAATTTTGTCAAACTGGAATGAGCTGTTGGACTCCCATAATTATAATTATAGGTACCTATATAAATATTAGCAACGGCCAATAGTGGGTAAACTCCGAACATAAGTTGGAAAGAGATGCAAACACCGTCTTAATCTGCCTTTGTCTGCACTATGTACCGAAGGTTGAGCGCGTATTTTGGATTTTCACTGTGAAGAAAAAAACTGTGTTATCCGATTTCAAACTAAGCAGGACCGATACAATAGCAACGAGATAAATTATAAAATCCTCACCTTTCTACGTATCCCAGCCGCGATGTTGTTATTATTTTTTTTGCAAGAGATACAAAAAGCAAACCAATTGTATGGTTAGTTTATTTTAAAATCTAATTATTAGAACTAAGTTGTGTTGTTTTTATTACGTGAGCAATTTATCGAGTAAAATCTATAGTTATTTTTTGCGACTCTAACTTCTGTGTCGGCTTTGTAGCTAGGTTTAATTATTGAGTTAGTTACAAGTATTTATTTTTGCTAATAACACAAAAATAGCTGCAGGCTTAGCCAAAACTCCAACGTATCGTTTCCATCGCCTTTCTCCTATTTCAAACGCAAACGCGTTTGCAATCGAAGAAAACGCCAAATTGGTAACCAACACCATGCGTTAGTGTCACTCGCACATTCTGCAATACAACAAGGTTATTACCTTGCGTTGTTTGAAGCGTCAAGCGTGTCAAATGTCAAAGTACCTAATATAAATATTCATGCGAGTGAAACAAAGTTCGAACCAGAAGATTTGTTTATTTGTTTTAAATTGTTACAAAATTAAGTAGAATATAGTAGTGTAATCTTTATATTACCTTTATACAATTATTTAACAGTGTGATAAATAATCTGAATTATTTAGAGTTATTTAAATTTTAAATAATATTTATTACTTAAAAAAATATTCATTATTTTGTAAAAATCTTGCTATCCTATTTGACTCTCTAAGGAATTTGAAACATAAACAGTGACGTAAGTCGCGATAAGCAACTTACTTGGAGAACACTTAAGTGGCCCCTTGCTGTATAAATGTGGCCTTTATGAGTCTGAAATAGTTAAACAATGTTTTATGCATGGTGATTTAGCGAAGCCCTAAGAAGTAGCTCAAGCTCGAGTACAGGCTGACCGTCTGTGGCATTCTATTTTGCGTTTTCTGCAGGGTTCTATCATTCGATTGTTATTCGTATGATGAAATCCCTTTTCAACAAAAAAACTTCTCCAAGTAACCAACAACCTTTATTAAAAGATGGAAGTTATTTTCAACAACAAAAGCTTCTCTAACCATTTATCTACATATATGCAGAAGAGTTCAAATTCTGTTGAGTCGTTTTGACATTTGACGTGCAAACAAAACAGGCATACACACTCTTGCATTAATATTCAGTAGAGCCATATTGTCGCATTTACAAATAAATAGACAAAACGCAGCCAGCCGCAAAATACCATAAATACGTTAAACAGCGAGCCAAACAACATCATATAACCACATTCACAAACAAATACACACAAATCCATCGAACCGTAATTTTGATTTTACAAGCCGTGCTTTAATACGATAATGATGAAATACATTTACGCATTTCCCACTCGCTACGCCGAATTGTAATCCATAGGGCGTGCCACATTACGTTTATTCCCAACGGACGAAACCTTCCCAATCGAATGTATCGGTCGGATATATTTAAACAAGTCATTACGTGTAATTCAGCTTACGTTTCTGGGGTACCGTACGTCGAAGTTAAGGAAAATGATGGAATGATAGAATAGAATGAATTCTTAATCTTGCTTCCAGACTTGATTGGATCGATTTATTAATATTTTATTGTTTAAAAAAGTCGTGTGGTAGTGTTAGTGGTCGCTCCTCTGAAACGGCTCAACCGATTTAACTGACATTGTCTTTACGCTGCATCTGCGCAAAGTTGGGCAGATAACTCGACTAGATAACATGATGCTCGCAGCTACTCCCAGGCCTTTTTATTTTAATGTAATCGTTTATGACCGATACCGTGGGTATTTTGAATGCACCCCTACGCTCCCCAAATTGCAAACACGCTAAATTTTAACTTCTTACGCCCTATAGTTTTAGCTATTCGTTATCTGTCAGTCAGTCGGTAACGCCAGGATTTTATAAAATTATATTGATGATGATAATTATTGCAAGCTACGATTTCACGTATTAAACGTAGTAAGTTTCAAACTTTGTTTAGTTAGAATATTATTCTGGGCCTGTTGATTATCTTTCGTATTGGCTAACGCGTACGCAAATCAAGTTCCGCTCTATAACTGTTTTCTGCTGAACTGAACAATATTTATGTTATATTTCTCATATAACCATATTTATATTAATGCACCAGCTAGAACTAGGAAAAAAGCCTGTGTTGTCGGTGACTGTGCAAACAATCAATCAAAGAACGCAAGAAACAACCAGACCCGAAACAACAATACATATGTGTCTCACCCAAAGCGTAGTTTGGTGTGAGAGTCGAACCCATGACACGCGGGATAATGTCAGACGGTCACCTCACCATTAGTACTCATTAAAATAATCATTAAAATTATTCCTTTTTTATTCGTTATCATTTAAATTATTCCGATGGTCAAGATCGTTGCAAATGACGAACCGTAGTCTCTGCCTACCCCTCCAGGAAACAGACGTGAGTCTTTGTATGTTTGTATTCCGATGGTTTAAAGTATTTTAAACCATACGACGAATTAAAATGATTAAATAATTTAATATATATCGACATATGATTTAATATTAAAATTTGTGTACCTGAATAATTGTTGATTACAACGTAGGGACGTTTGCACTAAACTAAGAATAACCTTAAATAATTTAAGCTCCATTGTTCAAATATTTCACCATTCTTAAGCCACACAAAAACTTTATCAAAAACAACAAAATAGCAAAAACGTTCCCCCGCAAATTATTTTATGTTATCATGACGAGTACTCAGAAAAATGCTTGTGGCCATTCCCGATAATCCCTTTACTCGCCTACTACACCCATGGGAAATGATATCGCTGCCATTCACAAACAGACTACAGTACGGGTTATTTAAGATATGAATGATGGCAACACTGGAGTGAAATATTCAGCCTTAATAACGTATATCGTCTCTCAGAGATTTGGTGGGTGTATCAGCTTTTTGTGAGCTGATTGCTTCAGGGTTGCCAGCAGGCAATGTTGTGGCTTGTTTTGAGGTAAATCGCCTGAAGCAGAACAAGGCGAATAAAGGCAACGTCATCAACCCGAGTTTGGTATTTGGTTCATATTACAATTTGCCCAGATTTCATGATATGAAAGATGTTATTTGACTAATTCGTGTTCAGAATCTTTTATTCACTTAAGTCGCACTTACAGAAGTACTTTTTGAACTCGGTTGAAACATGGCTTATTTTATGACTGGTTAACTTATAAGAACTTAAAATTTACACAACAAACAAAAAAAAGTACAAAAAACTGATAAAAATTCCTAAAAATAATACACAACAGATGCCGAAGTTTTCTATAGTTTAATCAACGTCTAAAATCTAATTACAATATTCACCACACTACTAAAGAATTTCGCTTAGTAACCTCAACATTTTGCTCAAATAATTGGTTCTTCGCTTCAAGTTTAAAAGCAATACCCAACATGCTGTAAATAACCTTTTTTTATACTTGTATGAACATAAATCGATAACCAATGAGACATAATGTTGATGAATGATGTTAAAATGCAAGCCGTTGTTAGATGCAACGCTGTTTCAATGTAGCCTTCATGTCACTTTGTAGTATGATCAGAGGGCCAATTCTCATAAATAAATTTGTTCAAAATGCAGTTTCGATCTAATGTCAGTGTCATACTCATGTCACAATTAACGGTATTCTCTTAAATTAACTGATATTTGAAACTTATTGGAATGTTATAGTGCCTAGATCACAAATTGAACAATGTGGCACAGTCGAATTAAAGAAGTCAAATTAGACGATAATGACATTAAATTATCAGAATACCGATTCTTAATCAATTCAAAATATAATCTCATTTCGTTCAAGGTCATATAAAATACGATAACGGGCCTTCTGACTGATTTTCATTTGTGAAGGTTGTTAGATAATGGATCTTAATCGGTTGTAACTATGAGTGATTGTAACATCCGTGAACATGGTGCTTGCAACAGTGCCGAAATATCGGTTACTCCAAACAAAGGTACGTGGTATATATCCCGAAAGACAATTTAAAATAAGTTTAAATGACCACGAAAGTTTAAATGATATGAGTGATAGTTGAGTTCCAAAGGGGTTCTGTTGGGAGGTATAACCCTCTACCAGAATAGCGGTGGGCGCGTTTAATTCTGTGAGTGAGAGTGTTCTAGGCTTCATATTTGCCTGTTCCAAAAAAGGCTAAAGACTTACGCCTGTTACTTTACTCACTTCGGCGCCTCTATAATTTCATTAGAATACATTTTATATATTGAATTTTAGATATAAATATTTCTTTCGTTATTTATTAAGACAGCTGTAGCTTTTTGGTGCGACTAACGTAACAACCAATAGAATGCCCGAATGCCCGCGACATGGGCTAACGAGTCTTGTACTGAGACAAGAACCAGGACCTGCAAACGAAAACCCGGACCAACAGCTTTACGTACCTTCCGCAGCACGGTAGCGCTCTGATGAAAATACCACACGCGGTCACCCATCCAAGTGATGACCTGTGTAACTGTTGCTTAACTTTACAAATATTTTGCGAACGGTCAGTCAAGTTAATATGAGCTTCTAGTTTTATCATATAAAGCTATAAATTGTCGCCTTATGTTTTTCTCTGTGGCCTTATAATAATAATATATGCATATAATTACGTACACTAGATGAGCCCGCGGTTACACCCGCGTTAATTAGGAATACTGCTTCGCACACGTGGCTCACCGATAAATGGGCTATCCATACATAGACTCACGCCTGTTTCCCAAAGGTGTAGGCTCTCCAACACAATTATCCAAATAGAAACTGCAGTTGCTGAGATTAGCCCGTTCAACCAAACAAACAAACTGTTCAGCATTATAATATAGATAACCATTCTAAAGAATGTCTCTCTCAGTGATAGTAAAATATTATAAAAATAAGTTTCGTGCGTAAGAAAGCGTCGCAGGGCTTAGCGACTTTGCTTCTTGTGTTGGGATAAATAATATAAATATCATGTAATCTTTCTCTTGTCTTGGTTTACTTTTATTTCCATATTTTGCTAGTAAATGTTTGTATTTGTAAACATATCAAAATCCAGTGAACTATAAAAATGTTTTCATTTCATTTTCACAAATTACATACATTTACAGATAGAGATACACTGAGGAACGGTTGACACTTTGACTGTAATGTAGTTGCGCGTACCAACTGGATTATCGTCAAACGTATAATTCCTAGGCATATTTCTTAACCTCTACACTTCTGTCTACCCCTTCGGGGATAAAAGGCGTAAAGTTATGTTAGTTATGTTATATATATCTATACTATAATAAAACTGTAGATGAGAAAAAGTCTGTACATTAAAGATTTTTTGATGAAAATTAGCTAAAAAATCTAGGAAAGTGCTAAAAAGCAATACTTGATGTTTTTTAGAATTTATGTCTGTCTGTCTTTCCCTATGTTGCTAAAGATCTCTAAAATGGCGGAATTGATTTCAATTAAACTTACACGTTTGTACAAAGGATACTCAAACCTATAAAATAGTATATGTTACATCACAATCGGTTGAGTGGTTTTCGGTGTACAGCTTGACCTCTCCTTTGTACGTAGTCCCAAACAAAACCGGGATCATTCAAAACTGGTAATATATATGGTGCCATCTATGATCATTATAAGTTTGTTAGTAAAATATAGTTACTCTATATAGGTACCTTCAAAGTGTTTTATGGCTACTTACCGATCGATAGATGTCACTATTTTCAAATAATTTTCTAGCAAAATAAATGTTTCTTGCAAAAACGACATTAATTATGTTATCGGGTATATTTCTGTTATTAAAAAATAATAGAGTATAATATTCGGCACTTTCATAAACAAAAAGTCTCTGTGTCAAAATTTATTACAATGTCCACTTAATTTAAACGGTCAATCTCATGTATTTCAAATTATTGTGTTAATATAATAGTTATATAATCATTTCATTATTATTTATTTTAAATGATAAATACAATGACTATAGATCCTCTTTTCAATAAATTGTCGATTAGTCCATAATTATTATTTTCTATCTCGGTCGGTGTGTATATGTAAACATAGATGGCGTTGACAAATGACGTCATTTTCTGAATGGTGGTGTTAAGATTCTCAGAGGATTGATCTCGGATAATTTGCTTTCATCGTCGTTGGAATACTTAGATTGGATATTTGACTTTACTTATGAGTTTATGATTGTTGAATGTTATCGAGTTTCTTTGATTTCTTTCGTTCGTTCGTATTCTGTTCTTATACAGGTGTCTCATTATTCCAAATTTCCCACTCCTCACGTCACGTACGTGGGAATCTCTGAGCGGGAGACTGCGCCCTGAATTCAGATACCTCTTGAATTACTCAACGGGGCTATCTTACTTTCGGCAGGGCTGGATAGTCGTAGTCCTGTGTGTATTTTCTAAATAAATCGCAGGGACAGACACTTGAAACAGCTGGAATTGACATCCGAACATGTTGCTTTTCACATGATCGGTAAAAATAATTTACATGTTCTATGTATGGTAAAGAAAGTTGGGTATGGCAGAAGAGTCATGAAAGTAGAATAAATGCTGTAGAAAGGAGAGCACTGAGAAGTATGTGTGGTGTGTCTATGACCGACAGAGTAAAGAATTGTGTGATACGAGAGTGGTGTGCGGTAAAAGAAGATGTAGTGACAAGCATCGGGAAAGGCATTGTCGGTAGTATATACGCATACTGCTGACATGTATGATAATGATATGATAATGATATACAAATGATATAAATGATATAGGGTCGATCATGAATGATAAAAGAAACCGCCCGAGCTGAATGCTGTAAGTGCACTGATTTATTCGTAATAAAATGATAGGTACTACACCGATGCAACGGTGTCGCGCATATAATGTAAATGCCGAGTAAGCATTCTGTACAGGAAGGTAAACTGTACATCCTGCCCACTCAAAAGATGATATCAGTATAATGATAAAGAATCTATAAAAACAATGAAAAATAAAATGAATTCTTACACTAAATGATATAATATTGAAATTAAATGATACATAGAATGATAATGAACAATTTGTATTGTTCGTACTTATAGCTACGAGTATGTTTAAAGTTCATTAAATCGCGACCTAAGAGGAGTAGGGGAGGTCACAACGTCTACACTTAACACTAATCTTTTGATTTCACTTGGTACGCACTCTATAGGCCTGATCACTTCACTCACAGTTTCACAAATTGCACTATCACTTTTCTTGTACTGCTGTAGAGGGGGCACGCCTGCCTCGCAGTATGCCTCTGGCAACACGGCTGCGTCTGGGCAAGGTGTTCGGCCGCAAGGTCCTCTCCTTAACATGACTTTTATTATTCGTACAAAATTATAGGTACTTCACCGATGCAACGGTGTCGCGCATATAAAGTAATTGCCGAGTAAGCATTTTGTAGAGGTAAACTGTACAAGCATGTTGAGATGGTTTGGATACATGGAGAGGATGGATGACGAAAAACTGACAAAGAAGATATATAAGGCAAGTGTTAATGGGATAGGACGAAGGGGAAGACCTAGGCGGACGTTCTCTGATCAGATTGGAGACATCCTAAAAAAAGGACAGGTCAGATGTACCCTAAACAGAAGAGCATGCATGAGAAAGTTGATGGGAGTGAATTAAGCAAGAGAGGTATGTCAGGATCGTTGCAAATGGCGTTCCATGGTCTCTGCCTACCCCTCCGGGAAACAGGCGTGAGTCTATGTATGTATGTTCTATGTGAAGGTGGTAAAACAGTTCATGTTGTATAAGTATAAAGAAATTCTCTAAAGACATATATTATGTATATAATATACATATAAAAGTTATAAATAATATATACTCTTAGCATAAATGTCATGCTAATGTTAGACTTTATTGAAGTAACAAATAACATATATACAACAGAATAAAACTACTTATGCAACTAAACTATCCTAAACTAAACCAATTAAACTAAATAAATAAAAAAAAAAATAGAAACTACGCGGCGTCAAAAAATTCCTCCGCAACGCTGTCGGCTGGTAGCGTGCCCAGAAGGCTGGCAGCATTGCCACGTTGTATGGCAATGCTTATTCTCTCTGCAAAATATAAACCAGCCCTCTGGTCAAGGGAAGCGTCGATCAGCCTTTTAGCGATTTCTTTGTACAGAGCGCGTGCACTAGGCCCCCATGGCCCCAGAGTTTCGACCCCAAACGGCTCGAAAACGTAATTACCAGATAGGTTTGCGTATTTGCGCCGTTTGAGGGTCTCCGCTGATGCAGCAGCAGCGCCAGCCGATCCAGCTGTGCTTGGAAGATGTGATGGCGCAAGGGTATCGACGCATGTCGAGTCCCATACCAGAGGCCTACCCATCTTCCAAGGTAATAAGGACATACCGTCTGGTCTCTTCCCATCGTCGCGTACCAACCCATTCGGTTCAAGATGAGCTGGTACTCCGGCGGTGACAAGAGCTCGACGGATTATGTCGTTAATGTGGGCATGTCGGGAAAAACGCCCAGCACTCTTGCTGCACGATAGGCCATGGTGGCCAAGACTGTCGACGGCTTCACCGCAGTGACAGCGATGCGGAGAATTGCAAATTCATGCTAATTAAATTCCAATATTTACGCGAACGAAGTCGCGGGCACAGCTAGTTTTACTATAAATTTAAAGTCTAAGCCAAGTAACTAATAAAATCTCATACTAATATATAAAGCTGAAGAGTTTGTTTGTTTGTTTGGTTGAACGCGCTAACAGTATAACGTTCCTTCTTAAGTGACTTTTGAAAGGCTTGTAATGTATAAAGAGCATGCTTGAGAAGATGAGAGTGAATAAAGCAAGAGAGATATGTCAAGATCGTTGACAATGGTGTTCCGTAGTCTCTGCCTACCCCTCCGGGCAACAAGCGTGAGTCTATGTATGTATGTAACGTATAAAAACTGGCGTCGCGCTGCAGGTATCTTGGTGTTTTGTAATATTTTGGACAAATACATATACGCCAAAGCTTGAGCAGAATAAGTAGGTAGAAACATTGCAACATAATGTATAGA
The DNA here is from genome assembly GCA_944739405.2 of Euclidia mi. NCBI lineage: Eukaryota > Metazoa > Arthropoda > Insecta > Lepidoptera > Erebidae > Euclidia > Euclidia mi. The sequence goes on from OX123199.2 coordinate 57,886,563, forward strand.
TCCCATAGTCGGTGCAAAGTTTAAGCTCGATGACATTACGACCTTTAGGTTTCGTCAACGACCTCCACTCACTCTCACTCTAAGCAAAGAAAACTGATCCACTAAAGACAAATCAAATCAGAGTGGTGTACATTCTTAGGCTGTTAATTCTACACCAGCAAGATCCTTGCAACAGATAAAACTGTGAAATGGATCTGCTAAATAAACTGTGCCCCGAACGCTATAGTATTTTCGCTGTATGATGAATTGCATGACAGTTCATGACTGACAATTATAATGATGTAACCTAAGAAAATTTAAGCGATTATTTATAAATATCGAATTAATTAGTAAAGGACATTGAATCGTAGTTACCGATTTTAGATCTTCGAAATAAATTCATATTAAAAGTGTTTTGGCAAATACATTCAGAAATAAAACGCAGTACATAATACATATATTTTTTTATTATTCCTCACTGTCACTCGAAATAAAACTCATATCCGAATCGGAATCTTCTCCGACTGAAATAATTAACTGCTGATCTCGAATTCGGTCGAGGTGGACATATTTATCCCAGTCGGTAGATATTGCTGACTGTGTTTTTTCTACGACTTTCCTCCAATTTTCTGCAGTTACATTTTGGCAGGCCTCCTCCAGCAATTTCAACATCTTATTAGCCGTAAACGGCGGAGTCATGTTATTTTTGGCTGCATAACCTGAAAATAATAAAAAGAAAACAATGATGAATGAATCTTAAAAAATACTGTATCCTCGGTAGCATAGAATATTGGTTACACAGCCATTCAAAATAATTATAACTAGGTGTATCCGAGCAAATACTTTTTCTCAAACAGGCTCTGTAAATGTCGTTATGTTTTCATCCATGAACCAGAAAGTACGCACCTTTTATTTGAGCCCAAATTAATTCTATGGCATTGTACTGACAGTGATATGGCGGCAATCTTAAAACTTGATGTCCACGTTCCTTGGCCATCTCATCTAGTTTGTAGGTGGGCATTGGAGGCTTGTGTAATTTTACCAAATGTACTAATTTTTCTTTTAACATTGTCATGTCGGCATTCACGTTATTTTTTTTCAACCACTCTACGAGCACAGCTTTATTATTTTGCGAAGTAGGTGGTTTATTGAGTTGCCGGGAATGGTACTTCGCGTTGTCCATTACTATAATGCTCGGTTCTGTTAAATTGTTTAATAAATTTACAAACCATCCTTCAAATTTATCGCCATTCATCTCCTCATGATAGTCTCCTGTTTTATTTGATTTAAAGGCAAGAAGAGCGTGAGGTATAAATCCTTTTGCGTTCCCGGCGTGACATATGATAAGCCTCTCGCCTTTGCCCTCTGGTACTTTGGTAGAGGAATGAGCGGTATTGTCTGTCCACGTTTTACCCACAGTGTGATTAGCGTTCAGCCAAGTCTCATCGAGGAATATTACATTGTCCCAGTTTTGAATTTGTTTTGCAGCCTCTAAAAACGTAACTCGTAGTGTTGCCCAAATGCAAGAACAAGACGAGACTTAGCCAGTCTTGGTCTTGGTCTTGCGCCAATACACCTGGTCTTGGTCTTGGTCTTGGTCTTGCAGCAAGAGTCTTGCAAGTCTTGCAATTACCTATCAGTCTATTACTATTTATTAAAGTTTTTAAATCTTAGAAAAACGTATTAGAATTGGAACATTGTGAGCTTGAATTAACACAGCCATAGTAAAGATCAAGCAGATTAATAAATAACTGAAGATTTGATAAGAAATTCGAAAAATCTACTGACCTATATGTCGTTTTCCATGGAAGTAACTGTTTCTTAATAAACATTTATGATTTATAAGCTTACATTTGCTAAAACATGTAAAAAAAAACAAATTAATTACAATAACTTGACTGTATTTTAAAGAACAATATCTGTCTAGAAAGAGATTGAACCCTCAACTTATATGAAATTTAATAAAAGAGTTTTACGATTTATCATTTATTTCAATAAAAAATAAAATACAACACAAATCATACATAACAGTACACAACAGCTTTATCATTAGGTTATGTTACTTTATATCAATTCTTTTGACCAAGAATTAATACAAAGTAATGCGCATAGGTCCAGTTTTTCATATTCTTTGTTACAGTTTTTTGCGTCTCATAGAATTCCTAAGCGTACCTATACACCGAACTGTTACACCTAACTACTCCGTGAAATAGCGCTAAGTCCTAGCTGCAAGACGCAAGAGTCTTGCAGGCTTAGTCTTGTTCTTGCTCAAGTCTTGCACGATCAGTCTTGGTCTTGGTCTTGCTAAAAATACGCGGTCTTGTTCTTGGTCTTGGTCTTGCAAAAACGCAAGAACAAGACCAAGACTGCAAGACCAAGACTGAATTTGGGCAACACTAGTAACTCGCGCAAGCGCAACATCTCCCCTTTCCATTATTATTTTCCTTTTATTAACTTTTGTCCAGCTAAATCCCACTTTGTGCAACACATGCCATAATGATGTAACACCGCCAGTAAACAGCTCAGCCTCTTTTAGTGATTTGATTAATTTTACCAATGTAGGGAACTCATTTCTCTCATAATACCCATAAATATGGTTTCGGATTGCCACCACATCGAAACTATCTTTGTCAGTTACTGAAGCTTTACGCACACGTTTCTTCGGAGAGGACAGCTTCTTGTCTTCAAAACCAGTATCTCCGAATTTTTCTTTCGTTATTCGAGAAACTGTAGTTTTGCCGATGTCCAGGGCTGCCGCAACTCTGTCCACAACCCTGTCAATTGGTATTGCCGGGCCCCCGTTTTCGCGCTCTCGTTCAAAGAAGGACCTCAAACGAAGCACTAACTCACGGCTTTGAGAGTTTAAAACGATCTTTTTTGTTGTTTTCGGCATTGTACATACCAAATAAAACACAACAAAAAAATAAAAAATAACACGCCAAACAGAAAGAAACACAAATGACATACAAGGCAGATGCACTCGTACTGACGTTTTCGATCACAAGATGGCCGCTCCTATTCATCGAGTTCATGTCGATTCAATGGTGTCAATCTCTACTGACAGAGGTTCCGTTTCATGCATCTGACATTTTCAGGATTATATTTAAATAATTTATTTACAGTTAATAATAATTATAAATATAGAGAGAGACATACTAGTATCAATTTAATTTGTAATTTTAATAGATATTTTTTTTATAATTGTTTTTATTTGCCAATTTATTTTCATAAGTTGAAAGTAGTATGCGTGACACGTAAAATGAGAACTGTCATGCAATTCATCATACAGCGAAAATACTATAGTAAGTGTAGGAATAGATTTAATTTCCATTGGTTTGTAATAGGTCGACAAAGTTAAGCAACGCTTGCACAGGTTGCCACTTGGACGAGTGACTGTGTGTGGCATTTACAACAGAGTGCAACCATGCTTCTGAGAGTACGTCAAAATGTCGGTCTGGATATTGTATCAGGACAAAAATTGTACGGCCTGGACGCTTTTGAGTGGTATGAAAACTACGGCAGTAGGGTTCCATACTCACACCAAAAAAGAATAAGAAAAATAGGTTTGCGATATACATATTCAAGGTTAGTTATTATATTAAAGCCAACCTGGCTCTACGTCAGTTTCAGGAAAATGCATAAAGTGGGCACCTTGCCCCTTTGCTATGTCTTTCAATAATTACATTGGAAAGTTAAGGCTCTTGTCTACACAACGTTAAGACAACTCCTTCGAAGTAATAATGACTTAAATAAACAACTAAAACATTATGATCTATGTATATATATTTTTTATAGACTCACGCCTGTATCCCCGAAGGGGTAGACACAGGTGTAATATTACAATCACATTTCGACATGAAATTTTAGGTCTCACGTAATAGGGGGCGAGCCCATTAATATAATAATAATAATAATTTAATATAAAATAATAATAATAATTTAGACACGGTACGCATAGTGAGGAGGTTTCTTACTCTCGAGCCCTAACCACCAGTAGCTTGGAGCCTGTTCCCGATACTGGTGGGTTTCCATAGGATATTATTATATTTTTAAATGTTTTTTTTTATATATCATCTATTTAAAAATGTGTTAATATTTTATGAGAGAAATAAGAAATAAAGGAGAATAATAATTTAACTATTAATCATTTTTTGCGTTAATGTCTGACTGACGGACAAAGCACAGCTTAACTGGTTGAACGCGCTAATCTCAGGAACTACCGGTCCGATTTGAAAATTCTTTCAGTGTTAGATAGGCCATTTATCGAAGAAGGTCATAGGTTATATAACATCGCGCTATCAGCAACGGGAGCAGAGCAGTAGCCTTAAATAACGCGGATGTAACCGCGGGCACCCTCTAGTACTAATATATAAAGCTGAAGAGTTTATTTGTTTGTTTGGTTGAACGCGCTAATCTCAAGAACTACCGGTCCGATTTTAAAAATTATTGCAGTGTTAGATAGGTAATTTATCGAGGAAGGCTATAGGCTACATAACATCACGCTATGAGCCACGGGAACGGAACAGTAGCCTTAAATAACGCGGATGTAACCGCGGGCCTCATCTAGTATTTAATAAAATCTTGGGTATAACCGGGAACGCTAGGATGATGATGATGAGTATTACTTTTTTCTTACTGCCTGTCAAATTGAATCTATCGTATCTATAGTAATCGCAATCTACCAACTATACAGCGGAAGCTAAGGAGGATAAGTTGGACATTTTGGACGATATAATCACGTTCATTCATTGTCCGTGTGGTGACGGATTAAGAATACGGAATGTTACCAGCCCATATCATCCCATGGGTGTCGTAAGAGCCGACAGAGGGAGCATATTATGCAGAGAACAGCAGTGTAAGAGAAGGAAAACTTGGTACAAACCCTATAACAACCCGTTTGGCCAGCGTGGTATAGTAGGCCAATTCCTTCTTTCAAAGGAGAGGCCTAGTCCAGCAGTGTACTGTTAAAGGCTGATGATGGTGATGACTCACATTCATCAAGCAAAATATGATTACATTATGTTAGTAACAATGCCCGCGATATTTTTTATTTCATTTCAGAACCGCGGGAATCTTATAAATTCTCAATTAATGGACACTGTGAACTAAAGGACTCAAAACAATAATTTGTTGATCAGGACATAAAATATCTAAAATAATCGTAGTGAAACTAAAATCGAGTAGAACAACACGGCTTAAGAACTTCTCTTTCAACCATGGGACTCGGGCGTACATAACTCTGAGTACTAACTTACTTTACAAAATAAAGCTGAGCTTATTATAAAGCAAACGCATGTTTTATACTTAGTTAAAAATACATTATTAGGCGTTGTTTTATAGGTTAACTAGAGGATGACCGCAGCTACTTATTTTGTCCGATTCTGCGTGCATTTCAGGAAATCCCTTTACCTACAGTCCCTAAGGAAATTAAATGCCAAATAAAAAAAGTTCTTGCGTCTACAAGTTTTGGCTGTAGCTTGACTGTCCGTCAGTCAGTAAGCAGTGGAATAATAATAATTATTATTAATTAGATTATTTCAGATCAAATTACAAGATCCATATATTGTTAGTAAAACTCTTGACCTAGTGTTAGTAAAAGACACTCTTATACAAAACTTGAAACGACTGACAACTACGTGTGCAGCCGTATCCAGTGAGCCAGCATGGAGCTGTCCCATCTATCACACAATACACAATAATGCAATCCATATGAATTGCGAAAGTCATATGACAGCGACTCTGTGGAAAAGTGATATATTCTAACAAACCTGGTTAGACTATGATTATTGGATGTTACTTGGTACAAAGCTAAGATTTTTCGTTCGCTACCATAAAGGTAGATCATTTGTTGCAATTGAAAGGTACCGTTATGAAAATAAATACAGGTATGAAAGAATTTTGTCTGATTGTTTTACATTTTTGACAAACGTAAACGTAATTTCGCCTACTTGAGATAGAGCCTTAAATTTTAACGCTTGCATCCTGCCTTACAGAGGATATGGCAAAAATTTTAGAAGAACACACAGAATCACACATCTTATAATTATTATTATAATCGAACCCACGACTCTTGGCCGATATTAAAGAACGAACTGACCGGTTTAAATGCCTTGTGGTGACGGATTAAGAACACGGAATGTCACCACCCCATATCATCCAATAGGTCGTAAGAGCCGACAGAGGGAGCATATTATACAGAGAACAGCACTGTAGGAGAAGGAAAACTTGATACAAACCCTATACCAACCCGTTTGGCCAGCGAAGTATAGTAGGCTAATTCCTCCTTTCAAAGGAGAGGCCTAGTCAAGCAGTGGAATGTTAAAGGCTGATGATGACGACCAGTTTAACCTCTTAGCCATCCGTGCAATCTGTTACGGAAAACTTCGGTACACTCTAACAGTTGTAGTTCGTCGGATAACATTGTAAACTGGGGTAGGCAGGCACGCATTCAGAACGTTAGGGAACTGGGGCGGAAACCAACGAGTGTGAACGAGTAGTCGAGACTCAATACTACATGCTAGTTTAAATCTCAGTTAGTACATTTTGCTGTTATAGTAGAGTAGGTATACTGACATACAAGAAAATAGATAGGAAAAGAAAAAATAATATTTATGTACAATAAAAAATCTTGATGTATGAAATAAAAATATTATTATAATTACCTAAGACGCGCTCTAATAATTAGACAGCAATTCTGTATAATATAGTCCATAAATGTATATTTGTATATGCAGTAAAAATATGAAATTACATAGAACCCAACATACTTCATAATGGTTTACTAATTCAATATTAATTCTTGAGTAGGTACTTTTATTTATGCGAGCAAGTAATCATTTACTCACTTACATAATTAAGTTTAATGCTTCTAAGTGCAACCCATTAGAGTGACTAAAAACCCGTATTTGTGCTTAATTAAAATAAATCCACCTAGTTGCCTTATTTTATTATAAATTACTTTCATATTAAAAAAAAATACGACTATTATTTAAGACATAACTGGCGAAATTTTGGTGTTTTATACACTTCTGCCTACCCCTTCAGTGAGGTTATGTTGTGTTATGTTAAAACATTTTTAACCCTATAATAATAATATTAATATATAATAATATTTTTACTTATATTTTTTGTCTCCCTTATTTCTAAAGCGGCAGGTAAAATAATGATTTTTCAGCTCCTACTATATACCTACTTCTGACTAAATTAATTGCGGGCTGCAAAGCGGTTTAACTTTCCCTGGGTTTTTACGATTGTGAAAACTCAGTATCTTCCATAGTAATTGCAGCTACACCTTGCTACACAGGCGACACAGTAATGGGAATACAGGTGATACTGTTCCAAAAATGCTTTAACTAAATTGAGGCTAGAAATAAAATTATGGTCATCAAAAAACTATTTTGGACAAATAAATGTTATGAACTACATAAACTTATATTTATCACTGGCAATTCTATAAAATCACTTGAATGTTTTATTTTATGTGACAAGACAGTTCTGGCTATTTTCATTGTTCAACTTTAGCTACTTTTTCTTTGCTTGCGCAGAAACGTTCCAAGAAACCCGCTACGTCCCTTTGTTAGTTATAACTGAGGTTTTTACTTTTTATATCGGTTTTTTTTCAGGGGCTTGAGAATAAGAATCTTGTTTAAAACCGGCTCGTTAGGACAAGGTAGCAAAAAACGTTTGCGTATTCAACAATCAAGAACACGGGTATTATGTTTAGTTGGTAATTTGTATTCTGTGGACTAGTTAGACCTCATTATAAATCATAAACTAAATTAACGTTTCATAGTTTTGTCCTGAGCATAACGTGAAAGTAAATGAATAATAGTACTGATTTTTGTTAAGGATTACGCCGTATTGTCTGTGGGGTAGTCTAGAAACTCACAGACTAACCTACGAGCTTCTATATGTTCGTAGCTTTGATGTCAAACTACACATATATTTGTGTGATCAGCATTGAGCACTTGCGATTGGTCAGAGCCTGAATATATATTTTTGGATTTAGAAACACTTAAGTAAGTATGTTCTTCTCTTTTCCGTGATACAGGCTATCCCCAGTCTTTTTTGATGACCGTGTTTAAACAGAATCAATGCATTTGATACTATATAATCTATGAGGTCAAAACAGAATGCCATGGGCGAAGCCGCAGTTTCAACTAGCTAGAAATAAAGGCCAAATTATGCTGCTAATATGAATGGTTTAAATTCCTAACACACATATGAAAGTTTCCCCAGTTATTTACGGTTTAACATGGTAATTATTTCTCGTTTAAAAGTTATGAAGCGCTCGCCGAGTTAGCTGCATACCTTAAATTTATGTGAACTTTAGCTTCTACCTGTGGTTTTACTTGCATTATGATGCTGATGATGATACATTCGAGCATTCACCTGTAATGAGCATTCTTGCGAATGTTACAAAAACAAACGGGTGTGTTTTAGCGAACATTCTTACGGATGTTCTGGCGACCATTCTAGCGAATTGATAGTAAATTTACTTTGACATTTTTGCTGATTATAGGGTTCGCTAGAAAGATCGTGAAAATGTGCGCTGCAATGTTCGGCTCTGTTCGTTGTTCAGTTCGACAAAATAAAGACCGGCGAATGCTCGCTGATCTCAAGTGTATCAGCACCATTAGATTCGATGTACACATGCTACGCCGATTTCGGTAATGTTTTAGAACAATAGTTGTTCATAATAACACTTACAAACGGTGACGTAAGAAATAAGTTCCAGAATCGTTCTGCAACTGTATAGCTTAACTTGTCACTGTGTGTACAATAATCCCTTAAGATTTAGTTAAGTTAAGGAAAATTTTATATTTTAATTTTTTTTATTAAGGAAAGAAGGGGTAGGCAGACGCGTAATATTACACCGACATTTCGCCACGAATTTTTAGGTCCCACGTAATAGGGGGCGAGCCTATTGCCATTATCGGGCACATCACCAGACTCCGTGCTGTTAAGGAAAATTTTGTGTAAAAAGTTATTGCATATTTGTGTCAAAATGTACGTCATTTGTAACCTTAAAGTATTTGTAGAGGTTATTCTTGCTGATTTATTGTGGTATTATTTACCATTTCTCAATATACAGGCTAGCAAAGGCGAACTAGTGTTTGCATATTGGGATAAAAGCAGTATAGGGACTGTTACTTTACGTCGATTTTCTGTGAGAGGGTATTACTTCCCCGGTCGAGCCGGACTATTCATGGTCAAATCAGCAAGGCTTTACTACGTATAAATGACATGGGAATATAGATGATCGATATGATATTGTTTGCTAAGTAACTATCCTAGCAGATAGTGATATCTATCAGTACTAGGCGCGTGCATCATAATATGGATGTGGTTTGTCTTCTATGAATAAGAATACAAAATATGAATGTTATAATAATAGAAAAATATTCAATAGAGGTTAAATTATTCTTATAATAATCAAATGAAGTGTATTGAATAATAAATATATTAAAGTGCGGGTCCTATTCGCCCATGAAGGGTTCCATAGTAGTGGTATCCACTTAATGTACCCATTACATTCACTTGGCCAAAATAACAGATTTTTTTTTGCGAAAAAAGTAATTTTGCTTTTCGTAGTGTTTGTAAAGTCATATGTGTGTATCAAAATGTGCTATATCTCAAAAAGTACATATTTTGTTGTAACCAATTTTCGTTTAAAGTTTTCATATTGATCTAATGTTTTTTTACTATAATAGCCAGCTATCGCGATTAAAACCCGTTATACTAACGTGTACAACTCATAAAAAAATATTCGATAGTTTATAATTAATTTGTTTATGTTAGTCAACTTTAAAAACATACTTATTTTCGTGTAAAAGCAATTATATTATACAACAACCCAGATGCAATCGCGATGAGAAAGCTACAATTAAGTGCCTATTGATATATTTCCATACAAAAAAATCAAAAGTCTAAAATAATTTAAATTTACTTAGAAAAATATATAGCTCATACAACACCGCTACAAAAAGCAACAACTTCTTAAAACGGTTTTTTTATTACTTGTTTCATAGTTCGCACATATGTATGGCATATCCACAGTTTCTCAACATCTCTGTTTACTAAGTGCGCACTTGCCAGTGCCCGTTGAGGCTGACATAGTGAGGCACTAAGGACTATTGGCCACTCGGCTGCACCGCTGCCCACCCTTTGACATACCAGCCGTGAAGTTAATAGTTTACTGTCCACACAGAGACTATGTTATGTTTAAGGCATGGTTGAGCCATTTCCTTGTTGACCCAGTATATGTTTAGGGTTTCATGTTTGGTAGTGTGTGTGTGATTAATGTATAATAACTGGTCTGTTGGTTTAGTAGTTAGTAAGATTGCTTGCTAAGTCAGAAGTTTAAGGTTCGATTTCTGCGTGGGACAAATTTATCTTCTGTGTAATGAGCAAGATTGATTGTTAAGAGCGTAATTTGTCTATAAAATTCATTGATTTTGTAACTACTAATCAGAGAACTAATCGTCATCTTTATTTATTAATAGACTCACGCCTGTATCCCAGAAGGGGTAGGCAGAGGTGTTATATTACACCCACATTTCGGCATGAGTTTTTAGGTCCCACGTAATAGAGGGCGAGCCTATTGCCGTTACCGGGCACATTACCAGACTCCGTGCTGCTACTGAGAATTCGGAAAAACCCAGTAACACTTTTGCCCCACCCGGGAATCGAACCCGGGACCTACGATAAGCAGTCGCATCCGCTATCCACTGGACCACGGAGGCAGTCAATATCACCATCATCCTAGTGTTATCCCGGTTGGGATCCAATACCTACGCCTTACAGCCCAGAGTCGTCTAACCAATCAAACAACTGATAAACTTACTTATATATGCTTAAATAAATAATTAATACATACATACATAGACTCACGCCAGTTTCCCGGAGGGGTGGGCTGAGACTACGGAACGCCATTTGCAACGATCCTGACATATCTCTCTTGCTTCATTCACTCTTCATTAACATTCACTCGTCATTAACGCATTATAAATAAATTAAACTCAGATACAGAAAAACATCGTGACCATAGCACACAGATTCGACCTCGATGAGAATAGAACCAATATAGGTATGATTGATGACTCATTTGCCAATAAATTACACCCCACAAGTCAAATCATGGTGGTTGTTCGATGCACTATAAATCTTAATGGTCATATTTCAGTTCACTCGGCACTCATTGCACGCTTTTTCTTTATTATTCTGTTCTAAATAATAATAAATCAATTCATACCAAGGAAATTCTTCTCTCCTAGCATAAAGTTTCAAATAAATCACCAGATTTATTTGAAACTTTATGCTAGGAGAGAAGAACTTTATGCTAGGGGTAAGAAAATCTAGATGTGATTACTATTGTAAATAAAAATTTACAATAGTAATCACATCTAGATTTTCTCTTTGAATAGAATCAATCTAAGACTGAAAAGAAGTCTAAAAACTTTTCATTCTTTCATCATCACCATCAGCCTGCCATAGCCCACTGCAAGATATAATATGTAGGCCTCTCCTATGGCACACCACTGAGCCCGGTTTTCGGCTTTTCGTATCCAGCCGCTACCAGTCAGTTTGCGTATATCGTCACTTCACCTAGTCGGATGACGTCCTATACTACGTTCTCCAAGGCGCGATCTCAACTCTAGAACACGACTGACTCCAAGTTTTATCAGTTGCATTAATTAAACTAACACAATTAAAAAATATAATATAATATTAAAATATTAAAAAAAATATATACAACGTGTAAATGAAATAACGCACATCCTCAGACACCCCAATTAGAATAACTTGTTACAATCATAATGCATGCATTGAATTTAGTTTTTTATTTGCGTAAATATTGTTTTTTGAAGAAAGTATAAACTCGATTAAAAGTAAAAAGCGTGGTCACTATAAATTTGCGCACGCACACAAACACACGAAACGGTTGCTATGGTAAACAGACGACAGCGATCTGATAGGAACGAAATACCTACGATACGACATAAACAAAGTGTTTCAAATTTAGTCTTTATACAACACTCTGATAGAGTGGGGTTTACAAGAATGATGTTTGAGTAATTTGTCAGCTACTGTTGATATTTCCAAAGATATGACTACCTATTTCTTTCCATCACACTTTTCGGCTTTGGAGTGGACAGTCGACTTTGTATAAAATTATTTATTGTTTGTTAATAACATGCACACGATCCATTGTCTCATAATATTGTAAATGACTATTTAGTTACCTAGCATTATTGATAGATAAAGTAAAAGAATATCAATGAGAGAATAAAGCAAGATCGACGTGTGTAAATTAATAGTTACATTAATAGAATAATCAAATAACTTACAGGATAAAATCACATTATTTTAGTCCACTTAAAACTGTCTTCACTGTTCCCTCACGCATCACATCTTTTCACTGTTTTAAAAGCAGCTAATATGTATCAACTTAACTCCTAGGCACTTGTTGTCTCCTCACAATAAACTAGTGATTTAACATTTTCCCACAGTGAAAAAGTCCGGGGGCGACAAGTTAACATCAAGATGATGCAGAACGTTCCACACCAGCACCGTCATGTTGATAATTACAATTTTATTCACACAATTACAATATTTTTTCGCAACTCTCGCTGACACTGACAGATTCCCGATGGATGACTACCTAGATACTTGTCATAACTTGTCAAAGCGCATCGCCAGCGCTTGTCATTGGCCAGCGCGGGCGACACATTACGTCTCGCTCTTGCCTGTTGATTATTACGTAAGCGAAAGATAGATGATAGATATTTTCGTGGTAAATTGTGTGTATTGTCTTTTGCCGCTATTGTGTTGTACTAATGTGTGCGTTCGTGTGACCGAACGTCGAACCATTAAACAAATGCATTTTAAAAGAAGGCGTTCTGCTTTGACTTAAGGTTTATTTTCGTATATTTCAACTTTTGAAATAAATGAGTGACTATAATTTACGTTATTTTTATTATTTTAGAACAAAAAATAAACAATATTAAAAATGACAGTAATGGATTCAGTAGCCGATTCTGAACAAACTACTTTCAGGAAGTGCATTTAAATTTGTTACAGGTTGTATATTTTGAATAAACCAAAAGACGTTCCCACTGTGTCGTGTGATATTCATGTCTCACGGAGCGATTGCGCTGAAATACGCCTCACTACAAACAATATAGATATGTTCGCAACCAAACGTCCATTCCCATTGTGTAGTTGAACAATGGACATTTTTACACTACACATACAGGATGTCACAAGACCCATCACCAAGCCGAAGTCTACTCGTTTTGGACATCATGCCAAGTCATATTAACTTTGAATGATTGAATTTTTGTTTGAGTTTTCACATTTTTTAAACCGCATTTAAAAGCGCGTGCATGCAATGCTCGAAATACCTACTTATCCATGGGGTTATAGGGCATCTAAAGAACATATTGGCGGGGTAAATGCATAGATTTTGTACCTAATTTGAAAAATTCCTTACTAACTTTGAGCCTCAATATCTCCTGAACCAGTAATATCCCAGGTATGGTGCAGAAGTAAAAAATGTTCGTACTGATTGGTACAAAATGGGATTTCAGTTTTCGATAAGGGTCTTTTTACACCCTGTATATGAACAGCGATAATTGCCATCCACAATCACATTTTATATACCTTTGTTTTGTAGTTCATGTTTCGTATGAATTTTAATTTATAGATACCAGCTGAGCCTGTGTTGACACCTACATTAATGAAGGCTGTTGCTCCGCTTCCCTGACTCATAGCGTGTTGTTATATCTACACTATTTTTTTATTAATATTATAAAGAAGTTTTTTTATTTTGTTTGTTTGTTTGTTTGTAATGGATAAACTCAAAAACTACTGGACTGATTTTAAAAATTCTTTCACCATTAGAGCTAGTAAGCTACATTATCTGCGAGTAAAATAGGCTATATTTTATTTTCTTTGAAATAGGGGTCCGTAAGATATTTGAGTTTTTCGGGTTCGCGAAGTAGTTCCCTTAGAACGCGGGTGAAGCTGCGGGAAACGGCTAGTTCTGACATATACTCCGCCTTGATAAATGAAGTTTCAAAAAAAAGAACAGTTCTAATCAGACCTTGCTGCTGTAGCTGTAGTTCTTGAGATAAGCTTGTTCAACTAATTAAACAAACAAACTCATCAGCTTTTTAATATTAGTATAGATGAATATTACAATGTTTACACATTAGCATATTACTAGAGGACCCGTGCTGCTCCACAGCATATTTTAATATTATAAAAAAGCTCTTGTATATAGGTATGATGAGTACATTGTAGCCTTATCTAATAAGTAAAAGATGATATTCTAACCAAAAATATATATATCACAAAACTTATTTTCTGACAACATTGGCTTCGCGTTGCACCTTAGGTAACGTGAAATTTCCACCTTGGCATTACTGAATAGTTTGCCGCGCAATAGGGATATATATATAATATGTATAACTGAACATTGACGAAAGAAAGTTCTTCAATATGACTGTGCTGCCCTACCATTCTTTCCATTTGGACACTGTAATGTCCTTCGTCCAGGTGCCCAGAAAATAGCAAGTTATGAACAATTTCGCCAATACCATAGTCAGTAATCGTATTACTGTTTTCCAGGTGAACTCTGAATTGACACTCGGGTTATAGCACACTTACACTCTGAAGTTCAGCATGTCCTGCGTACTGTCCATTGGTACCCATCACACGTTTGTAATCTGTTGCATTTGTAATGGTCTGGCCATATGCTTCGTCCCCAACAATGAAGTTGCTATATACCTACTTATTGACTATGTTATCAACAGTGGCCAAACGAATTTCATAATGTTTATTCTCACTTTTATATAAACAATAAGAAATTGCGCGGAATAAGCAATTACCGTCACCAAGAATGGAAATCACTTAAAAATAAAATTGTTGATGGTAGAATTATTCAAATCTGAACCCGTTACCACCCGTATTATTATAGCGGTATGAGGACCATCCGGTACCAAATCTCCAACAGCGATTTGTCATTAACCAAGATTCTTTGTTCAAACTTTCTCTGAGCATTTTTCAATTTCCTATCAAGAATCATCATTATAATTGAAAACACAACTACTCACAAAAAATACGCTATTCAATCAGAAACTTATGTAACTAACTTACGCTAACTTCACTTTTTTCTTTAAGTATCTGTCAATACTTTACTATCAAAATTAAAAATATAGAAAAAAAAATATAAGTAAGAAAATAGGTTTTATTTCTGTTATCCAGCTAAATATTATGTCTGTGAGAAGCACGATTTATTTTGTTTTGTGTATGGGTGTGATTAATCCATCATAATTTAGAAATGTAATACTAACGTTTATAGTTCTAGTCAAAATTCTAGTTTTGGTAGGAATGTTAGCTTTGGTAGCAATCGTAAGTATCATTGCTACCAAAACTACAATATATGCCAAAAATACCATTTCTACCAAAACTACTATTCCTACCGAAATTACTATTCCTATCAAAACTACTATTCGTACTAACACCATCATAATATATCTACCATTTCAACAAAACTACCATTTCTACCAAAACCGCCGGTGCTGTCAAAAGTACCTACCTTTTTTATCAAAACTACTATTCTTACCAAAACTACAATTTATTTTATAACTACCACTTCTAATAATATAATTATATGACAATAGTACTATGAACCGCTGTAATAATTATGTTCCACATAAAAAAAAAATAAGATGCCCGAAGAAAGTCCGTAATTTATAACACGAAAAATCAGTTCATCCAACATTAAGGGTTAACTGGTAACATTCGGGGAATATTACCTGCCATCAGCGGTAATTCACTATAGTGATAATTTGACCAACATCGGGTATAATTTTACACACCACCACACTCACACCCGTATGAAAGTAAGGCAAGGTCACCTTAAGGAGGCATAACGTTTTTTCCTGGCATTTACCGCAAGGAACTTATTAGATGCCATAAAAATATTTTTGAATTTAGAACCGTCCATGTAGAGAGAAAGCAATGGAATCTTAAGAAATTTATAGCAAAATATTGAAAAATAAGTTCAATGTCCACACCTATCTTCCTTCAAACTTACTCAATTTAAATGAGCATACCATCAAATGAAAGAGCTCTTTTTAGCGCGTGTTTTAGGCCTATAACGAAACGCCTACCTCAATGAGAACCAGATATATAGAAGCAGAAAGTCATTGACTACGGCTACGAAAACGTAAAAAATGTATGTTTTTGCATATAACTTGATGAATGTGCAAGTTAGGTAATTTCTAATGCTTGATGACAAATCTATGCAGCGAGAGCTTTCGTTTAAAAAAAAATCATGCGAATCGGTTGCGTAGAACGGGCTGGCCGACTCGTATTACAAAACACAAATTCTTTTAATATATAGAAGATGAGAATAGTGGTACGAAATGGATGAAGGGTGATAAATTTGAATAAAAGCTTTATAAAGTTGTTGTAAGCGGCGATAGCCCAGAGGTGTACGTAACGGACTGCCGAGAGGATGGTCTTGGGTTCGATCCCCAGCTACCCCGGGCGAACACCCTTGACTTTTCGAAGTTTTCTGTGTTTTAAATTGACCGGTAGATGGCAATAGGCTCGCCCCCTATTACATTGGGACTGAATCATAACTGGCGAAGAGTGGGTGTGGGTGTGTAATACACCTTTGCCTACTCCTACAATGATAAAAGACGTGAAGTTATGTTCAACCTTGAGCAGGTTGCTCAATTAAACTAGGAATTGCGCAAAAAAGATTAGCTTCTAAGCATCATCCTAATTTCTCTTAGTCTGCTTTTTAGTTCACTAATCAACTGTGTCAGAATATAGCATATCTTATTGATAAATACACACAGAATAGATACATAACTGTTTTAAACCTGCTTATTCCGTTTCTAATGCTAAGGTACATTGCAATTTGAAATTGAAAAATGTCATCCTTGTAGCAAAAACTGAATTTGCAGCCTGCGGCAAACCGTGAAGATGTTTAAGTAGCTAAACCGCTGAAATTCATACATCGCGTCGTAAGTAAGAATCTTTCTTATACAAACAACACTAGTTATTTCGAAACCAGACTTAGTTGGACTGCCTCCTTGGATATGCGTATGCATCTGCTGATCGGGATGTCTCGGGTTTGATTTCCGGGTCGGGCAAAAATAATAATAATATAATAATAATATTCTACCACATACACACATCACCATCGAGTCCCAAGCTAAGCAGAGCTTGTGTTATGGGTATTAGATAATGGATAAACATACATATGTATATACTTTTTTTTGTAAATACATACATATTATATATACATAAAAACACCCAGACCAAGACAAACATCCATGTTCATGCACATAAATGTTTGACTTGAGCGGGAATCGAACCCGCGACCTTCGGCGTAGCAGTCGCTTACACTCCCGCTTCGCTAACTGGTCGTCAAGTGTTACGGAGATTTTCCGAATTTTTAGTATCAGTCAGGCAATGTGCCCGACAATAATATACTCGCCTCTGTTACATGAGTATAACCTTATACCTTCGTTGATATAGGCGTGACGCTTTAAAAAAATACTAGTTTTAACATTGTAAACAAACTTGGAACTACCAATAATTTGTCTCTTTATGCCGCTGCAATCCCAAAACCTTTTCAAATGTTAGCCAGCCGTACCCAGCTGTGTAGAGCAACAATATCCGTAAAATTGTCGTGCAAATACATAAATGTTTTCAGCATTTTAGTCACCGGCGGCCTGTAAAGCATGACCGTGCCATATACGGTGCGTGTTTTTATGCATTTTTAGACAATATTGATAAACATTTATGAAAAATATTGAAATGAACCGGTAGCGTAGCGGGATTGTAAGCGATTACTACGCCGAAGGTCGCGGGCATAATTCCTCTTCAAGTCAAAACGGACAGTGGTGTCTTGTTTTTTGGGCGGCCATCGACCAAACCTTGTTATTTTATATATGACTCTAAACTCAGTCTGAACTGAGTTAAGATTATTTTTTTCTATAAATCTCCATATATAGAAATAAATATTTTTGTTACAATCATAGTGTATGTAAATTGACTAAAAATAATTTACGTCAATGCTAACAGACTGTTACTGTTAAAATATAACAAAATTGCATCAACATGAGAATCGAGTCAATTGATAAGACGTATGGAATTCCAATTAATAATTGATATACCTACCTATACCTATACAGAATTGGGTACAGAATATCAATCCAAACATATCGATGTTTACTCATTAAACAGTAGGCAGATAACTTATGTTTAATGAGCAGTGTGTAGTTAATATACAGGAGAAATGGCATCAAAGAAGATAATAACAATAGAGAATAATTATTTATAAGAGATCTGATTCGCAAAGTCTTTTAAATTATTGAATTGTAAAAATTGCAAGCACAATTAAGTAAATTTTTACATACGCAAAAAAATATTGGACTTAAAGAGATCACTGCCTAGGGCGTGTCGCATTGATCGAAACTTACCAATATCTTACCAGCATAGTGTTGTTGATTCCATTCCTTTTGTGAACCGACCATTGGTTGTACGTTTGTAACGTCCCACGCAATACAAGAAAATCCTATTGCGCACTTTTGACCAAAGTGATCGACATAACCCTAAGAATTAGCAAGCTGAAGTAGCAGTGGGCTGGTCACTACCGTCATAGAACCGACAACCATTGACGGAGACGTGTTAAAGAGTGCTGATCGACTCGGCAAACTTATTGTAGGACGCCCTCCGGCTAGGTGGAGTGACAATTTACGCAAAGTGGCTGGCAGTGGCTGGACACGAAGAGCCAAATAGCGACCCCAATGGTCTGCTATCTGAGAAGCCTCTACCTAGTAGTAGAATACAACAGGCTGATGAGGATCATCATCATCGTCCTAGCGTTATCCCAGTTGCATCCAAGACGTACAGCCTTGGAGCCCGAGGTTCGCTTACTGGTCTAACCAGATATGACAGAATATCAACTTTTTCACAGAGGGACTGCCGTCTGACCTCCGTAACCCAAAGGGATAGCGATATTCTATGGTTTAGACCAGTATCAGTTTATTTGAGGGTACTGACTCCCCGTAACGACTGTCAAAGATCTTCAAGACAGCCGGGACCGACGGCTTAACGTGCTCTCCGAGGCACGGGGCAAGCGATAATTAACAATTTAATATGCACTTAACTTCGTCATTCGTCAAAAGTCATCGGTGCGCGCCGTGGATTCGAACCCGATACCCTCTGCATTGCAGTCCGTTGGTATCTCCACTAGGCTATCGCTGCCTTAAGGATCATGATGATGATAAATAAAGAGTTTTACATTGTTGGGGCATTTTTAGTACGCTTGAACTTCGTGTCAAAGTGAAATAATGCTAACGTATGTATTGAAAATCTCCTCCAATTTTTTAACTCAGTTAGAAACTACGCGAGTGAAAAACATGCTATTAACATGACTTTTAAATTCCTTGGACACATTTTAAAACAATTTTTCGTGAACGCTGCAAGGGTGACTACATAACGTTCAGATTGTTTTTATTTTGACGCTGTAATTGGTTTTGAAAGCTTTTATTTTTGGAGTTACCCGATGCCTATTAACACGATTTTTGACAGTATACTAATATAATAAGGCTGAAAAGTTTGTTTGCTTGTATGTTTGTATGCACACGCTAACCTCAGAAAGTAATGGTTCAATTCGAGTTATTGTTTTTGTGTTTGATAGCCCATATTTATAAAGGGAGGGTAGATTAGCTATATAACATCACGCTATGAGGCACGGGAGGTTATCTATATCGCAGGTGTACCCGCAGTCTCAGCTAGTAGAATATAATATTTTTTTTAACTATACTATCTAACATAATTATACTCTAACTACGAAATGCTTTGTCAGGATGTATGGCTATTTAAAACCTTTTCCACACAAAAACTATAGAGTGCCTCCGTGGTCCAGTGGATAGCGTATGCGACTGCTGATCCTCCCGGGTTCGAAGCCCGGGTCGGGCAAAAGTGTTACTGGATTTTTCCGAATTCTCAGTAGTTGCACGGAGTCTGGTGATGTGCCCGGTAACGGCAATAGGCTCGCCCCCTATTACGTGGGACCTAAAAATTCATGGCGAAGTGTGGGTGTAATATTACACCTCTGCCTACCCCTTCGGCGATACAGGCGTGAGACTATACCTAATACCGTACTATAGAGTGAATTTTTATGAAACCTTGCAGTAGTGTAGCTTATACAGCAGGATAGCACATGGACCACCTTTTGCCCGATAACTGATCCACGCGGACTAAGCCGCGGGCAAGAGCTATATAGAATATTGTTTCAGAATACATATATATCATTATAATACACCGGTACCTTTGTTTAATAAAATAGAACTTGCATAATCTGCCAAGATGAAGTACATTCTTAAAACATCAAAGATGTTTCCTTTCTTTATTATCTTTGAAGTAATCTGTTTTCTAAACGTGAGTGGTGGAGGCTCTCATTTCGACAGTCAAGCTTGTTGTCTTAATTGTTTTATTTTATTGAAATATATCTTCATTCTGTGAGATGAATTAAGTTAAGTCATGTTTCCTCACGATGTTTTTGTAGCTTAGGAAGCGATAATTAATTTACTCGCGCCGTGGATTTAAATTCTAGATGCCACGCCGCAAAGAAGCATGTTGATGTCTGCTAGGCTATTACTGCATCTTGCTAATAGAAATAATTTTAAATTAATTATATATTTTTTAATTTTTTTTAAAGACAATTCCCGCACTAGCATTACACCCTGTGTCGCGGGGGACTTTACAAACGTACAACTAACGGACACAATGAACACCCAGACTCGAAACAACAATTTATGAATCACATAAAGTGTTATCTCGTGTGGGAATCGAACCCACAACACTGCGCGTAGTGTCAAGCGGCGAGGCGACCGCTTAAACCACTACGCCAACCGTGCAGTCAAATCAAGTTCATTGTAATCTTTGACCCCATACAGAATGAATGTGAAATGGCCAATAGGTTATAATTTTTACTAGCTCATCCCACGGTTAAAACCACATTATTTAAGATTACTGCTCCGTTTCCGTAGCCCATAGCGTGATGTTATATGCCTATAGACTTACTTCATAAATTGGCTATCCAACACGAAATAATTATTCAAATCGGTCTAGTAGTTCCTGAGATTATCGCGTTCAACAAAGTAAACAAATTCTTCAGTTTTGTTATATTATTATAGACGAGAGGATTCCTGTAGCTACACCCACACATCTAGCCTGATCCCGTGAGAATTTCGGGAATTCTATTCTTAATGTAGCCCTCCGGTCCCTAAGGAACACACATGCAGATTTCAGCTTCTTGCGCCCCATAGCTTCGGCTGTGCCTTGACTGTCAGTCAGTCAAGCAAGAATTTTATATATTACTAGATGATGCACGCGGTTACACCCACGTTTTTTAAAGCTACTGCGCCGCTCCCGTGGCGCATAGAGTGATGTTATATAGCCTATAGTCTTCCTCGATAAATGGGCTATCTAACACTGAAATAATTTTTGAAATCGGTGTAGTAGTTCCTGAGATTAGCACGTTCAACCAAACAAACAAACTTTTCGGCTTATATTAGTATAAGATTAGATTCAGATAAGCAGTCGGTACAAGGAATGCTGCATCTATTCACATATAACTCAAATCCAACAGTCCTTATCTACACGTAACCAAGTCAAAATAAAAACATTCACGCTACTTCATGTTATTGTTGTAAGTCTTGGCTCTCGCTTCAACGATAACTCATCCACTTTGGTATGATTTATACGAATTTAACTGGATTTAAATGTGAAATCGGCGCCAACGTGACACAAGACAAATTTAATGTCCTTTGCATAGCATCGTTTATTCTGTACTTGTAATTTAAATTCGTTTTGTGCATGCGATGCGTTCTATGTTTTGTGTAATAGTCGGTACTAGTGTTTAGTGGCTCTTACTGGCTATGAATGATGGTAGTGGGTTTGATGGGTATCCAGGAAAAATCTTTGAGTGAACATGATCTTTTAATTTTGTTCTGTCTAGGAGTAATGCATTTATAATACGTATGTATTTAAGAATGTATCTTTATCGGCTTCGGGTAAGTTTGGAATTAGACGATCACGTGTGTGTTGCGCTAGAATATTATTATATTTTCTGTATATAGGCTCTAACTATACATATATTTAAAATTCGTCCGTGACTGACTAACAGACAACGTAGATTCAAAACTATTATATGTTCCTAGCGAGTGTAGAGGTGCACTAGAGCATACGCTAGTACATTCATAGGATAGAAATACTCGTTTAATTAGGAATGATGTGCCAAGTGTTTTAGGTTCTATCACACGAGACAATATTTTCTGTAATCCTCAAATTATTGTAACTTTTGCTCTAATCTCACACAAGAATTTTATGGCTTATAATACCATCAGAACTTTATTAAATCTGATCATAATTGTACCTAATATAATCAAAAGTATAACATTCCTAAGCCAGTATAATTAACTTCAAAGGTTTTACATACATACATACATACATAGACTCACGCCTGTTTCCCCGAAGGGGTAGGCAGAGGCATATTAAACGCCCACTTTTCGCCAGTGTTTTGAACCCACGTAATAGGTGGCGAGCCTATTGCCGCTTATCGGGATATTTTGTTTGCCAGAGCCTCGTCCGTTGATCGGCAGGTGCAACACTTGCAGGTGAGGTTGGCTTGGGACCCTAAGTTCTTGGTGGGAACCCTATGCACCCTAGGTTTTAAGTAATAAATTAACAGAATAATCTATATCTACGTAATTTTAAGTTCCTAATACTTCAAGATTATACATCAAAATGTCTTGAAATTAACGTCAAACTAAGTTCACTGACTTATATAATTGTGCTGATACATTTGAGCATTCGCCTGTAATGAGCATTCTTAGCGAATGTTACAAAACAGAGAAACAAATGAGTTTGTTTTAGCGAACATCCTTACGATCGTTCTGTCAAGCATTGTAGCGAATTTACAGTAAGTTTGCTTTGACGTTCTTGCTGATTAGAGCGTTCGCTAGAAAGATCGTGAAAATGTTCGTAGTAATATTCGACTCTATTCTTTGTTCAGTTCGACAAAACAAAAAAACGCGAATGTTCGCTGTTCTGTTGCAAGTGAACGCTCAGGTGTATCAGCACCATAACAATAATCTCATTAGCTTTGATCGTGGGATACTAGAGATAAGCCTATTTAAAGGGCTTTTGACGTTCAGGTAAGAGGCGAAGTTCGAGATGAGATTCTTTGTCGTATGAGCATAGCGTATGGTATGTGTATTATACATTAAACAATGTTGGGCTCCATGGTTGTACATACACAATAAGTTGGACCGATATTTATCACATATTCAATTTATATAAGTTACTCACATACGGGATACGCTTATTATTAGTATTAACTTCAATTAAACACATTAAATCTGTCAAAATTTATTTCAATTAATTTTCTACATCGGTTATCAGAAGCAGTCAACTAAGGCTTACTTTTCACCTTAACGTGTTACCCGCATAAATTGCGTGTTCTTAAAATACAGCAATAGACTAATAGTAATTCAATATTGCGTCCATTTAGAAAATTGCCAATGTTTAACCCAACAGACTATCCTATTTATATATCTTATTTACTTAGTATTTGTAACATAAAATATAAGATTTTTCTCAAAAACAACTAGTAACTCTTCGTTAAATTATTTGTTTTTCATGTCATTCTAATCTCAGAAATTGATTTGCTGATCTGACCCAGCAATCTTGCAGTCCTTTAGTCTGTTCATCTATATTAAAGGTTTAAGGTACACAACACAATTCTGACAAGAAATATGTAAACAAAACCGACAAGCTCCCATACAAAATATTGTAGCCATACAAACTGGGTATATATAAATCAATTTTAAACCGGGTATACTGAAATGGGCTAGTGTTATACAAAATGTGATATATCACGGGCTTAACAGCACATTTTAAAGAAGAGTTATAGCACAATTATACCGAGTATTATATAGGTGTATATCGATATAATTATGGAACCCTTTTAATAATTAGTCGGCCTTTACGCGCTTAGGGCGAGATTCCATCGGTATGCGGGGCTGAATGGTATTTGGTAATGTAAGTGACAGTATCACTTGTATTGGTGTATTTCTATGCGGTTAATAATAAATAGCGTGCATTTTATTTTCGTGTGTGGTTAGCTCTGGTGTTGGTACATAGGTACCGTCTAAAGGTCTCCGTCATGGCCTAATCTCCACCTCTTATATTCTTCACTGGTTGATGTTCATATCGTCACTGACATGTCCATGTGACCTATGTAGTTATTGTCAAAAAGGCTAGACATTAGTCAGCCAAACTACAAAACCCAATTTTGAAGCAAATTTGTTACTATGATAACGTTATTTTTCTTACTATGCTGAAAGCGAAAGCTCACAGTATAAAAATATATATAGTCAATAAATAACTGATAAAAAAAATTGTGTTCCTTACAATACTAAAATCACAAGTAGTATGAAATTTGTTAAAAAAAATTTAACACATTGCATTCGTTTTCAGGGAAGGGCAAAATGGAACCTTTTAAGGAATGGTCTTTAGCGTCCCGGCAACGCCAGGCAGACAACAAAAGGGTCGTCCTATAACAAGCGGGATGTCAATATAATGTGGGGTGGGATTTTGAACGCATTGCTGGTAATGGTTTTCATCCTATTTCCCATATAAAATCGCTGCATGCATTATTTGGATTCGTCAGTGCATATTAGCGATATTTATACTATAATATAATATATAACATAATATTCTAACACATACACACATCACCATCTAGTCCCAAACCAAGCAGAGCTTGTACTATGGGTACACATACATATATAGGTACATTTTTTTTGTAAATATATACATGTCGGATTTTTATCGTTTTATTGTTTTCACCGACGCTCAAAGCAACCGACGCTTAAAACGATTAACTTATTATTTTATTTTACGTTTTAGTATTTATAACTTGGTTTTTTAAGTATCGCTAAACTATTTTTGTTTGTAGGCAATCAACGATATAAGACAGTGATCCCATAGATAATCTTTCTACATACAAACTTTAAATATGCCAAATCTCATATTTTATGCACCCGTCCTACTAAAACATATATAAGTAGTAATAGACGAAGAGATATTTTTTACGTTTGAATATATATATATATAAGCAACGAGGATATATAGGTACACAATATATTATTTAACAGAGGAATTCGCGGCGCACAGCATAACTTGCTCTGTCAAACCACCTGTGGTTCGGTAGTAAAACGTGCCCTTTCAGCCACCCCCTTTTAACGCTGTCAAATACCTGTGGCATAAGTTTAGTGAGTGGTTATATTTGAGATTAATCGTGGGATTTGGGTTCCATTCTCGGAACAGACAACGCTATATGGTAGCTAAAAACAGTTGCTCCAAACCGATAGATTGGGTCATATACCTTTTCAATAAAATATGTATAATGTATGTATATGTTTTTAAAAATGATTCCTCCCGTAAACGGCTTTGAAAACTATCGTTACGAAATCTCCAGGTCAGTGTTCTTAACAATGTTCTCTAGCGAAATGTGGAGTCTGCCAACCGCGGTATATCAGTGTGCTAAACTAAAAGAACTTATTATTTGAGACGAGGACTAAGACTTTCAGTTAAAATACAGGATATAATTGTAATTTTAGTGAAAATTGTACGTAGGCTAAGCATCTAGCGTAGCGATCAATAATTGCTTTTAAGAAATGACAAAAAAGAAGCCTTATATTTGTTGAAGATTAAGTCTCAATTGTCAAATTTCAATCAATGTTTTAGCCGTAATTGTGCTGTTATTCGGATCAATGTTTGAGGCTTAATAGTCAGACATTTGTTCATATTTATAACATTATGTACGTATTTTGAGGCTCTCAAGGTACAAAACAAAGTACCTTACTTCATTTAAAATGACATATTGAACAGCGAGTGTGAAAATGTAACATTTCATCCCAAATATACACTCGTATGTGGGGTAGCTAAAGATATATCAATTGTCAAAAAAAGCGTAGGTACGCGATCTTTTATTTCGAATTACTGACCGAATATTTAGTTGTAAGTCTTACTGCTGTATAAATAAAGTCGTAAATCAGAAGAGACGGTATGCCTGAAATATACCAGCTACCGTTTACAAAAATATTTAAATACGGGCTTGCAGTTCTTGAGGTAAACAATAAATAAATAATATTCTACCACATTCACACAATACCATCTAGTCCCAAACTAAGCAGAAGCTTGTACTATGAGTACTAGATAATGGATAAACATACATAATTATATACTTTTTTTGTAAATACCTACATATTATACATAGGTACAAGTGAATCCATCATCAAGACTGTGTATATAAATAGATTTTTGGGACAAATCTCACCCCCTTTACTACTACTGTGTCCACTGTGTGATTCAACAGCAGTGACTACAGAAAGCACCGTGTCACATTCGTTAAGTCCCGGGGAAACACAAATGTCTTAAAGTCAGAAACGAATTTCTTCAGAAATTAAGATGAAATTATATTATTATTATTATTATATGTTTCTCTTTCACGGCTATTCTTTTAACCTTTTGTGTTAAAATAATAATCGGGCCTTTGGCAGGCGTGCACGGAGACATAGTTCCAACGCACAGAGGCCCTTTGAGAGTCCACGTTCTCCGTGTCAGCGCTGGCCGCCTCCACGCTTAGGGCGGTTTCAAATTAGCGTATTTTTCTGCGCGTATACGGTCGTTTCTGCATACGCGCTTACACGCGCGCTACATTACGCGCGTCAAAATACCGGTCTCTCGTAAATGGGCATATATCGGCGTGTTCGCTCGAAACTGTAGTGACATCTTGTCAGTGTCAACATGGATTTTGACGGCTCGCGCTTATACGAGCTTAGACGCGCGTCAACGCTCGTACGAGTTGTGCATGTGTCAAAAGGCGAGCCTATACGCGCCTACAGGCGCTTCCGAAAACGAGCTTATACGCGCGTATAAAACGCTAATCTGAAACCGCTCTTAGCGTCGCTGGCTCCCGGTTGTATACAGACTTGATGGGACACCTACTGAGAAGGCTTCATCACTGCACTATTAAGTGCAGTCACGGATTAGCCGCAGCAGGTGCAAGACTATTACTACTTGTATGGAACTAATTTATTATTATTATTACTACTAGTTTTTGCCCGTGGCTTCATCCGCATGAAGGTCAGTTATCTTAATGAAAAATAAACTCGTGTATTATTCTGATGTTTATGCTATATAACTACAAAGTAAAATCGAAATCTGTTACGTAGGTTTTGCAAAACAAGGATCTGTACTCACAAACTTTCTCATTTATTGTGCTTAGATAATATAATTATATTCATTTTAAGTATAATATAGGTACTTTCCAACTACATAAATAATTATATTCTCAGAGACAGATTTCAAATGACGAATATCAATAGAAGTAATAAGACACCTATGCCGTGCGTAGAAAAGAAATATCTCCAAAAGAATTTCTTTTTTATCGACGTCATTTTCTTATAGGACTTTCTTTGTACCAACCCACGTAGCTCAATATAGAATTCTATGACTGAATATTAACGTAGAAATTCTAAGAAAATGTGCTTTATTTTATAACTAAAATTGACAATTACGGCTTGTCCTGCATAGAGCACGATAGGCTATCTTGCAAACTATCATTAAGATCTTTTACAGTCGTTATGAGGAGTCAGTTCCCCTCGGGTATACTAAAATAGGTCTAATCCATCGAATATCGCTATTTCCTTGGGTTGCTGCTGTCACACAGCAGTCGCTGCATGCAATGGCTCAGTGGAAAAGCTTATATTCTCTCATATCTAGTTATACTAAAGGAGAAGGCAGCGATAGCCTAGTGGAGATACCAACAGACTGCCATGCAGAGGGTATCGGGTTCGAATTCGCGGCGCGCACCAATAGCTTTTCGTAGTTATGTGCGTATTGAATTATCAATTATCGCTTGTCCCGTGCCTCAGAGAGCACGTTAAGCCGTCGGTCCCGGTTGTCATGAAGATCTTTGACAGTCGTTATAGGGCGTCAGTACCTTCTAAATAAACTGACACTAGTCTCAAGCATGGAATATTACTATCCCTTCGGGTTGCGGAGGTCAGACAGGCAGTCACTCTGCGGAAAAGCTAATGTTCAGCCAAATCCGGTTAGACTAGTAAGCGGAGCCCAGGTTGAAAGTTATTATTTTTTCTAAACCGTAGAAATAATATTTTTTGTCTTTCGCCTCAAAATGGGCCAAAATTGCCTCCTTCACCTCATTGTCGTCGAAAAATTTCCTTCCCCTTAGGCCATTTTTTAATTGGGGAACAAATAAAAATCACTAGGGGCCAGGTCTGGACTGTAGTAACTTGTATCAACCCTGTTTAATTTATATTGTAACAGATTGTAAGATGGAAGGATGTCCCCCGTAACACAGGAATTTCCTAGCTCGGGGAGCATAGATCAAATTGTATCTATTGAACCCAAACAAAAGCATTTAATTTTAAGATATGTATACAGCTTTGTACTAATGTCTGATGCCAATAAATACTATTATTATTATTATTACTGTAAGTTGGGTGGACTAGTGATTCAAATCATTGCGTGTGCAGAGCAGTCATTGCAAGTCTGCTCTTGTGAAGTTGTGGCACATATTTACTCATGTGGTGGTGGTGCGTTGTTTTGCAAGAGCAACACACCCTTAGCCAATTTTCCTCGACCTTTTTCTTTGATAGCCTCCTTTTTCTCTAGTATTGATGCGTAGTATTCTTCGGTTATGTTTCTTCCCTTTTCTTTGTAGTCAATCAGTATCCCTCACAATCTCAAAAAACAGTAGCCATGAACTTTCCAGCTGATTCCGACACCTTGAAATAAATTCACTTTAAGATTTGCTTGCTTAATAGGCATATATTTTCATTTTTAGGGTTCCGTACCTAAAAGGTCAAAAACGGGACCCTATTACTAAGCCTCCGCTGTCTGTCTGTCTATCTGTCTGTCCGTGTGTCTGTCTGTCTGTCACCAGGCTGTATCTCATAAACCATGATAGCTAGAAAGCTGGAATTTTCACAAATCATGTATTTCGGTTGCTGCTATAGCAAATACTAAAAATATAAAAAAAAACATATTAAGGGCCCCCCCCTTAATATGTTTTTTTCCCCATACAAAAAACGTGTTTTTTTCTTATTTTTTGCTCAAAATTACTAACTGTAACAGGTAGACGCTTCAAATTTTCACAGAACATGTAGTTATATATTACCTTTCAAAATAAATAATCAAATAAAATTAAAAGTAAATAATAAAGGGGGCTCCTATACAACAAACGTAATTTTTAAGCAATTTGTAACTCGATCTTAATAAACAGGTAGAAACTTAAAAAGTATTTAAATATACATACAACGAGCGTGATTTTCTTTTATAGATGATGGAACGGAACCCCTCGTACGGGAGTCCGACTCGCACTTGCCCAATTTTTGTTAATTATTCTGCGTAGGTGTAACAATATTTTCATTGACATATTTAGTACATATATATCGATGTTTATTTTATAGTAATAAAGTTTAGTTTTTCTTTATTTATTTTGTTTTGTAATTTATTTTGTTTCGTATATTTCAGACAGCGCGTGGTGCGAGGCCTGAATTGTGTGGATAATTGGTTATGTCACTGAGTTTGTACGCTAATGTCTCTTTGTAGGTAAACACGAAACTGTTTGTTACATAAAATCAAATTTAGAAAGATAATGCCACTGACCCAAAATGAAAGTATATTGATGTTAAAAATAATAATGGAATAAATGCTTTTTATTTAATTTAATTTTTTGTTTTTACGTAGAAACAAATATAGTTTACACATACTATTATACTACGTTTTAGAAAATAGAGAAGGTCGCACTTGCAATTAATGACTTTTGCTAAATATTTCGCAAACGGATCCCTGAATAGAAAAACGATTAAAGCAAACCCTTAATGTTTTTAAAAGATCCATCTAGCGATAGCCCACAATTTTTTAGAAAAATATCTATAAGTATTTCCTTTTTTAATTGTTTTCGGTACATAGATGTTAAATTATTTTTTAATGCTATGGGACATATAAGTTCACTGTAAAGCCGATTAATGGATCAAGAAACGCAAGTACAGAATGAAAGGTATAAATAACGGACTTAAAGTTTTTAGGATTCGTCCCGCATGTTTGAAATAGAAATATTATTTGTGATAGGTCAAGTCGATTATATCGATTTAGGGCCGATTTTTCAATCCTCAGATAAAGAGATGAATAACTATTCCACTGATAAATTTATTGGGCTGTATAACAGTCCGTTAAACTTGTGTCAATTTTTCAATAGTCTTTTATTCCGTGGGCAACTATCTGTCCAAATAACATCATCGTACCCGTCACTAACTTCAGAGAGGTGAAACAAATATATCAGAAAAGTGCATGTAAGAGCAGAACAGGAAATTAGAGCAGGACAGGAAACAGAAGCTTTATTGCTTGTCCTGCTCTAACTGTCAAAATGATGGTTGTCATTATTTCGGGGTTCTGTTTGTTTATGTATGTTTGGACTGGTATTTTCGCGGAATTTGTGAGTGTTGTGCTGTTCGTTTTCAATCAAATTATATTATAATAACAATGCCAGCGTTCCTCAAATTTGAATGCGAGATTAAAGACATTCGACTACTAGTAAGTTTAATAGAAAAATACAAGTAAGTATATTATAGAAATGAAAACGACTGATGCGGTAACTAATCAGGACAAGGAATGTGCGTGGAAATATAGAAAGTGCTTCTTATTCATGTAATGTGTCTACAAATAACCGTTAGTTCAAAAAATTAAAGCTCGCAGCATGACCAAAGAAAGAATTTTGGGCATCTGTTTTAACATAACAAGACACCTTTACATTTAAGTACCATTTTAAGACTTATGAACGTAATAATATATTACTGTTAAATAGTATTATGATGTAAATTTTGGTAGTTGAATAATTGTAAATTAGTCTTTAGTGAAATAGTGAGTTAGTACCTAGGTATTTAAGTTGTAATTCGTTTTTAAAAATATAAGTATGTATTTTATGCCATAAATGTGTGTGTTAGGTATAATAAATGTTTGAAATACATGCTATCTGATTGATTTCACTATTTCATAATATCAGCTCTCCATTGAATCCAATATAGGTAATAAAATGATCGCCCCGCGGCCTTACAACTCTTTATCACCTTCTAGGTCGATTAATATACCTATTCGTTTATAATAGCCTCCTCGTCGATTGTTGCGTCGTCAAAAATATGAAAAATTACCATATTTTCTATATTTCGTAACACCACCACGCCTAAAATCCAACCAAATGTATTTCAACGTCAACTTAACAGTCAAATAAGCGGTTATCTGACCGAGGATCGGGCAGTTAAATTTATTCCTTAGTTTGGTGATTTATTCGACAAATAAACCCTATCTGACCATTGAAAAACGCAATATTACGCTATCCTCAGAATAAATTCTATCTGGTTGTTTATCTGAGGATTGAAAAATCGGGCCTTAGTAACGTTTAGTTTAGTCTATTGTAAATTTTGACTATGTTCACACTGAACTGTCATTCACTCTCTTTCGTTCTTCGTCGTTTCCCGCGGTCAGCGAAAAAACCTAGCTTTTGGTTCGCTCTGGAAGATTCCGTTTTGTGAGCGCGTTTTTGATCTTGTATTTGTTTGTAAAACCAAAAACCGTAGTGTATTGCCGCTAATTGATCAGCTGGCATCGGTTTATTTGTGATAAAAGATAAGTTGTATCTTAATCAACATTTCCGAAAATTATGTGAATCCGGTATCGATGTCCACGTGCCATCGTGTCTTGAAAACGTCGCGTTTGCAGCCTAATAGCTAAGTATAAGATACTTCATTCATTTATTTTGGCCAATATATTTGTGTTTTCGAGGAGATGGGCCTCGTTAGCCTTGGTTGGCAACCTGTCTAGGAGAAGGAAAACTCCGAAATTAAACCAAACGTTCGGGGATTGGGCCTCGTTAGCCTTGGTTGGCAACCTGTCTAGGAGAAGGAAAACTCCGAAATTAAACCAACTTTCAGGGACCATACCCGACACAAAACCCCGATCTAAGGTGTCAACCGACCCGTGCCGAGGGATTCGTGGCCAGAGGGCAAGCTGGTCTCAAACGGAGGGTGCCTGTGTTGGTGGTCACAGGGCACAGCTAGGATTCCATCTTACCCCCGTACAGGGCTCTGCGGGGATGGATATTTTAAATCCCTATTACTCGTGGGAACGCTATGAGGACAGATATTAATAATTCTTTAAATGGCGGCGACGCGGTTCGCAACCCGTCACGTCTCGTTTCCCGCGAGGGCGAAAAGCGGCCTGCGAAAAGCCGATTTGCAACATTGAATGTTGGAGGAAGAATGGACGGAAAATTGGATGATGTATACCAGATGATGGATGATAGAAAGATTGATGATCTGTGTGAATGAAACGAAAAAGAAAGAATGTGACACTACCAAGCATGGCAGCTACACGGTGTATTGGTCCGGAGTAGATAGTACCACCAGAGCCTGCAAGGGAGTTGGTTTAATACTGTCTGCGCGAATGAATGATTGCGTAAAAGAGTTTGAATGTGTAAATGCAAGGCTACTATGGATGAGAATGAAAGTAGGACTTACTCCTCTTCTTATTGTATGGGTTTACGCCCCGGTCAATATAGTAACGGGCATGTCACAACAAGAAAAAGACGAAAGGCAGGAGTTTTGGGAGAGTTTAAGAGAGATTCTGAGGACCTGTAAGGATAATGAAAGATTGATTTTGTTAGGTGATTTCAATGGATGGGTGGGAGTAAAGCGAGATGGATTTGAAAGGGTTTTAGGTGGATTCGGTGATAAGAGTGTGAACGAAAATGGCAAAGAACTGCTTGAGGTTTGTTTGGAGTGGAGCCTTTGTGTGACAAACACCATGTTTGATCACAAAAGGATACATTTGTATACACGTGAGGCGAAAAATGTTAGGAGAAGTATGATTGAT
Organism: Euclidia mi; assembly: GCA_944739405.2. Classification (NCBI taxonomy): domain Eukaryota; kingdom Metazoa; phylum Arthropoda; class Insecta; order Lepidoptera; family Erebidae; genus Euclidia; species Euclidia mi. The sequence goes on from OX123199.2 coordinate 57,919,605, forward strand.
TTTGTAATAGTAGATGAACGACTGAGAAAGAATGTGTTGGATACGAGAGTGTTTCGAGGGATCGGCATCCATACAGACCACTTTTTGATGTTAAGCCGGATAAGTGGGCTCTTTAGAGGATGGCGACACCGAGAAAATAATCAAGAGAGGGTCTTGGAAAGAATAAAAGTAGAAAATCTGCAAGAAAAAGATGTGAAAGATGAGTATAAACGAAGATTGATAGCAAGATTTGAGAGGTTCGATGGCATAAATGATATGAAAGAATTATGGCATTCCTTTAAAGAAGATGTAGTATGTGTAGTGTCTAAAGTTTGTGGTGTGATCAAGAGAAGGAAACTACGAAAGGTTAAGAATACATGGTTGGACAAGGATGTACAATCAGCAGTATCACAGAAGAAGAAAGCGTGGTTAGATTGGTTGGCTGCCAGAGCAAGTGAAAGAATGGGAAAGGCAACGAGTGATGACATAGATGAAGCAAGAAAGGAGTTTGTTAGGTGTAAAAGAATAGTGAAAGAAATGGTTAAAAGGAAAAAAGCGGAAAAGAAAGATGAGTTTGATAGTAGATTATCTGACGACTTTCGGAGAAACATTAAGTTTTTCTGGAAATCCGTTCGTGCAGTTCGAGGAAAAACTCAATCCTCAGAATACACAGCAATCAGAGACAAGAATGGAAAGATACTGAATGGTGAATCGTTGTCTTTGTGGCCGACATAAAAATGATGTTTAGGCAGACAATTATCCACCCTGATGACCGTCGCTTCCAGCTGATCCTTTGGAGAGAGAATCCTCGCGATCCCATGGTCGTCTACGAGCTCAATACTAATACGTACGGGTTAAGGTCAAGCCCCTACTTGGCATTACGTTCACTTTGGGAGCTTGCAGACCGCGAAGGCTTATGTTTCCCACGAGCCTCCGCCATCTTAAAAACGATATTTACGTGGATGACACTTGTTCAGGCGCCTCCACAGCGGACGAGGCGATCCTCCTGCGGGACGAATTGATAAGTATTTTGGCCTCCGCTGGTTATGAGTTGCGCAAATGGATTTCCAACTCACCAGCGCCTTTGGAAGGCTTGCCAGAGTATCATCAGCAAGATCCACATCTATTTGAGTTTGTTGACAACCCCGCCATGATGGCTGTTCTCGGCGTTCAGTACAGACCAGTCCAAGACATATTTACGTATAACGTAGACCTGAAATTGCCTTGTTCTTGGACTAAACGTCTCGTGTTGTCTACTGTCGCCAGAACCTTTGATCCAAACGGTTGGATCCGTCCAGTTATATTTTGAGCAAAATGCTTCTTGCAGAAGCTTTGGACAGCAGGATTGACCTGGGACGAACCTCTACGCGGTACTCTTGTTGAGGAATGGACCTCTTTTGTATCCTCACTTCCTGCCGTCAAGGAGATCTCCTTGCCTCGTCCCATCCTTCCTCCCGGGAAGTACAAGGCCTCCCTTCACGGGTTTTGTGATGCCTCGAAACGTGGTCACGCGGCCGTGGTGTACTTGCGCACAGTCAGTGCCTCAGGTCAGGTGAGAGTTTCCCTGATCATGGCGACGAGCAAGATTGCACCCCTTCGGACATCTCTGACCATTCCGAAATTGGAGCTCTCGGGAGCAGCCCTACTTGTACGCTTATTGAACCACGTGTCTAGTACTTTGGGTAAAAGCATTTGTATTAATGGGACCTACGCCTGGACAAACAGCCAAATTGTTCTTTGTTGGTTGAAGGCTTCTGTCCACACCTTGGAGGTATTTGTCGCTAATCACGTCTCCCAAATCCAAAAATCTGAAGTCAAGCTTGTTTGGAGACACGTGCCAGGTGACCTCAACCCCGCTGATTGGGCCTCGCGCGGATGCTTGACGCCTAGTTTGATAGGTCATTCGCTGTGGTGGGGTCCGGAATGGTTGAGTCGACCAGCCAGTTTTGAATACTTCTAATTTGCCGGCTCTACGAACACTCGCTCTTGAGAAGGTAGAATGCGCCTTCGACCCCGATTTCTTGCTGAATCGCTGCAGCTCCCTTGACAAGTTGTTAGGTGTTACTGCTTGGATAAAGCGTTTTGTTTTTAACTTTAGGCACCCACAACAGAAACGTCTGACACCGTTTCTTTCACCATAGGAGCGACAGGAGTTCCTCACCATTTGGGTTCGTTCTGTGCAATTGGCGCACTTTGAGAAGGAGATTGCTATCCTTCAGTCAGGGAGATCGAAATGATCGGGAGCTGTATCTAAATTGAACCCCTTTTTGGACGATACGGGTCTCTTGCACGTTGGAGGGCGTCTCAAGAACGTCAACCTCCCTTACGGGGCACGTCACCCCCTTTTGTTACACAAGGACGGTCATTTGGTACGCTTGTTGGTAACTGACCGTCACCTTAAGAATTCGCATGCTGGTTGTAATGCGCTCTTGGCCATTTTGCAACGCGAGTTTTGGATTTTGTCTACCCGAAAAATTATCCGGAGTGTAGTCTTTCGCTGCATCCCTTGTTATAAGCTCAAGGCTTCTGCCATGCAGCCCTTGATGGGAGACTTACCGGCAGATCGCGTAACTGAGAGCAGGACATTTGTCGGTGTTGGCACGGACTTCGCTGGTCCCTTTTTGGTGAAAACATCGACACTTCGAAACAGCAAGACTGTTAAGGCCTACTTGTGTGTTTTTGTTTGTCTCTCCACAAAGGCCGTACACTTAGAACTGGTCTCCTCGCTTACGACCGAGGCGTTTGTAGCAACATTTGACCGATTTGTATCCCGCAGAGGGCTGCCTTCCTTGATCCGTTCTGATTGCGGCACTAACTTCAAGGGCACTTATAATTATTTGAATGATGTTGTTAATTTCCTTGAAACCAACAAGGCTATATATATGGCAATAGGCCCGCCGTGGGATAAATTAGTTGTTTTCCCCACCAAATTCTCCATACTTGGGTGGTATTTTTGAGGCCGCTGTAAAATCGGCCAAAACACACTTGCGCAGGACAACTGGTGAATCTGTCCTTACGTTTGAGGAACCCGCAACTGTGTTTTGTAAGATTGAGACCGTTTTGAACTCTAGGCCGTTGTGCCCGATCTACTCAGATCCGAATGACTTGGAGGCCCCTACGCCGTGCCATTTTTTAATTGGTCTCCCACTTGTCGCCTTGTCTGAGTACCCCTATATTGATACGAGACCTGGTCGTCTCTCGCGTTTTGAATTGGTACGCCAGATTACTCAGAGCTTTTGGAAACGCTGGAATTTGGAATATTTGCACATACTCAGGCAACGCGTTAAGTGGAACGACGAGACCGATCCACCCAAGATTGGTGACCTCGTTTTGATCAAGGAGGCTAACCTTCCGCCACTCAGATGGCGCAGGGGGCGCATTCTTCGTTTGGTAACTGGGGCTGATGGAGTTCCCCGATTTGCTGAGGTCTTGGTGGACGGTTCGTTTCTGCGGAGAGCAGTTGCAACATTGTCACGTCTACCAACCGATTAGCGGACCCGTAGGCCGGTCCGGGGCGGGTGGATGTTTGAAATAGAAATATTATTTGTGTTAGGTCAAGTCGATTATATCGATTTAGTAACGTTTAGTTTAGTCTATTGTACATTTTGACTATGGTCTCACTGAACTGTCATTCACTCTCTTTGGTTCTTAGTCGTTTCCCGCGGTCAGCGAAAAACCTAGCTTTTGGTTCGCTCTGGAAGATTCCGTTTTGTGAGTGCGTTTTTGATCTTGTATTTGTTTGTAAAACCAAAAACCGTAGTGTTTTGCCGCTAATTGATCAGCTGGCATCGGTTTATTTGTGATAAAAGATAAGTTGTATCTTAATGAACATTTCCGAAAATTGTGTGAATCCGGTATCGACGTCCACGTGCCATCGTGTCTTGAAAACGTAGCGTTTGCAGTCAAGCTAAGTATAAGATTCTTCATTCATTTATTTTGGCCAATATATTTGTGTGAATGTGTCTAATTTAGCTCAAGCCTGACATCAGTGAAGATATCAGGTAAGTTGAAATATATTCGCTGTGCAATCGCAGTAATATATGTTTAAACCTTTGCCCTGGGCTAAGACTGGATGAATTAATCGCTTCCACTGCAAACTTACCCAATGTAAGCCCGGACTCTAAACATCGCATGTAGTGTAATTTAAATATTTATGTTCTCAAGTAAAGAGCTTTCAATTTATGTTTCCCGTTAGTAGAAACCATGAACATCAATAAATCGAAACGAAGACGCGTTATCCCCGCGGAGATATTGAATTGATATTCTATAGTTTTACTTGAACTCAAATGTTTACAAACATACACATACATAGACTCACGCCTGTTTCTCGCAGGGGTAGGCAGAGACTATGGAATGCCATTTGCAACGATATTGAAATATTTGTCTTGCTTCATTCACACTTAACAAATTTCTCATGCATGCTCAATTTTTATTTCCATGAAAATGGTTTTATCGTCTAGCCATAGCAACTGTCGCAACCCAAAAGGATTGCGACATACCACAGTTTAAATCAGTAAATATGTTCAGAGTACTGACTCCCCATAACGACTGTCAGAGATTTTCACGACAGCCGGATCCGGCGTCCGGCTCAAGCCTCCTTTGGCATAGCAGTCTGCTAGTATCTCCACTGGAGTACCGCTACTTAAAGTAATATTGCACATAAATACATAAGTCATAAAACTTAATTCTGTGTGGATGTTCATTACACCTTCTCTGTCTTATTAGCAACTAAACTTCTCCCGTGGCTCCATATACACCAGAGGCCCAATTCTCCTACTAAATTTGTTCAAAATGCAGTTTCGCTCTAATGTCAGTGTCGTTCTTATTTCAAAAATGGTGTTCTCCTAAAATCAACTGATATTTGAATGTTATCGTGTCTAGATCGTAAATTGAATAATGTGTCAACGTCGAAACATAAAAGTCAAATTAGATGAAATTACATTCAAATAGCAGCATACCGATTCTGTGCCAATTCAAAATATAATCTCAATTCGTTCATAATATAGTTTCAATGTCATATAAAATACGAGAATTGCGGCGGGTTTCTGAATTGAGAATTTCAGCTTTCATCTGTTGAAAATTTCTGAACTAGTTGAAGTCAACTCATTTTTTTTCTGTTTCACGCCTGTGAAACAGAATTCACTTGCAACTGAATATTCTTTATTTTCTTTCCCTTCTATTTGCTCCTAATAATGTTGTAATCTATTTGTTCTAAATATTGAATAGTCTTTGAACCTTTTTTCTATAAATTCTGTTTGACGACCTTCTTGTTGTGTAGACGTCAGTATGACATAACCGCTGCTTGGCAACCGTAGTGTGGACAGTTTGACATACTGGCTGTCATATTACTCGTGATCACGGGTTAAAAGGCAAAGTTGTATAATTATTTATTTCTCAATTTATCAGTGCTAAGTGAGGTTTGACAAATGTCAAATGTTTTCAGAAACGCGAATATAGAGTTGATATGGAGTTGATCATGAGTTGATCATATGTTGTGTCAAATTTTAGATTTTACAAGCACACATACTCAAAATGTGGTCTACTATTTTTTGTGAAAGACAAAATTGATTAAGTAGTATATAATTAGTGTTTAAATTGTTCTCAACGCGAAATTCTCAATTCAGAAACCAGCCGTAAGCCTCCTAATATATTAATTAAATATACTCCATATAAACATGCAGCTAAACCTTCCTCAGGGATAACACTATCTATTGGTGAAATTCGTACAAAAATCCGTTCGTTAGTTTTGGGTTTATTGCATTCCTACACACAGGCAGGCCAAAAGGGGCACTTCTTTTTTATAATATGTATGGATGTGAATAGATAATAAAATGCTCGTAACTAGTTCAGTTCATTGTCCGCGTGGTGCTGGATTAAGAATACGAAATGTCACTACCCCATATCATCCCATGGGTGTCGTAAGAGCCGAGAGAGGGAGCATAGTATGCAGAGAACAACACTGCAAGAGATGGAAAACTTGATACAAACCCTATACCAACCCGTTTGGCCAACGTGGTATAGTAGGCCAATTCCTCCTTTCAAAGGAGAGGCCTAGTCCAGCAGTGGACTGTTAAAGGCTGATGATGATGAACTAGTTCAATATAAAAGCACAAATCAAAAACTGTTTTATTTTTAACTCTTCGTAAAAGTTGTGTGTTCCTAGGTATTACATTAGATAATAAATTACAATGGGGTGCACACATAGCATGTCTTGCAGGAAAGCTCAGCTCTGCTGCGTATACCGTCAGAAAAGTTAGGCAACTTACTGACATCGACACGGCTCGTTTAGTATATTTTAGCTATTTTCACAGTGTTATGTCCTACGGCATTTTGTTATGGGGCAAAGCTGCGGATATTCAGAATATCTTCGTTCTACAGAAACGAGCGGTACGAGCAATATTTTAAAGCGTTAAGTCTATAGGAATTCTTAAAGTAGCCTCGCAATTTTTATTTGCTAATATTTTGTACATTAGGCAAAATATAGGTTTATTTACCACAAAAAGTGAAACAGGCATAGGTTATAATATGCCCCTTATCATCGTTTACATAAAGTTAATAATTCTTTTGTAGGGCTAGGTATTCGTCCCCCCCCGTGGGATCTCCACCTTGTCGTGGTGGGGGGGCTCAGTAACCGTGGATTGGTGACCCGCGGTGAAGCTAAGAGGGATCCAGGAGGGGACGCTCCGCGTGGGCTAAACGGAGGCCTGCGCAGGATGCGTCCAAAGGGGCGGGTGCCACGGACAGTTCTTCTGTCCCTCGCAGTCGGGTGCGGTCGCGGGAGGAGAGGCGTGTCGGTGTTGCGTTGCCGCGCGCCCTATCTCCCGCGACCAAATGGGGGCGCATCATCGTTGCGTCGCGGTGGGGCCGCAGAGGAAGAGGAGATGCGGTGTTGCGTTGCCGTCCTCCCTATCCTCTGCGGCCGCTGAGTGTTTTGGCGGCGGAGCCCAACACCTTCATCCGCCGCCAAGGGGGTTTGTTCGGGGCCCGCCTGACCATCCGGCGGGCCAATACCCGTCGGGGGGTAGCGAGGAATGCTTCAGCGATACCCGACCCTCCGACACATGGGTACGTGAAGAACACGGGTTGGTTTTAAGTCAGTAAGAGTCTGACAGTCCCCTTCGTCCTTCCCCCAAGGCGGAGGGACTCCATGAGGATTTTCCAACCCGACACCAAAAAAAAAAAAAAAAAAAAAAAAAAGGCTAGGTATTCGTATATACAATAAAATACCAATGAGTCTTTTAGAATTACCATTTAGTACATTTAAAACTAAAATAAAAGACTGCCTTATTAAGAAATGTTATTATACTATTAATGATTATTTCAGTGACGTATATTATATAGATACTTTGCATTTTTTCAGTTAATCTTTATATAATATTTCTAGTTCTTTTAAATTACTGTTCATGTATTATTAGGTCATTCAACTTACTACATTTACATTTGCATTGTTGTTCCACTAATTTTATTAAAGTTTTAATGAACTGCAAGATGAAGATAACTCGTGATCATGGGCTGTAAATTAATGTTTTGTAATTTTGTGTATTCATAATTATACAGACACTTCTGTAACATACATTTCCACCATAGTTCTGAACATGGTCGCGAGTTGCCTACATTATAAGACGTAAGTGGATGCTCCAGTTACACAATATTCACATTGGAAGGCTAACTAAGGCACTTAATTTAGTAACTGCATTAATTTCCTAAGTATTATGTCTGTAACTAATTACTATTTACAAGTAATTAAGTACAATGTGAAACAGTTGCAGCTCCTTACAAAAATAAAATACATATGTACCATAATATTGGCGATTCAAAAGAGTGGCCACGAGTTTTATTGCCCGTTCTTTCTCGTGGTTCTACCTATTGCTTTGCGAACGAGGCAATAAATGTAAATGTAGAAGCATAAAAAAATCCATTTAAAAAATTGACGTTCTTAAGTGACCTAGATGAGTAAATGATTTTGACTTTGACTTTGACTTTGTGATTCTATTTAGATAGATGCTATCGATCTGATAGCATTTTAGCACCGCGCCGAGTGTTGCGAGTTTAATCCTCACTCGACACAAAACCTTTGTGATACACATAGGGTGAGTTAAAAAGATCTTCGTTGTTTCCCTTTATAAAAATATATGTGAAGTACCGCTACACACTACATGGGGTATAAGCCTAAGGCGACAGACAGATAAAACATATTTTATATCTATATTTTACACGAAAATGTTTCGTTCAACTACCCTATTAATCTTTGAACAGATGTGCTAGTCTAATTATACAAGATCAGATTTTAGTGCATCGAATGCATCGTAAGGTATGTCATGCCTAAACTAATTCTACTGTTGCAAGCTTAATGCGATTGCCGTGCAGCTTGGAAACTCAGCGCTCGAAATTGGAGTAATGAGATATCTGGCCAGGACCTTTGATTCAGACGGTTGTTGACAAACCTTAGTATGCGTTTCTATGACAACGTTGATACGTCAGAAATTAGGACAAGCATTTACCTTGCTCATTGTAATTCGATTTAATGCCATTTTTCTTTTTTGTGTGAATGTGTGGGCAACTCTGTTGTTGGAATTTTAGACCGCCCAAAGTCCTCCGACATGACCTAACGATCCTTGTCCTGAGACAGGGACCGGGAGAGACAGCTTAATGTGCCCGCCGAAAAATGGTAGCGCTCGCATGTAAATGCCACAACTGGCATTATTGCTACAATGATAGCTGTAATTAAAAGCACGTTTCATATGCTTTTCTATTTAAAAGTCAATTCTTCCTGCCTGTTCATGTAGGCAGGAAGAATTGACTTTTATCCTGGGTCAGGATCTACCCCGAAGTGACGTCATTGGTTTTAAATGTTGCCTAGTATATAGGTGTTGCTTGACAATACACAGACAATATTTCGGGATTAATAATCGCCCAGGAAAAATGGGTCATACCCAAAAGATAATATTTTAAACAATGTAGTACCTATACTAAAGATTATGTGACGGGTCTGAATCGTGTTAATGAACGAAAAGAAAGATGAAATACCTTTCTATTTTTCCCGACGTTTCGGCATGGGTTACACCAGCCGTGGTTGTGTGTGTTATGTGTGAAAATCGTGGTAGTTTAAAAATGTAGTACCTATCCCTTTGGTAATGCACATTGCTATTGTACACGAGAATACATGTCCCAGTGACCTCAAACGCATGGTCATACTACAAAACATGTTGAACTCAACTGCGAGTGGTTAAAGTTTGTGGACATCTGAGTTACTTCATACCTATTAGACGAGTTTCTCCTACTATGTATGGAGGTTTGCTCTGCTGTTCTGTATTGCAGCCATTAAAAACTGATCTTTATTTCTTCCGGTACAAAAATCATTACTATCAATATTTAATATAATTGTATACTTTCAACAACTTATTTATTTTGAAATAGCATCTTTACGTCAGACAATTTGAGCTCATCAATAGTTATTTTATAGAGAAGTGGGGTGGTCAGGGCTAGGTGGATCCCAGCCCTGACATGTATTTTTATGAAGAATGTTGTTGCCTGTTCTGTATTTCCAATACTGACTAATTGTTTTACAGCTGATACGAAATAACAGGCAGTAAGGCCCAGATCCACCTAGCCCTTCCCCTTTTCTCTATAAAATAACTCATGATGGGCTAAATTTTTTGTGGGTCACTCAGGGATATACATTATCTTAAAATAGCAATAAATAGGAGTCTACGCTATAATTTAAAGAAGATTCTATAACTTTCTCAAAATATCGTAGATGTCTTATTTAATATTAACCTATTTGGTTGCTAATTTTATTTGTATATATTGATTTTTAAGTTCTTATTTATCAATGTAGCATGGAATCTTATGTTTTTCGAGTAATTAAAGTATTAATTTTAATAAATATCTTAAAATTGTACATTATGAATAAAAATATCGGTCTCGAGTTTGTTTCATTTCTTTGCATTTTCTGAGAACGTTTACCTTAGTATGGTATATTTTATTCACACCAGCAGAAAGTAGAGATTTCAACGAACAAAATGCCGAACAATTTAAAAAAAAAGCTGATATTTTGAAATGAGAATTAAGTATTATTAAATTTTATTTCGATATTAAGTCATAATAAGGCGTAAAAATAAATATTTTAAATAAAATACATTTACAGTGTGTTCGGAACATAAAAAGGCAAGTTTTCACCAAATTTCGTGTAAAAGAAAAAACTATTGTAAAAGTTAAAAATAAAAAACCAAAAACTTGGTTATTTGAATTTTTCACATAAATTATGACGTTGTGTGAATAAAGTGTAAATACAAAAGTTGTAGATCTTTTTATTACCTACAACTTTGCCATTGACGTTTTTTCCGTAGGACTTGTAGTTTTGCTGGCAATCGAGATAAACCCTTTTTTACCCTTAAAATCGCAACCCCATCCACTTCCCGACCTCAGATCACCCGTAATTTATTTTTCCTTAAATTTTTGCTATATTCTCTTTCTTTTCCAATGGGTTTCATCCTACTATAATTTTTTATCGTTTAAAAAATTATCTACCCTGGTCTATAAATAAATACTTGATAAATACATACATACATACATACATAACGTCACGCCTTTTATCCCCGAAGGGGTAGACAGAGATGTATTTCTACACCCACTTTTCGCCAGATATACTTTAGTCCCACGTAATAAGGGGCGAGCCTATTGCCGTACCGGGCACATCTCCAGACTCCGTGCTGCTACTGAGAATTTCGTGACAGAAAAACTCAATAACACTGCCCGACCCGGGAATCAAACCCGGGACCTCCCGATCCCACGCGCACATTTATGCCGCGAGACCAACGAGGCAGTAAATATAATAATAGTAAAAGATAAATACAGTTTCGATAAAATGTCAGTGTCATACTTACGTCAGAAAAAGCGAATTAAGAATCATACGAATGTTTTTAAATTTCATACGAAATTTCTGAATTTACGGTTCTTGTTATTTTACGGTAACATATATATGTATTTTATTTATACAGTTATACTTACGTAGTTAAATACTTACTCCAACTGAGTAAATATTGCAGTGCCTAAGGCGCAAACCGAGCTTGCGATTTTAGTTATTAGTTGCTATTTTTGTTGAAAACATCCAGAGGGATTAGGAAGGAGGGATTCTTGGAATTTTCATCACTACGGAGGGAAGCGTTAACTAGACTGCGCTATAGAACTACATCATTTACAAAGGAAGATTCATTTTTCATGAAACTGCTCAAGGTAACATTAACCCTTGAGTAACTCAACGGGGCTATCTTACTTTCGGCAGGGCTGAATATTCGTAGACCTGTGTGTATTTTCTAAATAAATCGCAGGGACAGATTTGAAACAGCTGGAATCGACCTCCGAACATGTTGTTTTTCACATGGTCAGTTATATGTGGCATGCTCACGAGTAAGCGGTAAAAGTAATTTACATGTTCTATATGAAGGTGTTAAATAATAAAATATATATTGTTTCGGTGAAATTTGGTCTTTAATTTTGTATGGGAAATGTAAAACTTTTGATGAAAGAAGCATTCGATGTCATGGAGATCTCGTTTCTAGTTTCCTAACCAGAAACGAGATCTGCGTTGAATCCTATGCAACGCATATGTATAGGCTTTTCTTGAAACATTTTACAGACTATTAATAAGAAGGTGAAATATTTTTACAAAATTCCTATGTATGTGACAGAAAATACAAAAAAAAACTTTTATTGATAGATTTTATCACTGATTATATGATTTATCACAAAGCTACTTACTACATTAGAATTGCCTTCATTTAATTTTTTACAAGCCTGTAGTGTACTACTGGGCAAAGGCCTCTCGCCTGGATTTCCATAAATCATTCATGGCTTAGTGATTGGGTGACTGTTAGTGATGGGATAGTAGCGCGTAGATCTCCATTTGGATGGGTGACCACGTGTGGCATTTACATCTGAGCACTACCGTGATTTGGAAGGCACGTAAAACAGTCGGTCCAGGTTCTTGTCTCGGGTTAAGAATCGTTAGGCCATGTCGGAGGCCTTCGGGTAGTGTGAAAAACTCCGACACTAGAGTTGGCCACACACTCACACGATAAATAAATATAAAAGTGATGGGATGTAATTCATTAACTTACGGAAAAACGTCTTCGACCTAAGATGACACAGCGGTATGATTTACTTTATAACCTTTTCTCATGCCTCCAAATATACTAATCTATACACATAAATAAAATTGGAGTGTCTGTTTGTAATATTAAAATAACCGCTTTTTACTTAATGCATATGGATGTATACACGGTATATATACCGAAATGACATTTTTTACAACTGTCTGTCTGTCTGTTTGTTCTCACTAATCTCTGGAACCGCAGGTCCGATTTTGGCGGGACTTTCACTGGCGGATAGCTGATGTACCAAGGAGTAACTTAGGCTATAAATTAACCGGGTACGCGAAGTAGTTCCCTCAGGACGCGGGTGAAACCGCGGGAAACAGCTAGTAACTAAATATATAAGTCATTTTGATGCTGGCTGATGTGCGACCATGGACATAGTGACATAATTTTGTTTTAAATAACTCAAGACTCTTCGTATTCAATTTGCAATAAGTGGTAGGAGTATCGGCTCTTAACATAGTGTTAGCATCTGGCTTAATGCTGTACTACATACGTCAAATGTATCACGAGGCCGTACATTCAATACCCGAGGGGCTTTCGGTACTCGTTACTGGCCTTGTTAACAGAACTGTCTGTATACAGCGTTTGTATTCTATACAGTATTTCACAGCCCAGTGCTGGACAAAGGTCGCTCTTTGCTACACAGTAGCGCTGTGAGTCAAGAGGATTTGGCCCATACCACGCTGGATTGACCAGTCCGTACAAGGTTTTTTGTCGCCTTTTTCATCCCTTCGCTACGATACTATTTACTTAGTGGATGTTAATTAGTCGTCTCTTAAGAATCTCATGGGATGACATAGAATGGTGACATTTTTAGTCTTTACTAGCTTTTGCCCGCGGCTTCGCGCGTGTTAAATTCGGGGTAACACATATTATCTACTTTCAGTCTCAAGTTGTGTGAAGACACTCCTGATTATTCTAAAGAGTCAGAAGCTCTATAAGGTACAAAGTAACTCACTCAGTACAGTATCCATGACAATTTCAAAGCCGTGTTTTAATTCATGTCCAATATAAATATCTAAAAACACTTTCGCATTTATTATTTTAGTAGGTAGAGAAAATCGTTTCAGCCGGTTGAGCGTAGTATATAATTATTAGTTTATAGTTGATGCCACGAGAAGATAGACTTTTTGTAAACAAACATTCAGGGCTTCACAACCTTTTCTCAAATAGTTGTTTTAGATTTTATACTTTTTGAACAGTCTTTTTTTTTTCAATGCCTAATTATGCCACTATGTTGTTAAATTTGTTTTGTAAAATTTAACTGAAATAAAAATATCTGATTTTGTTTGAATGTTCATAAATTTGCCGATTTTTTGTCGTTTTACACGTAATTTATTCTGTAAATTAAGGAAAAATAAAGTACCATGTATGTAAATGATATAATACACAAATGTGACTCTATTATTGACATGTCTTTTTTAATCATAGACAATAAATCATTTGCTCAAAGTAGCCTACCTATCCTAAAATATTAAAATATTGACCAACAATGAATAATATTACAGATAACCAGCTACTGTGTACTTCTGCGCGACTAATAGTTTGCCATCTGCGATTCTGCACCCGCTTTTTCGAGATGCCGGCAGCGGGAAAAGCGTTGCGATACTATAAACTTGTATTTAACTTTACATTCTTGATAACTACAAAAAATATTTTTTTCCTCTGATAAATGCAAGCCCAAGAATGCAACATTTCAATGAAGTAACGCCAAATGTTGACATTCTAGGCGTCAGTACCTCAAAACATCAGAAAATCTTCTTGACAGCGCATAATATCGATAAAACCCCGATCCATTGACATATTAGTTTCCAATGACATGTATCTATGTACCGTTGCGGTCATTGGATTTGACATTATTTGTTTTTGACAGGACTGTCGCTAAGTCACTTAGTAGAAATTCTTTGTTTACAAAAAGTCTATGTTCTCGTGGCACGGACTAAAGATATGCGAACAATGTATTTCACGCACAATAAATATGACAATATGTATGATGTGACACTTGACAGTACTGACAGATAGCACATGCGCAGCACTCAATTGTTCACGCATGCGTTTTTAATTCCAAGAGAAAAATTTCCGTCGTACAAACTTCTATCCTCCCTACAATCCCTCCCAGTTTAATTTTTGCAACTTATGGTAGCCTATGTCCGTCTCCATGGTCCAATATATCTCTATATTAAATTTCAACAAAATCGGTTCAGTCGTTTTTGCGTGAAAACGGAACATACATACATACATATATACACACTTTCGAATTTATAATATTAGTAGGGATAGGGATAGTAGGGATTAGTGTAGGGATAGGGATGTAGTGATATTTTGTATCCTTAAGTCACCGTTTTCTTAGTAAAACTGTGTATTTACTGAACCTATGTAATGACTCGTCCGTGTGGCGACGGATTAAGAAAACAAAATGTCACTACCCGATTTCATTCTGTGGATGTAGTTGAGGCGACTAAGGAAAATACACGAAGCAAATAATATCTTTACGAAGAGACGGCAAACTCAGCATCAGCCGTCTGGCCAGCGTGGTATAGTAGGCCAAATTATGCTTTTGAGTCACAGTGCTACTGTCTAGCAAATTAGGAGAGACTTATATAAGTTCAGGAATTGATTGCAAAAAACTGCAAAGGATAAAAGGATAGCTAAGCTATCAAATCTATCTTGCACAATGAGGGTGTTTGATATTTCTTCTACCACCAGACGGCGCTTAGTATGCGTCAGGTCCAAACTGACGTCAGATGTGTACAGTTTTGACAGGTTTCTGGACCTGATGCCTCAGTGCTGCCGCGTAGTGAGCATCATTTCAGAAGACCCTTATTTAAAAGAACACAGACATTACAAAGTCATTATCTACACCTACTACCTCCTCTACAGATAAACAAACAAAGGGTGAAATAACTCGTAAATTGATTCGAAAGAAAGAGACCCAACACTTCTGTTTCACTCACTTTGATATAGAAACATTGTTTGCAAACAATGTTGGTTCTCGTTTGGAGAACGGCCAAACCAAATAAAGGAAACTGACTGACATTTAACGAGGATAATAATAATTAATTACAGAGACTAATAAATTTGATCTCCATCATAAATTTCGTTACTAAATTATAACCAATAAATAAATGTTTTATTTTGTCATTAATTTTCATAACGGATTGTTAATGGCAAAGGCTATTTTGTAATTATATTAACTTGGATGTAATTTTGTAATTTGCCTTACCTTATATTTATTATTAAATTGTTTATTTGAGTACTTCTAGAGTCCTTGCCAGATATAAAAAACAGTTTTCCTACTGGTATATTATATTAGTTTAATACAATCACATGATGTGAGAAATGGTGAAACGATATTACAGAGACGTGAAAATAACTTTTATACACCTCAACGCGAACGGAGGCAAAGCGCATCTCAAGGCGACATATTACGCAAGCACCGTAACGGCACGGCTCCAATCCAAAGAATAAGTTGTTATTTCAATCATCCTCCTAGCGTTTCAGCAGTTCCCAGTTTCAACCTGGGGTCCACTAACTAGTCTAACCAGATTTGGCTGAATATTAGCTTTTCCACGGAGCGACTGCCTGTCTGACCGCCGCAACCGGAAGGGATAGCGATTTTCCATGGCTTAGACTAGTGTCAGTTTATTTAGATGTACTGACACCCTGTAACGACTGTCAAAGATCTCCCCGAGGTACAGGACAAGCGATTTAATTAATTGTTATTTCAATCTGATCTTTAAATTGTGTATCGTAGAATACATAACAGAACATCAATATAAAATGCCACAAGTTGGTTGCCAGTGTGCTTGCAGTACCTTATAACTTGAAAACAGCAGCATGCTGCAACTGTACGGTATGACAAAGTTCATAACTTAAATACTTGGCTATCAAAGGGCAAATAAAAAAAAATCTTCTCAGCCGTACGCTAGGTCAAGTGCCGTGGACACAAACCATACTAGGTGGCCTGTGGTCGTGGATTAGATTTTATAGGATAATTTTATTGTCAATTGTTAGTTATTGCTCGCTTAACGGTGAAGGAAAACACCATGTAAAGTCTGCCAACCCGCACTCGGCCACCGTTGTGACTATAGGCATTACCCTTATCGTAATAAGAAGACGCCCGTGCCCAGCAGTGGGACAAATAATATACAGGGCTGCTGATGACGTTAGGACAAACATTTGTTTTCCGTAAATTAGTCGTACTAAGTTTGAGCGTTCTTTAAAGACCTTATTATATGCCTTGTGACACCAGCGAAGCTTTTGAATCGTTTCAAAAGCTTCACCGTACATAGTAAAATGAAATTCTGTTTATTAGATATCACCGTGTCCAAACTACATATACTTACCCCAAAATACATTGTTTACTGTCGGATAACCCCTTTAGATCGTCGATCAACCCTTCATTTGACAGCAGGTGAGGCAGCAATCTGAGGTTACTTCTCAGAACACGCTAACATTTCGTATAAAGCTTATCACCAAAGGCGGGATTACTAAGAAAAGAAATCTAAGGAAAGGAGACAAATAAAACAAATCTTACATTACAGCTTCGTGTTTATTGGTTATCAAGTGTAGTAAATATATAAACAGTTCAGAATTTCAGTTGGTTGGCGCTTTGCAAGAGTACCCGTAAATTCCGGGGATCATTACGTCACCGTTATTACGTCATCAAAGCTAATACGCAATGCGCCAAACAACTCACAGATAGGCGCACGAAAGTCTTACATTCATTTAAAACATTTTGTTCTGGACTATAAAGTATGTTCCTTCTTCATAAAAGTTTAGGACTGTTGCACACTGTTGCGTAATGGTCTTATTCTGATATCGCTGTATTGGTGCGCAAAGAGTTTTAAACTGTAATGAAGAGACATTAAATCCATGTTTGATTGCATTACTTCGTTGGAAGGGAAAAACTATTCTTCTCTTTTTTAGTGTGGTCTTTGAAGCTTTGGTGTTCGCACACAGATGTTTCTTAATCTGTAATGTATATCCATTTGGATATATTAATACCGTTATGGTCACAAAAAGTTACAGACCAAGCATTTAACCCTGTTATTTCACATTGACCTTAATAAATAGGACCATATTTTAAATGTAAGCACCCTGTTTGAAACTGATCGTGCGCCTCAGAAATGACATGCTTGTAGTCAAGAGAATACCAAAATAACAACCAGTAATCCTAAGTTTAGTTCAAATACAGGTCAAAAATTGTTCAGTCACAATTTATAAGAAATAGTCGCTTTTTAAGTTCTATTTTTAATATCTTAATAAGAAATTCACAGCATCGTTTTTATCGGATGGTCATATTGTCGCTATGACATTGAGTTACGGTCTCTTTTCCTACCCTCCATATTAAAATACAAAATTATAAAAAGAAAAACAATTCACAGTTCAATAGTACTGTGTAAAATTAATTTTACAAAAGATTAGGTCATTTTGGCACAACGCACATCACAACTTGATCTTAGAATAATTGTATACTAGCTTATAGCTTTTTTGATCGGTCAAGGGCCTGTTGTTCAAGAGGCTGGTTTATTGGTTCGAGATATTTATACTCACATTCCATGTGTTTTACAAATTTCGTTTGTCAATTAAGATACATTTGCACGTCTATTTTGATTCACAGGTGTTTGTAGTGTAGTGCAGTATGTCATTCAATAAACGTGTAAATAATATTTTCCCAACAGCCTCGCTACCCTTGCCCGAATCAAACAAACTTAACATTAAAAATACGTGTTGACATCGACAACACATGTAAAGAGACGACAAAACAATCATATACGAAGCGATAAAGTCAGAATGAACCATTAATGAAAACACACGGTAGGTACCAAAATTCAGCCGTTAGGCGTCCCGAATGTTTCCACTCACAACTTGTAGCTTTCAATTCCATTAATTTAATTTTTCAATTTAAAACGATTAAAATTTCAAAATTATGCCAACCAATTAAAAAATTCATTTACAATGTCCATTAAAATTTTATTCGCTACCTACATACTCTCCTAGATCGAACCGTTTATATTTTTTATTTTAAATTACAATAGTAAAATAAAATATTTATTCGTTTATTTCTCTTTTCTATTTACCCAGTAAATTTTACTTCTCTCGCACTAAAGCCCTCCTTTTAATTCCAATTTTGAGTTCTATCTAAAGACTCATCCCTGATAATGCAACCTTGGATAATGATAGGAAGTGAAAAGGGGCTAATGGAAACAAGGTAGAAGATCGTATTATCAGAAAGAGTGGGAGTTGTTAAGTCGGTGATATGTGAACGCAACCTACGAGTCAGTTGTATAAGAAGAAAGAAGTGCACAGTTCACAATATAACACGTATCATGCATCTACAACATTGATTAATATATTTCGATTACCTAAGACAGTTACCACATAAACACGGTTGTCAAATTTCAAAATAATTTCATCCAGTATAATAGTATCTATATTTGCCGATTTATTTCTCTTAAGAATATTACATTACGTGCAAGTGTGAGTTGCTAACCTATGTGTTATATAAATTGCCTGTCCCTATTCCTTCGTATTGTCTCAATTTCAAACTTATTTCTATGGTCATTATTCCTCACGTCCTCTTCAATAGTACTTGCAGCCGTTCAATTGATAGATGTTCGAAAATTATCTCCTGTGTAGACAACGTCGTTAAATGTTGCGGCAAAGTTATTTGGCGCTCACTGACATACAGTAAACTTTTGCTAGTGACAAGTTCGACCCAAAGTTAAGACCTCTTACGAAAAGTTAGCTTTTGGGCTCTCAGCATCAATAATTGCGTTACCTATAAATTGTATATGTTTGTCCTCTAATATTGATATTAACTGTCAATGACATTAGAAATGAAAATACTGAGCCATAGTTTAGTTTCATGCAAAAGCCTATTATAAGATTAGGCACTAATGCGAATATTTATTTAAGTTTAATGAAAACAATGTAGGTATTAGACTATTTAGGTCAGTAGGTATTCGCACGTAATAAGGGGAAGCAAAATTTTGCATAGTTGTAGTCTTGTTTGTTCTGGTTGTGGCGAGGGCTAAAGTTTGCGATGAACTTCCAAACTCTAATGCATATAGCTATTAGCTTGCAAGATTAATTAGCTGAACTAGTTCAGAAGAAGTTTGTTCTCTCTCGTCTCTTATATCAAAAACTTTAACTTTTATTTACGAAAGCGCTCGCCGGGCTACCAACCGTTCTAAGTCGGAAAGACGCTAAATTCGGCTTTGTATTGCCAAAACTTGGGTCGGATAAAATCAATGGTGCAGCACAATAAACTTTAGTTTATTGCAAAATTGGCCTCTGTTCGACACGGATCGGCTATGATTTCGATAATTGATTTCTGAACGGAATTGGAAACGGGCTGGACGATTTTGAGAAAACAAATGCCGACCCTATGGCTTAAGTAATTGTTATAAATTTAGGAAAAAAATTGCTGAGTATTTATTTGAGAGTAAGATTTTGTAGGCATTGTTTTCAAGTAAAGAAAATAAGCTTCTGTAAATACGGATTGAATAAGATTAATACTATGATTACAATCACTCTATTGATTTTAAAAGAAGCCCAGCATTCCAGCACATTGTAAGCAGTTATCCGATGCAAAAGTACCTCGCTCTCCATAAAAGACTGTAATATGTTAGCTCCACCATTGATAAGACTGTTAATTGTACTCACGTTTCTGTTGCAACCATATAAAGGACGTAATTATCGTTGAAATTCTCTATCAGTAGTATTCAGCTTTAAGATTCACTATTTCTCTAGGCAAAGTGTAGTCTTTTATTTTTAAATGTCTTCTAAAAGAAAATCCGAGATTAAAACTTTTAGCTTTGCTGAGTTCATTTGTACTGATAGTCCTGGTTAAGTTTTCTTATGATTTCTTTAATGAACTATTGCTTTTTGATTCACGGTATTTATTTTGATATCTAGCAATAAAGTTATGTTTCTGTAATTACTAGTAGCTAATTACGAATAATAGATTTTGTACTTTTGATGATTATGAAGTTAGAGAATACGTTAGTATGAATTTCACACAGCTCTGTAAACATCATTAAATACTCTCAGACTGGCGTCTAACACATATTAACGTCACGTAAATCAGCTGCAAGTTCCCACAAACATTCCAAAGATTTTAACTTTTGTCCGAACACATAAATCTCTTTTACAAAAGCCAGACCGAACTTTTCTTCGGCGATGTCAAATTGACTGAGATTTTCCAAACTGTTTATTTTGAAATATGACCTCCGCTGCCTTGAATGTAAACTAAACAGACACATATCAACGCTATTGCGTCACGGCTAGAGCTTATCCACACTCGTCAGGTTCAAACTGCCTGTTTGATTTTATAGCTTTCCATTCCAATTTAACTGCCAATAGCATTATCATCTGAATATTTGATGTACCCTATTAAGTGTGTGGATTACGGTGGTGGTAATAAACTTACATCAACAGTCTTCAACAAATATCCAAGATGTTGCCACTAGTTTGATGGAAACCAACCAATAGTCACGACATAGTTGTTATATCCAATGGTGTACAGGAAACCTAACAAGTGTGAAAAAGGCGCTCGTATTGGTACACAAACATTTATCATGTTAAACACGCATCAATTGGAATCAAACTGTCAGATTGAATTTATGGCCTGAGTGTATCGAGTGTGCGCAACTGCAAATTTGAGCGCAAAATTTCTATTTTCCGAACAAAATATAACATTGCTGATGGTAAATTTGGACGCGAATTTGGCAGACTCGTCCTTGGGTAAGTACAGTTGCCATTTCTATGATATCAGAGTTGTCATTCAGCGTCTATTTATCATCTTCGAACTAAATTTTTAATAAAGCAATTTATTTTGTGAATAAATATTATGTAACTTGATTGCGAGCAGGTTTTGCAAATTGAATGGTAATCCAGTATTATCGGCATAGTTGATGTGCTCTTGAATGTGGAATTTGTGGGTGAATTTGAGCGTGATCGTCGGATTATTGGTATTAGAGTTGATGGTTCGTTTGATTTGACGAACCGTATTCATTGATAGTACGTGGTGTGCATTCAGTTGATCAATATGGAACACGTCGTATTAATTATATGAATATAGAATTGATTTACTGTTACTATGTCCGTGTGGTGACGGATTCAGAATGCGGATTGTCATCAACCCATATCATCCCATGGGTGTCGTAAGCGCCGACAAAGGGAGCATATTATGCATAGAACAGCACTTTAAGAGAAGGAAAACTTGATACAAACCCTATGCCAACCCGTTTGACGAGCGTGGTATAGTAGGCCAATTCCTCCTTTCAAAGGAGAGGCCTAGTCCAGCAGTGGACTGTTAAAGGCCGATGATGATGATGATGACTATGTTATTTGCTTCAAATTATTTTGATTGTTCCTAAAATCATCAATAGAAGCTTATACTATACCATAGTCATACAAAACTATTGTCAAAGTCAAAAGTCAAAATCATTTATTCATTTAGGCCACAAAGTGACGCTTATGAACGTCAACATTTTAAGTTAATTACTAGATGATTCTACATCTACTGCCACGTTCGCAATGCAATAGGTAGAAGCACGAGAAAGAATGGGCAATAAACCTTATGGCCACCCTTTTTAACTGCCAGTATAATAGTTTTACATGTTATCTTTTGTAACGTTGTCCCTACTTAGGGTGTGGTTAAATGAGAAACGTGGTTAAATGTTACAATTAAAAATCGATTTAATTCATTAAAGAATCTAATACATCCTTTAGCAAATGATTTTACTTAAGAAAAATTACAAAAAAATGCTATTTAAAGATATATAATCAGGGTCGCGTGATTCGGCGATGGTAAGGAGTCTTGTTGGGGACTCGCCTCCGAGGACGTCCAGAAAAAGCAGCTGGTGTACTTAGCTCGTGGTCTGCAGGTGGCCGGAAAGGCCCAAGGAATGGCTTCGC
Organism: Euclidia mi; assembly: GCA_944739405.2. Classification (NCBI taxonomy): domain Eukaryota; kingdom Metazoa; phylum Arthropoda; class Insecta; order Lepidoptera; family Erebidae; genus Euclidia; species Euclidia mi. The sequence continues at coordinate 57,941,669 of OX123199.2, forward strand.
TTGCTTATATACAGCGTGCGGGGCGCGCGGGCAGAGGCGCTCCCTCCTACATTCGACGTCACCGAACTGCCGGAGGTGCACGACGTCACACTTTGTAAGGAGCTGCAACTGTTTCACATTGTGGGTTATCTACTAATGCAAAATTTAATAGACATTGATATCATACTCAAGCAATAAATTTGTTAGGCTCCCCAAAGAAAATATGGTGAAACAGGAGCATCCACTTACGTCTTTTGATGTAGGCAACTCGCGAACATGACTGTTCAGAACTATGGTGGAACAGTGTGTCCCGAAAAGTAACGGTATATAAACCTGCAGCAATTTACAATCTATTTGTTAGCTGTTCATGGTTATGAGTTACCCTCACCTTACAAATCCGATAAATTATAATAAAAAGAGTAGAACAAGAATGCAAATGTAGTAAAAAAAAAGAAAATACGGTAATTAACTAAACTATTAAACTGCTTATTGACCTAATAAACAAAAATTTAGCCTAATAAAAAAAGAATATTTATTCCAAGCGTACTTTTCGTCAAGATACTCATTTACTGTGGCACTTTACACTATAATATGCCTTTAGTATAATATTATTTTTAACTATTGTCTGAAACGACTTTAACGGCAATTCTAAAATATTAGATGGTATTTTATTATACATTCTTATACTAAGCCCAAAAAATGAGCTATGTGTTTTGTGTAAACGGACAAACGGTACACATAATTTGTGCCTGTTCCTAGTATTAATATTGTGTATGTCACTATTCATTTTGTAAGAATTTATATGTAGTCGTACATGCATAACACTCACTGGCATAAATATATTGCTACAGTAAGAATACCAATATTTTTAAATTTTTCTTTGAGTAAGACTCTTGTCTTTAACTGGTAAATGGCCCTAACTGCCCGTTTTTGCAATATAAAAATATTTTCGATGTCAGCAGCCCTACCCCATAATAATTATATTGAATAAATATATGACCTTATAATTAAGTGACGTTCTCTCTTACTACAATTATAAAAAGATATAAATCACTGGAAATGTTTCTTAGTCCATATAAAGGTTAAACTTAGTAAAATTATATTCTTATATTGTATTCTTACTGCAGCAAGATCCATTGTGATAATTTAATTTTGTATCATTTGCCAAACGTAACGGAGCATAAAAATAAATTCTAGAGGCTCATTTCGTTGCTCAGATTTTTTACAAAAACAGTCACATTTATTTGTAGTCTCTGCCTACCCCTCCGGAAAACAGGCGTGAGTCTATGTATGTATGTATTTATTTGCAAGTTCGTCGTGACTGAAATTTGTCATTAGTGAATGCAAATAGATTCGAAACATTATCAAGGCTTAGTTCTTTTTGATATAATGTGATATCTATTTCAGTAAATGTTCCGACTAGACAACTTCTAAGAAATGAATATGTTTGTTTTTTTGAATATGTTTGTTTTTTTTGGTAATTGAGGAGGGTGTTGCCAAATTGAAACATGCTTGAACAGTAAGTACGAGTTGAAATTCTAGCTATAACTGTTGTGCCATAATATCAAATAGCTCTACAAAACAACTTTGTAATAAAAAATACGAAAGTAGTTAAAACAATTTTGAAATTGAATTTAAATTGGAGACGACAATTTGTGTTCATTTCAATTACAGTTTCAAAAGTACTTGGATGATAAAGAACGAGAAGAGACTAGCGAGAACAAACAGACAGACAGACAGACAGACGGACAGACAGACAGACAGAAAGACAAAAATTGTAAAAATGTAATTCCAGTATATGTACCGTGTATACATACATATGCATTTAGTATAAAGCCGTTATTTTAATATTACAAACAGACACTCCAATTTTATTTATGTGTATAGATTCTGTTACGCTTTACAATTTATAACTACATATACGTACTTAGTACATGGCCTTAGGCTCATCAGTAATATGAGTAACATTACAAAATAAAAAAAAATGCTCTGGGAAGTTTCAAAACAATACAGCCTTTAATTGTATGGTGAACTGCTTTTTTTTTTTCTTTTTTTTTTAGACAACGCCCGCACTAGGACTAATCCTGTGTCGCGGGGGACTTTACAAACATACAACTAACGGACACAATGAACACCCAGACTCGAGACAACAATTTATGAATCACACAAAGTGTTGCTGTGTTTTGATTTGAACAAAAACAGAAATTATAGCCATCAGTGTCCTGTAAAACAAACATCTCTACTACTTGTATTCTCATAATCTTACTATTCGATTTGTTAACTCATTTGCAAATTAAGAGACTGCTATATCGGTAAAGCGCACTTGGCCAGCGTGGTGGACTATATACCTTAAAGCCCTTACCCTTCTCATAATGTGAAGAGGCCCATGCCCAGCAGTAGGACAGTATAAAGGGCTGATGATGATATCAGTAAAGCATAAGTTATTTACAAATTCCGCGCAAACTTTGAGGAATATAGTAGGAAAATCAACAAACAATCAAAATAAAATACATTGTTCATTGTTCCGCAAATCTAATGACAACAAGAAGGCAGAGTAAACCAAATTAGTTTCATCTTAGACAAAGACAGTTTGTTTGAAAGGAATTCCTTTGCCGTGCGCTTTGCGGCATCGTGTCACTGTGAGGGCACAGTGACATGATGCCGCAAATTTTTAGGGAAAAATTAAGCATTCCGCAGGTGCCTTTGTTTTGTTTTGGGTGTATGTGCAGACTGTTTACACTTGTCCGGGCTCTTGTGAATGTTTTGATTTGTGGGACATTGAGTGGCATAAAGGTGTTTTAGAATTCCGTACATACGTCTGTCCGTGTGGTGACGGATTAAGAATACGGAATGTCACCACCCCATATCATCCCATGGGTGTCGTAGGAGCCGACAGAGGGAGCATATTATGCAGAGAACAGCACTGTAAGAGAAGGAACATTTGATACTAACCCTATACCAACCCGTCTGGCCAGCGTGGTATACTCATCTCATCTCAGGAACTACTGTTACGATTTGAAAAATTCTTACGGTGGTACATACTCCATTTATCAAGAAAGGCTATAGGCTATATAACATCACGCTATGAGCCACGGGAGGCGGAGCACCTTAAATAAAGCGGGTGTAACCGCGGACTCATCTAGTCAATAAATAAATCAGACCCACCTTTTTCACCTGCCTCATGACACGCAGTATATTCAGACCAGCCAAGTTCTTTAGCTACTGAACGTTCCACTGGCCACTTCGGAGTAGTTCAGCAAACAGTTCTGGGTATTTCAACATGTCCTCCAAGCCCTGGATGAAATTATATCGATTAGATATATTACCTGGCGATGAAATTAGAAACATTAGTGCAATGCCGAGTTTTAACTAGAAATATTGCTTATACAGCGCCTGCATACCTACCGTGTTTTATACAATCCCTCATATTTTTATGATTAAAATTGTGTGGTGTCTCCCGTGTACAGAAAAATACTAAAAAAATAAACTATCTTCATATCGGATTTAAGCTTCAACGATCATGTCTTCAAAAATTATATTTGGTTTTTAGTAAGCGAGATCCATACGCTTTTCTTTATTTTAAGTTGCAACTTCTTTTGCTTTGACGGTGAAAGGTTTTTCAATACGTGACTGAGTGCTCTATAATGTTTATTTTTAATAAAACTGAAAAAAATTTACTGAAAAACTGAAAATTCTGCGGGCAAACAAAAATAAATTATACACGTGAATATACGTATATAATTTATATATAAGTACTTATGAGTATTCTAAGAAGGGAGATTTTCCTTCGGACAAGTAAATACATAACTTCATTTTAATTAAAACAAAGAGTTTTTAAGCTAAGGGAGATTAAGCCCGCTTTGGCTTAAACCGGAGTGACCCTGTTTAGTAAAATTTATCTTTAGCGACGTAAAAATGCAGCCAATTATTTTTGAATTGCCTTCGAACCATATTTGGGTCAGTACGTAAAGTGTGGCTAACAGAACGATATAAATATAAACATCATTTGACAACAGATTTGCCCTTATTTCATCATCATCATCGCGCCAGAAATAACCAGTTTTGCATCCAACATTTTTACTTATAGCCTATTAGATTATCCACAGATTTTATTAATTATAAATGTGTATTTTAAATTTGTATATTACTTATTGTTGTGTTGTCCGTGTGGTGACGGATTAAGAATACGGAATGTCACCACCCCATATCATCCCATGGGTGTCGTAAGAGCCGACAGAGGGACCATATTATGCAGAGAACAGCACTGTAAGAGAAGGAAAACTTGATACTAACCCTATAACAACCCGTCTGGCCAGCGTGGTATAGTAGGCCAATTCCTCCGTTCAAAGGAGAGGCCTAGTCCAGCAGTGGACTGTTAATGGCTGATGATGATGATACTCGTTATTGTTTCGTAACTAAAATCACTATTATTTTCTCTAGCACTCTCAGAAGGTTGTCGGCATCGATATATGTACTATTGTCGGTTTCTATATTCCACTATTTTGGCAGGTCTGCATTCAAACAACGAGTTAGCCAGTAAGAACGTTTTGATTTTACTTATATAATCACATGCCTGCGAACAGTGTTGGCAAAAAGTCAATCTGATTAACGATTAAAAATTACGATTAAAAAATTAATCGTGGCTTTTTCGATTAAAATTAATTAATCATAATCAAAATTTTGCTGATTATCATTATTAATCGTAATTATTAATCATTAATCACGATTAAAAATGTATGATTAATATAGTAGGAACAAGTTTGATAATAAAAAAAGTAGATGACCAGATTTTTTTATTTGAGTTTTTATTATAATCACAGCAATCGAATAGTCATTATTATAGGTACATCAATTTAGTAACTAAAATATTGAAAAAAATTTAGCTCGGTAAATGATTTAAATTATATTTCATAATCACTCTTTTCTCAAATAATTCGTCTGATTTATAAATACTTTAGTTTGTAGTTTGTTTGTCTGTTAATTAGCGCCATCTAGCATCTACTTTAGCTCAAAACATATAGGCTAAGTATTTTTTTTCGCATGTTATTAAAATACTTTAAACTGCGTAATCAAATTAAAGATTAATGATTAATTTTATTAATCGCGATTACGATTATTATTTTAATTGAGATTAATTTAGTCACGATTTAGTTTAATCTGATTAAAATTAATCAAATTTAATAATCGATTGAAAAATAAATCGATTAATGCCACCACTGCCTGCGAATAATATCTTACCTAATTCTTGTACTTCTAATTTAAAATGACCTATTTTTGCTGTATGTTCCTAACTTATAATGCGAACAAAGGGATATTTTATAGCTGCCAAACTTAATTTTGTACTGATTTCGCTGATGATGAGTGATCGATTTTTAATACGATAAAAATGTTGTGCTGAAAAAATATGATTGATTATCTTTTGTTTCCATCTCATTTGAGTTTTGTCAAAGAGAAAAGGAGACAAATAGAATTTTAGTTTACTCGCGCACAACAGAATCACCAGGATTATTCATTAGTTGACTGTTCAAAGAAACCATCACGAAACTAAAACGAAATAAATCAAATATGCAAACACGTTTAATATTACCCAATAGCAAAACGAGCGAGAAAGGCGCCAAGGAGCAAATACATTGCTCTTTTTATTTGGAAAGCCGAGGGAAGCTCTCTGATAAAATAATTTATGTACGTCAATTGCCTAGTTTGACTCGAAGTAAAATATTGAATGTAGCTTATGTATTCGTACATGGTTCTCTACGGACGATAGCTATAAATCAGACCTTGAGTAAACACAGGAGACTAGGGAAATACTGCCGTTTCAATCGCCCGATTTTATGTTTTACTTTCGTTGTCAGATGCGATTAAGATTTGGTTTTATCGTGATTTGACTGTCCAGGAATGTAAATGTAAAGATTTCAAGTACATTCTTATTTAGTATTTCAAACAATATGTTGTTTTGAAATTTAGAAGATACTATGCTGACTTACAAATAAATATAAGTGTATACGGAGACGTGAGCAGTTTTGGTCACACTTAGTAAGCAGCACGTTAACAAGGAAATGAGTAAAGCGCAACAGACTATCGACTGCTTAACGAGGCCATAACTCTGATTATAAATCTGCTTGCTAGTTTTAGAGTAAAGTTGAAGAAGGTCGAAAATCACTTTGCCGAACCACCACAGATTGACAAAAAGCTTTACTCCTACAAAATAATAATTACGGACACACATCTTAATGTTTTCCAAATAGGAATAGGTACGAAGTGTTTTGATAGTAATTATTAGCTGTCATACTACCACAAGTAGTATACGAGAATAAGACTAAAGATAAGTAATAATCCAGTGATTTAAAAGAGTACATAAGTGAGTGTCATTCATTTTCTGATGTTCCTTAAGTATAGCTTAGATTCAATAAAAGACATTTAGTTTTTGAACTCTCCGTATAACTCCTTATGCTCTGATCTTTCAAAACCCTATGTAACGGGTTCTGGTAGTAAAAACGCAGTAGAGGTTCTAGATGCGTTTATTGCAGAGTATTGTCTCACTTCCCTTGCCGAGTATGACCAACCAACAACACGACACTGGCCTGAACACTAAGGGCTGCAGTCTCCCTCACTGTTCCCTCCGGTAGTGTGTAGGCAGGCTGCTCGAAGGCTGCGCGTAGCGGTAGATCCTCGCAGGCCGTTGGTTCAGCGGGCAGACGCCGGCGGTGCGAGTACGAGGAGCAGTGCAGGCCAGACTCTTCGGCAGAAGTGACGCCGAAGGCGATGCAGGAAGTGTAGCGGTCTAGGAGCGTAGCCGAAGTCTTAAGGTGAACCTGGAACCTGAAGGAAAGCAGCATTAGGCGAGCCACAACCAATAGAGTCAGGCAGGCGGCGTCAGCCGGACTCAGCTAGCAGGTAGAGAGATGGGCAGTACGCTAACGCAGTAAATGTAGTGCTTACCCGTAGCTGGGACCAGGATACACGTAAATACGACGTAGGGTCAGTAGGTACGCTTAGTTATAGTAGAAGCGACGTTAGAGTAGCGGTGCCGGCCTCTCTGTCGGCCCCTTTATATACCGGGCCCTCCATCAGGCTGAGAGTCCGTTTATGACCATATTTGGTCAGGCTTTGCGAGTGCGGACGATGGCTTTCTCTGATTGGCCGAGCGTATGGGCGGTACTGTGACGCAACGCGGTAAGTACCGGACATACGTTACACCTATCAAAACATATCATTTGATTCCCTACCCGAAACAGAATGATATCGATTGGTAATTATTATATCGACGATATCTATTTTATATTTATTTTATATATTGCTAGAGTCGCAACAACATCGAAATCACCAAAACCCTACAGTGAACAGACGGAAGCACGTTACTTCCACTATATGTATTTATTTATCTGAAAGCAGGCAACATGTTTATGGGCCAAATAAATAAATCATACATGATTTTCCTTCGCATCCTGATCTAAGACGAGTTTATAGATTATGTATTTATATGTTCGTATCCTGTAATATATGTTTGCGTTTTTATTTGAGATTTTCGGGTAAACATCTATTCTGTGTGACTGGGAGAGGAAAATGATGGGACAGATTTTATGTTGTTTTGTAAGGACTACGCGTTTAAGTGTTTGGTCTGCTTATTACTACGTTGGGCTGGTTAGACGGATCTTCTTGTATTGAAAAATCTATTTATCTTTTGGCTGAATTTCGCTTAATGAAAACATATTCGGCTTATACAACGAAGATCTTTTGGTGTTTTCGCTAGTCATGAAAAGAAATGCGTAGACGAAAACTAAATACGTAGTTGACTAGTACCTGTTCTACAATAGAATATACTAATAGTGATAACATATAACTCAAATTAGATTTTATTACGTAATTCGTAGGCAAGTGAGCTATTGGGAAGCCTAATGGTGAGCAGTAATCCTGGCATTATAGGTAAGTACATAAGTGCGTTCTGAATTGAACGTGTTTCATTGCAGGTGTATTTCAAATGTTATATGAAGGAAGCACGTCCAAGTAGTAGTATACAGGTAGCCTGCTTTTTTGGTCGGTCATGACGCGTACTGTAACGGTTTTATATATCTATAACAACATTTATACAGGTGTGCACCGACCACCAACTGGCGGTCCAAAACATGAGGCTTTTGTACAAAGTAGGCCGGCTTACGTCTTAACGCATTTTGAAATATCCTGATCTAGAAATGGGCCAATTAGTTTCTGGAATTCCGAACGAACGGAGGTGAAGGATTTAAACTCATACAAAGCCTCTTTGATGCATTGTGTTCACACGCGTTCCATAACGCGATCTCGTGAATTGATGTAGACAGCAACGGCGTAAGATCGCCTAAAGGCTGCTACACACAGTGCCGCCGGCTTTTGTCGCGCGGCTCGTGCCGCCGGCATCGGCCGCAGTAATCCGCGCATCATTCCAGTTGTGACAGTCGAGTAGAACGCTAGTGAAGTGACACTTTGTCATTGGTTATCGATTACGATGAATGACGAAGTCGTCAACGTTGTCATAGCAGCTGTAGCTTTCATTTTAGTATGTAAACAAATCAAAAGAAGAAGAACAAAGACACATACAAAGAACTTTACAAACATACAATTAGCAGACACAAAATTCACACCAATTTCTGTTTCGTGTGGGGATCGAACCCATAACACTCGGCATAACGTCAGTCTCTCCTACATTAATTGTAAATCGAACAAAATTACTGTAAATGCTTTTCTTTGGTGGTTGATTCTGTTAAATGCAACTTGGAATCGATTTGATCTGGAGCATGGTCATCTCTTATTTTCCGCACTACAATTATTGATTTATTTTATAGCAGAATTTGATGCAAGTTTCTTCTGTACGTTATGTTTCTGTTTGGAACTAATAAGTAAAATTTTGTTTATTAAACTTGAAGCTGAAAAGGATTGTTTACTTGTACTTGATACGATACCGCATCGATCCACTGGATCGTATCAAATGGAGCGGATCGATACTTGGGTCGATACATTGTGCTAAGAACCATTCACACATCATCAGCCGTTAACAGTCCACTGCTGGACTCGGGCTCTCCTTTGAAAGGAGGAATTGACCTACCATAGGTAGAGGTATCAAGTTTTCCTTCTCTTTCAGTACTATTCTCTGCATTATATGCTCACACTCTCCTTTGAAAGGAGGAATAGACCTACCATAGGTAGAGGTATCAAGTTTTCCTTCTCTTTCAGTGCTATTCTCTGCATTATATGCTCACACTTGTATATTAACAAATTTACTAGTTCTTTTTTGAAACTTTGCAGTGGTTTGGTTTTAATACTATCAGGTATTTTGTTATAAACAAGAGGTGCCATGCAGATTACACTTTTTTTAATAATGCTGTCTTATAGAAGCCTGTGTGAAGCAAATTTTGGTATTGAGATCTCATCTTTGTAGGTCATTTCCTTGTGTCGTTAATTGAAGGAAATAGCTGTTTATTAGTTTTAACAAATATGTAAAACTCTAGAATGTACATGCATGGAAATGTTAATACATTATATTTCTTGAAAATAGGAGTGTAACTCTCTGTAACTTTTAGTCCAAACATGGCTCGAAGGCATCGCTTTTGAGCTTTGAAAATGCTTTCTCTTTCGCTACAATTTCCGTAAAATATTAACCCATATCTTAAAACTGATAAAACTAGGCCATGTTAAGCCATTAGTAATGTTTCAGCGTTAACCTTTTTTGACAAGTTAAATAGCGCGTAAGCAGATGTGCTGATTTTTTTACAGATGCTCTCGGCTTGTGCTTTCCAGTTTAATCGAGAAGATCATTAATGTATATGAAAAATAACAATGTCAAGAAGGTCAATGATTATAAATTTAAATACATGGAAGCTATAGATCCGGCTGATACTGATGTGGTAAAGTAAAGTAAAGTAGATACATGTATAAAGTAAAGTATGAAAGTTGTGATTGATGAATATTATTGTTCTTCAACTACCAAGCTATATTTATTTCATAACTTCTTTAAATTTTTCTCTGTAATTCCATATGACTAGGCCACACGAAACGAAAGTATCCGAAATAACTTCAGTAATTGTAGACTAACAATTATCTATTCTATCAAGAACAAGTTTGGTTCCTTCTCAAAGAAAAGTGATTCTCGCGCCCCGTACAATTCGTCCACAATGCCGAAGCGAAACTTAGCACTTTATAACAACACTATGACCCTGTGGCGCTAGAGCGGTGTACATTAATCTAGCCGACGCCATATATTCACTAAAACAGCTCGCTCGGTGGAACTTTACAAGTTCATCGCAAGGGCTGTCGCGTAAAACCAAGACTTTCTGCTATGTAATTTGGAGATTGAAAATTTTACTAAATAGTGTAAAAATAATGTATCTAATCTTTTCACGATCAATTAGAAAAAAACACAATACAGAGTAAAGCTCAATCATCCGGGTACTCATATTTAATTTATCATGAACTAGACGTCGCCAGCGGCTTCGCCACGTCCATTATAGATATAAACCTTCCTATTGAATCATTCTGTCTATAAAAAAAATACATTAAAATCCGTTGCGTAGTTTTTAAGATTTAAGCATAGGTACATAGGGACAGACAGACAGACAGAAGACAGACTTTGTTTTATACTATGTAGTGAAGAAATAATGTGGAGGAAATACAATATCTATGGTATCTACAGCTATGACGAATGAAGGAGAGAAAGAGTGCTGGAGCGAAAAATAAAAGTCATTTTGTTTACATCAATAGGTATATAACATTATTGCGTTACTGACCGGCTGATAGACAACGCACAGGCGGAACTACTGGCCAGTGACCATAAAAGCTGAAATGTTGCATGTGTGTATTGTGTATTCCTTGGAGGGTGTAAGGGAGGGAGCACTAAAATAGGATTTCTGGCAATTTCCATCTTACGTAGGTAAAATAGTCCCATTCGGGCGGAGCCATGAGTCAAGTATAGCTTTTAATATATTCTTAAAAGGGTTAACAAAATATCTTCTGGAAATAATACCAACAAACTAACATAAATATTCAGTTTATAACAAGTTACAAATTAATCAATAAACACTTCGGCGTGCCGCCGGCGAAGAATTTAATATCTATTCTGCGCCCAACGCTATTAATTAACTTTATAGCTTCTGCAACTATAGCTAGATTAGTACCGGCTTCCATTATTCACTTGACATTTTCCGGCAAAATTGGTCGCCAAAGTGAAATTACTCTCTGCAGTCGTGGTCACAATAGTTACCATTTTCAAATAATTATACTTTAATAACTCTATTACATGAAAGACATTAAGTCTTAATTTGACCGATCGACCGACGATCTCTAGTGTTGTCACGTGTCGAATCGAACCCATCATAACACTCGGTGGAGTGTTAAGCAGAGTGGTTATATAGACTAGAAAGCGAACCGCGGGCTTCAAGGCCAAAATCTTGGATGCAGTGTTTATAAGAATAGAGCTAATTTATTTTTTTAAATGGTTGAACCAAGGATCAAATAGGCATATTTAATAAACAACCCTTAGAAGACTGACATAGAACTGGAAAGACGTTTGTATAAAATTTGACACGTGACAATTGCTTCCTGGTTTTACAAATAGTAATACTTTTTATCACCACACCAACCATGCGAAGTGAGCAAACAAAATGTGACGATAAAGCTAGATAATTAACAAACTATTTATATATTCGGACGTGCATCGTTTGGCACCGCCGCAGTGGTAATTATTCGTTGCTGTTAGCTACGGCGCAGTAGTGTGGTGGCCTCGGATCAACCTAATAACGGCCGCCAACAAGCTCCAAAAGCTACAAAGACTTGCATGCCTAGCGGCCACGGGCTGCATGAAAACTACACCTACAGCGGCACCTCGAAGTGTTGCTGGACCTGCCCCCATTGCACCTGTTTATACAACAAGAAGCAACGATGTCGGCGATCCGGCTAAGAGCTCTGAAGCTCTGGAAAGACACCAACACACCGCACACTAGCAACTTAAATACACTCTTTAGAGAAGTTCCTCTCACACAAGCCATTGGCGACCAAATACCGAAACAATTTGTGTTCGACAAGAAATACAAAATCCAACTGTACGAGGATCCACACGAAGGAGCGGTTAATCACAACGAGCTCACGATCTTCACAGATGGGTCTAAGACGGATACAGGTACAGGTTCAGGAGTATTCTCCGAGGACCTAAGCATCAACATCGCAGCACCGCTGGGAGCCTACAACACGGTCTACCAGGCCGAATGTTTTGGCATAATCCTAGCTGCCACAGCAATCATGGCACGTGAGGTAAGGGAACGATCCATTAGGATCCTCTCAGATAGTAAGGCAGTCCTCTCAGCCCTCAAAAGCCATACTATCACCTCGGCGCTCACGCTTGAATGCCACCAGAAACTAACAGAGGTAGGTAAACAAAACAAATTAACACTGCAATGGATCAAGGGCCACAGTGGCTCTAGAGGGAATGACGCAGCCGACGTACTTGCCAGAAGAGGGGCCACTTTAGAGGTGGTGGGACCCGAGCCCATTATTCCCCTCCCTTCTGGATTTTATCGCAACCTGGTAAGAAATAGGACCAGGACCCAACACAACCAGTCCTGGATTGGTATTGAAACATGTAGGCAGGCCAAGGAGGCTCTTCCCGCAGTAGACGGTAAGATAGCTAAACAAATCCTCCGGCTGTCCAAACAACAACTGCGGACAGTCACGGCCGCCTACACAGGACACGGATTCCTTAATAAACACCTATTTACTTTAGGCATCACCGACAGCCCGCTGTGCAGGGCCTGTATGGCAGCAGACGAGACGGCAGCCCACCTGCTCCTCGACTGCCCTGAGGTCGCACAGTACAGGCAGCAGTACCTGACAAGACACAGCACCCTGAGGGAAGCAGTGGGCCACATCAAGAGTCTGCTGGCCTTCCTCGAAGAGCTGGGGTGGCTGGAATGAAGACACCATTCCCACCCGCACGCAAAATACACGCCAAGACGTGGAGTTGCGGAAACAGCCCGTGCCATCAAGTATCAAGTATCAAGTAAGTAATTATTCGTGGGGAGGCGATACTGTCGTAAGGAATTGGCAATTAGTGCATCTACAAATTATAGAGGTCCGTGCCAAGTCAAGTGTTCATAACTGGGGCGGTACGCGTGCCAATATAGGGTGGATAAATAGACGTGCTATTGTATTACGTATGGATATAGTCGCTTAGTGCGTTGGAATATGGCCCTTTATGTTGCGGAGGTTCGGCAGTCGCTCTGTGGAAAGGCTTGCTCTATAAAATTTGGCTAGACTAAAAATCGGGCTCCGGACCCGAATGGGTTCATCCTCCTAGAACGATGATGATGATTGTAAGTCGTATAAGTAGAAGCTTAGTGCTATATGCACAGCTACGAACCACTGCACATCTGGCTGAGTGGTCTTAGCGGGCGCCTTGCTGTGAGGTCGAGTCCGACGCATATAAAATTATTTGTGTTGTCAGCGATTGGATGGGTCGGAATTTGATGTGAAGCAGCAATGCAACGATCTCTTTTTGGTTTGGTAACAGCTCTAATATTACAGCAGAGAACATTATATTTAACTTATGGCCTGACAACGTACGGTGTTCGTTTTCAATGTTTTTTGAGTTTCCTACGACGCAATGTTTCGTAAAAAATAAGTGTTACTGGTTACTGCGTATGTTTCCCCCGAAACCTTTTTTACTAGCCGAATTCAGAAAAAGCCGCAACTCAAGACTCAAGCTAGTTAGACATCCTTTAGTACTTAAAATATAAATTGTCATTAGTGAAATTTACCATATAACTTGAGTTAGAGTAAGTTGCAACCCTATCCTCAAAGTTAGTTCCCCAACTTTGGACCAAGTTCGTAGTAAATGAGTGATAAAGTAGAGCCAAGTTGGGATCAACTTGCCAACAGTATTCGGAAGGAAACAAAATATTTGCTGACGTTAATAAGCGTAGCTGTATCTCGGAGGAGACCGGGGTAAGAGCAATCGACTATCTAAGTAATAGGGCCAAGATTGGGTAGGTAATATCTGCCGTAATGTTGAATGAGCATAGGATAATTAATAACCTTTGTCTAATGAAGTAAAATGTCATACATTATAACTTTGCCTCTTAATTTTCACAGGAAAACCATAGTACTATCATACTTTTGATGTTTCGGATTAACTTAAGTCGGAATAATGTAAGCAACCTGCATTTTCAAAAACTATATAGAAATCAGAGGCAAATGATCAGCAGCCCTAATGATTCTGCCTTGGATAGCGCATATATCTACCCTTATAATAAGGACACATCCGTGTGGTGACTTATTAAGAATATATTGTGCCGCTATTGTCTCACTAGTGTCGTGCGACTAAGGAAAATACACATATCCAATGGTGTCCTTGGGAAGAGACGAAACCTCGACATCAAACGCTATACTTACCCGTCTGATCAGGCTGATATAGTAGACCTAATCCTCCAACAACGCAATTGTGTCGCAAATTAAAGAGAGGTTATTGTCCAGAAATGATTGCGAAAAAATACTCAATGTGTAAATTTACAATTGGCCAATAATTTCGGTTGGGGTGACAACAGATGCTGCCGGTTGTTAAATCGGATAAATAGTTGGTTGGCAACTTTGTCGGTGCGGTAGAGGAAGGACGTTTTGTTCTTACTGAGATTCGAGCTGTTACAAGCGGAGTTTATGTCTTGTTTTAGGTAAGATGGGACTGGAAGGTGTGGACATGTTTTAGGACTGTATGGCCTTTGGTTGTCATTTTTAATGGCAAATGATGCAAAAGTATTTGTGATGGATGTGTATGTAATTACTTTAAGAAATATCCATACTAAGTGTGTTTGTTTGCTTGTCCTTCCTTCACGTTCCAATGGATTCATGTGTTGGTATAATTTTTATGTGTGGAGATAGTTAGGAGGTGGAGAGTGAAACTTGCTCGTCAGGGGTCAAATAAAAATGAATGTGTATGGCTTTGAAGCAAAAGACAACCAATACACAATACTTCTAGCTTCAGAAGTTTAGGTTTTGCGGTAATACTAGCAGGAAAAGTGATTAATATCACAGTCAGGTGATAACTTGAGATTACCTACCGAGCCATATACTTAACTAACATTAAATTACTTAAGCACCCAAGAATTGAAATTTTTCCAACAACAAGTGGTAGCTATAAAGAGAGAGAGACTAGTCAACACTATAATTTAACATTTATATTTTAAAATATCAAAACAAAGAGTAGGTAATGGATGCCATTTATTTGCTACAACGATTTCCTACTAATTACTCTGGAAGTACTTAACAAAAAACTGTGATTAAATACTCTAGTCGCGAGGATGAGCACACAATGAAAATGTAGGGTGCACCGCAATTACACTCGAGGTCTTTCAGTGATTCGTTCGTTGGTGTATATGTGTGTGTAATAAATAGAGCTTGTTATTATTTTTTTTTATCTGTATAAGACCATCATATGTATGTAACACAAACAATTTTACAACTAATCTCAAAAATAACTGAAAACATTTTGGCAATTTTTGATCTCATGTTGCATTGTCCGTCACGGTTGACTGGGAGTTTATTCTGTGTCGCGGAGAACTTTACACATATTAGATCAACGTACAAAAAGTGCAACCAGACTCGTAATACGATTTGTGTTTCACTCAGTGTTGTTTATGGGAATGAAATCCACAACGCTCGGTGCAGGACGAGCAGACAGCTTAAACCTTTATGGCATACGTTCAGAAATATTACTGGTATAATGCTAGCTGCATAGTTCTTTTAAAGTTTGCTGGGAACATGTTAACTACGGGCACATTTAAAAGGCAGTTGCATTTGACTGCATGTATTGCAGTAACATAAGATAACGACTTGTCACTGAGTGATATTAAGTAAATTCCATAGGACAATGATTAGTGTAAACCATCAAAAGCAAAGGTCTCCCTCACACTCCTCTAAGTGTCCCTGTCCCCTGTCAAGTTGGGTCAGTTGCTACACAGGTAAAGCTGTTTAGACTTTTGTAAATCTTACTTAATCACAAAAACTACCAAGAAATTTAATAATACAGATGTATTTTAAAATCGTATTACTCGCAATCACAGTTTGCTTACAGCGATAAAATTTACAAGGTGCGTTTAACCCTACTTATATCTTAGTTAAAGTAGAATCTTAGCCCAGCAGTGGGTTGTAATGGACTATTAAGGCCTTTACGTTTGTGTTACTATTATGCAAATTTCACCTCCGATGTGTTAATTTCAGGTTTAGTTTGCACCTTGTTTGGTGTGTTTAAACAACTTTCTGTATACTGTACAAAAAGGGCAGCGAAGCAGTATTTTAGGAATGGGACAAAATATTTTTAGGTCGAAATAAATAAAACTTAAAGTAAGTATATCAAACAGAGAAACAACTCAATAATTTATATCGTCCAAAGATAGCTACAGCCATATATAGCTTGTTAGGCAGAGTTCCAATAGCCCCTCCCCCCTCCTGTAGAATCTCCACCTTGTCGTGGTGGGGGTGGGGCTCAGAAACCGCGGGTTGAATACCTACGGTGAAGCTAAGCGGGATCCCGGGAGTGGACGCTCCGCGTGGGCTTGGAGGGGGGCCTGCGCAGGATGCGTCCAAGGTGCGGATGTGGGGGACAGTTCTGTCTGTCCCTCGCAGTCGGGTGTGATCGCGGGAGTAAAGGCGTGTCGGTATTGCGTTGTCGCGCGCGCTATCTCCCGCGACCAAATGGGGGCGCACCATTCGATGTGTTGCGGTGGGGATGCAGAGGAAGAGGAGATGCTGTGTTGTCAGGTTGCCGTCCTCGCTATCCTCTGCGGCCGTTTTAGTGCCTGTGGTCGGTGAGCGCTGGGGCTGCGCCCCCGCTCCCGATCCACCAAAAGACAAGGAGGCGGCGTAGTGTCCGCGCCGCCTCCCAAATCATAACGAGACGGGGACCGCCAACACCAACGGCGGGCCTATCCCGGGCGGGGTCACGGAAAAGTATACTATCCGCGAATCGCGTGACCCCGCCATTACACGGGACCCGTAGGGACACCGCGGTGGTTTTAGTGGGTATGCCTCGCTTTTAGGTGAGAGCCTCTACACACCTCCTCCACCAGTCCCAAGCCCGGTCGATCACACTCTGGCCGGGTTGGCGTTGTATTGAGATGGCTTATAAGGAGAGTTTCCACCGTAGTCAACAAAAAAAAAAGGCAGAGTCCCATAGTACACTGTGATAAATTATTAAATTTATTTATGTTTTTATAATTTTTCACTCCTAATTAGTGATCCATTCCATTGCTTATGTATTGCTTACACCGAAGGTTCGATTCCCGCTCAAGTCAAACATTAATTGTGTGCGAAAACATGGACGTTGGTTTTGGGTTTGTTTGGAATATGTATTTTCAAAAAAGTATTTTCATCCATTATTATCTACCTAGTACCCATATGATAGTATAAGCTCTGCTTAGTTTGTGGCTAGATGGTGACGTGGGTATGTCTTATAATATTATTATTATTATTTATTCAATATTAACTACGGATTCTTTTTACTGTTTCTACGGGATATATACCACGTACCTTTGGTTTTGTTTTGAGTAACCGATATTTTCAAAACAGTAAAAAGTATTGATAGTGACCACGAAAGTTTAAATTTCTATATAACTACGGATTACTGAAATATTACAACATGAAATATTATAATATATAATTTAATATAGGACTTCCTGAGTTATAGACAAGACAGTTTCGAGATAATTCAATCGAAACTGCGAGAATTTGAGACAAACGCTTCCAAATACTCTTTGAGCCAATATATTCTAAATGACATTATGGTTACACCAGATTATGGAGATCAATCTGTATTAGAAAGCATATTAACCCTTCGGGTTGCGGAGGTCAGACAGGCAGTCGCTCCGTGGAAAAGCTAATATTCAGCCAAATCCGGTTAGACTAGTAAGCGGACCCCGGGTTGAAACTGGGATAACGCTAGGAGGATGATGATGAATGAGTTTCGAACAAACCACGAGTCTGTTCGATGTTTATTTAAATGTATTTGATATTATCATTTACGTTGCCTCTGCGCCATTTAGATATTAATATCAATATGCAGTACGAGTAATTTGTTTTAGATTAAACTAAATGACATTATTTACTAAAGTGTAAACTTTGTTTGTTGGTGTAATATTATTAAATATATGCAAAGCGTAAAGCTTTTGACAAAAAATGATCAATAGTGTTTAGTAGCTTTTACACTATACGATTGTGGACAAATCGGCTGAGGTTTCAAAAGTGATTGGGTTTTTCAGAAATGAACAATAATTTAAATTTAAGTGAGAGAAATATAATATTTCTTTTAAAAATACGTGTTTACTTGCGCTGTATATTTATAATTTGCATAGATGCAAGCTGCACATCACCAGCTCTTTCGTTTCGAACAGCGTAATTAGTAATTACTTTCAACGGATACATAAATTTCTCACTGACGGAACGAGACAATAAGCCAAAATGATGGGGATATGTCGTACAGAGAGATCAGCGATCCCTACCTAAAATTTAATTTGATTTTCGTAACGCCACATTATGTTCTGACATTGACTTCCTTATCTAGCTTCATTTAGCATATTGTTCTATGTTGTTGACTAGACTGTTTCATTACTTTGCAAGGAAGGACACAGAAAGGCCTTCTACTACTACTTCAAGAAGCCTCTCTATCATGCCTCATATACATGTCAGTCATGTCCATAATCAGAGAACACTTACCAGCAAGCCGTGTGGTTGACGGCATAGAATACAAGTGTCACCACCCCCTGGGTGTCGTAAGAGGCGACTAAGGGATAACACGATGCAAATACCATCTTTGCGTAGAGACGGAAAACTCGACATCAAACCCTATACGACTGCCTCGTTGGTCTCGCGGCATAAATGTGCGCGTGGGATTGGGAGGTCCCGGGTTCGATTCCTGGGTTGGGCAGTGTTATTGGGTTTTTCTGTCACGAAATTCTCAGTAGCAGCACGTACGGCAATAGGCTCGCCCCTTATTACGTGGGACTAAAGTATATCTGGCGAAAAGTGGGTGTAGAAATACACCTCTGCCTACCCCTTCGGGGATAAAAGGCGTGACTATATGTATGTATGTACTTACCAGCAATTGAAAAAAATCGTCTGCCACAAACAACATTGTGAACATTTCTCATACACAAACAGTTACAAATAAAAAAGGAGTCACGATTACAAGCTCAAGAGTACACGAAATATTTTCTTACACATAACAAGCAGTATTATTTATACTACAATTTATTATAGTACATGTTGTTATTACAATACATTATCGAATATAAAATATTGGTCTTGCCAAAACAAGGGCGAACTAATTGTCCATGAATACAATTTTGTAGCAACCTTAGAATAAGAAAATAAAGGCTTGCTCGATCCAAGTGGCCATTTTCCGGTCTTGTAGAACATGATTCGCGACGTAGATTAACAATAAAATTGAATAAAACTTTACCCAATAAAGATTTTAAACGAATAAAGTAATAGTTTTCAGTTGCATTGTTTTCTTGGTTTTCTTCGCTGCTTGTTCACTTAACTTGCCTTACGAAGCACGGTAATCCTCTGATATAAACGACTTACAAGCGGTCACCCATCTAAGTCTTGGCCTCTGTGAAAGTTGCTTAACTTTGTCAAGTCAAGTAACGCTCAAAGCAGTTACGGTTCTTCGGTGGCACGTTATCTTGTAGGTTCTTATTTCTTCTCTCAGTACAACATTCGTTGATCCACGTCGGCCTTCAGGCCACCAGACTTGGCCACACACTCATACTATAATGAAGAGATGCTATGACTTGCCGGGTTCGTTGATAATGTGTGCAACTAGCTATACAAAAATTTCCCAAGTAAAGAGATGTCATAAACTCTACTTCGAAAAATTATCTGCTACAGCTCGTCTCAAACAGAGTCGAATACCGAGTATATTCAGCTATAATCAGGCTGAAAATAATCAACAATTTATAAATTTATACAATGGCTACGTATCTAGACTTACCAAAATCTTTGTCATGAGCCTTCGCCGTATCGGCCCGTTCACGATCAGCAGTAGCGGTCGACAGCGGCAGCAATTTCAATATCCATGGTAACTTCTACTCTGACGCAACATTGCCCGCGGCGAAGTAGAACGAGAAATGTACATCGAAATACTTAAGCAAAGGGGGCAAACCAAATGAGCCGAGATACTTTAGTATAGAATGTATACACTTACCGTAGTTTTTATTGCTAAGCAACTCTACGAGGCGGTTATATATGCTGCCAGTATTTGCTTAGAATAATTGGACGGTTTACGCCTACACTCCCATTTGCCGACATCAATAGGTATCTGAAATCAAAGTAAATTTTATGATAAGAATTTCATTGTAAAATATTATATTTTCAGAAAGACTGTTGATGTGAAATTAATGGACTTAAAGCACACTTCGCTGTAATTATTTTACATACTAGAGGACGCCAGCAGCTACGCCTGCATTTTTTTTAAATTTACCCGTTTTGGCCGATCCCGTGGAAATTTCGGGAAATCCCTTCTTAGTGCACCCCTACGGTCCCCACGGAACATACATGCCAAATTTCAGCTACCTGCGCCCAATAGTTTCGGCTGTAGCGTGTCTGTCAGTCAGTCAGTAACGCAAGGATTTTATATATTAAGATTAGTACTCTATATTACTCATAATGGAATTCTTTACATTATTAATTAATTTGCACTGTTCTTTTTTATTTAATATGGAAGATTATATTCGATAATAATAAATTGGTTTATTGGGGTAATTACGAGGGTCAAACTGAAAGTTCTTAGAAAATCAAAAACTGATTACATTAGCCAGTTATTAGTTTTATTATATCTTTTCAAAATATTGTCCATTGACGTCAATACACCGCTGCATGCGATGGAACCACTGGGAAAAGCACTTTGCCCACTCGTCCTTAGGGGTCTCTTCAATGGCATCGCGATACGCAGCCACCGCTTCTTCAGCATTCATAAACCGCTTTCCTTTAAGTTTTTCTTTAATTTTTGGAAATAAATAAAAATCACAAGGCGCGAGGTCGGGGCTATACGGCGGGTGACCCAGTAATTCAACGTTTGATGTCGCCAAATAGTCGATCGTTCGCTTGGCGGTGTGCGACGAGGCGTTGTCGTGGTGAAGGAGGATCCTACTGCGAGGTCGTTTCTCTCGAACTTTTTCCAAGACAAGTGGCAAACAATTGGTAGTGTACCATTCTGCAGAAACTGTTTTTTTATCCTCTAACACAATTGTTGCGAAATGACCTATCCTTCCAAAGAACGAGTCCACCATTTTTTTTCCCGCACTTCGATCTCTCTTCACTTTAGTTGGCAACTCCTCGAAAGGAAACACCCACTGAGCAGATTGTCTTTTGGTTTCAGGATCATAACAGTAAATCCAGCTTTCGTCACCTGTTAGTATGTCGAACACAGCATTTGAGTCACCTCCGTTAAATCTTTCAATCATTTTACGGCACCAATCCACACGATGGAGTTTTTGAGCCTTAGTCAAATTATGAGGTATCCACCGGGCGCAAAGCTTCCTGACCGCTAAATGTTCGTGGAGGATTTTGTGCACTTGACTCATACCGATGCCTAAGCTTGTCCGAATCTGCTGATAGGTCTTTTTTTTGTCAGTCTCTATCATACGCCGCACAACACAGATGTTATTTTCAGTCGTCGCCGTAGAAGGCCGTCCCTCACGTACATCATCAGTGAGATTAGTGCGACCACGTTTAAACTCATTAAACCAGTTGTAAACAGTCGCACGAGATGGGGCTTCATCGTGAAAGGCCAATCGTAGTCTATCATAACTTTCTTGTTGACTTAAATGACATCGAAAGTCATAAAAAATCATTGCACGAAAATTTTCTCGTGTTAAATTCATGTTGACGTGACACAGACAATTTTCAATTTGCCGCCAAATCGTAAAACAAATGACAAATGAATGAAATATATACTCAGTAATATTGGCAAAGAGTTCTATTTTCAAATTTTAGAATATTTTTTTTATTATATTGTTTATAAGTGGCCAGTTCTAAGAACTTTCAGTTTGACCCTCGTACACATAATAGCAAAGTTTTGATAGAAATACGTCAGTACCTTCAGTTTAAAATATTTCATTATTTTATCAATTCCAACTGCTTATTTAGTGGTTTATTAAAATTAATTTATTATTTGCTGTAGGATTTATTACTATATTTATTTTATTTTGCAGTAGTTTTCTATGATAATATTTCCATATCAATCGCAGCCTACTGATGTTTCCAGATAAAAAAATCTAATTGTTTTTTAATTTTCACAGTAACATTATACCAGGTTATTAATTTTAACTATATACATTGCTATCTTACATAATCATAATATCTAAACATATATATAAATATATATATAGGTACATGAATCTAAAAATAAAAAGTGAAAATATGTACAGGTGTGTTTAGGCGTCGTAGAATGCCTCCGCATCAATATCATCGGGTAACGTGCCCAGAAGGCTGGCAGCATTGCCACGCTGGATGGCAATGCTGATTCTTTGAGCAAAGAATAAACCAGCTCTCTGGTCACGTGAGACGTCGATTAACCGTTTAGATATATCTCGGAATAAAGAGCGAGCGCTCGGACCCCATGAGCCTAGCGTTTCCACCCCAAACGGCTCAAATACATAATTAGCTAGTAGATTACTGTATTTGCGCCGTTTGAGGGTTTCCGCAGATGCAGCAGCAGCGCCAGCATGGCCTCCCGTGCTTGGAACATGGGATGGCGCGAGGGTGTCTACGCAGGTTGCGTCCCACACCAA
Source organism: Euclidia mi (assembly GCA_944739405.2). Classification (NCBI taxonomy): domain Eukaryota; kingdom Metazoa; phylum Arthropoda; class Insecta; order Lepidoptera; family Erebidae; genus Euclidia; species Euclidia mi. The sequence goes on from OX123199.2 coordinate 57,964,447, forward strand.
AGGCCTACCCATTTTCCATGGCAATAATGACATACCGTCAGGTCTCTTCCCATCGTCGCGTACCAAACCATTTGGTTCAAGTACAGCTGGTACGCCAGACGTGACAAGAGCACGACGGATTATGTCATTTAGGTTAGCATGACGAGGAATTCTACCAGCGCTTCTGCTGCAAGACAGCCCATGGTGTCCGAGGCTATCGACGTCTTCTCCACAATGACATCGATGCGGAGAGACACACGGAACACCTAAACGAAGACAAGTGGCGTTGCGGAACGTCTCATCGTCCAACATGGTTCCTGTGTTGGACGATGGTAGTGCCTGAAGCCATAGACCGGATTCCCATTCCCCCACAGCCAGCAAGCGAGCTCGCTCTGTAACATCAAAAGATGTATCCAAAAGATTTTTTCTCACAATGTTACAAAGCGGCGCGTCCCACTGTCTTTGGGAGAATAGGTTGGTGGGCAAATCAGTGCTTGGACAAGCCATTTTCCAGGCGTTTATAGCTTCGGTTTTGCACAGCACTTCTGAGTTAACTAGTGTAGGTAATAATATTTTCCTAGTTAACTCTTCCGTGCTGTGAACCGAAGATAGGAGCGCCGGTAAACTGACACTGGAAATTTTGCGAACGCCGAGCCCACCCAGACGTATGGGTAAAGATGCTTGTAGCCAGGCTCGGTCGTCCAAGTCCATATTTAATATTTTTTTTAAAGTTATTTGTATAATTTGATCAATTTTTTCTAATAGTGTTATTTTTTTCCAAAGCTGCGATGATCTTAAGGCATGAGTAAATTTTGGGACGAAAAGACAATATCGAATAATAGTATAGGCCGAATGTACATTAATTTTGAATAGGCGATCTGAAATATCACAAAAATTTTGAATTTTTTCCTCTACGAAAGAATCGAAAGATTCTTCAAATACTGGAGAACCTAGGAGGCGAAGAGAACTCTTATCAACAATTTTGATGTCTGAAGCCAAATGATTAAATTTAGATATTATCGAATGTTTTTTTGAAGAGTCTGTTGTATTTATAAACAGCTCACATTTACTATAATTTAGTTCCAAACCAATAGATGCGAATTTATTTTTAAGAAAGGTCAAATCTTGCAATACTATGTCTGTTTCTCCTCCCAGGGTCCCGTCGTCCAAAAACCATACATTAAATTTAGAATTTATTTGCCGAATAATGGGTTGTATAGCTAAGCTAAAAATGACTGGTCCAAGAGGGTCACCTTGTTGGCATCCACCTGCAGATTCCAAAAGGTTGTCCTGATATAGTAATTTTGTGGGATACCTGTAACATTGCCAAAGAAATTTGAAAATTTTAGGGGTTTCTAATTTTGCCTGTGCCAACAAAGTGTCTCTATTCACTGAATTGAAGGCGTTCTTCAAGTCAACCTTCAAAATGACCTCGCCATCACCACTTCCAAGATACGTCGAAAGAGCATGTATAGCAGCCTCACAACCTCCCTTGGAACCAAAACCTAGTTGGAGAGGTTGGAATTTATCAGATAGCTCCCTGCTGTAAAATTTACAGCATATCTTAGCTGCTATACGCCGATATGTGCAACCCACGGCAATGGGACGAATGCCACCATCTCTCTTGTTAAGGGCGCACAGGTTCGCCCCATACAAGATATCAATGATAGCACCGTCCACATTACCGGAGAGCATCATATTTACTAGCGCAGTCAACTCCTTCAGAAGTGTATCGCCAGCCACCCCAGCACTTGCACACACAAGATCTTTTAGATGTTGTGGTGTCAAGGCATCGAGACCGCCTGCCGAGCCACTTCGGAAGGAGCAAACTGCTGCTAACACGTCCTTGGCCGTGGTGATCAGACATTCTGATTCACTGTCGGGAGCTTCAGGAAAGGAGAGATCATTAATTGGCGCTGGATGCTTGCTCTTCAGACCCGCAAGCGTATCTGGAGAGCAAGGCGCCACCACATCACTGCTAAATAAAAGTCTAGACGCGCCCCGTATGTCGCCTTCCCTTAATTTGGATTCTACATATTGATATAGAGAATTACGTTTATTTGAACTGAATTTAGGGTCTAAAGTGTAGGCCGAAATTTGACAATTATATTTAATTTGATTTGTTAAAGAATTTTTACCTGCCTGATTTTTATCAACATGTAGAATCCTATAAGGGAAAGTCAATAATTGCTCCCAGGCCGCTTTTGAGTTCTCCCTTACGACAAGACCAATGCATTCAGCCAATTTTTTTGATACAGATGGTCTTGCTCCACGGGGAACTCTTTTAACTATCGGAACCGAATGTTTTAATTTAGATAGAGTTTGCCAAAAAGGAATTTGGTTGTAGTCTCCAGATAATATTTTATTGATTTAAAATAGAGCCAATTATTATTGTTTGCTTTTACCTAAAAGTTAATACTTGTAAATACGGCCGATTTTTATTTTTGTTTATTGTTGTTTATATTTAAATTTAATTATCAAATTTATAACACTACAGCTAGGTCAGTAGCCAAATACAAAAATAATAGCAAATAATTTGATTTCTTACAGAATAAAAAATAATTAGTAACCTAAAGGACCATTACTAATTCTTATAACAAAAGACGCTTGTCCCTTTGTGGCCTAGATGAATAAATGATTTTGACTTTGAATGACTTTCTCTCGCTAAACTAAAACTAAAATCAAAACAAACAAGTCACGCTTCCAATTAGCAACTATCACCACTTAAGCAAAGCACATTTCATTCGAAACAGGAATGCTACCTTTCAATTTAACTTTTAAACGATTAAATTATAATATTGTGGAAATTTTCCTAATCTAAAGTTGAAGAGTTTGTTTGCTTGAACGCACTAATCTGGGAACTACTGGTCTGATTTGAAAAATTATTTCAGTGCTAGATAGCGCATTTATCGCGAAAGGTTAAAAGCTATATAACATCATCATCATCATTTTCACAGGTAGTAGAGCCTTACTAATTTCAGTATGAATGAGCCCGGCTCGACCGGGGAAGTACTACCCTCTCAAAGAAAATCGATGTAAAGTAACAGTACTTAAACTGTTGCGTTTCATTCGGTGAATCCTCTTCCCACTCCTCATCCGATGCCTTCTCCCGACCCCAATGGTGGCAACGCACTTGGTACTCTGGTGTGTTTCTTGTGTCCATGGGCGGCGGTAATTGCTTAACATCAAGCGAGCCGTCTGCTCGTTTGCCTATTGCTATAAAATATAAAAAATCACGCTATGAGCCACAGGAGCGGAGCAGTAGCCCTAAATAACGCAAGTGTAACTGCGGGCTCAGCTATGTATATTATAAAGCTGAAGAGTTTGTTTGCTTGAACGCACTAATCTGGGAACTACTGGCCCGATTTGAAAAGTATTTTCAGTGTTAGGTAGGTTATTTATCGAAGCATATCTCGCTATAACCCACGGGAGTGGAATAGTAGCCTTAAATAGCAGGGGTGTAAGTGTGGGCTCATTGACATAGTTTCGTAAAACGAGCTTCGTCCTCGGGCTAGCGGGCCAAGGTCGCAGCTAACTCTTTACTCTTCGCTTGCCGACAAACAATTTCATACGTACGCACTTCATTTCACGGTTAAGAACACCGAATAAGACGTTGAGGAAAGTTCCTCGGTACGATGTTTTATACGATGTTCAAGAATGGAGGAATTATTTGATTATGTGAAATCAAAGTAGCGTTAGTTAATAGAATTCATTGTAGTTTAAGTTGTTTACGTTGTAATGTAATAGATTTTGATGCTAATCTATAGTTACGTAAGAGATAAGAGATTATTTTTTAATTTATTGTCTTAAGATATTTTTCCTTTTTATACGTCAACACAACCGTAGAGTATCTTTGTTAAAAATTGCGTATAATATAATATAAAAAATAGGCAACTTTACGTTTATTTATACAAAGCGTGTAAAAAGCTCACATTAAATATTATTATGCATCAGAAATACATTATATCCAACGGAACAAAATGTTTTAGAGTTTATTTAGTCTACGATGATTCCCAGGCACGAATATAGATTACATTTAAAATAATATCTATACTATAATAAAACTGTAGAGGTGAAAAAGTCTGTACATTAAAGATATTTTGACGAAAATTAGCTGAAAAATCTAGGAAAATGCTAAAAAGCAATATTTGATCATTTCTAGAATTTATGTCTGTCTGTCTGTCCGACGTCTTTCCCTATGTTGCTAAAGATCTCTAAAATGGCGAGATTGATTTCAATAAAACTAACACTCATGTACAAAGGATACTCAAACCTATAAAATAGTATATGTTACATCACAATCGGTTGAGTGGTTGTCGGTGTACAGCTTGACCTCTCCTTTGTACGTAGTCCCAAACAAAACAGGGATCATCCAAAACTGGTTTTACATGTGGTGCCATCTATGATCATTATAAGTTTGTTAGTAAAAGTATAGTTAGTCTAAATAGGTACCTTCAAAGTGTTTTATGGCTATTTACCGGACTTTAAAAAAGGAGGCGATTCTTAATTTCGTCAGTATATTTTTACGTATTTTCGATAAATAAATTACTGGAACCGAGCAATTTATAGTTATCCTTCCGACCGATAGATGTCACTATTTTCAAATAATTTTCTAGCAAAATAAATGTTTCTTGCAAAATAGACAATAATTATGTGTGGTTTTTTTCTGTTATTAAAAAACAATAGAATATAATATTCGGCACTTTCGTAAACAAAAAGTCTCTGTGTCAAAATGTATTACAATGTCTACTTAATTTAAACGGTCAATCTCATTTATTTCAAATTATTATGGTTATATAATAGTTATATAATCATTTCATTTTATTTTAAATGATAAAAACAATGACTATAGATCCTTTTTTCAATAAGTTGTCGATAGTCCATACTATTTTCTATCTCGGTCGGTTTGTATGTGTAAACATAGATGGCGTTTTCTGAATGGCGGTGTTAAGATTCTCCGTGGATTGATCAGGTTCTCGGTTAATTTTCTTTCGTTTTCGTCGGATTGATGTCTTAGTCGTTTCTTTTGAATAATTAATGTGGATGTGTTTCTTTGATTTCTTTCGTTCGTTCGTGTTCTGTACTAATACAGGTGTCTCATTATTCCCAAATTCTCACACCTCACGTATATGGGAATCCGTGGGTGGGAGACTGAGGCCTGAATTCAGATACCTCTTGAGTAACTTAACGGGGCTATCTTACTTTCGGCAGGATTGGATATTCGTAGCCCTGTGTGTATTTTCTAAATAAATCGCAGGGACAGACTTGAAACAGCTGGAATCGACCTCTGAACATGTTGTTTTTCACATGGTCAGTTATATGTGGCATGTTCACGAGTATAAGCGGTAAAAAAAATTAACATGTTAAGAAGGTAGTAAAACAGATAATGTTGTGTATAAAGAAAGTCTCTAATGATATCCCTACTATCCCTACTTCCCTTCTACTATTATAAATTCGAAAGTGTGTATGTATGTATGTTCCGTTTTCACGCTAAAACGGCTGAATCGATTTTGTTGAAATTTAATCCTACTAATATTATAAATGTGAAAGTTTGTGAATATGTATGTATAGATGGATAGATAGATGGATGGATGGATTTATGTATGGATGGATGTTTGTTACTCTTTCACGCAAAAACTACTGAACGGATTTGGATGAAACTTTAGAGTAATATAGTTTATACATCAGAATAACAGATAGGCTACAATTTATAAAGATTTTGTATAATGTTGCCATAATATAAGGAAAAGTATCGACTAAGTCGGCAAAAATCCTGAACTCTGAAAGCTGTCTTCGCGTGCGTTGCCTACACCGTAAAAGTTACTTGAAGATAATGTACGGTGAAATTGTTTATCATAGAGGCTCACTATGAAAAATTCAAGATGGCTGCCGTCACAAAATGGCGGATTACTTATTTTCCACATAATACCTCAATATGGGAATCAAATGAAAGGGCTTGATTGGTAGAATTGACCTTACTATTAAAAATCCAAGATGGCCGCCGCCACAAAATAGCGGATAACTTATTTTCCACAAATACCTCAATATGGGTATCGAATGAAAGGGCTTGATTGGTAGAATAGACCTCACTATGAAAACATAATGAGAAGTATTAACAAACAAAACTTAAAACTTGAAAATAAAAAGAACTAAAAAAAAAACATTTATTTATTAAAAATTTTATTAAAAAAAAACGTTTTACATGTGGTGCCATCTATGATCATTATAAGTTTGTTAGTAAAAGTATAGTTAGTCTAAATAGGTACCTTCAAAGTGATTTATGGCTATTTACCGGACTTTAAAAAAGGAGGCGATTCTTAATTTCGTCAGTATATTTTTACGTATTTTCGATAAATAAATTACTGGAACCGAGCAATTTATAGTTATCCTTCCGACCGATAGATGTCACTATTTTCAAATAATTTTCTAGCAAAATAAATGTTTCTTGCAAAATAGACAATAATTATGTGTGGTTTTTTTCTGTTATTAAAAAACAATAGAATATAATATTCGGCACTTTCGTAAACAAAAAGTCTCTGTGTCAAAATGTATTACAATGTCTACTTAATTTAAACGGTCAATCTCATTTATTTCAAATTATTATGGTTATATAATAGTTATATAATCATTTCATTTTATTTTAAATGATAAAAACAATGACTATAGATCCTTTTTTCAATAAGTTGTCGATAGTCCATACTATTTTCTATCTCGGTCGGTTTGTATGTGTAAACATAGATGGCGTTTTCTGAATGGCGGTGTTAAGATTCTCCGTGGATTGATCAGGTTCTCGGTTAATTTTCTTTCGTTTTCGTCGGATTGATGTCTTAGTCGTTTCTTTTGAATAATTAATGTGGATGTGTTTCTTTGATTTCTTTCGTTCGTTCGTGTTCTGTACTTATACAGGTGTCTCATTATTCCCAAATTCTCACACCTCACGTATATGGGAATCCGTGGGTGGGAGACTGAGGCCTGAATTCAGATACCTCTTGAGTAACTTAACGGGGCTATCTTACTTTCGGCAGGATTGGATATTCGTAGCCCTGTGTGTATTTTCTAAATAAATCGCAGGGACAGACTTGAAACAGCTGGAATCGACCTCTGAACATGTTGTTTTACACATGGTCAGTTATATGTGGCATGTTCACGAGTATAAGCGGTAAAAAAAATTAACATGTTAAGAAGGTAGTAAAACAGATAATGTTGTGTATAAAGAAAGTCTCTAATGATATCCCTACTATCCCTACTTCCCTTCTACTATTATAAATTCGAAAGTGTGTATGTATGTATGTTCCGTTTTCACGCTAAAACGGCTGAATCGATTTTGTTGAAATTTAATCCTACTAATATTATAAATGTGAAAGTTTGTGAATATGTATGTATAGATGGATAGATAGATGGATGGATGGATTTATGTATGGATGGATGTTTGTTACTCTTTCACGCAAAAACTACTGAACGGATTTGGATGAAACTTTAGAGTAATATAGTTTATACATCAGAATAACAGATAGGCTACAATTTATAAAGATTTTGTATAATGTTGCCATAATATAAGGAAAAGTATCGACTAAGTCGGCAAAAATCCTGAACTCTGAAAGCTGTCTTCGCGTGCGTTGCCTACACCGTAAAAGTTACTTGAAGATAATGTACGGTGAAATTGTTTATCATAGAGGCTCACTATGAAAAATTCAAGATGGCTGCCGTCACAAAATGGCGGATTACTTATTTTCCACATAATACCTCAATATGGGAATCAAATGAAAGGGCTTGATTGGTAGAATTGACCTTACTATTAAAAATCCAAGATGGCCGCCGCCACAAAATAGCGGATAACTTATTTTCCACAAATACCTCAATATGGGTATCGAATGAAAGGGCTTGATTGGTAGAATAGACCTCACTATGAAAACATAATGAGAAGTATTAACAAACAAAACTTAAAACTTGAAAATAAAAAGAACTAAAAAAAAAACATTTATTTTAATTTTGGGCGTAGCGTATCCAGAATAAACATTATGATAGAAATTTCACTTGCCCAACGATTTTATATTTGTGTGATCAATACCCCAGATTGATGAGAAGTTTGGTGCTATCTGGCAGCTAGGACTTACCGAATTACTTTTTAGCTTTTGGTACATAACCTAACTAGATCATTTTTATTGTAATAAAACAGTGTAACACAAAAAATATGTTTTTTACAATGCTCATTCTAGAGTAGTGTAGTTATCAAATTGTTTTCAAAATTGATAGATTTATTGCCTTTAGTATTTAATGTAGATGAACTTTGTCTTTGCAGTAAGTAGTTTGGACGAATAGTTTATATCATGATATAATTGATATAAGCGCAGCGCCATTCGAAGCACATGAGTAAATAAACCGAAATTCAAAGCGCTTACAGAGGGGCGGTCTGATTTTGTACTTTGTGGTAATGCTTTCAGTTTTTACTTTTGCTGTTATTCTATTCAGTAGATACATAAGCTCTTCAATAACTTTAATAATATACCTACATACTAATCTTTACCTAAAGTTTGACGACTATGAAAACAAAAGTAATTTTAAGTAGGTATTATTTGTTTATATGTATGCTACACGGCTAATGTGCAGATCCGTTTGTGATGAAATTTAATGAAACCTGGGGAAGTCTACTCTTTATTAAAATTTCATGCGGGCGAAGCCGCGGGCGAAAGCTAGTAATGCTATAAACAGAAAGATTGGATTATAAAATACATGCAGCATAATTATTTATAATCTACCATTTAATTTAGTTTTTGACATTTCAAAAATGTAATTTACATACTGGTGAAATAATTATGTCCAACGAAAGACATCATATATATCATCATATATTTTAGCAAATAAATATTAGGTATATTGTTATCCAATTTCTTTCTTAGTCGTCTATTTCAGTCTTTCATTTGGTACAACATAGGGCCAATTCTCATAATTATATTTGCCTAAATAAACTGGTATTTCAATGATCAATTTAAATTGTTGTACGTGTCGACGTCGAAGTTTAAATTAGACAATAATGGCATTAGGTTACCAGAATACCAGATTTTTTGTGAGTCAATCAATTCAAAATCTAATCGCATTATGTTTAAAACCGTGTCGAGGTCAGATAAAATACGAGAATTGGCCTTCGGGTAAAAGTATTCCACTCTTGCAAAGCCATAAATACATCTAATTTATAAACAAACGAAAAAGAACCCCTTAGTTTAATTAGTTTTATTTTCCATTTCAGATAATGATCACACAATTGTTTTTCCAACCCTACTTTAAGTGGACTTAAATTACAAAACATCCCTTAAAAAACCCTTCAAAAACATTCACGCAGCATCTCTTAGCTAGGTCATCTCTTAATCCAGAAGAGACACGAAATTTCGCACAAAAAGATAATCTTTGCAAACAATTTAATTACTTTTAAAGCTCCCTCGTAAGACCCTTTATTAAGTATTCTACTGGAGACGGGATTACCTGGTCTCCGTCACAGTATACCTCTACTCTTTCACACTCGTATATTTATATATTTTTGTCTCTTTCATAATGTTTGACGAGTAGATATACCTGTAGAATGTTGTGATGTTTCAACTAGATTGTGTTAGTTATGACAGAGGATTACGTACGCGGGTATTCGGATTAAGGTGGGAAAATACGTGTGGGTTTTGTGATATCATAATATGTCATGTTGAATGAACGAATTTACGTTACGTTAGCAATTTTCGTATTGTTTTCATAAATAAGGACGGAGTTGTATTATAGCTCTGAAAAATGTATCAAAAAAATAATTTTAAAGTCACGGAATTCGTAGAAATACAATTTTTTTTTAAATAATGGTGTGGTAAATACTGTTTGCTCCGAAATATATCAATATAATCCTCCTTGCGTTATCCTAGTCTCAACCTGGGGTCCGCTTTCTAGTCTAACCGGATTTGGTGGAATATTAGCTTTTCCACGGAGCGACTGCCTGTCTGACCTCCGCAACCCGAAGGGCCAGTGATATTTCATGGTTTAAACTATGAAATGAAATTACTTTATTCGATTGAAATGGTACATAATAGATGTTCATATTTTTTACAGTTCACATTTCACCTCTATCAGGCATACGAATATTGTAGGGATAAGTTTATAATCATATTTATCTTACATGCAAGGACATGTTAACATTTAATTTTAATTATATAACAATATTTATTATATTTTATCCATATAAATTAAGTCATAATACTCATAATATTATTCAAAAATAATAATAATAATCAATAATGTCAAAATATAATGTCAAAATCTTAATGTCAAAAATTGTAACGAGATATTACTAAATATGAATTACCTAATTTTTTATAGTTAACAGCTTAATGATGTATTTCTTAAATATGTATGTATGATATTAATTACCTACTTATTTATTCATTTGTAGTCTAAGAATTCTTTGATTGTGTAGAAACTTTTATCTATGAGCCACTTTTTTAAATTTATTTTAAATTGCGTGGTAGTAGGTAGTTCCCTGATGAATTTTGGTATATGGTTGTATATTTTTATTATCATCATGAAGCTGTTGCTACTATGTAATTTTGTTTTGCTCATTTCCCATTTTAATTTTGTTGGATCTCTCGGCTGATATTTACAATTTACACTAGTTTTAGTGAATAAGTTGCTTTGATTTCTTACAAACAAACCTGTTTCTAATATGTACATGGAAACCAAAGTCAGTACACCCAATCTTTTGAAAAGTGGCCTACAGGTCTCAAAGGGTCCTACACTGCAAATAGCCCTAACACATTTTTTTTTGTAGTATAAAAGCTCTATTTATGTTAGCTGAGTTTCCCCACATTAAAAGGCCATATCTTAATATCGACCCAACGTGTCCATGATAAGCAGTAAGAGCAACCGATTCATTTGTAGCCTTTTTTAACTGTCGCAATGCATATACAAATCTATTTAACCTGCTACATATATTGTCAATGTGCAACTTCCAGTTACAGTGTTCGTCCAAGGTCAGTCCTAAAAATTTTATATTACTCCTTTCTTTAATGTCAACATCTTCAATTGTTATATTTAATTTAGCAGGAATTTGTTTATAATTTTTAAATTGTATGTAATGTGTTTTCGTCAAATTGATTTTGAGGTCATTTTGTTTTAGCCATTGAAGTATTTGATTAAGTGTGTTATATACTTCTTTTTCATGATCGTCTTTTGAATTATTAGGTATTATGACTGATACATCGTCAGCAAAAAGTACACACTTATGTTTTGTGACGTTTGGCAAATCATTAATATATAGCAAAAACAATAGGGGTCCCAAAATACTACCTTGAGGTACACCTGTCCTATTAAACATAAGTGGAGATTTGTACTGTGTCAAAATTTGCTTATTATTTATGCGTCCTATTTCTACATATTGCGTTCGATTGCAAAGATAGCTTCTAAGCCAATCTAGTGCCTGACCTCTAATGCCATAACGCTCACATTTGTCAAGTAGCTTGTCAATATTTATGAGATCAAAAGCTTTGCTCATGTCTAAGAATACTGCTGTAACTGTGTGGCCCTTATCGATCTCTTGTGTTATAGACTTGATCAGGGAAAAAGCGGCTAAGGTGGTTGACTTCCCTTTTTGAAACCCATTTTGTTCTTCTTTTATTATACTATATTTATTTAGAAAGTCTGACAGTCTTAAATGCATAACCCTTTCATAAATTTTTGATAGTATTGGCGTTAATGTTATAGGTCTATAATTATTAATGTCTTGTGTGCAGCCTTTTTTGTATATAGGTTTTACTACCGACTTTTTTAATTTGTCAGGAAAAGTACCAGTGGCTAAAGATAGGTTTACTAAATGACATAGTACAGGCAATAATATTTCTATGCTCGATTTTATGACCCAAGTAGAAATCTCATCATAACCAACAGATTTTTTATTATTAAGTGACTTGATTATTTTTACTATTTCAGATATTGAACAGGGGCATAAAAATATACTCGTATTTTGCCTGCTTGGCTGAGAACAAGAGTGATTATAGCTAGGTTGGGAATCACTCTTGTTTGATATTGAAGTAAAGAAGTTATTAAATAGCTTTGCTATGTCAAGAGGATCAGTTGTTATGGTGTCTTTTTCTTTAATACAGTCAATTTGTTTTGGGATGCTGACAGTTCCAACTTTATTTTTAATGATTTGCCATGTTGCTTTGCCTATGTTTTTAGATTTTCTTAAGTAGTTGTAATTTGTATTCTTTTTTGATGCAGTTATACATTTTCTAAACATTCTATTAAATTTTTTATATTCCAATTTAGTCTTATCACTTAAATTATTATAAGTTAATCTTTTCAGTTGTCTTTTTGTTTTACTACTTTTTCTAATACCCTTTGTAATCCACTTTGGAGAAGAACCGAGTGTACTAATTTTAGTCTTTTTGAGAGGAAAACATAATTCAAAGAATAAATTTAATATGTCATGAAAATTTTCAAAAGCTGTGTTAGCATCAGTGTCATTATAAATATCAAACCATGTCAAGCTGCTTAAGGCTGTATTAAATTTAGTCATATTTTCTATTGAATAATCCCTAGCATAATTAAACCAGTACTCAATACTTGGTTTTTGTTTTTGTGTTTGAAATGTTAAGATTTGACAAGTATTGTGGTCGGATAGAAAGAGATCATAGGTACTAACAATGGATTTTTTCATATTGCTGAATATATGATCAATACATGATTGCTGTCTAGTGGGTGTTTCTATATGCTGATAAAATCCATAATTTGAAAAGATATCCTTAAGCGTAATACAGTCAGTGCCAGTTTATTTTAGAGGTACTGACGCCCTATAGCGACTGTCAAAGATCTTCATGACAGCCGGGACCGACGGCTTAAATCCTCCTTAATGTCTCCGAGGCACGGGACAAGCGATAATTACCAAATCAATACGCACATAACTCCGAAAAGTCAGTGGTGCGTGCCGTGGATTCGAACCTCGAAACCCTCTGCATGGCAGTCCGTTGGTATCTCCACTAGGCTATCGCTACCTTATATTTAGCTTTATATTTATTATACACACTATTTTTTTATTAGTACAAAAACTTTAAGGACATATTAGCGAAGACATTATTATCATATACGTGACGTAAGAATTTCATAATATCTATAAATAGCAAAGTTTTAATCATTAGTTTTTTGTAGAAAATCTCACCTAAATCATAGACATATTTTACAATCCATTCACTACTTCATTCATAGAACTTACTAAAGATGTCCATGGGTACACACCTGCACTCGCGATTCCTCCACTTAAAATGTACGCACGAAGCATTATGTAGCTATACTTCGTGCGTACTTTTTAAGTGATGAAGTGGTGATGTGAACTGATAAGCCTCGCGTCAGGCAAACGTAGACAAACAATTAAATGGATGCGCTCGGTTCCGCTAGCAATTTAGCACTGTTTGTCGCATCGGTTGGGGCGCGGCGCGGCGCGAGCGCAGAGATACAGGGGAGAATTTATCAATGGAGTATTTACTACTGTTACTCGATGACGTCACGAATGTCAAACCAGTGGATTGAACTTTGTTATTGTTTACGTAGATAAAATTAAAAACAGTTTAAATTTGTGATTTTTTTGTGTAGAAAGTCTTATAAACTAAACAGTTCCAACATAAATTGTGCGATAGTGTTTACGTGAAGTGTAAAGACAAAAATCAATAAAAATAAATACATTGACCTTTTGAAGGAGTGATTTCTACCCTTACTTTAGTGAATATAAAGTGAATTTACAGATATTAAACTTCTAACTGTCAGTGATATATTTCTAGTGTGCGCGCACCCTTGGACCGCCTAGTGCTTTTATTCACGGCGCTAAGTGTCATTAATTACAACTGAAAACACACTATTATCAAATCAACCGTAACAGCGCCATCTAGTGCCTTACCGTTGTATCACCTACACTTGTAGTCAGCTCAACTCCGCTACAGTAAATTAATATGTCGAAGTGTGGTGGTTGCGGTCGATTTATATCTCCGGCGGACGCCGCGAGATGTCACAAGTGCAGCGGCATGTATCATCGTCGCTGCGTAGCTTTACCATCCACCGGCGTGATAGCTCAGACATGGCAATGCCCTGAGTGCAAAAAAACCAGGCCAACGGACAACAAAGCTGAAACTCCGGTAAGGGGCAGCGGTGCATACCAGGCGGTAAGTCGTAGCCCCCAAGACCAGGAGGGCGCTGTTTCGGAGTTGTCTACCGCAACTGATGGTGGTGACCTACGCTTGTCGGCCGGCGCTTTCACGACCGGGTCTTTAGAGACTGCACAGACTCTGAATGAGGACATTATGTCAGAGATGCGTATTTTTCGCGATAATCTGCGCAGTATTAATAAAGAAATGCTACTGTTTCGTGAAGAGATGGCAGAGATCAGAGCATCCGTGACAGCTTGTCAGAGAGACATTAAAAAATTGGATGAGCGTGTTGTCACCCTAGAAAAGCAGTTACCATTGGCAGACCAATCTGATATGCTTAGTGTAGTTACCCAACTGAAACGCGATATCAATGACCGGGACCAGGAATTATTGGCGTACGATGTCGAGATCTCAAACCTACCCGAGGTCAACGGTGAGAATTCGGTTCACACAGCTTTGCAGATAACTGCAAAACTAGGCGTTAGTTTGGAACAACGGGATATTTCTAGCGCCGAGCGCGTTGGTCCTCGCCACATTGTTTCGACGGACGCATCCGGCCCGGAACGAAGACCCCGCCCCCTCACTGTGCGCCTGGTTTGTCGCAATCTGCGTGACGAGTTGTTGTCGAGCGCGCGAGTGCGCCGAGGTGCGACGTCCGCCGATTTAGGCATGCCCGGCCCGGCACGGCGCTTCTACATCAACGAGCGTCTTACGAAAAAGAACCGGGATTTGTTTCGTAGGGCACGGGATGTCACCCGCAACCTCGGGTGGAAGTATGTCTGGTGCAGACGGGGACGTACTTATGTGCGCAAGAGTCAGGGAGACAAGGCGTACTGTATTAGGGAAGACAGTGACTTTGAGTGTGTTTTTGGTCCGAATCTGTAATGATATAACTAACATCATGACACGATTGATATGTAATAACCTGTTTCCGTTGTTAGGGGCCACTTGTAATTGTTTTAATATTTTTATGTTTGTAAATTATCTCACTTTAGTGTCAAAGTGCAATTTTTCTTATTTTAGTATTGTACCTTGTATTTACTATGCGTTAGCGTCATTAGTCCCACGAGAACAATATCATATCTTTGTTTGTATATTGTACAGATACAACTTGGTCTGTTACACTTATTCGTATACGAAATTGTTTATATATTATACATTGTTAAGTAATGGATGAGAAATATTTTAAAATTGGTTTCATAAATATAGGTTCATTGGGTACTAACCATGACGACTTTATCGCTATGATGCAACGTAACCAATTGGACATTATAGCCATCAATGAGACGTGGTTGCGCCCGGGCGAGGACGGGCGAGCTCCTGCGGTGCCCGGTTATTATCTGCGGCATATACCACGGCCAGCTAGCGTTCGCTCGGGCCGAGGTGGTGGGGTCGGCTTCTATATCAGGCGTGGTCTTAACGTGCGCTTACTAACTACAACGCTCGATCCTAGGTTCGAGTCAATAGAACAGATGTGGCTTACTATCACTATCAACGGGCAAAGGGTTTCTATTGGGACTGCGTACCGGCCGCCTTGGCTCGATTTAAGTCTTTTCTTGGATGCTATGACTGACACAATAGCGTCACTTACTGACTCCGACTACTGTGTTTTATTAGGAGATTTCAACGTTAATTTGCTCAGTAGAACGGACTCTAGAGTTAGGGCGATTGAAGAGTTTTTGAGCAGCCTTAGTCTGACACAAATGGTTACCGCTCCAACACATTTTACAAACTCAAGTGAATCCTTAATAGACCTAGTTTGCACAAATCTTCGAACCAAAAAAATTACAACTGAATCCTTCGTTAATATATGTGGACACTCTTTGGTTTTGTGTGAATTTATTATACGAAGGGAGCGGCTAAAACCATATAAAGTGCAATATAGACCGCTTAAACATGTCAATATACAATGTTTGCGGGACAGTCTATCCCGCGTTACTTGGGGCAATATATTACATCTTGAAACGGTAAACGAGATGGTTGACGCTTTTAATGCCTACCTCATTGGAGTGTTTGATGCATACGCGCCAGTTAAGACGACTCTTATCAGAGAACGATCGTATCCGTGGGTTACAGATACAATCAAACTGATGATGAAATTGAGGGATGATGCGTTAAAGGCATATCGTAGTTGTAAAACAGACAACAAAAAAGTATATTATAAGCAGCTGAAATCACTTGTTTCATCATCCCTTTACAATGAAAAAGTAGCTTATTTTAAATTTAATATTAATAATAAAATTAAAGACCCGAAAACCTTATGGAAAAATATTAAAACCACCTTATTGCCAAATAAAAAGGTTATTGACCTTCCGTCTCACCTTTCAGACCCGAATATAATAAATAGTCATTTTTTAAACGTACCTGGTAACCCTGTAGTTAAAATCTCGGATATGTCATTTTTTGAATTTCATAAACATGGTGATGGCGTCTTTACTATATTACCCGTTAACCCTGAAGATATTTCTAAATATCTGTTGCTTCTCAAATCAAATGCGGAGGGTTGCGACGGTATTAGCTTAGAGATGTTGATGCTATCTCAGCCTTATTCGCTATTAGCCATAACGCATATTATTAATACATCTATACAGACGGCCACTTTCCCGGACACTTGGAAACTGGCTACTGTCAGGCCACTACCGAAAAATCAAAACCCTAACGACGTCAAAGACCTTAGGCCTATAAGTATACTCCCCTGCCTATCCAAGGTAATAGAGAAAGTGGTGAGTGGGCAATTCTCTAAATACTTGGAGGATAATAATATATTACCGACGCTCCAATCAGGTTTTAGGAAGGGTCGGGGCACCGCTACCGCGTTGCTTGACGTGACAGATAATATTCTTACTGCTCAGGACGGGGGTATGTGCACCTTACTTGTACTTCTGGACTTTTCGCGTGCTTTTGAAAGTATAAATATTTCTCTGCTACTTTCAAAATTAAACTACTATGGCTGTGACAACAGAACGATCAACTGGTTCCACAGTTATTTGTCGCATCGTAAGCAAGCGGTGGAGGTGCGTCTGCCTGATGGCGAAATGGTGGTCTCAGAATTCAGTCCACTCGTGAGAGGAGTCCCACAGAGATCAATCCTGGGACCTCTGCTCTTTATTCTTTACTGTGCTGACATAACCAAGTGTATAAACAATTCGCAGTATCATATCTACGCTGATGACATTCAGGTTTATGTGTCATTTAAGCCTAACGAGTATGCGATGGCTATAGAGGGTTTAAAGCAGGGCCTCGATAAAATTGTAGAATGGGCTGAAAATAACTCTTTGGTTCTGAATCCCAAAAAAACAAAATATATGGTGTTCGGTACACAGAACCAACTTCAGTCACTACCTGTCCTTAATATTACGCTCATGGGCGAGGTAGTTGAGAGGGTGAGTGAAGCTCGTAACCTAGGTCTGAATATTGACTCGAATCTAAGATACGAGAAACATGTCGCGGAATTAGTGCGTAGCTGCTTTTACAGGTTACGAATTCTATACAAAATGCGACCATATTTATCAGAAGATTTGCGAGTACGTTTGGTTGAATCGCTAGTTCTATCCAAGTTAAACTACGCGGACACTGTATATGGACCACGCCTGCTAGCACGCACGGATCGGTTGATCCAGAGAGTCCAGAACGCCACTGCCCGTTTTTGCTTCACAATAGCACGTAGAAGCCATGTTACGCCTTTTTTTAATGATAGACTAATCCTTAAAATGAAATCACGGCGTAAGCTTCACTTGGCATCCCTCATGTTTGGCGTCATTCATTGTCAGCAGCCTGTATACCGTTATAACAAGCTCAGTTGGGTAACTAGCAGACGCGACTGTGATAGCAGACAGTGTTCACAACAGCTGTCTATATTGCCTCACAAAACAGCTGCATTTAGAGGTAGCTTCCGTTATGCGGCTTCTAAAATTTGGAATAATCTACCCCCGCCTATAAGATCTCTAAAAACGATTGGCACTTTTAAAAAGCACTTGCGGAGATTTCTTACTGACGCACAGCGGAAGCTAAATATGATAAATGTGAACACGTCATTTCTATGATTCTAAGGAATGCCTTGCCAGACGTGGAGCTGCGCGTGGATGTGAGTACTGGTTGTGTCTGTCTATGTGTGTGTAGGTGTAGCGAATGTGAGGATGTCATCAACAATCAGTTCATAGACGATCCATATTTAGTTGTTAAGTTCATAATGAAACGTTTCGCTATTGTACGACGAACATGTAAGTTTGCAGCGCAGCGCGTGTGCGCGCGGTACGTGCGGTGAGAGGTCTGACCGGTCTGTCGCTTGTCTCTGTCTTCCTTCGGTCACAGAACATATACCTAGATACAAGTACTAAAGTACGACGTCGACTCTGCCTCATGCCCCCCCGCGCTCGCGCTGCTAGTGCGTGATGTTATTGTTATTGTTTTAATTGTGTAGACACTTTAAGTTTATATTACATGTATATTCTATGTATCATCATATTTGGCCAGTGTACTCACTGTTTTGCGCGTTCGTGAGTCACTATAATTAGGGTCCCGTAGAAAATCAGTGCCAGCATGTCTGGTATCATGCTGAACGGGGTCCTATTGTCGTCACGACCTAACCATGACAGATATCCATGTATTTCTTCCTTTTTTTTTGTATTTTTGTGTGTTATTACGACGGTTACTGTATATTTATAATCATGCTTGTTTGGTTGTGATAGCAATAAATATTATTTCATTTCATTTCATTTCATTCATTTCATTCATTTCATTCATTTCATTCATTTCATTCATTTCATTCATTTGATTCATTTCATTCATTTCATTCATTTCATTCATTTCATTCATTTCATTCATTTCATTCATTTCATTCATTTCATTCATTTCATTCATTTCATTCATTTCATTCATTTCATTCATTTCATTCATTTCATTCATTTCATTCATTTCATTCATTTACAACTTACAAGTCATAGTACGCGATCGTAATAATGCATTTACCAATTATTGTTTATTTTTGTGGACAGTTTTGAGACAGTTTTAGGACTTAGTGTTTTTATTTTTTAACTACATAAATTTGATCAGTTAAAGACACTTAGTGCCCCGTTAATTTTTTTGTACTAATAAAAAAATAGTGGTATATACGAAATATATCACTATATAAATAAAAAATAATTATATGATTGCGACCGTAAACTTAGAATAATTCGTATGAATCAAAAAGATAATTATTAAAAACGACGAGGCGAAAAATTTAAACAGCGATAATTTTATTAAAAGTGATTTCATCAGAAAATTCTGAGTAGCAGTCCACTGCCCTTTGAAAGGCTTTGCATATGTAAGTATGCAAATAGAGGCAACGTTTATTCTAATGTAAAGTGTATCTAATTCTCTCGTTTGATAAATAAATTCAGTAGATTACTCTCTTTTACGCCAACATTATGCGACAAAAAGCAAGTTACGTTTGTTCAATTATTTTAACGACTGGTCCCAATAATTGCAGATACATATTTAACATAAGCACCATATAAAATATGTCAAATATATAATGGGACCGGTCGTAACACTTCCAAGTAAAGTTGGTTTAATCTCATTCAGTGTTGAGATGCGTCTTAATTGATGTCTCTTACTAAAAATAAATACCTACATAGAACATTGAGTGACAGTAACTTTCACATAAATTATTTTTCATCTCTTTCTACTTTTATCAAAAATAATAACAATAGCATAACAATATGTCGCCTGCACAAAAATGTGTCATTCTTAAATTAAAATTCCAATCTAGTTGCTTAGTCGAAGACACTACACATTGCAAGCGAAACTTCCACAAAACAAACACTTCAAAACTTGTTAAAGGAACGTATAAAAAGTTACTTTGAACCGGTAAGGCTTGCTTCACACGTACTACGATCATATATTATATAACAACACATGTGAACAACGCAACCAAAACGGTGCCGGTGGGCCGTCTATAGCTTCTTAGAAAATTAATAGTCCAATTCATACGCAGTTCATTTTGTCGTCATTATCAACGGCGTACGTGATACCGACCACTACGCAGGCCGGCAGCCACCAGTGTCACTACAAACCAGCGACCGGCCACATCGCAAATACAACCTCATTTTGTAGATCACAATGTAACCGCAAGAAGCAGCAGGGGCAATATTACACAAAACTCAAACTCGACCGCATTCTGTGATGTTGTGGTGTGATTATGGTACGTGTGAATCAATCCTTATACTGAAGCAAATAGACATTGAAAATTCAAAGACAAAGAGCCTTTAAAAAGTTTATCGCAATATTGACAAAATTTCTTATTTTTTATGTAGATCATATTATGATTATGCAGCTGAATACCTTGTTGGTTATTCTTCTTGCTTTGGTTTGTCTTCGAATCAAATTCTGTGTTTGTTTGATTATTTTAATAAATTAATAAAATTTGCGACAACTTGAACAGCAGATGAAAAAGCTAGAAATGATTGCTCAGAGATAACCCTGAAAGTTGTATATAATTCCGCTTTAGATTTTTTATATATAGTTTGATCTATTAATTCGGCATCTTTAGAATAGTTTAAAACCTTCTGAACGCCGTGAAATTGATCTGCGAATATCAAATCTACAATTATTTCTAATCTCCTAATAAGACCCAGACCAATTTTTATATTCTTTCACAGTATTATAACATCCTTAACTCATCGTTCTAGAATCTAGATTATATTAAGTATACCAAGAAATTAAGATGAGTAATATTTCTACTTTACCAAAACCCGTGACTAAGGCTAACCGTTCCATACCGAAATGCCGGGATATTAAAAATACAATGTACCTTTAGAATACTATTTTAATAAAATAGATGAACATAATATCTGTTATATCTGGTTAGACTAGTAAGCGGATGCCTGAATAATAGGCATAAGCCTTCACTAATAATGCAAAGATGATGAAAATTATATATATATATATATATCATCATCATCATCATGCTCCTAGCGTCATCCCAGTTTCAATCTGGAGTTCTGAATATTAGCTTTTCCACAGAGCGACTGCCTGTCTGACCTCCGCAACCCGAAGGGATAGCGATATTCGATGGTTTAGACTAGTGTCAGTTTATTTAGAAGGTACTGACGCCCTGTAACGACTGTCAAAGATCTTCATGACAACAGGGACCGACGGCTTAACGTGCTCTCCGAGGCACGGGACAAGAGATAATTAACAATTCAATACGCACATAACTCCAGAAAATCATTGGTGCGCGCCGTGGATTCGAACCCCATACCCTCTGCATGTCAGTCTGTTGGTATCTCCACTTGGCTATCGCTGCCAATATATATATATATATATTCCGAAATATTATTTGTCTCATTTGTATTTTCGCCTCTTGCAGCCAGAATGGTGAACCCCTGTGAGCGTCGGTCTATAGCGTGCGTGCTGCTAGCCATCACCTCGGTGATGGCGGCGGCGTCGTACGACCGCGAGAGGCTAGAGATAGCCAAGCAGAGCTTGGAGGAGGTGCCTCTTACTGACGGGTAAGGGGTCAGATTTTTAGTCGATTAACGAACTGTCACTACACTGTTTCATACAAGAAGCAAATTATATATTTTTGAAGATACGACAGACTTGACAGAAAACTCTATATCGACCATCAGCATACTATAATGGCCTAACATGCTCACAATAATAATAATTGTGAGTCAATGCAAGGGACTCACAATAGGGTTGTTTCCAACTAGTCAAATCAAACACTTTTAATGAAATGTCAAAAACGAACTTTGCTACGGCGTTTGTATGAAATATGACCTAGTGACGTCATAGTTTTTTGCTGTCAAATAGAATACTTATTATCAATAAATTGTCGGTAAAAATTAAACAAAGTTTTAACATTAATTTTATTGATGAATGAAACTACTATTATTTTGACATAATTATTTCACTAGATAAAAATACTTCTATAATTTAATTCACTTACAGGAAACTTCCCTATTATTATAGTGACTTAAATAAGGAGAAACGAACGTTCAGCAGTGAAATGCGTAAGGCTGAATGATGATGATGATTGTGACTACCACAAGTTGACACTGCACCGGGTGTTGGTACGGGAACTCTTTGTGTAACCCAAAAATGGTTGTTTAGTGTCTGCATGTTATTGTTGCCTCTTGCGATACTGGATTTATTTTTAATACCGCCTATTTAGTCTTGTGCTCTTAACCAAAATATCAGTCGGATAGTTACAGCAGAAAAAGGACAATTGTTCAATAGTTTTGGGCCTCGCTCCAGTTACAACGTCAAGGTGGTGGTCTTGGTATAGCACCAAAGTTGTGCTCAGTTTAAATTTATATTTGGGAATAAAAACTATCCTCAACAATTATTCAGCAAAGAACAAGTAGAAAGACTATAATTATTTGGTACTGATCATACTCGCAGTTTCAGGCCTAGCTACAACTCCAGTAATAGAGCTAGTAGATAGGTCGCATTACGGTACATTCAGATTTCTTAGTTAATGCTTTTTAAACTCAACAGTTTCGGTGTAATCTTAAATCCGTAGAAGATTGTCGTTCACCGATCTAGTTATTGGATGAAAAGTATTTAATATTATCTACAGATTTAATTAATCTTAATATATAAAATCCTTGCGTTACTGACTGACTGACAGACACGCTACAGCCGAAACTATTGGGCGCAGGAAGCTGAAATTTGGCATGTATGTTTCTTGGGGACCGTAGGGGTGCACTAAGAAGGGATTTCCCGAAATTCCCACGGGATCGGCCAAAAAGGGTAAATTTAAAAAAATTGCAGGCGTAGCTGCTGGCGTCCTCTAGTTATTTATAAATTTGTATTATAAATTTGTATATTACTTATTGTATATACTCGTTATTGCTTCGTAACTAAAATCACTATTATTTTCTCTCGCACCCTCTGAACTAGAAATTTGTTGTCGGTTTCTATTCCACTATTTTGGTAGGTCTGCATTCAATCAACGAGTTAGCCCGTAAGAACCTTTTGATTTTCCTTAAATAATCGCATGCCTGCGAATAATATCTTACCTAGTTCTTGTATTTTTAATCTAAAATGCCCTTTTTTTGCTGTATGTTTCTAACTTATAATGCGAATAAAAGGATATTTTATAGCTGCCTAACTAAATTTTGTACTGATTTCGTTGATGATGAGTGATCGATTTGGCCTTTTTTTAAAACGATAAAAATGTTATGCAGAATAAATATGATTGATTTTTTGCTTCCATTTTTTTTGAGTTCTGTCAAAGAGAAAATTAGACAAATAGTATTTATGTTTACTTGCGCCCAACAGAATCACCAGCATTATCCATTAGTTGACTGTTCAAAGAAACCATCACGAAACTAAAACGAAATAAATCAAATATGCAAACAAGTATAATATTACCCCATAGCGAAACGAGTGGGAAAGGCGGCAAGGAGCAAATACATTGCTCTTTTTATTCGGACAGCCGAGGGAAGCTCCCTGATAAAATAATTTTTGTACGTCAATTGCCTAGTTTGACTCGAAATAAAAGATTGGATGTAGTTTATGAATTCGTACATGGTTCTCTACGGATGATAGCTATATAAATCAGACCTTGAGTAAACACGGGAGACTAGGGAAATATTGTCGTTTCAATCGCCCGATTTTATGTTTTACTTTCGGTGGCAGATGTGATAGAGATTTGGTTTTGTTGTGATTTGACTGTCCAGGAATGTAAATGTAAAGATTTCAAGTATATTTTTATCAAGTATTCAAACAATATGTTGTTTTGAGGTTTATCAGATTCTATGCTGACTTACAAATAAATATAAGCGTGTACGGAGACGTGAGCAGTGTAGGTCACACTTAGTAAACAGCACGTTAACAAGGAAATGAGTATAGCGAAACAGATTATCGACTGCTTAACGAGGCCATAACTCTGATTATAAATCTGCTTGCATACAAATTGAGTTTTAGAGTAAAGTTGAAGAAGGTCGAAAATCACTTTGCCGAACCACCACGATTGACAAAAAACTTTACTCCTACCAAATAATAATTACGGACACACATCTTAACCGTTTTTTTTTCCTCACGTACCCCGTGTGTCGGGGGGTCGGGTATCGCTGAAGCATGCCTCGCTACCCCCCGACGGGTATTGGCCCGCCAGATGGTCAGGCGGGCCCCGAACAAAACCCCCTTGGCGGCGGATGAAGGTGTTGGGCTTCGCCGCCAAAACACTCAGCGGCCGCAGAGGATAGGGAGGACGGCAACGCAACACCGCATCTCCTCTTCCTCTGCGGCCCCACCGCGACGCAACGATGGTGCGCCCCCATTTGATCGCGGGAGATAGGGCGCGCGGCAACGCAACACCGACACGCCTCTCCTCCCGCGACCACACCCGACTGCGAGGGACAGAAGAACTGTCCCTCGCACCCGCCCCTTTGGACGCATCCTGCGCGGGCCTCCGTCAAGCCCACGCGGAGCGTCCCCTCCTGGATCCCTCTTAGCTTCACCGCGGGTGACCAATCCACGGTTACTAAGCCCCTCCACCACGACAAGGTGGAGATCCCACGGGGGGGACACATCTTAACCCTAGATCACTAACCTTATTTTTCGACCCTTATTACTAACCTTCGCACTTTTGACTACGGTATTTAATAAAGGGGATAATGGGTTTTATTTGAATTAAACATGCATAAATTTTTATTTTTATTATAAATTTATTATATTCTTCTTATTATTTAATCAATTTACATAAACCAAATATATATTAAAAAATCAGCCTTACAAATGAGATCGTAGGTTTTATGACAAATTAACAATGGTAACATTTTAAAAGATTTTTTAAAGTATTATTTTAAAGTAAATGTAAAAAATAATTTTCAAATATTAGAAATAACGAATGAAATAAAGTAATGAAACAAAAATTTTGGTAAGAATCTATCAAGTTATACATTTGTGACAAACGTCAAGTTTGTGCTCCCCGCACTACGATTTATTACTCTGGGTGCAACTACTTTTAGTCATCCTTCGCTTTGCGGGCACAAGGCTTATATTTTCCTTTTTTAGGTAGGAGGTACATCAGTCGCATTATTTTCGCAAAGAAAATAAATAAACAAAACAAAAAAAAAAAACGCAAGAGTTCACCAACTAAATAAGACAAAATGTTACGTTAATACTAACCTTCGTCAATGTGACGACCCATGGTTGCTGGAACGGCGCTCACGGTGCCCCCCACTCAAAACACTACCGTCAGGCGGGGGGGCAACGGGTCGACTGAGATTATCTAAAGTGTGGAAGCAGTGCGATCGCGCGCGCAAAAGTTAGCACGATTTAAACAAACCCGCGTAGTCAAATTGACGAAGGTTAGTAATCTAGGGTTAATGTTGTTTGACGACCGGTTGGCGCAGCGGGAGTGCAAGCGACTGCTACGCCGCAGGTCGCGGGTTCGATTCCCGCTCAAGTCAAACATTTGTGCGCATGAACATGGATGTTTGTCTTGGTCTGGTTGTTTCTATGTATAATATGTATGTATATACAAAAAAAAATGTATTTTATTCATTATCTAGTACCCATAACACAAGCTCTGCTTAGTTTGGGACTAGATGGTGATGTGTGTATTAGGTAGAATATTTATATTTACTTATTTATTAAATAGGCATGCGATGTGTTTTGATAGTAAGTATTTGCTGTCATGCTACCACAAGTAGTATTCGAGAATAAGACTAAAGATAAGTAATAATCTGGTGACTGAAAAGAGTACATAGGTGAGTATCATTTCTTTTCTGATGTTCCCTAAGTATAGCTTACATTCAATTAAAGACATTCTAGTTTTTTAACTCTCCGTATAACTCCTTCTCCTCTGATCTTTCAAATCATTTCATTTGATTCCCTCCCCGAAACAGAATGATATCTATTGGTAATTATTATATCGACGTAGAATATCTATTTTATATTTATTTTATATATTGACAGAGTCGCAATAATATCGAAATCACCAAAACCCTTCAGTGAACAGACGGAAGCACGTTACTTCCACTATACGTATTTATTTATCTGAAAGCAGGCAACATGTTTATGGGCCAAATAAATAAATCATACATGATTTTCCTTCGCATCCTGATCTGAGACGAGTTTATACATTATGTATTTATATGTTTGTATCCTGTAATATATGTTTGCGTATTTCTTTAAGATTTTCGGGTAAACATATATTCTGTGTGACTGGGAGAGGAAAATGATGGGACAGATTTTATGTTGTTTTGTAAGGACTACGCGTTAAAGTGTTTGGTCTGCTTATTACTACGTTGGGCTGGTTAGACGGATCTTCTTGTATTGAAAAATCTATTTATTTTGGCTGAATTTGCTTAATGAAAACATATTCGGCTTATACAATGTAGATCTTTTGCCACCTTATTACAAAACATAGTCTTAATATAAAAGTTTTCACTAGTCATGAAAAGAAATGCGTACACGAAAACTAAGTACATAGTTGTGTAGTATCTGTTCTACAATAGAATATACTAATAGTGATAACGTATAACTCAAATTAGATTTTAGTAATTTTTAATTTCTTTTTATTACGTAATTCGTAGGCAAGTGAGCTGGTGCCTAATGGTGAGCAGTGATCTAGGCATTATAAGTGGCAGTACATAAGTGAGTTCTGAGTTGAACGTGTTTTATTGCAGGTGCATTTCAAATGCAATATGAAGGAAGCTCGTCCAAGTAACTGCATACCCGGTTGCCTGTCTTTTTGGTCGGTCGTGACACGTACTGTAACGGTTTTATATCTTTAAAACAGGTGTGCACCGACCAGCAACTGGGGCGGTCCAAAACATGAGGCTTTTGTACAAGTTAAGCTGGCTCAATGCATTTTGAAATGGCCTGATCTAGAAACGGGTCAATCAGTTTCTGGAATGCCGATCAAACGGAGGTGAAAGAGTTAAACCCATACAAAGAATCTTTGATGCATTGTGTTCACACGCGTTCCATAACGCGATCGTGTCCTCGTGAATTGATGTACACAGCAACGGCGTAGATCGCCTATCACCGTACGCACACGCGTAGCAACCACAACTAACTACGGAATTCAATATTCGAACTATAGATAGGTCTTTAGATTTTACATTCATTTGTGATATAAGCTCCATACGAAATATGTCAAACACGAATCTCGAATCTCAAAATCCATGTATGGATCGAATATTGAAAATGGCCGTAAGTAAACACAAACAAATGTATATCCCTACGCGGGACTGCCATACGTAACCAATCTAAAGCATATGCTTATCAAGCAATGAGTTTTGACATTTGTGTTAGACATAGCTGCATAGTAGCGATATTTTTAACTTTTTTGTAAATATGTGTTCATTAAATATTTTATACCTACCTACATATTTTAGAAGACGTTTTAAACTCAAATAGTCAGAAGGTCAATGATGATAAATTTAAATAAGTACATGGAAGCTATAGGTCCGGCCGGCTGATGCTGGTGTGCTAAAGTAAAGAAGATAAATGTATAAAGTAAAGTATGAAAGTTGTGCTTGATTAATATTATAGTTCTTCAACTATCAAGCTATATTTATTTCATAACTTCTTTTCAATTTTCTCTGTAATATCATATGACTAGGCAACTCGATACGAAAGTATCCGAAAGAACTTTAGTTATTGTAGTCTAACATTGATCTATTCTATCAGGAACATGTTTGGTTCCTTCTCAAAGAAAAGTGATTATCGCGGCCCGTACAATTCGTGCACAATGCCGAAGCGAAACTTAGCACTTTATAAAAACACTATGACAGTGTGGCGCTAGAGCGGTGTACATTAATCTAGCCGACGCCATATATTCACTAAAACAGCTCGCTCGGTGGAACTTTACAAGTTCATCGCAAGGGCTGTCGCGTAAAACCAAGACTTTCTGCTACGTAATTTGGAGATTGAAAATTTTACTAAATAGTGTAAAAATAATGTATCTAATCTTTTCACGATCAATTAGAAAACAAAATAATACAGAGTGAAGCTCAATCATCCGGGTACTCATATTTAATTTATCATGAACTAGA
Source organism: Euclidia mi (assembly GCA_944739405.2). NCBI lineage: Eukaryota > Metazoa > Arthropoda > Insecta > Lepidoptera > Erebidae > Euclidia > Euclidia mi. The sequence goes on from OX123199.2 coordinate 57,992,588, forward strand.
CGTCGCCAGCGGCTTCGCCACGTCCATTATAGATATAAACCTTCCTATTGAATCATTCTGTCTAAAAAAAAAACTCATTAAAATCCGTTGCGTAGTTTTTAAGATTTAAGCATAGGTACATAGGGACAGACAGACAGACAGAAGACAGACTTTGTTTTATACTATGTAGTGAAGAAGTAAGGTGGAGGAAATACAATATCTATGGTATCTACAGCTATGACGAATGAAGGAGAGAAAGAGTTCTGGAGCGAAAAATAAAAGTAATTTTGTTTGCATCAATATGATAATAGGTATATAACATTATTGCGTTACTGACCGGCTGATAGACAACGCACAGGCAGAACTACTGGCCATAAAAGCTGAAATGTTGCATGTGTGTATTGTGTGTTCCTTGGAGGGTGTAAGGGAGCACTAAAATAGGATTTCTGGCAATTTCCATCTTACGTAGGTAAAATAGTCCCATTCGCGGCGGCACATCTGCTTACGGGCGGAGCCATGGGTCAAGTATAGCTTTTAATATATGCTTAATAGGATTAACAAAATATCTTCTTGAAATAATACCAAGAATTTAACATAAATATTCAGTTTATAACAAGTTACAAATTAATCAATAAACACTTCGGCGTGCCGCCGGCGAAGAATTTAATATCTATTCTGCGCCCAACGCTATTAATTAACTTTATAGCTTCTGCAACTGTAGCTAGATTAGTACCAACTTGCATTATTCACTTGACATTTTCCGGCAAAATTGGTTGCCAAAGTGAAATTACTCTCTGCAGTCGTGGTCACAATAATTACCAATTTCAAATAATTATACTTCAATAACTATATTATCTGTCAGAAATTAAGTCTTAATTTGACCGATCGACCAACGATCTCTAGTGTTGTCACGTGTCGAATCGAACCCATCATAACACTCGGTGGAGTGTTAAGCAGAGTGGTTATATAGACTAGAAAGCGGACCGCGGGCTTCAAGGCCAAAATCTTGGATGCAGCGTTTATAAGAATAGAACGAATTTATTTTTTTAAACGGTTGGACCAAGGATCAAATAGGCATATTTAATAAACAACCCTTAGAAGACTGACTTAGAACTGGAAAGACGTTTGTATAACATTTGACACATGACAATTGCTTCCTGGTTTTACAAATAGTAATACTTTTTATTGCCACACCAACCCGGTGAAGTGAGCAAACACAATGTAGGCTAGATAATGAACAATCTATTTATATATTCGGAAGTGCATCGTTTGGCATCGCCGCAATGGTAATTATTCGTGGGGAGGCGATACTGTCGTAAGGAATTGGCAATTAGTGCATCTACAAATTATAGAGGTCCGTGCCAAGTCATGTGTTCATAACTGGGGCGGTACGCGTGCCAATATAGGGTGGATAAATAGACGTGCTATTGTAATTACGTATGGATATAGTCGCTTAGTGCGTTGGAATATGGCCCTTTAAGTTACGGAGGTATGGCGGCAGTCACTCTGTGGAAAGGCTTGTTCTATAAAATTTGGCTAGACTAGAAATCGGACTCCGGACTCGAATGGGATAATCCTCATAGAACGACGATGATGATTGTAACTCGTATGGGTAGAAGCTTAGTGCTATATGCACAACTACTATTCACTGCACATCTGGCTGAGTGGTCTTAGCGGGCGCCTTGCTGTGAGATCGATGCCGATGCGTATAAAATTATTTGTGTTGTCACCGATTGGATGGGTCGAAATTTGATGTGAAGCAGCAGTGCTACGATCTCTTTTTGGAGCTCTATATATTACAGCAGAGAACATTATATTTAAATTATGGCCTGACAACGTACAATATTTGTTACTGGGTACTACGTATGTTTCCCCTAAAACCTTTTTTATTAGCCGAATTCAGAGAAAGCCACAATTCAAAACTCAAGCTAGTTAGACATCCTTTAGTACTTAAAATATAAATTGTTATCAGTGAAATTTACCAAGTAACCTCAGTAAGAGTAAGTTGCACCCCTATCCGCAAAGTTAGTTCCTCAACTTTGGACCAAGTTCATAGTATATGAGTGATAAAGTAGAGCCAAGTTGGGATCAACTTGCCAACTGTATTCGGAAGGAAACAAAATATTTGCCGACGTTAATAAGTGTAGCTGTAGGTTGGAGGAGACCGGGGTAAGCGCAATCGACTATCTAAATAATAAGGCCAAGATTGGGTAGGTAATATATGCCGTAATGTTGAATGAGCATAGGATAATATATATATATATATATATTATAGCATAGGATAGTTGAAGTAAAATGTCATGTCATTATAACTTTGCCTCTTAATTTTCACAGGAAAACCATAGTACTAACATACTTTTGATGTTTCGGGTTAACTTAAGCAGAAATAATGTAAGCAACCTGCTTTTGCAATCACTTTATAGATATCAGAGGCATGATCAAATGATCAGCAGCCCTAATAAATATAATAAAGAAATACTCAAAAGGTAAAAAGACCTTTCATTGACTTTGATTTTATGTTTGTCATTAGCATTTCATATCGTACCAGTGTTAATTTTACCAAAGTATAGCCATCTATTCCGTCAATGTGTATTTACAACGGTAGCCAAGCCAGAGGGTTTAATAGTTGGCCAATAATTTCGGTTCGGGTGACAACAGATGCTGCCGGTTGTTAAATCGAATAAATAGTTGGTTGGCAAGTTTGTCGATGCGGTAGAGGAAGGACGTTTAGTTCTTACTGAGATTAGAGCTGTTTATGTCTTGTTTTAGGTAAGATGGGACTGAAAAGTGTGGTCATGTTTTAGGACTGTATGGCCTTTGGTTGTCATTTTTAATGACAAACGATGCAACAGTATTTGTGATGGCTGTGTATGTAATTCCTTTAAGAAATATCCATATCCATACTAAGTGTGTTTGTTTGCTTGTCCTGCCTTCACGTTCCAATGGATTCATGTTTTGGTATGATTTTTATGTGTGGAGCTAGTTAGGAGGTGGAGAGTGAGACTTGCTCGTCAGGGATCAAATAAAAATGAATGTGTATGGCTTTGAAGCAAAAGACAATCAATACACAATACTTCTAGCTTCAGAAGTTTAGGTTCTGCGGTAATACTAGCAGGAAAAGTGATTAATATCACAGTCAGGTGATAACTTGAGATTACCTACCGAGTACTTTTGAGGACGCCATATAACTAACATTAAATTACTTAAGCACCCAAGAATTGAAATTTTTCCAACAACAATTGGTAGCTATAAAGAGAGAGAGACTAGTCAACACTATAATTTAAAATTTATATTTTAAAATATCAAAACAAAGAGTAGGTAATGAATGCCATTTATTTGCTACAACGATTTCCTACTAATTACTCTGGAAGTACAGAACAAAAGACTGTGATTAAATACTCTAGTCGCGAGGGTGAGCACACAATGAAAATGTAGGGTGCACCGCAATTACACTCGTGGTTTTTCAGTGATTCGTTAATTGGTGTATATGTGTATGTAATAAATAGAGCTTGTTATTATTTATTTTTATCTGTATAAGACCATAATATGTATATAACACATACAATTTTACAACTAATCTCAAAAATAACTGAATAGATTTTGTCAATTTTTGCTCTCATGTTGCATTGTCCGTCACGATTGACTGGGAGTTTATTCTGTGTCGAGGGAACCTTTACAAACATCTGATCAACGTACAAATAGTACACCCAGACTCGTAACAACGATTTGTGTTTCACTCAGTGTTGTTTGTGGGAATTAAAGCCACAACGCTCGGTGCAGGACGAACAGACAGCTTAAACCTTTACGGCATACGTTCAGAAACATTACTGGTATGATGCTAGCAGCATAGCTTTTTTAAAGTTCGCTGGGAACATGTTAACTACGGGCACATTTAAAAGGCAATTGCATTTGACTGCATGTATTGCACAGTAACATAAGATAACGTCTTGTCACTGAGTGATATTAAGTAAATTCCATAGGACAATGATTACAGTAAACCATCTAAAGCAAAAGTCTTCCTTACACTCCTCTGAGTGTCCCTATCCCCTGTCAAGTTGGGTCAGTTGCTGTTAAAAGCTGTTCGACTTTTGTAAATCTTACTTAATCACAAAAACTACCAAGAAATTTAATTATGCAGATGTATTTTAAAATCGTATTACTCGCAATCACAGTTTGCTTACAGCGATAAAATTTACAAGGTGCGTTTAACCCTACTTATATCTTAGTTAAAGTAGAATCTTAGCCCAGCAGTGGGTCGTAATGGACTATTAAGGTCAGGTATCTTTACGTTTATGTTACGATTATGCAAATTTCACCACGGATGTGTTAATTTCAGGTTTAGTTTGCACCTTGTTTTGTGTGTTTAAACAACTTTCTGTGTCAAGGGTTTCGATTTTGGCCTACAAAAAGGGCAGCGAAGCAGTATTTTAGGAATGGGACAAAATATTTTTATTTCGAAATAAATAAAAATTAAATTAAGTATATCAAACAGAGAAACAGCTCAATAATTTATATCGTTCAAAGGTAGCTACAGCCATATAGCTTGTTAAGCAGAGTTCCATCCCCTCCCCCACTCCTGTGAGATCTCCACCTTGTCTGCTCAGAAACCACGGGTTGAATACCTACGGTGAAGCTAAGCGGGATCCCGGGAGTGGACGCTCCGCGTGGGCTTGGAGGGGGTCCTGCGCAGGATGCGTCCAAGGTGCGGGTGCGGGGGACAGTTCTGTCTATCCCTCGCAGTCGGGTGTGATCGCGGGAGTAGAGGCGTGTCGGTATTGCGTTGCCGCGCGCCCTATCTCCCGCGACCAAATGGGGGCGCACCATTCGATGCGATGCGGTGGGGCCGCAGATTAAGAGGAGATGCGGTGTTGTCAGGTTGCTGTCCTCGCTATCCTCTGCGTCCGTTTAAGTGCCTGTGGTCGGTGAGCGCTGGGCCTGCTCCCCCGCTCCCCATCCACCAAAAGGCAAGTGTGCAGCGTACTGTCAGCGCCGCCTCCCAAATCATAACGAGACGGGGCCCGCCAACACCAACGGCGGGCCTATCCCGGGCGGGGTCACGGAAAAGTACGCTATCCGCGAATCGCGTGACCCTGCCATTACACGGGACTCGTAGGGACACCGCGGTGGTTTTAGTGGGTATGCCCCGCCTTTAGCCTCCACACACCTCCTCCACCAGTCCCAAGCCCGGTCGATCACACTCTGGCCGGGTTGGCGTCGAGTTGATATGGCTCAGGAGAGTTTCCACCATAGTCAACTAAAAAAAAGGCAGAGTCCCAATGCACACTGTGACGACACTTAATTCTATTATTTATTTATTGACCACCCACTCGGTTCAGCGACTTTCTCGGCCGACAGCACATTTACTGACTCGCCACTGTACTCGTTAGGTGTAATCAACCCATTACGGTACGGCTAAGTGAATCGCTTTGTGCACCTCAAGGACAACGTTATGGGATTCGATATATCCGCCTAGTCATGACTATTTTTTTATATATGTACTGACGCACCACTCTTTTCTTTTTTTTTAAAGCAGACCTTGCCCTAAATCCCGTGTTGCAGAGGAATTAACAAGCATACAGCCAACAGACACAAATACCACCCAGAGGCGAAATAAAAATAAATTTATTTATAGTCTCACGCCTGTATCCCCGAAGGTGTAGGCAAATGTATCCCACGTAATAAGGGGCGAGCCTATTGCCGTTACCGGGCACATCACCCGACTCCGAGCTGCTACTGATTATTTGGAAAAACCCAGTAAAACTCTTGCCCGACCCGGGAATCAAACCCGGGACCTACGATCAGCAGTCGCATACGCTATCCACTGGACCACGGAGAAAAATTAAAATCACAAAAAATATTGTCTTGTGTAGCGATCAATTCCGCCCAAAACACTGGGCATTATTAAACGGCCACTTAAGCCACTACGCTTTAGGTGCAATCAACCCAGTGCCCGATTTCTTTCATTTATTTAGTCATGAGAACTTGATAACACTTATTCAGATCCAAAGATCAATGGTGTAAATGGCACACATTGGCAGCCATACTTGATAAATACACAACAACTTTCCCCAACAAAACGAACCGATCTCTAGGGAACGAAGTAAACTGGGCGAGCGAGCGATTTGATTTCAAGGGTCCGGCGAAAAATACTTGCCGTAATACAATTTGTTTCTGCCTTTTCTAATACGAAAATAAATGAACCGACACGGCGTAAACTTGAATTAGAAGATCTGTAATATAGTATTGTTAATCTTGAACTGTTTGGTTGTAGTTGTGTAGAATACTTCAATTGCTGAAGGCATTAAGTTTACGCAGGCTCGACACTTAACACTGTGTCGACTTGTGGGTGTGTTGCCTACACGAGATACTCGTAACACTAAGTATGATCCATTAATTGATGTCTCGATTCTGGGTGTTTTTTGTATCCGTTGGTTATGTTGGTAGGTAACTGTCCGCTAAGTTAGCGTGGACTTTTTATTTAAACTTATGTTATAAAGCTGAATAATTTGTTTGTTTAAACGTGATAATCTCTGAAACTCGGTTTCTAAAAATGTTTTTATAAAAGCCACATCCATGAGGTCTATGTAATCTAAATTCATCCTACGAGCTAAGAAGCTGAAAAAAATAAAATGATCTCGGGAGGTAAAGGCAGAGGTTAGCGATACGATACAAGGACCTTAATGGACGAGGTGTGTTCAGTGATACCACAGGACATGGATATTAAATAATACGACGATAATATTATCTCGCTATTAGCTTTGCGGGCGTGTAATAAGTTTTATTGGACGCCAGGACGGATATTTGTGACCAGTTTTCTTGTTTGTACAGGGTAATATATAGCGCTGTTGTTGACTTTAGGAAATAAGAAAAAAACGTTTGACAATGAATATTCAAACCAAAAAGTATTTGCCACACAAGTTTATTCCGCGTTCGAGCGTAGTGTCCGGAGGGACATCTCCAGCTCAGTGCCAAACGTGCGGTCAAACCATGCGCATTCACCGCTCTCTACTGTATACGCATTCTGTTCGGATATGTACTACGCCTTGACAGCTGGTGTCAACCACAGAGTACCTTTGTATATAGGAGGAGTCAACAATTGCGATGTTACAGGGAAAATGTTAGAGATATCCTGCTTGTAATCGAATTGCAATATGGCTTGGGATGCTTTGAATTCTCACAGACAGCTATTGGTTCTATAATAATTAAGATGTTATACACAAAATTACTTCCCTTGACAGAAATATCATAGCCGAGCTCAAGATACCGAAACTAGAAACATAAAATTTGGACAGAGGATTCGTTTTATGACTGAGGCACCCACTAAAGAATCATATTTAATATGCCACCCCTTAATGAGTAAACTAAAGTTTTAGGAGAGGCGAAAACGCCGGTGACTGCATGCTAGTAGGTACATATATTACTGCTACTGGTTAGCTCTTGGCAGTACCATTATAGCTGGTAGTGATATTTTCCGTCTACTCTCCAGACTCCCATTTATATCTTCATCAAAATCTAGTAGCTATAGTCACATATTAAATTAGACTTAAATCAGCGCGGAGTCCTTGACGCGGGATCAACATCTCATTTAGTGTCATTTAGTGCTCTCGGTAGCACTAAATGACACGGTCATCATTTCGAACGTCACTTTGACAGGCGTACGTGGACACGAGCGCCACCGGCTAGCGAAGATCAGTCACCCTATTTGCTCGTTATCTGGGAGTAACTATCTTTAGTCCTGGAATAGAATATAATGTGTTATTGCTTTTGATAACGGACGCTTTTTAAGGTATATTCTACTAGGAAATGAATAATTCACACGTATCTAAAAATAATGTTATATTCTAGTGAGGTATTTTACGTTGTCAGGTAAAGAGTATATTATTAGTAAAAAATACTTTTAATTCGGATGCTTCTAGTTTTTATGCCTTGCAGGGTCTGCTATAATCCAAATATAACCGCTGATAGCCTAGCGTGCTTAAGAACGCTTATTCAAACTACATAGACGAAGTCGTTTAATATAATAGCATTAGAACTTAAAACCGAAGGCATCGTGTAATACGAAATCGATACGAGCCATAACGAGGCTAAATCGACGTACATACGCCAGTGGGAACAACACGGGATTAGATATACTCTAGGGTTGCCAGACTGAAATATAAAAGCCAGACTGTTTGGTACTATCAAGCCGGATTTTTTTGGCTTGAGTCTCGATTAAGATTTGATTGTTATAGATTGGATGTTAGGCGCAATGGCTTATCTTGGCGAAGTCTAGCCGACTTTGCCAGTCGGCTAGTCAACACTAGCTCGATAGTTATTCGGAGCAACACTTTGATATAAGAATAGTTTTTCGAGTCTGGGTGTTGTTTGTTTTATCAGTGGGAATATTTATAGAGTGATCATGAGTAGTCCTTTATAACAAAAAACGAACCAAAAAGTAACACCCTGGGCTTGTTAGTTAAAACTAATGGCTGGCGTTCCAAATTTGCTACAAACAGATTTACGCGTTAGAAACTGTGCATGGCTGTTGACAGCATTTTTTTAAAGTTAGTTTATAAGCTCTAACATCCAGTCAAAAGTTAATATTCGCTTTTGATACTGACCTACAATTTTATATTCCAATAAAAATTATTTTTAAATAAAAACAAACCAACTTCAAAAAACACTAAGGAACTAAAAAACAAAAAATAATTGGTTTTGGAGCAAACATTTTTGGAGTCGGTGCCAAGCAAAGTATTTCTGATCTGACTATATATATATAAAACCTCTACACATTTTTATATAACTTTCGTTGTTGATAGAATAGGTAGTTTGTAATTTAGTAACTTTTTACGTAAGGGCTTGGCACCGAATTCAAAAATGTTTGCTCCAAAACCAATTATTTTTTGTTTTTTAGTTCCTTAGTGTTTTTTGAAGTTGGTTTGTTTTTATTTAAAAATAATTTTTATTTTTTGCTTTTTAGTGGTATACTAATAAAAAATAGTAATAGGTGGTACAAAGGATAGTGTAGGTGGTACATGATGGGGAAGCCTTCCTAACGTGCCTCAATTCTGAAATGTAGACCTGTACCTTTCTGGCAATTTCAAGAATTTTTTGTTTTCAATTAAATAGCCTAAACACGTTCGTTTCAGTTCCATTATCAGATCTCGGAAATCATCCAATACCAAAGACAAAACAAACGAGCCTAAACACAATGATATTGCGTTATTGTATTACAAAGATCCCATGGCCACCATCCTGCTCCATCATCAGAGTTTGGTAAACATTCAGCACTAAAGTCCATGTAAAGACGAATCCAAAGAGCCCAAACTCAATGGCATTGCGTCTTTGTATTACAAAGATGCCATGGCCACCTTCCTGCTCCATCGCAAGACCCTAGAAAACAACCAGTACCAAAGTCCATGTAAAGCCTAACAAACGACCCTAAACTCGATGATATTGGGTTACCTTCCAGCTCTATCATTGGACCATGGAAATCATCCAGCATCGAAGTTTATGCAAAGACGACTCAAACGAGCCCAAACTTGATGGGATTGCGTAATTGTATTACAAATATCCCATGGCTAACTTCCTGCTCCATCATCAGAGTTTGGTGAACATTCAGCACTAAAGTCCATGTAAAGACGAATCAACCGAGCCCAAGCTCAATGGGATTGCATCTTTGTATTACAAACATCCCATGGCAACCTTCCTGTTCCATCATCAGACCCTGCAAAACATCCAGTACCAAAGTCCATGTAAAGACGAATCAAACGACCTTAACCTCGATGAGATTGGGTTATTGTATCACAAAGATCTCTTGGTTACCTTCGAACTCTATCATCAGACCATGGAAATCATCTAGCATCAAAGTCCATGTAAAAGACGACTCAAACGAGCTCAAATTCGACGGCATTGGTTTTTTACGGTCAAATCGCTTCAAGTGTGCTTATAAAATTTGAAGAGTTCCTTCGATTTCTCAGGATTCCATGATCAGATCCTGACCTGATGATCATGGGACCAACTAGAAGGTATACTCTTTCAATCAAAACAAGAATTTTCTAAATCGGTCCAGGCGTCTTAGAGTAATCGGGGAACATACATAAAAAAAAAAAGATTCCGACGAATTGTAAACCTCCTTTTTTTGAAGTCGGTTAAAAATAGCTTATATTTCTTAGCCAAATTTTCCTGAATACAAAAAGACTCAAAAGGGCATTATGAATCCGTTGTTCACTTGCTAGTTCTGAGTTAGGAAATACTGACAAAAACTGGATAGCCACTTCACCGAATACAACCGTTGTTGACAAAGTTCGGTTTTATCTGAATATTGACAAACCTACGGAAGCTTGCTTTCGGATTACAAGTTTCGGTCACCGGTTTCCGTACACAGCACTTTTGCATCCTGGGATCAGTTTCACCACAGATGTGAGAAGTATCAGATATAGCGCATGCCAACTAAGTGTGGCACGTTGACAGCTATGTGTGCGTGACCTTTGGCGACTGGCACTGTACGGACACGCGCATCTATGTGTGTGTAAAGTTGCCAGATTATGAATAATCTCCCACTATTTTGCATATAGTTATGTAATATTCTTATATTCATTTGCGGTTTTGAAGAATTTACCATGGATTTAATTAATGCTTTTATAAATACATTTCTTAAATGTAGGTACCGAGTTAAGTTTTAACTACTTCGTAAATCTTAATATATAAAATCCTTGCGTTACTGACTGACTAACAGACACGCTACAGCCGAAACTATTGAGCGCAGGAAGCTGAAATTTGGCATGTATGTTCCTTAGGGACCGTAGGGGTGCACTAAGAAGGGATTTCCCGAAATTCCCACGGGATTGGCCAAAACGGGTAAATTATAAAAAATGCATGCGTAGCTGCTGGCGTCGATTAGTTGAGAAATAAATAGTATGTATGTACACACGGCACCAAGTCAAGTTAAACAGTTGCTGTACGATTTTGATTTTTATTCCCTACGCCATAAGAATGTATGTACACACGGCGCCAAGTCAAGCTAAAAAGTTGCTGTACGATTTTGATACTTATTCCCTACGCCATAAGTATGTATGTACACAGGGCGCCAAGTCAAGCTAAACAGTTGCTGTACGATTTTGATACTTATTCCCTACGCCATAAGTATGTATGCACACACGGCGCCAAGTCAAGCTAAACAGTTGCTGACTGCTGTACGATTTTGATACTTATTCCCTACGCCATAAGTATGTATGTAAACACGGCGCCAAGTCAAGCTAAACAGTTGCTGTACGATTTTGATACTTATTCCCTACGCCATAAGTATGTATGTACACACGGCACCAAGTCAAGCTAAACAGTTGCTGACTGCTGTACGATTTTGATACTTATTCCCTACGCCATTAGTATGTATGTACACAGGGCGCCAAGTCAAGCTAAACAGTTGCTGTACGATTTTGATACTTATTCCCTACGCCATAAGTATGTATGTAAACACGGCGCCAAGTCAAGCTAAACATTTGCTATACGATTTTGATACTTATTCTTTACGCCGTAAGAACGGTGCAAAGGTCAAAGTTTATAAGCTTGACGAGTAGCAGGGTGTACACGAATATTTGGATCGTTTGGGGATCGAACTCAAAACAATATTATGTAAGATATATACTAATGAAAATTGAAATTCTATTACTATACTTATGAGAAAGAACATATATCTACAATATACCTACTTTTATAATACGGAAATGTATTTTTCATTAACATGACAATCATTATCACAGAATCAATTGACAAGTGCATTTTCCCTAATTCAGGCAGAACGGCGTCGACAAAAACTGGCAACACTTACATATTTCTTGCACAAATACGAATTTTATCGAAATTAAATTAGGAAACAGTCAAATTATCAATACCTGTGAAAAGATATTCCATTTTCCTGTTTTTGTTTTTAGGAACAACTTTTACAGTGTTTAAGAATACAAGACGGCATTTTAAGAATTTAAAAGTTGACGTGATCGTGACGCGTGAACTGTACGATGCTTCGTAGCGCACTGAGACGAGTTTGTATTCGCTTTTTAATTTTGTATTTGCTTTAGTGGCCGCACGCAACTGTGCCGCGCGTTACATCTGATACTTCTCACATCTGTGAGTTTCACTATCATAAACGCTTTACTTTTTGTTCATAGGTATTATATCCTGAATAGAATCTGTGGAAGATTTTTGAACAATAATTTTTGCAAAGGTTACTTTTTTATAGACTTAAGCCTGTATCCGTGTGGTGACGGATTAAGAATACGGAATGTCATCACCCCATATCATCCCATGGGTGTCGTAAGAGCCGGCAGAGGGAGCATATTATGCAGAGAACAGCACTGTAAAAGAAGGAAAACTTGATACAAACCCTATACCAACCTGTTTGGCCAGCGTGGTATAGTAGGCCAATTCCTCCTTTCAAAGGAGAGGCCTAGTCCAGCAGTGGGCTGTTAAAGGCTGATGATGATGAAGCCTGTATCTCCGAAGGGGTAGGCAGACGTGTTGTGATACACCCACATTTCGCCATACTTTAGAGAATCGGTGGAAGATTTTAAACTATAATTTTTGCAAAGGTTACTTTTTTATGGACTTTAGCCTGTATCTCCGAAGGGGTAGGCAGAGGTGTTGTGATACACCCACATTTCGCCATGTCATGAATTTTAGGTCCCACGTAATAGGAGGCGAGCCTATTGCCGTTACCGGGCACATCGCCACTCTGTGCTGCTACTGAGAATTCGGACAAAATCAGAAACTCTTTTGCCCGACCCGGGAATTGAACCCGAGACCTCTGTTCAGCGGACGCATATGCTATGCACTGGACTAAAGAGGCAGTCAAAACCAAAAGTAATGACGTCAATAATTGAGGTTCATTTCACCATTCTGTGTTGTGGGGATGATCACCATATGGAACAAACACATTTATGATACACAAACGACTTTACAACTCTAGATGTTCAAATTCAAAGCTATTTTTTCAGGGCTTTCAAATTTGTCACCGAGCAGCATCTATAGGACGGCAAAATATTTGTATCATTAAATTTGTACATGTTCTTTATGGATGTCGTTTTGTTTTAGCCATGTAAAGTCCACCGTAATACATAAATTATTCCGAGCGCTCGTAGTCCGTTTAAAATAAACAAGTAAAAATGTGGTATTTTAGTTTTTATTCCTCATTAGTGTCTACCAGCATCCTAATTGTCTCTTTGTACAGCGCCAAACGGTTTTAAACTAAAAATAACTCTTTGCGAAAAGCGAATTTGAGGTCTCTTCAGCAGACGTAGACGGCTTAAAAATACGGATATGATATTCTATTATGTTACCCGTCTATGCTACGACAAAAAATATGTGAAACTCACACATTAAATATATACCACATCATTACACCAACATATTCATATAAAAACTGAAGCCTCAAAGTCTCATTTTAACCTTATCCACTGCCCATATCCCTTTCAAAGAGATACGATAGAACAAAGACTCCATACAGGTTTTAATTCAATTTACCGTAGAGGCTACATTTCTAAAATGAAAACTACGGGTCCCTATGCGTCTTGGGCAACCGAAAGCTTTGTGTAAAAATCAACACTGTTGAACAAATGCAGCTTTTAAACAGATTGCTTAGCGTGCATATTTTAAATAGCGCGCTGCTCTCCTAGGAATGTACGGATAGAGAATGATATTTTATTTTGCCGGGTTCTAAAAGATATGTGCATGTGGAATGTAATGAATAGTGATCGTAGCGGCCTGATACGTGTGTTATTTTGTGTTGGATATTGAACCGAAAGAAACTGTGCTTTAATATTTTAAATCCTTTGATCATCGTTATTATTTGTGGTACCGTTCCAAGTATTGTATTTAGGGCCCGTTTCCTGTCATGCGTATTTTCGTCCGCGCGCGGATCAGAGGGTCTAGTCCGAGTTTGCACTCGATCGTCACCATCGACGATAGCTAGTCGACGGGAACAATTTCCATACATTTTCTAAATGCGCCCCCTAGCGGTCTCTATCGATCGCAACACTCCGTTAGGTGGCGCTTTTGGAAAATGTATGGAAATTGTTCCCGGCGACAATTCTATCGTCGATCGTGACGATCGAGTGCAAACTCGGACTAGACCCTCTGGTCCGCATGCGGGTGATAACACGCCCCTGGCTACACGCAGGACAAAGATTTCGTTTGCCGCTGCAGTGTCGTGTGTGTCGCCAGTGACTAAACATTAAGATGAACATTAAAAGTAATTATTGCTTATATTAGTTTAAAAAAATAAAAATAATATAAAAACAATTCAGAGTTGAGAGCACTTCAACAAAACTTTCTGAGTATCAATTTTCGTTTCTTCATTTGCAATTATATGCGCACCTACTATGATCATGCGTGCGACCGGAGTCACAGTAAAACAAGACAGAAAGCAGAAGAACACAGGCCGCATCCGGATAGCACGCACGCAGGATGCGCGTCCGCAACCAAACCCCATTCCGCGCGCGTCATAGGAAAAACATGTATGAAATGTATGAAACTATAGGATGCGGGCAGCCTGCAAGCGGATCAGATCCGCGTGCGGACGATGATACGCTTGACAGGAAAAGGGACCTTATTAAGAACCTTAAAAGTCTAATCAGTTGCGAAAAAAGTGGCTCTCAAGTGACACATGCGACTGCTCGGATGGCGTGGTGGTTTTAGTGGCGTGCTCGCTGTCTTACACTGCGCTGTGTGTCCGGACTTTGTGATTTCTACTAATTGTAATATAGAGTATGTGTGTACTTTATATCTGTTAATTAAATGATTAAACTCCCACATAATACAGGGTTAAATCCTAGTGTTATTGTTCTCCCATATTATTATCCTAGAGGTCTTTACTACAAATGGTCTCACGTATATCCGATATCTAGCGCAGAAAGTAAATTTCTTCGACTCAACTTAAACAAGTTCACGTCATTTATAGACAAATTTGGATCGATGAACACTAACGAAGTGTGAGGGATACCTATTGACGGCCCGGCCGCAAACGAGGCTCTACTGCATAACATTATGATTGGCTCATTAGTGCTAGGTGAGATTGGCTTTCATTAGCGTGTGTAATATGCTTGCGTGATTCTATACGTATATCCGTTGTATTATTTTCGCCTCATTATGTCCTAGCGGTAACCTTCCGCCCGAGACATACCTAATGCAGCTCTAGGTTACTTTATCAAATCTAATCAGATTTGAAAAAAGAAATATTCCCTTTTTAATTATAGACTCACGCCTGTATCCACGAAGGGGTAGGTAGAGGTATTACACCCACATTTCGCCATGAATTTTTAGGTCCCACGTAATAGGGGGCGAGCCTATAGCCGTATCGGGCACATTACCAGACTCCGTGCTGCTACTGAGAATTTCCTAACGGAAAAACCCAACAACACTTTGCCCGACCCGGGAATCGAACCCAAGACCTCCCAATCTCACGCGCACATTTATGCCGCGAGACCAACGAGGCAGTCAAAAATAATCTTTATACAAAGAAATTGGTGTTTTTGTCTCAGCAGTCCAAATGATAGCATATTCTTTAGTTTAGACTACTTTAGACTTTGTAGCTCAGAGGCGTATTTTAGCTGAATCCGATTTGACTATGATCTTAATTGCTTTTTTACCAAGCAATGGGCGCCTCATCTCTGTAATATGAAGAAATAGCATATTTTATCATTTAGATCAATTTTAGGACACTTGAGAGTGTCTTTGTAACGACTGACATAGAAACTGACGACGGTTTTACACGTTTCTTGCACTATCCGTGCTTTGGTTAGTACTTTTACGGGACACGGAAGTTTGTAACTTTTTGAGACCGGCCTTCCTTCCGTCTCTTTTTATTTCCAAAAAAACATTAACTATAGTTTTCTTTTCTAACGCTCAAGTCCCTCGATCTTTAAGTATCTGCCGCTGGCAAATGCATTACAATTTTTACTAATATAATTATGCAGTATAAACTTCTAAGCCACACAGACCCAAAGCATAGTTTAAAATTAAATGAAAGCTTAGTTGAACTACTTCCAGGCAGAAGAAGCTGGTACGATCATGTTGAATTCCAAACACGAACTTTTGTAAATCTGTCTGCGAAGTTGGTGTCACCAAAAAGCTTTCAAGACAAGATCTTGCGCCAAACAGGTTGAAGTGAACTAGGTACTCTAATTACTTAGTATTATGGAATTTACACGCTAAGTTTGAGTTCCATCTATAGAGAACAATGTACTCGCAGCTACAAAGTAACTATGTAATGGAATCTAAGCTAACTAGTTTAACCATCTTCCAAGGGTCGTAGCGTAATGAAAATTGGCAGTTTTATGTAGTTCTGATGACAATATAATAATATGGTACTGTCGAACTGATCTGATGATGGAGCCAGAAGACATGAACTGGAACTTCATGATGGAAAAAATTATTTTTAAATAAAAACAAACCAACTTCAAAAAACACTAAGGAACTAAAAAACAAAAAATAATTGGTTTTGGAGCAAACATTTTTGGAGTCGGTGCCAAGCAAAGTATTTCTGATCTGACTATATATATATAAAACCTCTACACATTTTTATATAACTTTCGTTGTTGATAGAATAGGTAGTTTGTAATTTAGTAACTTTTTACGTAAGGGCTTGGCACCGAATTCAAAAATGTTTGCTCCAAAACCAATTATTTTTTGTTTTTTAGTTCCTTAGTGTTTTTTGAAGTTGGTTTGTTTTTATTTAAAAATAATTTTTATTTTTTGCTTTTTAGTGGTATACTAATAAAAAATAGTAATAGGTGGTACATAGGATAGTGTAGGTGGTATATGATGGGGAAGCCTTCCTAACGTGCCTCAATTCTGAAATGTAGACCTGTACCTTTCTGGCAATTTCAAGAATTTTTTGTTTTCAATTAAATAGCCTAAACACGTTCGTTTCAGTTCCATTATCAGATCTCGGAAATCATCCAATACCAAAGACAAAACAAACGAGCCTAAACACAATGATATTGCGTTATTGTATTACAAAGATCCCATGGCCACCTTCCTGCTCCATCATCAGAGTTTGGTAAACATTCAGCACTAAAGTCCATGTAAAGACGAATCCAAAGAGCCCAAACTCAATGGCATTGCGTCTTTGTATTACAAAGATGCCATGGCCACCTTCCTGCTCCATCGCGAGACCCTAGAAAACAACCAGTACCAAAGTCCATGTAAAGCCTAACAAACGACCCTAAACTCGATGATATTGGGTTACCTTCCAGCTCTATCATTGGACCATGGAAATCATCCAGCATCGAAGTTTATGCAAAGACGACTCAAACGAGCCCAAACTTGATGGGATTGCGTAATTGTATTACAAATATCCCATGGCTAACTTCCTGCTCCATCATCAGAGTTTGGTGAACATTCAGCACTAAAGTCCATGTAAAGACGAATCAACCGAGCCCAAGCTCAATGGGATTGCATCTTTGTATTACAAACATCCCATGGCAACCTTCCTGTTCCATCATCAGACCCTGCAAAACATCCAGTACCAAAGTCCATGTAAAGACGAATCAAACGACCTTAACCTCGATGAGATTGGGTTATTGTATCACAAAGATCTCTTGGTTACCTTCGAACTCTATCATCAGACCATGGAAATCATCTAGCATCAAAGTCCATGTAAAAGACGACTCAAACGAGCTCAAATTCGACGGCATTGGTTTTTTACGGTCAAATCGCTTCAAGTGTGCTTATAAAATTTGAAGAGTTCCTTCGATTTCTCAGGATTCCATGATCAGATCCTGACCTGATGATCATGGGACCAACTAGAAGGTATACTCTTTCAATCAAAACAAGAATTTTCTAAATCGGTCCAGGCGTCTTAGAGTAATCGGGGAACATACATAAAAAAAAAAAGATTCCGACGAATTGTAAACCTCCTTTTTTTGAAGTCGGTTAAAAATCGTATCATATCTGTTTTGAATTTCTTAGAAAAGTCTTGTAATGCTTTGGCCACGATTAGTTTTCAAGGTCAGACGATGAAGCCGGACGATAGGCAGGTGTGTGAGTGCCTACTCTTATGTATGGTAGTGAAAGTTGGGTATAGCGGAAGAGACTTGAAAGTAGAATAAATGCTGTAGAAATGAAAGCACTGAGAAGTATGTGTGGTGTATCTTTGACTGACAGAGTAAAGAATTGTGTGATAAGAGAGTGTTGTGGGGTAAAAGAAGATGTAATGCCAAGCATCGAAAAATGTTATGTTTGTTTGGGCACATGGAGAGGATGGATGACGAAAGAATGACAAAGAAAATATATAAAGCAAGTGTGAATGGGACAGGATGAAGGGGAAGACCTAGGCGGACGTTCTCTGACCAGATTGGAGACATCCTTAAAAAAGGACAGGTTAGAAGTACCCTAAACAGAAGAGCATGCATGAGAAACTTGATGGGGGTGAATGAAGCAAGAGAGGTATGTCAGGATCGTTGCAAATGGCGTTCTGTAGTCTCTGCCTACCCCTCCGGGAAACAGGCGTGAACCTATGTATGTATGGATGTTATATATTATAGACCACGCAGTGGTGTAGTTAGTGTCCCGTACTTTTGCGGCTGGACAGGCGTATGTGGCCCTGAGTAGAGTAAAATCAATTAGTGATCTCCTGATTGAAGAGCTAGATTGTTATAAGCTGACAGATAAATCACCATGAAATACAGACGCGCGCAGGCGGAGATGGAGAGGATGCGGGCTCATTCGCCTACTTAAAATAAATGTATAAATGTTAAAAATATTTCGTTATCAAAGACCAAAAAGTATAAAATAAATAGTAGTTTAAAACACTAGAAAAACACGCTTTTATAAATGCACGTAAAAACAAAAAATTAATTATGGATCGTCCAAGTTCCTCTCCGTGGGATCTCCACCTTGTCGGGGGGGGGGGGGGGCTCAGTAACCGTGGGTTTGAGGTACAACACCCGCGGTGAAGCTAAGCGGGATCCCGGGAGGGGGGACGCTCCAAGTGGGCTTGCGTGAGGCCTGCGTAGGATGCGGCCCAAGGTGCGGGTGCGGGGCCAGTTCTGTCTGTCCCACGCAGTCGGGTGCGGTCGCGGGAGGAGGGGCCACACAGGGATTGCCATCCCTGTGTGGTATACTCATCATGTATAGTTACCGATTACTTGGTAATATTGGATAAACTTGTAAGATAATAATGATTATTATCTTACAAGCAGAGCAATTAGTAAGTACGGGCTTCTGGTTGCAAATATTAACGAGGCGACCAAGATAAGAAATTTATAAATACGGCTCATAAATGTAGAAGCAAAAGTTCTGTAAAAGTGTGGCTGAGCAGCCAATTATAAAGCGATTTAAGAGCATAATAATTATCAATTGTTTTATTCTTATTCTAACACTAGCTGTGCCCGCGACTTCGTTCGCGTAAATGTTGGAATTTAATTAGCATGATATTTATGCCAAGAGTATATTATATTTATAACTTTTATATGTATATTATATACCTAATATATTATATCTTTAGAGCATTTCTTTATACACAACATTAACTGTTTTACCACCTTCACGTAGAACATACATACATACATACATAGACTCACGCCTGTTTCCCGGAGGGATAGGCAGAGACCACGGAACGCCATTTGCAACGATCCTGACATACCTCTCTTGCTTCATTCACTCCCATCAAGTTTCTCATGCATGCTCTTCTGTTTAGGGTACTTCTGACCTGTCCTTTTTTTAGGATGTCTCCAATCTGATCACAGAACGTCCGCCTAGGTCTTCCTCTTGGTCCTGTCCCATTCACACTTGCCTTATATATCTTCTTTGTCAGTCTTTCGTCATCCATTCTCTCCATGTAGCCAAACCATCTTAACATGCCTTTCTCGATGCTTGTCACTACATCTTCTTTTACCGCACATCACTTTCGTATCACACAATTCTTTACTCTGTCGGTCATAAACACACCACACATACTTCTCAGTGCTCTCATTTCTACAGCATTTATTCTACTTTCATGACTCTTCTGCCATACCCAATCTTCACTACCATAAATAGAACATGTAAATTATTTTGACCGATCATGTGAAAAACAACATGTTCGGATGTCGATTCCAGCTGTTTCAAGTGTCTGTCCCTGCGATTTATTTAGAAAATACACACAGGACTACGACTATCCAGCCCTGCCGAAAGTAAGATAGCCCCGTTGAGTAATTCAAGAGGTATCTGAATTCAGGGCTCAGTCTCCCGCTCAGAGATTCCCACGTACGTGACGTGAGGAGTGGAAAATTGGTAATAATGAAACACATGTATAAGAACAGAACACGAACGAACGAAAAATCAAAGAAACACGATAACATTCAACAATCATAAACTCTTAAGTAACGTCAAATACCCAATCCAAGTATTCCAACGACGACGAAAGCAAATTATCCGAGAACCTGATCAATCATCGGAGAATTTTAGCACCGCCAATCAGAAAATGACGTTATTTCAACGCCATCTATGTTTACATATACAAACCAACCGAGATAGAAAATGATAATTATGGACAAATCGACAATTTATTGAAAAAAGGATCTATCGTCATTGTATTTATCATTTAAAATAGACAATATTGAAATTATTATATAACTATTATATAAACATAATAATTTGAAATACATGAGATTGACCGTTTAAATTAAGTGGACATTGTAATAAATTTTGACACAGAGACTTTTTGTTTATGAAAGTGCCGAATATTATACTCTATTATTTTTAATAACAGAAAGATACCCGACACATAATTATTGTCTTTTTTGCAAGAAACATTTATTTTGCTAGAAAATTATTTGAAAATAGTGACATCTATCGGTCAGTAAGTAGCCATAAAACACTTTGAAGGTTCCTATTTAGACTTACTATACTTTTACTAACAAACTTATAATGATCATAGATGGCACCATATATATAACCAGTTTTGGATGATCCCTGTTTTGTTTGTGACTACGTACAAAGGAGAGGTCAAGCTGTACACCGAAAACCACTCAACCGATTGTGAAGTAACATATACTATTTTATAGGTTTGAGTATCCTTTGTACATGAGTGTAAGTTTTATTGAAAACAATTTCGCCATTTAAGAGATCTTTAGCAATATAGGGAAAGACAGACAGACAGACAGACATAAATTCTAAAATACATCGGGTATTGCTTTTTAGCATTTTCCTAGATTTTTTAGCTAATTTTCGTCAAAATATCTTTAATGTACAGACATTTTCACCTCTACAGTTTTATTATAGTATAGATAATCATGTGCTTTATAATATACGTGACAAAGACCGTAGCAAGTCGGTCGCAACGTCGACATATCCGAGGTACTTAAACCCTAAATATCTTACTTTTGACGATTAAGATGCTATGCCCGCTAAATGAACTTGTAAAAGGCTTCGTTTAAGTACAAAATTGTAAAGAAATTTTAATAGATCAGTGTTATAAATAACACAAGTGCTTAATCTGTATTCGAGTTGGAAACCATCAGCTCAGACACATATTTTCCAAGGAGGCACATTACTCGCTCAAAGACACTGGGTTTGAGATGTTACTAAGCTTTACCTAGATATGTAGCCCAATATTGCCAAAATACTTTTTTTGCCAATACTGGGTTTATGAATGGTTTTGATTCTCGATCAAATCAAAGGGATGCATTCCTTGATAGTGCCTGCATTGAGAATTTTGAATTTGACGAAAATTGAATCGAGGGATTTGCTTGAATAAACCTTTGAGGTACGCCTGCACATTTGATGAATAAACTCCTCTGCAACTAAGACATCATTACAACCGAAATTAAAATGTTCTACAGCAGTTTACGAAAATGGTGCTTTTCGTAGTGCAGGTGAACATTAATGATAGCTTCGTAAAGAACGTTGTAGTTAACTTAAGTAATTAGTGCTGGCAATGTACTCTTTAATTTATTTTTAAAGAGTCAAGTACTGGCGGACTTAGTTATCCAACATTGTTTTGTGTTGCCTCCAGCGTTAAATTCTTAAAGTAATGGAGATCGAGACTTTTATGTAGTTTTAGGTGTAAATTCTAGAAGTGGAGGCAAGTGCGAGTTTGACTTGCGCACTGAGAGTTCCGTACACATTTTTATGTTTATTCTTAGTAAAGTATTGTGAATTGAGCTTGTTTTTATCGAGTCAACGTTCTCATGGAGACTGACTGAGTAAACGGGTTTTTATTGCCTTTTCCACGGGCATGACGCTTGAAACGGGTACCACGTACATAAACTAACATATATATTTTGAAGGGGAAGGGAGAGACGTAATCTCCCACCCACATTTCTCAATGCTATGCGTTTTTAGGTCGCTCGTAATAGGGGGCAAGCCTGTTACTATTACCGGGCATTTTGCCTGACTCCGTGCTGATACTGACAATCCGGAAAAAATACCGTAAACTTTTGACCCAGGGATCGAACCCAGAAATCAGCAGACGCATACGCTTTTCACTGGACCACTGGGACAGTAGGGGCTAAGGAACTAATAAAATGCTTTCTATAGCTCATATCCGGTTCCACATGCGTGGTGTAGGTAGGTAGGATATATTTGACAGATAATCAGCTTCTTATCATTTACATCTAACATGACTACTAACTCACTAAAGACTGGATGATATCATCAGGCACATTCTTCATATGGTTGCAGAGGCTGTAGACCGAGGAGTGGCTGAAGATGACGGGAGCCCTGGAGATCTTGATAGCGGCCCTGGTGGTGTTATCACCAACGTGGGACAGGTCCACCACCATGCCGAGGCGATTCATCTCCCGGACCACTTTCTGTTGACAATAGAGACTTTGCTTGAAGTCTGTTGAATAGTTTGAGGAACGCAAAGCAGAAGACATTTAGTTGGATGATTTCCATTGAAGTTATGTACCAGTTAATAGGACGACATGTAATATATTTTTATTATAGAAAGAAAACCTCTCATAGTGAGAAGAGGCCCGTGCCCAGCAGTGGGACAGTACCTATATATACAGGGCTGATGATGATGATAGAAAGAAATGCCTCTTCACATAATTAGAAGGGTTGTGAGCAACAGTGGGACAGTTTATAAACAAGCCAGATGTAAATTGTAAGAAAATGTTAACAGTTTATGTTGTGAATGAGAATACTGAGCTTAGAAACACTAAAAAAAGGAGTGATATCTGCGATTTTGTTTCATGTTCCAAAATTCTTTTTGTTTTACCAAATATATTATCATGGGAATGTTTAACGTTATCAATTAAGAACCCCTTTCAAAAGCATAGGCGTCGGAGCCAAATAAATTAATTTAATTAAACTGTGGACCTGAATATTTCTCAGAATAATGCTTTCTCGCAGTTAACTTGGGCACTTGTACAAATTTAAAAATCGCGGTACAAATTATTATGAGCGCGGGGCTTTTGTCCGCATTTTGTTCGCGAAGATTTTTTTACTAAGAATGTAATCATTATCATCATCACCCCAGCATTATCCCGGTTGCTTCCAAGACTGACACGCCTTAGAGCCCGAAGTCCGCTTACTGATCTAACCAGATTTGACAGAATTAATATGAATAATGAAATATCTAATATTAATTGTTAATACGAACCAAATGCATTATAATGTATTTTAAAATGAAGTGCAAACTTGTGTATTTGATTGATACTGACTTTATTTCAGGTTTCAGTTGAAAATCAGCATCTGGCTTTGTGATTTGGCTTCCCTTAATACTTATTACGTTTTCGTAGAAGACATTCATATACTAATAGAGCTCTGATGAAGTTGATGATGAAAATTGAGTTATCCAAGGATATAATATAAATATATATAAAAATGAAAGTTCACTCATCATGAAATCGCGAAAACCGCTGGACGTATAAAGATGCAATTTGTCAGCGAAGTAGTTTATTATACATCGTAGGCGCCAGCTAAGAATGGTTTTTGCGAAAGCGCTGGATTAACAGGATCTAAGGGCCCTTGCTAGTTTCTATGAAGGTAAGATATAAGGTCAGCCTAGAGAAGTCCACTGCTGGACATAGCCCATCCCCACACAGACTGATTTTGAGCCGCCCGCATCCAACCCCTTCCCGCGATCTTCACCAGATCGTCGGACATGATGAAGATATAATGTAATTATATCCGCTAGCGAAGCAACGGGTAACAGCTAGTATTATTCTCTGCTTATTAATAAAATGTGCAAAATTGTAGTCTCCACTACAGTATGCCTCCATCAATATAATTATATGCTAAACCGTTTAGCCGCAATTCCAGCGCGTCTAAATACCTACATTATATTGCTTGTAGCTATATGCACACATGTAAACTGACGAACTTACGATACCTGTCTGTCTTTCTCTCCACAATGAGTGACTTTGAAAGGATCAATGTCATCGTCAACGTCCTCAAGGTTGCATTTAAGACTAGAAGCCGTGCAACCCGTAGTGTGCTTTCTAGTCCACACAGATATATCTGAATTAATATGTGTTTTCAAACTCTGCGACTGGTTGGGATGGCATTCCTACGAACATTATTAAAGCCACGCATACAACTCTCGTGCCTATTATCACTCACGTCTGTAATCTTTCCATTTCTTGCGGTACTTCCCAATAGTTTTCAAAAAGGCTATAGGTCACCCAATTCTTAAGTTTGGCCACAAAGAAGACTTAAATAACTATAGACCTATCTCTGTTCTTTCTGCTCTTTCTCAGATTTTAGAGCGCGTCTTGAATAAGATTTTACTGAGCTTCCTGGCAATTAATAATGTATTATCTTGCAATCAGTTTGGTTTTCGAAAGGGAAGAAGTACTGAAGATGCTCTAATAACTCTGTCTGAAATCGTCGCTAGGATCCTTGATAGTAGGCGAAAGAGCTTAGGTGTTTTCCTAGATTTAAGTAAGGCTTTTGATACTGTCTCGACTTCAACCTTACTAATAAAGATGGAAGGAATTGGAATCCGAGGAATAGTTCTTGAAATTTTTTAGGGATTACTTGACGCACCGAACTCAAGTGACAAAAAACGGGCAACATGAGCGTACTGAGCTTCCAATTACATACGGTGTGCCGCAGAGAAGTATTTTAGGGCCCACTCTCTTCCTTATCTACATCAATGATCTCTGTAACCTGCCTGTACAAAACTGTAAAGTGATTACGTATGCAGATGATACTTGTCTTCTGGTTGAAGGAAGAGATTGGGTCCAAAGCTATAAACATGCCGAGGTAGCTTTATCAAATGTAATGGCATGGTTAAACAAAATTTACTTTCGCTAAACCTCAGTAAAACAACTTATATGCCTTTTGCCATAAAGTCTAATTTGTTACCTTCACCTTCTCTGAATATTAAAGCCCATTTATGTGATCGTGCTTCTCCCTGTAACTGCATCCCCATAAGTAAGTCAAGCAGTGTTAAATATTTAGGTGTATATATCGACCAACATCTGAACTGGCATAAACACTTTGACACACTCTCCAATAGGACACGCAAACTTATTTATGTCTTCAAAAAATTACGAAGATGTGCTGACATGGAAACGTTAAAATTAGTGTACCTTGCTCTCTGCCAATCGATCCTAACTGACTGTATTCCCGCCTGGGGCGTAGCCGCTGAATGCTATTTTATGACTCGAACGTCCACAAAGAATGGTCCTTAAAGTAATTTTTTCACGGCCACTTAGATACCCCACGATTCAACTATATGCGGAATCGAACACACACACACACACACACACACACACGCGCGCACACACACACACAATGAGATTCGAGATCTGTGAGGCTTTGTATCAATCAGAAGGTAACACTGGCTTTTAAGATACAGGTACATACCTAGTTTAGAAGTCAGGGTCTCTAGCTTGTAAATCTGTACCATAAGCCATATATCTGTACTTAGATTAAGAAGTGTAATTCTTATGGAGTAAATAAACTTTATTATTATTAAATATTATTATTATTCATTAGCTTGTGCACAGAGCCAGTGTCGTCTGTTCTACACAACCCGAAAGGTTTTAACTACCTATCCCGTCCCATCGTACTACCTACATATATCTATATCCGTGAAACCGACGTCCGACGGCTTAAAGTGCTCTCCAAGGCGGCTTATGTTTGGACAGGTATGCCATAATATATCTATCAAATACAATAGCCAATGTGCAAACACTTTCACTGTCAATTTTGCGCAATTTATCGACCAAACTCCATGCATACAAGCTTTTACATGCATAATATTGTTACCATCAGTATAAAATATAATTATACTCTTCAAAAATATGAAATATTGTCAACCAAAAACGCGTCGTATTTTACACGATGGTTTATTATTGCGGGACAACGGCGATTTATTTTACTGGCCATATCAAACGACTTTATGTAATTCTGCTCAGTTAACTGGTTTTGTAAATTTTTGTCTGTCTATCGTAAATTTTGCGTTGAAATTTTTCTACAGCACGTCATGGCCCCTTGTTGGATTTTATGGAGACATTTTATGGAGATATGATTGCCTTAAAATAATATTCTTATTAGTTTAATATTACTTCATCTATTACTGATTTAAAAGTTTATTAAGTATATTATATAAGTGTATTCTTAAACAACCAAAAAAGGACTGTGTTGAGCCGGTAGTTTTTATTGGTGTAAAGGTACGTTTAGCTCCACCATAAGGAAGCTAGAATAACAGACATAAACACGTGTTTGGTTCGTTCCGAGACAAATATTTGTCCTGTTCGGGACCACTTGTGTGTGAGTGTGACATGGATTTTACGCGTGGCGATATTTAGGCAACAGCTAGTTTTAGGGACGTACCATTGATTGAATTATTCAATATTTATCGCATGATACTTATCGTTAATCGAGTTCATCGTCGATTTCATTTTACGCGGAAATATTAAACAATAATGTTTTGAAGAATCCACTAGACCAGAAGATAAGGTTTAATTAATAACGAAAGGTTTAAGTATGATAAGGTGAAGGGTATTTATAAATTGAAAATCTTGATGATTAAAAAGTGGCCCGTCTTTGCACATGCTTTAAACACACACAACATAATAATAATGATAATAGCCTTTTATTCAGATCAGAGTAAATTGTAAGTAAATATTTGTAAGTTAAATATAACTTACAAATATTAACTTACAATTTACTTTTATTAAAAAAATTAAAAAACTTATCTTAGTGTACATTTCTCTTAAGTTTCTGTAGATCTGTTTGCCAATCGGCAAGGGCCTGTCAGACTACAAATCTATCCAGTAATAACAAATATTTTTTAGATTTTGTTGGTCAGATTGACAAAAAAATATTCATGATTTCTAAAATCTTAAATTTGGTATTTTATGATCACGCAGTGTGTGATGCTGCCGACGGACAAGGATATAAAATGAAATCAGTTTTGTTGTAAGATTGTATTTTATACAGAAATTCAACCTGTCAATTCAAAAATGACATCAAATAGCTTGTTATATTCGTATTACACGTATAATAATTAGAGATGATTGGATAAGTAGAAGTTCTTTGAAGAAGAACTTTGGGCAGTTGCTTTTTCAGAAGCATATCAGAGATTGCCTAGTGCAGACAAACAAATTGCTACGCAGAGGTTCGACGTGTGGACGTTCGGCGCGTGCCAATGACTTTATAACTTGCTAAGTGGTAAAGGAAAACATCGTGAAAAAACATGTGAGATCTTACAACCCGTAGATGACTAACGTGGCGGACTGTCTGCTCACCTTTCTCGAGAAAAGTAGGTGCCCAGCAATGGAACACTTTAAACACGACTGATATTATTCTATAACACAACACTATCTAACTCTATAAATACGGTAACATAACAACATGTTTATGTCATTTAATACAGTTTTGCGGTTCTGATGCGTTTGACTAAACATTGTAATAAGGCGGGTAATGTAATCATTACCCGCCTTATTACAATGTTCAGTAATACCTACGGTGGTGCTAATGCACCACCGTAGGTATTACTGAATACAAATGTTATTTGTAACCACTAAATACAAAATGGATGCAAATTTGCTTAACTTGCTAAATAGATGCTTAATTTATTCTAGTTTCTGATATCTATTTTTGACTTATGTCGATTCGAATAATTTAATAGTGCAATAATTTTATTTCAAGTTGTAAGTAAAACAATGATTTTAAGAGAGTGATTACTACTTTGTTAGTAGCACTCATAGCGAGACTTGGCTTGCCGTTCGTAACAGATCGGCAAAGTTAAGCAACGCTTGCATAGGTCACCACTTGGATAGGTGACCGTGTGTGGCATTAC
Organism: Euclidia mi; assembly: GCA_944739405.2. Classification (NCBI taxonomy): domain Eukaryota; kingdom Metazoa; phylum Arthropoda; class Insecta; order Lepidoptera; family Erebidae; genus Euclidia; species Euclidia mi. Next base: position 58,020,786 of record OX123199.2, read on the forward strand.
ATCTGAGCGCTACCGTGCTTCGGAGGGCACGTAAAGCTGTCGGTCAGAAATCTCCGACACCAGAGTTGGCCACACACGCACGCGAAAAACAAACAAACTTTAATTCAGGATACAGGACAGCGATAGCCTAGTGGAGATACCAACTGACTGCTATACAGAGGGTATCGGGTCTGAACTATTGAAACTCATGGCGAGCAACCACTTGCTTTTCGAACTTATGTACGTTTTAAATTGTTAATTATTGCTTGCCCCGTGCCCCTAAGAGCACGTTGAGCCGCCGGTCGCAGCAGCCATGAAGATCTTGGAAAGCCTTTGAGGCGTCAGATTGCTTGAATATGCTGACACTAGCCTAAGCCATTGAATATCGCTATCCTTTTGGATTGCGGAGGTCAGACGCTCTATGTGAAAGACAATATTCTGTCAATGTTTTGTTTAATTAAGAACTGTACTGCAATATATTGAATTGGACTTTGGGTTGTAAAAAGACAGTCTTATATGCAACTGGGATATCATTAGGACGATAATGATAATGACTCAAAAAAATAAATATAAATATATATGTACATTAGGTTAGGTTCTAAATACGAAAACACCATCATATCAATAGAAAAATTATAGCCATATCGAATTCCATCCCTGGTGGGGTCACGGTAAAGAATGCTATCCGCGATTCGCGTGACCCCGCCACAACACGGGACCGTAGTGGACACCGCGGTGGTTTTAGTGCGTACGCCTTTAGGGGAAAGCCTCACACACCTCGCCCGCCAGCCCCCCAACTCGATCGTACGATATGATCGAGTGGCGGATTCGAGACGGCTCGTAAGGAGTTTCCACCGGGCAAAAAAAAAATTAATTCCATACAGACAAATACTTATGCTCACACATATTCGCCTCACATTTCTTCATATTTCGTCTTAGCAGACTGAGGAAACATGCGTTTCATCATACATTGCCGTGAATATATGATGGTTGAGCTGAATATTACAATGTATGATAAGTAGTACTGACGGTGAGGGTCGGGTGGGCGAAGAGAAATTGTAGTTCAGCGATGCTGTTTTAATGTAGATTGTCTTGGTACTCTGAAGAAATGGGAGAAGTACGTATAAGAATTATATTGTACATATAATAAAGCTCAGCTTTGGGCTCAAAGTTTATACTCTAAACTCTAAAGTCTGAGTAAATAAATGTTAGTTATCACTTAATGAAGTCTGTAGGCAAACATCGTGAGGAAAATCTGCATGTCTGAGAGTTCTCCATAATGTTGTTAAAGGTCATGTACGCTGAAGTCTGCCATCCGGCACTTGGCCAGCGTGATTATAGCCTAACCCTGTGGCCTAACCCTTCTCATAAGGTAAAAAACCTATGCACGTGGACAGATTATTAAAACCGAGGCTTTGGTAAAAAATATTCAATACTAACTTCTAACCAGGAATCGATTTCTTTACATAAAAAATCTAGGCCCAAAAGCACCTTCACGTTGAAAAAAATAAAAGTTAAGCTACCCCGTGAAATAAGTTCCCAGTTCTGTTTGCTTTACTTCTAGTAATTTCAGGAAGTAAATAGTTAAAGTAGAAACATTCGGTACAAACTTGGATCGCGAGTTTCGAGACCGCTTGCTCTGAGTCTGCGATAGAAAAAGTTTAAGTAATGGTTCCTTACTGGTGCCAGATTCGATCAGAGAGTGGAAAAGAATTTCATAGCAACGTTCTTTGTGCGTTTTTTTATCCTAGGCAGCTTTGTCGAAATAATTTTAATAAAACTTTCTTTAAAGTATACTGGAAAGTCGTAGAAGGTGATTAGGGTTAAGTTTTGCGAGATGTTTGAGATTATTTTTATTTATTGTTTACTTTGGTTCAGAGTTCTTGTTCGGAGGCAAAACTTGTATTTTGTTTAATCTGATTAAAATACAAAGACCGAGAGATTATAAGTATTTTTAAAGTAATTGTACGAAGAATTGTGTAAACCCTGACTCTAAATGCCTTTGGGGCACGGCACAAGAAAAAGTACGGTCTTGTGCTTACTAGCTATTAACCAATCACACACCACACCAACAAACTACACCAACAGTCATAGGTAATTATATAGCCCAGTGTTGATACTAACACACTGCTACGCAGAGAGTCTCTTGATCACGGCGCGCATCAATGACTTTTTGAAGTCAAGTGCGTCATAAATTGTTAATTATCACTTGCTAAACGGTAAATTAAAACATCGTTAGGCATCCTGCATGTCAGGGAGAGAGATCTCCATAATGTTCTCTTAAAATTGTGATATCTGCCAACCAGCACTTGGGCAGAATGGTAGACCATAGCCTAACCCATTTCATAATAAGCAGAGACCTGTCCCCAGCAGTGGAACAGATAATAAGGAAGCCTGATGATCAGCACAACACTCGAAGCGGTGTAGCTAAATCACTTAACCATTTCACCTTCTATGTAAGTATAATGTTCCCTGTGCTTTAATTGGTTAATTGCAAGGCATGGTAAATTATTTATCCATATAGAACGTAGTTGCAGGCAAGTCGGGACAAAACTTAATTACAAAGTGACGCATGCACTTAACGCCGGCGCTACTGCATATTGCATAGCACTGCCTTTTTATAGTCAGTACCATTACATGCTGTTTTAAAAGCATTTTAATGACGTAAAGGGTAGATGTAAAAAAATTTGACTTTGTCTTAACCCTTGAGGTGCGATCAAACTAAAGGCAAAGTGCCACAAGTGCAAAAGGTCACGTTGCTGCAAATTTTCATTGGCATAGGTTACCGGAAAAAAATAATTATGACACCTTTATATAATTATATCACATAAATTGCATATCATTGTGTTGGGTATTAAATCAACTAGCATAATAATAACATGAATTTCAACTAAATACTCACCTTTTTGGCAAAACAGGCTTACAAACTTAGAAGTTTGTTTTTTTTCACTCGTTCGCACAAACATTTCATCACATATTAATGAATATCATTACTTGTTTGGTTCATAAACACAAAAACATTATCACATATACCTTTAGGTTTTCACACAGTACATTATTTATTTGTAATAAATGAATCTAACGCCACTAAAAAAATTATAATCCGAACGCGTGACAAAAAGTTCGCCGTGCCAGGCCGCCATGTTACTGTAACGAACACTGTGGCTGTGAATTATTTACCATTTGAAACACGATAACAGTGAAAATGTACAACAATACTAGTATTTAATTGCTAAAATATGTTTTCAGATAAATAATCTGGGTACTTTTATGTCTTTGATAACTATTAAAAGAATATTTATCATAAAACTATTACGAAAATAGCAAGTTTCAAGAGTAGAGATAGCCCTTCTAAAAAGTTTTTGCCTTTTATCACTGTATTTCGTGTCTTTGTCACGAATAATGTCACTTCACAATTAATATTTATTTATTTCTGAGTAAATCTATATAAGTATCTTTATAAAATATTCACCGGTTTCTTCCACAAGACAACTTTTATTATAAAGATCGCGGAACAAAACACAACAATGGCGGACGCTTTCGCAACTGAGACACAGATAATTATATTTCAATATTTTTTGGCGCGTTTCGTTTCCCTCACCCTTCTAAAACGATTTAGTTGCATAGAATATGAACTATTCTAATAGTTACTACTTTCGTTTCTTGGTTTAAGTAAAACAAAACGTAAAAAATCCGCGACCAATAGGACGACTTCTTTAGAGCACGACCATGCGTGCCGGAAACACATGGGACCACTTGAATTAGAGCACGATCGTGCGTGCTGTAATCACGTAGGGGGTTAACTTGGACAGTTTATTGAGCTATGTTTTTATTTTTATTTATCATGCTTATAGCGTGCTTTGATTTTGAGTTAGTAATAGATCTGCGAAGTTAAGCAGCGATTGCACAAATCACCATTTGGATTTCGCTTGTGGTATCTACATCAGAGCGCTATCGTGCGCCTTAAGACACGTACAGTTTTTGGTTCTGTTCCTTGTCTCAGGACAAGAACCGTCAGACCATGTCGAAGGACTTCGGACCGTCTAAAATTGCCACATGAAATTTGTGCACACTATGTGTATAAATTATTTCTTGATCACATGGATGGTGCAGTAATCTAAACGACCACCACTCTGCTTAAAATTGCACCGTGTGTTGTAGATTTGATACTTCGGATTCTAGCTTATGTTTGTTGATTCAATGTTTATCCTGCATCAGCAAGGAACTTCTCTCGCGGTGCCGGACTTTACTTCTGATGCAGGTTCTGCTTTTTAAAAGAAGATAAAAATCATGGAAAATAATACTTCTACTCCAAATATTTGTAAGTGGGACCGTGGCTCCACTCGCCTGTCTATAACAGAAATTAACTCGTCTCTATTGTGAGCTGCGTTACGCAAACCGAACATTTGCTCAATCAACTCATGTGAGCTACTCGTCACGAATCATTAATTAGAAAGCCTAGTCAACAGCGCTAACTAGAACTTTTTAATTTGGACTGGTCTAAACTCTACTAACTCTTATATTTGATTTGCTGTCGTAATAAACTTGAATATAATACTTTTAAAAGTACATAAAGACTAGACTGCCTCTGTGGTCCAGTGGATAGTGTATGCGTCTGCTCATCGGAGGTCTCGGACTCGATTCCCGAGTAAAAAGAGTTAATGAGTTTTTCCGAATCTTCAATAGCAGCACAGAGTCTGGCAATGTGCCCAGTAACTACGGCTCGCCATTACGTGGGATCTAAAATCCATAGTAAGGCGAAGTTATATAGGCGGGTATACCCGTGTGAGTCTATAAAAAAATTAGGACTATTTATTGTACGCAACTTCATACACAGATGATAATCTATAACAATGTTGATCTAACTTTTCATTTAAAAGCTTACGATGAAATTTTATTACGAATGCATGTTTCGTATGTGTTTTGGTTGGTAAGCCTTAACCTAAATAAATTAAATAGGTACCAGTTGTAACTTTCGGTCCATATTTTAACAGCCATCAAGATTATAGATAAGTAGGCTTAACAGTTTCCAGAGTCTAATCTACTTGTAATCCAATAAGAACAAATAACTGTTTATTTATTGATCAATTGTATACAACGAAAAAGGAACTAAGTCATAAAATACTATACAAAGACATATATACAGAATATACAAATAAATATATACAGCACGAAAAGACAATAATTTAGAGGGCGTCATGAAATTCATCCACATCGCCGTCAACTGGAAGCGTGCCCAGAACATTGGCAGTATTGCCACGTTGTATGGCGATACTTAACTTCTGGGCCAAATACAACCCAGCCAGACTGGTCACGCGAGGCATCGACCAGTCTCTTTGCGAGGTCTCTAAAAAGAGATCTCGCACTTGGACCGCATGGCCCCAACGATTCGGGCCCCAACTTTTCGACCCCAAACGGCTCAAATACGTAATCCCCTACCAGGTTTACGTACTTGCGCCGTTTGAAGGACTCCGCTGTAGCAGCAGCAGCGCCCGCAAAACCCGCTGTGCTAGGAAGATGAGATGGATCTCTAATTGGATCATTGCTACCAAATTGCTGCCCAGAAGACATTTCAGAAGAGACGTAGCTAACTTGCTAGGACATAAATATCTACGGAGCACGCACAATTTAGCTCTTGGACCAAGCGGTACTAACTTCACAATACACGAGAAACAGTAGGACTAGTATAGTCATATATACAAGAAATGACACAATACTAGAACGTATTTTAAATTGTCTTTGGGATATATACCACGTACCTTTGTTTCGAGGAACCAATAATTCGGCACTGTTGCAAGGACGACAGCACTCGGATTGTGCAATAGACAATTTAAAATCAGTTTAAAAGACCACGAAAATTTAAATTGCTATTTAACACTTGTACGGGTCCAATATCCACAGGTATTTGCATAATGCCATAGATTTTACACCGCCTATTGTTCAAACTGTCCCGGACAAACCCAAACTCTTCGAAGATCATTTCCATCGCACTGTTACATCTCATTGGTTAACTCAAACTGCGTTTGCTACGTTTTGCATAATTGCTACTAAAACTTCAATCCTTCGCTTCACTCAATATACTTAATCCAAGTTATTGAAATTTAACTATTAAATTCAAATTGGTTCAGTTCAAATTTAAATAACCGCTGAAGGAAATTTAATTAGTTTCATCAAGAGGCTTAACAGGCTTAGGCGTCTTATAATTCAACTTGATTCGATCGAACATCACAGATTTGTTCGCATCGGTTTCTTTATTGTCCTACGAAGTTAGTACCAGTTTAGCTCAGTGTGAGTGAGTTAGTTTAAGATTCGATTCAGGGCGAGTCTTGAATAGGTCTGACATTATTATTATTAACTAGCTTTTGCCCGCCGCTTCGCGCGCGTTAAATTCGGAGTAACACAAATCTATGTACTTTCAGTCTCAAATTGTGTGAAGGCACTCCTGATTATTCTAAAGATTTCAGATACTCTATAGGGTACAAAGTAACTCGGTCAGTATACCTACATGACATTATCTACCGAAAGGTTATAACATCACCTTCAAATGTCAAAGCCATGTTCTAATACATGTCCATATATATGTATAAACATTTACGCATTTATAATATTAGTAGGGCAAATCGTTTCATCCGTTTAAGCGCAATATATAATTTATTAGTTTATTTAAACGAACAATCTAATAACCGTGCGCAATATGACATTATGTATGATGTGACAGTACTGACAGATATGCGATAGCACATGCGCAGCACTCAATTATTAGCGCATGCGTTCTTACTTCCCAGAGGTAAATTTGTGGCGTACAAACTTCTACCCTCCCTGCAATACCTGCCAGATTAATTTTGGCAACTCATAGTAGCCTATGTCCGTCTCCATGGTCCAATATATCTCTATATTAAATTTCAACAAAATCGGTTCAGCCGTTTTAGCGTGAAAACGGCACATACATACATACATACACACTTTTGAATTTATAATATTAGTAGGGAAGTAGGGATAGTAGGGATATCATTAGAGACTTTCTTTATACACAACATTATCTAACTGTTTTACCACCTTCATATAGAACATGTAAATTATTTTTACCGCTTACTCGTGAACATGCCACATATAACTGACCATGTGAAAAACAACATGTTCGGGGGTCGATTCCAGCTGTTTCAAGTCTGTCCCTGCGATTTATTTAGAAAATACACACAGAGCTACGAATATCCAGCGCTGCCGAAAGTAAGATAGCATCGTTGAGTTACTCAAGAGGAATTCAGGCCTCAGTCTCCCGCTCAAAGATTCCCACGTACGTGAAGTGAGGAGTGGGAAATTGGGAATAATGAGACACCTGTAGGTATATGAACAGAACACGAACGAACGAAAGAAATCAAAGAAACACAATCACATGCACACATCACACATCATCAGCCTTTAACAGTCCACTGCTGGACTAGGCCTCTCCTTTGAAAGGAGGAATTGGCCTACTATACCACGCTGGCCAAACGGGTTGGTATAGGGTTTGTATCAAGTTTTCCTTCTCTTACGGTGGTGTTCTCTGCATAATATGCTCCCTCTGTCGGCTCTTACGACACCCATGGGATGATATGGGGTGGTGACATTCCGTATTCTTAATCCGTCACCACACGGACAGTGCAACTATCAAATATTCAAAAGAAACGACAAAGACACCAATCCAAGTAATCTCATCTCAACGCCATCTATGTTTCCATATACAAACCGACCGAGATAGAAAATAATATGGACTTATCGACAATTTATTGAAAAAAAGGATCTATAGTCATTGTTTTTATCATCTATTACTATAATAAAACTGTAGATGTGAAAAAGTCTCTACATTAAAAATATTTTGACGAAAATTAGCAAAAAAATCTAGGAAAATGCTAAAAAGCAAATCTTGATAATTTTGAGAATTTATGTCTGTCTGTCTGTCCGACATCTCAGAAATAGTTATAATATAATTCTGTGGCTGGTAGGCGGCAACTGCATTCCGGGACCCTGAAACAGATGAGTGGTAGTGGTGTCAGTAGGTTAAATACAAGGCAACTACTAAGCCTGAAAGAGGAGAAAAAACCAAGTATAACCCTCGGCCATTCATACGTCACCAAGCATTGTACGTTCCTATAACCTGACATTCATCACATTCAAAAAGGCCTACACACAATCATACGCATGAACAAGCCAACATTCATTCACGATGCGAGTCGCATTCATTATAATACACGACGCGCGAAGAGGTATTATACGTGAGTTTTATAGCAAATAGTCACCCAGTCTAAGTTGGTAGGCACCACCTGACCACCCATATTCGATAAGTGAAATTAATTGAAAGAGTATAAGTCGTAAATCAATATTACGATCTTAATATATTACGATACCAACAATCATACGATTAGTTGGCAGTATCACAAACAAATTGCTCATTAACGCGCTCGATGCGAATTGTAAAAGCATAAAAAAAGTGTTCATTATAATTAAGTATAAAGTATAATACAATGTTTGAGCCGAGAGATCGGCTGACGTAAACAAGTGAGTCATCACTGCGCGCTTGGCGCCGGCCGCATTCCATTGTCGCGGACAATTAACTGGTTTCTGATCATGATACAAAGTCATTAACGGCAAATACACAATTCGGAATAGGTTGTAATGTATAGTATATCACCGCAGGAGACAATCGATGACATAGTATACACAACCATAGCTAAAAAACACAAAAAAAACACAAGCGAGAATCGAACACCAGACCGATCCGACACAACCTTTCAGCCACTGAGCCATAAGGGAAAAAAAAATATTTTATTATATTTCGATCAGTCATTACCAAAGCTATATGTAACAAGATATTTGGGTACATGATTTAGCTGAAATTAGGAGTTAAAGGTTTACATATTATTTGTATCGAAGTGTTAAGTTATTTTAGTGATTAATTCATTAGTGATGAGCATTAATCATTACATTCTTAAACTTTGCAGTGAGTTAATTTAAGATCTTTTATATGGCAATCACCAAGCGAAACATATCTGATATTTATATAGTTAGATAGTTATCTGATATTTCGATAATTAGTTAGATAAATAACAGATTCTTGCAAAAATAAGTTTGGAAAACCTCTTCGACAATTTATAATAGTAATAACTATTCATGTTTTATGTTAGCATATTTATTTATGTTTTATGTTAGCATGTTTATATAATTCGTTAACACAACAATGCGTTATCTTGTGACTTGTGAGCTCCAACTCGAAAACAATAGCACTATTGTTGGCCTTCACAAATAATTATGTAGGTAATTATAACTTCGCATACCTATGCGTCTTACATTGTTGTAAATGACACTGTACCCAATCGTTTATAAACTTATTTATGCTGTAATAGAATAAGATTCAGTTATTTTATTCAGCTTTTAGGTTTAAAATAGTTGATTGTAAAATACGAAAGGGTATTCTTAAACTTGTACATCAATTAATTCGCTTTAGTTATTAAAGTATATAAATTATTGATTTATGTATAAGTTTAGTTATTTAAGTATTGAAATTATTTATTAATTTGTGTGTAAACAGCCACTTTAGTTATTTAATGAGGTATAAATATTATTTATTTGATTCATATGTAAATAGGCACTTATTTATTCAAGAAAAGAAGTTATTGATTCAATTTATGTGCAAATATCCACTTTAGTTAAAGTTAGTTTCAAATCAATTAAGTTTGATAAATTCAGTTAGATATAATAACATTTGCGTTAACACAAGAACACAATATAACCACTACTTAAACGGGTCTAGTAAAACCAGATGCATAGCATTTAGTAAAAGGAAACAAGTTACATATTGACAATTAAGTAGTTTTCCGGCCGTCAGCGGCTTAATTTTACCATTTATTTATCATTATATGTTTTATATATTTCAATAGAAACCAGACATTGAAAGAACAATCCTAGCGACACAAAACATTACAAAAAGAACATAATTCAATAATTGCGACGCAGGAATTTTAGGTTTGAGTTCACAATGAACAGTAAATGCATAAATTGATGCATTTGCAAATGACATACCGATAGGCAGTAACAAGGAGATAAAATCGAAGACCAAAAACAACGATTGTAGCATAATAAACATTTGACAAAACGAACAACTAATAATTCTACGATGATATTCGTATTTCTACACCAAACAGACAATAATTACATTCGTTCATTATTGTTAGTGAGCAACCTGCATGTGACACGTGTACATTTTATTAATAAATGAACGCGGAATTCTAGCTAGATACCTAGTATATAATACGCTAGCATCTTAGGTACGTTCATTCTCAGCCAGTCCAACTATAATAAGTAAACGTAGCATAACAAAGATGCAACTTTCTTAGTAAGAAAGAAAATAATAGTTAATTTTAAAAGATAATCGCCGTAGTAGGCGGTAACAGTATTTAATAATAGCTACTATATAGAAATATATCGCCGTACAAAGTCACTAGCAGAAGGTTATAGTAGAAAAATGTGAAGAAATGAAAAAGAGAAGGGTGTGAATTCGTTCCATAAGTCAGCCAAAGCAGATTATTAGCAATAATTACCAGTAGCACTTAATTACCTTAGTGGCATTTAAAAAAGCTAATCGCGAAGCATACGATCAACGAAGGTGACCTTAGCACGTCGTTAGTGGACGTGAGGTCATAAATCGCAATACAAAGAATGCAATCAAGGAATGTGACCACAGCGCATCATTTAGTTGACACGTGGTCGCAAGCAAAACGATTATAACTTGTTACTTATGCGGTTGATACAAAATTAATTATCACACGCGGCAACAGAAATAGTTATAATATAAAAATGCTTACCAAGCGTAGTAAGCAAAAACACATACCACTAAAACACTAACACTGCTTTGGAACGATTTCACAAATACACAAAAAATAAAAAAAAGGACTCACCGGCAGCGGATTCTCAACAAAACCCCTCCTATATTCCCGTGGGCGTCACTGTAACGTAAAAAGACCTTTCAGGTGTGCACTGTTACGTTATCCCTACTTAGGGTGTGTTTAAATGAGAAAATGAGTTGAATGTTACAATAAAAATTGATTTAATTCTCAATTAAATTTAGACATCATTTAGCAAGAGAAAAAATTACTAGTAAAGTGTTATTAAAAAAAATATACACAGGGTCGCGTGATTCGGCGATGGGAGAGGTTGATGTTGAGAATCCCGCTGTCGATGGTCGCTCAGGAGTCGCAGTTGATGTACTTAGCTTTTCACTCGTGGCGACGTCGTCGAATGCAGCCCAAAAAGAAAGCCCGCAGCTAGCGCGTCCGCTTTTAAAGAAGCTCGCGGTGCGGTGGGGGGTGGAACATGCAGGCAGCCGGGAGGCGGTGTCGTCTCGATGTCACAGCGACGTCACACGTCTTTCCCTATGTTGCTAAAGATCTCTAAAGTGGCGAAATCATTTTCAATAAAACTTACACTCATGTACAAAGGATACTCAAACCAATAAAATAGTATATGTTACATCACAATCGGTTGAGTGGTTATCGGTGTACAGCTTGACCTCTCCTTTGCACGTAGCCCCAAACAAAACATGGATCATCCAAAACTGGTTATTAAAATGTGTGGTGCCATCTATGATCATTATATGTTTGTTAGTAAAAGTAAAGTTAGTCTAAATAGGTACCTTCAAAGTGTTTTATGGCTATTTACCCGACTTTAAAAAAGGAGGCGATTATTAATTTCATCAGTATATTTTTACCTATTTTCGATAAATAAATTACTGAAACCGAGTAAATTTATAGTTATCCTTCCGACCGATAGATGTCACTATTTTCAAATAATTTTCTAGCAAAATAAATGTTTTTTGCAAAAAAGACAATAATTATGTGTGTATCTTTCTGTTATTAAAAAAATAATAGAGAATAATATTCGGCACTTTCGTAAACAAAAAGATTGTCGATTAGTCCATATTATTTTCTATCTCGGTCGGTTTGTATATGTAAACATAGATGGCGTTTTCTGAATGGCGATGTTAAGATTCTCCGTGGATTGAGTGGGTTCTCGGTTAATTTTCTTTCGTATTCGACGGATTGGTGTCTTAGTTGTTTCTTTTGAATAATGAATGTGGATGTGTTTCTTTGATTTCTTTCGTTCGTTCGTGTTCTGTACTGAATTTGAGAATAATGAGACACCTGTATAGTGTCTCATTATTCCCAAATTACCACACCTCACGTACGTGGGAATCCGTGGGTGGGAAACTGAGGCCTGAATTCAGATACCTCTTGAGTAACTCAACGGGGCTATCTTACTTTATTCGTAGCCCTGTGTGTATTTCCTAAATAAATCGCCGGGACAAACTTGAAACAGCTGGAATCGACCCCCGAACATGTTGTTTTTCACATGGTCTGTTATATGTGGCATGTTCACGAGTAAGCGGTAAATATAATTCACATTTTTTATATGAAGGTGGTTTAACAGTTAGATAATGAAAGAAAGTATAAAGAAAGTCTCTAATGATATCCCTACTATCCCTACTTCCCTACTTAATATTATAAATTCGAAAGTATGTATGTATGTATGTTCCGTTTTCACGCTAAAACGGCTGAACCGATTTTGTTGAAATTTAATATAGAGATATATTGGACCATGGAGACGGACATAGGCTACTATAAGTTGCAAAAATTAAACTGGCATGTATTGTAAGGAGGATAGAAGTGTGTACGGCACAAAGGTCATTGGGCACCTGGGTATGGATACCATACCCATGGCGAACTCAAACGAAATATAGCAGAATGTATTCATCTATGGCTCTTATTTACTATGGCATTAGTCGCATTAATGTGAGCTACGGGAAACTCATGAGAAAGGTTATAGGTTACTTTTTATCCCGATATTCACTGAGCCATATCTCAGCCGAAAAAGTCGCGGGCGTCCGCTAATTTATTGATTTAGGTAAGAAAAATAAAATGCTAATTCATTAAAAAATATATGTTCAATTTGATCCAAAGCAATCATAAGATCATTTAAAAAGGCAGCGGGTGCGTCTGTTGCTTCCTGGTGTATGACCCAAGACAGATAATAAAGAATGCTAGCGATATGGGGGCAGCTATTTAATGTGCGAAAAAAAACCTGTTCAATGTGCGAAAGAGACATCGTATAACATATCTCTAAACATTAGCTCATCCATGCACCACGCTGTTCGGTTTCGATATTATTTTTATGCCTTTATAAGATGAAATAAAAACCTTTGATACCGTTTGTTTTCTTCTTTAAAGGATCCTGTACATTTTTCTCCGACGATTTTTAATCAACCAATTGTATGCAATGAAAGTTTATATTATTCCCCTTTGTTTAAAACTATTTTCGCCACTGTTCGCAAAGCGGGTCAGATTTGCCCAATGACCTTTACCTCTGGGAAGTAAGAACGCATGCGCTAATAATTGAGTGCTGCGCATGTACTAATATTATAAATGCGTAAATGTTTATACATATAGTATGTACATGTCCATGTATTAGAACATGGCTTTGACATTTGAAGGTGATGTTATTATGAACCTTTCGGTAGATAATGTCATGTATACTGACCGAGTTACTTTGTACCTTATAGAGTATCTGAAATCTTTAGAATAATCAGGAGTGCCTTCACACAACTTGAGACTGAAAGTAGATTTGTGTTACTCCGAATTTAACGCGCGCGAAGCGGCGGGCAAAAGCTAGTTTAAAATAAAATGAAATGGTTATGTAACTATTATATAAACATAATAATTTGAAATAAATGAGATTGACCGTTTAAATTAAGTGGACATTGTAATAAATTTTGACACAGAGACTTTTTGTTTATGAAACTGCCGAATATTATACTCTATTATTTTTTTAATAACATAAAGATACCCGACTCATCATTATTGTCTTTTTTGCAAGAAACATTTATTTTAGTTGAAAATTATTTAAAAATAGTGACATCTATCGGTCGGAAGGATAACCATAGATATGCTCGTTTCCAGTAATTTATTTATCGAAAATACGTAAAAATATACTGACGAAATTAAGAATCGCCTACTTTTTTCAAGTCCGGTAAATAGCCATAAAACACTTTGAAGGAACCTATTTAGACTAACTATACTTTTACTAACAAACTTATAATGATCATAGATGGCACCACATATATAACCAGTTTTGGATGATCCCTGTTTTGTTTGGCACTACGTACAAAGGAGAGGTCAAGCTGTACACCGACAACCACTCAACCGATTGTGATGTAACATATACTATTTTATAGGTTTGAGTATCCTTTGTACACGAGTGTAAGTTTTATTGAAATCAATGTCGCCATTTTAGAGATCTTTAGCAACATAGGGAAAGACGTCGGACAGACAGACAGACATAAATTCTAAAAATGATCAAGTATTGCCTTTTAGCATTTTCCTAGATTTTTTAGCTAATTTTCATCAAAATATCTTTAATGTACAGATTTTTTCACCTCTACAGTTTTATTATAGTATAGATAGATAATTTATTATTATTAATAATTTCAGACCTGTATTTATGCTGTCCTACTGTTAGGCAGTGACCACTATAAGAAGGGTAGGTATAAGCCATAGTCTAAATCGCTATTGTGCCCAATAATGTAGCAAACTTCACATGTCTTTCGGAAAAATTATGGAGAATGCTCAGCATTTCATCACAATGTTTGCCTTCACCGTTTAGCAAGCGATAATTGACAATTCAAAACGCTTCAAAAAGTCGGTGGTGCGAGTCACAGGTTTGAATCGGCGATTCCCTGCGTAATAGTCTGTAATTTTCTCCTCTACGCTATCTTTGCCCACACTGTACTTATCTCTTTATCTGATCTTGAAGCGAGCCAATGTGTGTGCCGAATGCCAATCATATCAAAGTGAAACGTACACTCCCTAAATTGGCACTAATCCCTAGGAAAATTTAATCGAGACGACTCGTTAGACCTCCAAACCAGTAGTATTTCCAAATTTAAAATGGAAGCTATTCGAAGACAATTAGGTTGCTATTTGGAGGTTATTTTACATACTTTATTATTTCCTGACATCATTTAGTAAATTTACATTGGCTAATTAACCTTTTTTATGGTTGGCAAACTGCTTTAGAAGAAAGAGTGTTTGGTTGAGATTAATTTGATTGCCTAAATGGGGTTGATGTTGCCGCAGTGCCATATTAGTTTTACGGGTTTAAATACTACGTTTATAGTGTCTGACGTACGTGGATGTGTGTGATTTAGATATATGTGTGTATTTTATTATACACGTATAGGGCTAAAATTGAGAATCATCGTGTTTTTAAACGCTTTCCTTTAGTTAGATAATTGCTATTTATAATGGAAGAAGAATAATTCATAAGTCTTTACGATAAAAACGCCATTACTATTTTTTTTTAATTCTATGGCAATTCAAAAAGATATTCACTAGTATGATTTCGGGAAGCTCAGTTTATTGGTAAGTATATTTAAAGCCTACAAACCCTTTTAATTGAGACGGCTATTATTATAGGCTAGGAGAGCCTGTATAATATACTTGTGACTGCTTCTATGAACATATCTTGCCTTGTTGAATAATTACGTGATAATTATGAAGTGGACTTTTTTCGTGAGTTAAATATGTAAATTCTGCTGCTTTGTACATTTTTTCATGTACATAACAAAAAACAAAATAGTTTGCATGGACATTAAAATTAACGTATGCCACGCAAGGCTGGAAACTTCGTTTACTTTACCGAATGGACAAACTCGAAAATAAATAATCTCATAATTTCTCTTTCTAAACCAGAGCCTGTCAGAATCACAGTCCATTCGCTACATTTCTTTTAATTTATAATTATAAACTTAAGCGCGAATAGGTAGGTGTCACCCAGGTCTTAATACATTATAGCTCAATCACTCAACGTCATCGCAGTACAGAAATACATCACCGGGACAATCAGTCATTGTCACTCTAGATATTCATTCAACACCCGCTTTTTACATAGAATTTGTATTCTTGATTTAAAATAATGTGCTGTATTGTATAGTCTATACAATACTATTACCTTGTTCTTTCTAGGACAGGACTTTCTAGGACAGGACTTTCTGGGACAGAACGAAGGCGAAGGCGGACGTTCTCTGACCAGATTGGAGACATCCTAAAAAAGGGCAGGTCAGAAGTACCCTGAACAGAAGAGCATGCATGAGAAACTTGATGGAAGTGAATGAAGCAAGAGGGGGGATGTCAGGATCGTTGCAAATGGCGTTCCGTAGTCTCTGCCTACCCCTCCAGGAAACAGGCGTGAGTCTATGTATGTATGTTCTTTCTATTTTCATTTTTTTATACTAATATTATAAAGCTGGAAAGTTTGTCTGTATGTTTGTTTTGTTGAACGCGCTTATCCCAGGGACTAATGATTCGATTTGAATAATTATTTTTGTATTGGATTGACTATTTTATGGAAGATGGCAACATAACATCACGCTATGAGCTTCGGGAGTGGAACAGTAGCCCTAGATAACGCGGTTGTAACCTCAAGCTCTGCTATTGTAGAAATTTAGATCCTGTAAGGCGTATACCTACGTATGTATTATCATCGTGCGATATTACAAACATTCAATAAAAATAAAGGTCACCAATATTGTCTACACATTTGGCAGGATAATATTTTTCTATCGTGTTATCTCGTATTGGAATCAAACTTGTAGCAATCAGCAGCGAGGTGTCTGTGTAAATCATTAAGCCATCCGTGCGTTATTCATTTATCATGTATTTATTTATAGTATTCTCTTTTGCACTGTTTTCTTTTAAGTTTTCTTATAGTCGCGATTCGGGAATGATTCTTGTATCATAGGAGATTTTATAATATGTATACGCGTGTAACACGTGGGAAAATAGATACAATGAAATACGTTCTTTAACCGACTTCAAAAAAAGGAGGAGGTTTACAATTCGTCGGAATCTTTTTTTTTTATGTATGTTCCCCGATTTCTCTAAGACGCCTGGACCGATTTCGAATATTCTTGTTTTGATTGAAAGAGTATATCTCCTAGTTGG
Organism: Euclidia mi; assembly: GCA_944739405.2. Lineage (NCBI taxonomy): Eukaryota > Metazoa > Arthropoda > Insecta > Lepidoptera > Erebidae > Euclidia > Euclidia mi. Next base: position 58,037,792 of record OX123199.2, read on the forward strand.
TCCCATGATCATCAGGTCAGGATCTGATCATGAAATCCTGAGAAATCGAAGGAACTCTTCAAATTCTATAAGCACACTTGAAGCGATTTGACCGTAACAACCCAATGCCGTCGAGTTTGGGCTCGTTTGAGTCGTCTTTTACATGGACTTTGATGCTAGATGATTTCCATGGTCTGATGATAGAGTTGGAAGGTAACCAAGAGATTTTTGTGATACAATAACCCAATCTCATCGAGGTTAAGGTCGTTTGATTCGTCTTTACATGGAGTTTGGTACTGGATGTTCTGCAGGGTCTGATGATGGAGCAGGAAGGTTGTCATGGGATGTTTGTAATACAAAGATGCAATCCCATTGAGCTTGGGCTCGTTTGATTCGTCTTTACATGGACTTTAGTGCTGAATGTTCACCAAACTCTGATGATGGAGCAGGAAGGTAGCCATGGGATATTTGTAATACAGTTACGCAATCCCATCGAGTTTGGGCTCGTTTGAGTCGTCTTTACATGGACTTTGATGCTGGATGATTTCCATGGTCTAATGATAGAGCTGGAAGGTAACCCAATATCATCGAGTTTAGGGTCGTTTGTTGGTCTTTACATGGACTTTGGTACTGGATGTTTTCCAGGGTCTGACGATGGAGCAGGAAGGTGGCCATGGCATCTTTGTAATACAAAGACGCAATCCCATTGAGTTTGGGCTCTTTGGATTCGTCTTTACATGGACTTTAGTGCTGAATGTTGACCAAACTCTGATGATGGAGCAGGAAGGTGGCCATGGGATCTTTGTAATACAATAACGTAATATCATCGTGTTTAGGCTCGTTTGTTTTGTCTTTGGTATTGGATGATTTCCGAGATCTGATGATGGAACTGAAACGAACGGTTTAAGGTTATTTAGTTGAAAACAAAAAATACTTGAAATTGCCAGAAACGTACAGGTCTACATTTCAGAATTGAGGCACGTAAGGAAGGCCTCCCTATCATGTACCGCCTACACTATCCTATGTACCACCTATTACTATTTTTTATTAGTATACCACTAAAAAGCAAAAAATAAAAATTATTTTTAAATAAAAATAAACCAACTTCAAAAAACACTAAGGTACTAAAAAATAATTGGTTTTGGAGCAAATATTTTTGAATTCGGTGCCAAGCCCTTACGCAAAAAGTTACTAAATTACAAACTACTTATTCCATCAACAACGAAAGTTATATAAAAATGTGAAGAGGTTTTATAGTCAGATCAGAAATACTTTGCTTAGCACCGACTCCAAAAATGTTTGCTCCAAAACCAATTATTTTTTAGTACCTTAGTGTTTTTTGAAGTTGGTTTATTTTTATTTAAAAATAATTTTTATTTTTACTTAAATTTAGCCTGCGACTGTGATATCGCTGGGATGATGGTGTATTGTATAGAAATAGATATCAAGATGAATATTTTTATGTTTTTTCGTGTTAATGCCTATTTTGGTGTAGATAAATAATTTCGTTTCGGAAAATAATAAAATTCTCAGCTGGAAAAAAATCAACAATAATGAGAAACAAAATATATAGAAAATGAAACATTTGTGTCATGAACACAAATGACATTCTCATTATGAAAGGTAGGATATAACTTTGTGAGTTTATCTGTTTTGCTATTTATTAATCTTATTTAAAAACAGAACAGAGTAGATATGATAAAGCCATCTTTGTAAATATTTTGATACTAATGAATATAAAATTTTAATTTACCTGTTGCGCTTGCGATTACAAATGTTTATAGCTCCTAGTCTTAAAACAATGTAGTTGTCTGTACCAGTTAAGCAATAATATGTACTTAAATATTTCACAAAAATATTTAAATTTTCATTCAGAATTAACTAGTGAAGTTTCAGTTTTAACGATAGCAATTATGTGCAGAAAGCTTTTTATGTTTTACGATTAATTAGTTTCAGGCTGAAAAATATTGCTGCAGAGATATTTTTTGTACAAGATATTACACATTATTTTGTGGATTCTATTTTTATTTCTTTTATAATAGCTTTTTTGTTTTAGTATAATGTTAGGCAACGGATTTTAATTGCGTGAACTTATTTTATAGTGTAATACGATCTGTTTAGCAGATGTTTCAGCTGGAAATCTTCAGTTAATGTTTATTTTAACAGTAACTTGTAGTTTTTAGGCATATTAAGCTGTATGTGATAAGTTTGTGCTAAATGTTGTAAGTTTAGGTGAACCTATACACTAAATTGGGCTGAATATTTATCCTATCTTAACATTTCGATTTTGTAAGTCTGTTGATGATCCATGTTATTTTCTTCGTGTAAACATTTCGTATCAATACTTGGAATAAACTTTTTTCACTTCTTCCAATACATACTACTGTAGTGTAGAGTTAAGACGTTAGTATATAACCAATGTAACCTGTGTTTTAATGAGCACAATATAATATGTTCTCTGTTAACTGCCTCGTTGGTCTCGCGGTATAAATGTGCGCGTGGTATTGGGAGTTCTCGGGTTCGATTCCTGGGTCGGGCAAAGTGCTAGGAAATTGTCAGTAGCAGCACGGAGTCTGGTAGGTAATGTGCCCGGTAAGGCAATAGGCTCGCCCCCTATTACGTGGGACCTAAAAATTCATGGCGAAATGTGGGTGTAATATTTCACCTCTTCCTACCCTTTCGGGGATACAGGCGTGAGTATATAAATAAATAAACTATATATGTAATCGTTGCGCAAGCAACTTATTTTATTCTCTCCTTTACATGACGACCCTGCCCGTAACTGGAGTCGGTCTGACATAAGCGAATTATATCACATTGAGCGAATTGGCAAATACATATATTTTATAAAAAGAACTTCCAACGTATTCGACATGCATTTCTATAACAAATATTTAATTTGTGAGCGACTGCCGTTGGTTGGAGGCATTTACTGAAAGTTATGATATTACAGCATTCGATAAAATCACTATCGCTTATTGGCAGAAAATAGATGACAATTGCCTTGACTAGGATGAATCATAGGAGATGAGGACTTCATTTCTGGAGGACTGGAACTGGACTTACTCCAGTAAGTCCAGTTCCAGTCCTCTGGAAATGACACTTCAATTTCAAGTGAGTGTATGACAAAGTGATAAAATCTTCAATAGGTATATAGTGTATGTCGAATCAGTGACAATTAAATTTTAAAATTTATTAAAATATTTTGTGTAATGCAGGCTAATAAAAGTACTTACACCATACCGTCATTTGTCGCGATAAAACCCTCTATAATTTGTTGATTTGGGCGTGCCGACCGGCTCAGTGTTTGGTCCCGTAGGGTATATAATGCATGTGAACAGCGTATCTAATGTAGTTAAGGGGTGCCAGGTGTATATGTACGCTGACGACATGTGCTTACTGTGTGCATCTAAAGATCTGCCTGAGGCTCAAAAGAATATCCAAAGTGACTTTGAACGCATTACACAGTGGGCACATGACAACGGTATTATACTCAATATAAATAAAACAAAGTTAATGCATATACACTCACCGTACAATCAGCGTGCTAAGTCCATTAAGATGGAAGATATAACAATAATAGGCCACACATATGAATGTTTACATATAAATAAAATAAATTGCAACTGTACACGCATAGAATTAGTTAATACATTTAGATATCTGGGACTAACTGTGGATAGAAATTTCAACTGGAAACCGCATGTGGATGAGGTCAGTAATAGGCTTAGATCTGTGCTAGGCAAACTGTTCCAACTTAACAATGTCATCAACAAGCGTACAATGTTAATTATTTATTATGCCCTTGCTGACTCAGTACTGAGTTACGGTCTTAGTATGTATGGACGCACATTCTTAACATATATCAGGCAAATTCAATGTATACAAACAAGACTAATTAAATACTTAGTAAGTAAAAAAGTAAAAACAATGTGTAACAAAGACTATGAAAAATTGTACCCAATATGTAAAATATTGCCAGTTGATGTAAAAGTAGATTTCTTAATAGCCACAGAATATTATTATACAGACAAATATAAAAGTAAAACTGATAATCCACACCATACAAGAAATGTAACAAAAGGAAAGCTGTTTCAGCCAAGGGCTACTAATTATTTCGGAGCGAGAATGAACAAGTATCTGGTGCCAAAATATTTAATGAAATAGAACTGTTAAGAACACAACCTAACTTATGTAAAACCCGATTAAACCTAAAGCTGAAGGCTATGATGCTCGGTGAATGTGACAATACTATTAGCGAGGTCCATTCCCGAGATACAATAGATTATGTAAGTAGGGTTTAGTATAATAACTAACGAAACACTAAGTACATATGTTAATTTAATTAATTAATTTTAATGTTGTGTTTGTGTTGTACTTTTTATATTTTAATATTTTAATTTAGTTTTATTTAAATTCATATGTCAACGAGCGTATCTCGCCAACAAGCTGTTGTAGCTTGGCGAGAGTAATGTCATTCTATATTTTTTACTATTAAAAAGAAATAAATAAATAAAAAAAAAAAATTACTCAGCCCATTAGAACCTTGCTCATTCGCAGTTGAGATGAACGTAGCTAGTCATCTCAACGTCAATCGAACTGCTAAATAAAATTAACCTATAGAAAAGAGGCATGCATTCTCTTGAGAACACTCCAAGTCCTTCAATACCCCAAAGGGTACTTACGTATATGTACAAACCTTTACCCATTAGCGTTTCTTTGCTTATTACTAGACCAAACAGTACCTTTTAGACAACATATCCCTGCTGAATACAACAAATCGACAAATATACATTAAAATTTCGCATAGCACTTAATACGTAACAATAAGGTTGGATATCGCTTACCTCTCCGAATTCGGTCAGTCCATTGGTGGTCGGTGGATCGTTTGCAGAGTCGGCCCTGAAAGAAGGAATAAATGACACACAAAAAAAATAAAGGGAAATTTACATGCGTTCGCTTTTGTTACTTCGCTGTGCTTTGGCAGTCGAGAGGCATTAGCGAAACTACGCTCTTGGAAATATAGATGTTTTTGTTACACATAATTGGCCAGATATTTGATGTTTCCGTTTCCGTTGTAACCTTAGATAATTATTAGGGTATGTCTGGACCGTCTTGTGTGTAAGAATAACTTCTATACTTCGATATAAAATAAATTTCTTTGGATGTTTACTTTTTATTTGCAGTGGTACTCTCCTTGATTTTAAACTACTTGAGACCGGCTCAGAGTTAGTTAAAACCACTTTAGATTGATTGTATTTTAGATTTTAAAACAATAAGTGTTTTAAAAACCTAAAATACCTTTTTACTATTAAAATTATCTAGCATAATATTTATAACTCAATGTCCTCAGTGAGCGGTATAAGCAGCAATGCCCTGCTGTAACACGATGCAATCAGATTTGACATAATATTATTATTTTTAGACAAAATTAAATTAAAATTATTATTTTTTAATTTCATTGCTTAGAAGTTACGTTAGTTTTATGACGTCGGATTGCTTCGCGAAGCGTCGTTTGGCCAAAAGTTTTAGTTTACACAAAATAATCTAATTAGCTAATATTTGTGGTACTTTATGTGCTTTAGCAGACACTATCAACACATACATACATACATAGACTCACGCCTGTTTCCCGGAGGGGTAGGCAGAGACTACGGAACGCCATTTGCAACGATCCTGACATACCTCACTTGCTTCACTCATTCCCATCAAGTTTCTCATGCATGCTCTTCTGTTAAGGATACTTCTGACTTGTCCTTTTTTCAGGATGTCTCCAATCTGGTCAGAGAACGTCCGCCTAGGTCTTCGCCTTTGTCCTATTCCATTCACACTTGCCTTATATATCTTCTTTGTCAGTCTATCGTCATCCATCCTCTCCATATGCCCAAACCATCTTAACATGCCTTTCTCAATGCTTGTCACTACATCTTCTTTTACCCCACACCACTCTCGTATCACACAATTCTTTACTCTGTCGGTCAATGACACACCACACATACTTCTGAGTGCTCTCATTTCTACAGCATTTATTTTGCTTTCAAATCTCTTCTGCCATACCCAACTTTCACTACCATACATAAGGGTAGGCACTAACACGCCTCTATGTACAGCCAAACGTGCCTTTTTGGACACGTTTTGACTGTTCATAAACGCTTTCAGAGCTCCATTCACACTATTACCTGCATTAACTCTCCTTTCAATATCTTCTTCATTCTTACCATCTCTTGTAAACAACGTACCTAAGTAAACAAACTCATTCACTTGTTCCACTCGCTGTCCATCGATCAAAACATTACAAGCCGTAACGCATTCCTCCTTTTCAAAAACCATAACTTTCGTTTTACTTACATTCACTTTCATTCCTTTCCTCCCTAACGCACCATGCATGATTGCTACCATCTCCTGCAACTCCTCCGCTGAAGATGCAAGTATTACCTGATCATCAGCATAAAGGAGGCATTTGACGAGTAACCCATTCATCCTTAATCCGCAGTCACACTGTTTTAAATCTTGCAAACAACTGTCCATGAAGAGGTTAAACAGCCACGGCGACGCTACACATCCCTGTCTAACACCTTTCTCGATGGTAAACCAGTCAGTGTATGCCCCGTTTATCCTCACACAAGCTCTAGAATCCTCATAAAGGGATTTCAGAGCTCGAATGAGGCTGCTATCCACCCCATTCATTGACAGCACCGACCACATTTCATTCCTCACCACTTTATCGTAAGCCTTTTCCAAATCCACGAATGCGCAATAGACCTTTTGACCTTTGGCCAAAAACTTTTCGGCTATGCTTCGCAAGGAAAAAACCTGATCCGTGCATCCCATACCCTTTCGGAATCCCGCTTGTACATCCCATATTTTCTTGTCGGTTACTTCCATAACTCTTTCAATAAGTACCTTTGCATACAATTTGCCAACAATGCTGAGAAGGCTAATGCCTCTATAGTTTTTGCAGTCTTGTTGCGAGCCTTTTCCTTTATAAAGAGGCACAACTACAGCTGTGGCCCAGTCATTAGGTACTCGGCCGGTGGTCCAGCACAAGTTATATAACCGCTGCAACTGACCAACTATGACGCCCTGTCCAGCCTTCAGCATTTCGACTGTAATCCTATCATATCCTGCAGCCTTACCTACTTTCATACTTTCCAGTGCCTTCACGACCTCATCCACGCCAATAACGCTTTCATCATTGCTATCTTTACCATTCATTTCAGCTATCGGTGTCTCTATCGCCGACCTTTCATATAAACTTTCAAAATACTCTTTCCATCTCTTCAGCACGCAATATTCATCATTTACTATCTTTCCATTCTCGTCTCTGATGGATGTGTGTTCTGAGGATTGAGTTCTTCCTCGAACTGCACGAACGGATTTCCAGAAAAACTTAATGTTTCTCTGGAAATCGTTAGATAATCTGCTATCAAACTCATCTTTCTTTTCCTCTTTTTTCCTTTTAACCATTTCTTTCACTATTCTTTTTGACCTAACAAACTCCTTTCTTGCTTAATTTATGTCTACACTCGTTGCTTTTCCCATTCTTTCATTTGCTCTGGCAGCCAACCAATCTGACCAAGCTTTCTTCTTCTCTGACACTGCTGATTGTACATCCTTGTCCCACCATGTATTCTTAACCTTTCGTATTTTCCTTCTCTTGATCACACCACATACTTCAGACGCTACACATACTACCTCTTCTTTAAAGGCCTGCCATAATTCTTCCATATCATTTATGCAATCGAACCTCTCAAATTTTGCTATCAATCTTCGTTTATACTCATCTTTCACATCTTTCTCTTGTAGATTTTCTACCTTAATTCTTTCCAAGACCCTATTTTCATTACGCTCTCGGTGTCGCCATCCTTTAAAGAGCCCACTTATCCGGCTCAATACCAAGAAGTGGTCTGTGTGGATGCCGATCCCTCGATATGCTCTTGTATCCAACACATTCTTTCTCAATCGTTCATCTACTATCACAAAATCAATCATACTTCTTCTAACATTTTTCGCCTCTCGCGTATACATTAGTTTTAAGTAACTATATATATTTATGAAATTTCCTTGACAATCATTCTACATTGTTTTACGAAACTCATTATAACGTTTTCACCCACAACAAAATAAGTTACTTTACACAAAAACCACCGCTTAAGACTTGTTACAGATGTCTTAATTAAGTGTGACTGGTTGGCTCTCCGTAGTAATTAAGACTCCAGAAGTTTTGCAACCTACGTTGTATTCTCATGCGTTTATTAAACCTATTTAAGGCGCCATATTGATTTAAAGTCGCGAAGTGGGAAACTAAATGGTTAACATTTTTATATCACACCAGGTTTGTTATGGTGAGAAAATATGACACGATATTTAAGTAGTAGGTTTAATGTTTTAAATTGTTTAATTACACTAGAGATTTTTCTATGGTGAGAAAATATAGAAGAGAATTGTGAATGGTAAATATGGCTCTGACTATTGGAAGAAAACTTAGAACTAGATGGTGAATAATAAACCGGTTATTTTTTTGCAACTTAAACAGTCATGCAAGTCACGACAATCTTTGACAGTCGCTTCGTGTTATTAGTTTCCTTGAATATTTTGACACTTGTCTCAGCCATAGTATATCGAAATTCAAAGGGATAGCCCTTTGAATTTCGGCGTTCAGGCAGTAATCGCTCTGTGGAAAAGCTAATATTCACTCAGATCTGATAAGACTATACAATAGAAAGTACTAGTCGGCACTAGTAAAAAAATTCTGTACTGCGTATCAGTACACTTTTATTAAAACATCAAACATCAGAGTTCACCAAAATTTTCTTACAAGAATATAATAAAATTAAAATTATCCTGAAGTAAAATTTTATGACCGATTAGCCTAAAAGTTGGTTCAGTTAGTCATTAGTTGATTAAATGATAAACTTCCCAGAAATAGGGATTAAAACAGTGACTATATTAATATTTAGGTAAATGCTATTTCTGTAAAAGATTATTTAATTATAATTGCGTCGACGTCACGTGAGATTAAATACAAACTTCAAACTAAGTAGGTACATTAAATGCAATGTCTTTAATTTGAAAATGAATTAGGTACCTGTTTAGGTTAACCGTGGTAAGAAAATAGTTAAAAGGCTTTTTAGGTCGGGAACGTCAAGCAACGCGTACACCGGGCGCTACTTGGCTGGATGACCGTGCGTGGCATTTGCGGAGGGCACGGCTTCGGGACCGGTTCTCGTCTCGGGATAAGAATCGTTAGGCCATATCGGAGGCTTTGGGCGGTGAATCCCTCCAGAGCCGGAGCTACACAAAGACGAAGAAACAAAGTACCGTTTGTTTCTTTGTGTTAGTATTTTGCTCGCTTGTTCTCTCTTATAAAAAATGAAGAGAAAGAAACAAAATAAATGAGACTAGTTAATTCTACATAGTTTTAGCATAAAGACTCTTTTCCGAAAATATTCTCAACACATATCTTCACGCCTTTTATCCCCGAAGGGGTAGGCAGAGGTGTATTACACACCCACACTTCGCCAGATATGTTTCGGTCCCAATGTAATAGGGGGCGAGCCTATTGCCATCTACCGGGCACATTTTTTAAGCGAGCGATAATTAATATTTTTTATTTTAATACACACATAACTTCGAAAAGTCATAGGTGTGTGCCCGGGGTAACTGGGGATCGAACCCGAGACCATCGTCTCGGCAGTCCGTTACGAACACCACTGGGCTATCGCCGCCCAATATTCTCAATTTTAAAATATTAACAATTAAGAGTATCTCATTATGTTTGCTGATGAGATTTCTCTTTAGCGATACAGTTATTAGCAATACACTTAAAAGATAAGATATTTGTCGGCAATTTTGCAACTTAAATATTATAGGTTACAAAAATGTGTACTAGATAACACTTTTTAGAGACTTGTAATATAGATGCGTCATTATAATAATATCGACTATCCCAATCGATTATCCTACAAACAGTGATAGCTTCTTGGAGAAACAAACGGACTGCTTCGCTGAGGATCTTGGGTTCAATGGATGAAAGGAATGTACCAATGACATCTCGTATGTGTGGATGAAATTGTTTATTATTCTTTGCTAAGCAGTGAAGGGAAACAACATGGGGAAACTTGCACAACATTCTCGAAAACCATGAGATGTCTGGCAACCCGTGTTTGGCCAGCGTTGTGGACAGTACAACATCATCGTCATCAGAACAGCCAACACAGTTGGAGTTTGGGGGCAAGAGCTCCCAAACTCCAACTGTGTTGGCTGTTCTGATGCAGTGTTCGTTCGAATTGTGTTGTGAAGACACATAGGCCGAGCTTGAACCAACCGCTTCTAACCGCACAATACAACGTGTCTAACTAAAGAGGTCCTCGTATGTATTCTGGCGTGGGTATCGTTATGTCGACAAAAGATTACCCATATGCTATTCCGATGGATAAATTATGTTAATGCTAAATTCCTTCAAATTACGTCCAGGCGTTCTTGCGTGAAAGAGAAACAAATTTTCGTCTATGCTCATAAACATTCGCGTCCATAACAGTAGCCTAAATGATAAACAACTGTTCACGCCCACATCAATCATTGCCCAAAAGAGTTTATTACTCGTAATCCTGTTTATCCATCGTAATCAAACTACGCATTAACGACCAGAGTAATCAAAATTTCATTCGATCGTCTGTTAATTGGCATTCGGGACGAGTACTTAACTCAGGCATTGCCCTTCGGCGAATTTTGTCTCCCTTTTTAGCCTTGGTGCTAAATTATTTAGGTCACATTGTAAGAAAAAGCGTGCAACATATTAATTTCCTAAGATAATTCAGACACGGTTAACTAATGTTGAACTAAGCAGAGATTTTGTTATGGAACTACTCTTACCCCCATTCCCACTACTGTATCGCCTGTGTATCCATGTTTTGCAGCATTTACCATAGGAGACTTAGAGTTTTGATAGGCCTGATAGCCCATAATAATAGGCCTAGGGATGAGTTGAGTAAGACTATTCTTACAAACAGACCTCTGACCCCTAAGAGACAGTTGATAATTTGCGATTATAGGAAAAAGCAATCAGAAAAAACACAGTCCGTCTGAGTAAGTACCAATTAGTCACTGACCTACACACACGCCCGTTTTACCTATAAATCTGGAACTGACAACATACACATAAACACAGATGATACAAAAATCTGGAAGTAAATATATTTCTATGAGTAAGTTCGTATCGTTACAGAACTATATGAGCCGTAGCAACCCACACACAACAATAAATACAAAAACCCCGACAATACAAATAAAACTATAAATACAAGTCATTAGAATTCACAACACGTTGAAGATAGTCAAATGACGAATGTAACACAACTACAATACATCACGTCACATATGATTGATCAGTGGCTATCAGTCATGGTTAGCTTTGCCAAAGTTATGACAACTTGCATTGTTGGCATAAAGCGAGGTGGGACGGCGGGCGGGAAGCGGGGATGTTTAAGCAGCGGTAAGATGTTAGAAGCGACTGGTTGGGTGAACCTAATAATACTTAAAGAATAATTGAAAACTGACTATATGAGAACTATAAATGGTTACTACACGTATATAGAAACAGCTAGAATGGTCTATTTCAGTTACTTTCATAGTATTTTGTCATATGAAATTCTTCTCTGGGGGAATGCTGCAGACCTTAACACAATATTCGTTCTGCAGAAAAGAGCAATAAGGGGTATTTACAACCTAGGTCCTCGTTTTCTCTAAGAGAAAAGTTCAGTGAGATAGGCATTCTAACTGTTGCTGCGCAATATATAAGTATACGAGAATCTGTTATATGTCCACAAGAACATTGACACATTTAGTAAAAAAAGTGATCTACACACTATTAATACTAGACATAAGAATAATCTTATAGTTCAAAGCACCCGCCTCCACAAAATAAGTAGCTGTTTTATGGGGCAGTGTATACGCTTTTATAACAAGCTCCCTCTGAATATAAGAAATTTATCTATAAACAAATTCAAAATTATTGTTAAAACTACACTGTGTTTAAAAGCATATTATAACATTTCTGATTATATAGGCGATAAAAATGCTTGGGATTGAGCTGCTCTAATTCGACACAAAAATATAAATTATGTATAAACTGAACAATTTTAATTTGACTTTTGGTAAGCACTTTAAAAAAGTTTACACGAAATAAGTAATCATTTCATTTCATATCATGTATATCTGTTGTGAAAGAAATCGATATATAATCATCATCATCCCAGCATTATCACGACTCCGTACACGACTTTCACCTGAAACTACTGATTGTGTATATAATTATGTCAAATAAATTTAATTCGGCCCAGCTGCTTTCTCATTAAAAATGAATTTTAATGTTAAAACAAGTTTTATCGGTTATCATCTCTATAAATGCCAGCGCCCGCAACATGCCTAACATCTAAAATGTACAAATTGATCTCATTAGCGTACATTTTTCATAATATTTTGCGGCAATATTTTATCTTATATAATGAGCCATCGATGCATTGAAAATAAAAAATATTTATAACATCAAATACGTGTTTATAAATAAAAAGAAAATAATACCCAGCGCGCCATTCACTGTGAAGCTATAGAAACGCAAATGGTTAAAAAACAGACTGCGCTGTTACCAAATAAAAGATTTATGTAGTCTTTGTGCCTGGCCCGTTTGGTGTTCAATTCGCGGTCAATAATAAATTGTTTATGTCTGAGTGTATTTATATTGTGTATTGTGTGTATTTATATAATAGTCCAGTCACTTTAGGCAAAAAACGGGGTCAATCTCGGAATTTGAGATAAGCTGGAAACTTGTATACGGCTTCATTTTGGCGTTCTAAAAGTTGTCTCAAAAGTCTCATCTCGTGTCTGCGTCGTAAGTTATTCGAGATCAAAGGTCACGAAAGTCGGTTTTTTGCAATTATCTCCGTTTCTATCGTTCCAATCACTTCAGCACCTACTATAAAAATTGAAGATAAAAAAAATTGCCACAACTTTTGTCTCAACTCTTTTTCTGTACGCTCAACCCTTTTCGAGATAGAGAGCGGAGAGCACCTAGCGCTCAGGCATATATACTGTTATACAAGGTCAACCGTGAATCTCGGTGAATAATACCTTGTATATAGAAATAAGTCAAGTGAATATAATTTAAGTTAATTTTTATTTAGTAGCTGTACTTTTGTAACAATTAAAATTAAAATTAAATGTACATTTAAATTCTTCAATAACTTGAAGTTCAAAAATATAAATTTTCTTCTTCTTCTTCTTCATCATCATCTCCTGGGAAATTTCAATTTAAATTTCATGTTCATCATTTTCGTTTACCTGCATAATTGTCTCCAAACCTTCTAAAATTTCTGGATCAAATGCAGTTTCTTCCTCAGGATCGTCTTGCAATACTACAGCATTGAGACAAGCTTGCCCATTGCATTGTCCGCAAGCTAAAGTGCATTGCAAGCCCGATTTTCTGCATCCGCAGCGTGACCTTGTATAACAGTATATATGCCTGAGCGCTGGGAGCTCTCCGCTCTCTATCTCGAAAAGGGTTGAGCGTACAGAAAAAGAGTTGAGACAAAAGTTGTGGCAAATTTTTTTATCTTCAATTTTTATAATAAGTGTTGAAGTGATTGGAACCATAGAAACGGATATAATTGCAAAAAAACGATTTTCGTGACCTCGAATAACTTACGACGCAGACACCAGATAATATGAGACTTTTGAGACAACTTTTACAACGCCAAAATGAAGCTGTATACGAGCTTCCAGCTTATTATCTCAAATTCCGAGGTGAAACCCTAAAGTGACTGGACTATAATTATTTTTAAATATAGGTATATTCTATTTATCAGTTACAGATTACAGACTTTGCCCAATTAGATATATAAGATGGCCATGTTTGAATTGTATGGCCGAATAAAACTGATTTTATTGTATGAATGGTATTACGAGTGAATTGATTATAATACGCGCCAGTGTGGTTTTTACATGAGAATATGAATTGCCTTACGGCCCAGTATATGATCTATCGATGAATTTGAAGATTGGAGATACATACTAGGAGTCTTTTGTGACTTATCTAAGGCTTTTGATTGCGTTTTTCATGAAACATTGATCAGGAAATTACATTACTATGGAGTTAAGAACACTGCTTTGGATCTCCTTACATCACATTTGAGTAATAGGATACAGAGAGTTGAGGTAAATGGAAAAGTTTCTATGGGTTCAGTGGTCACAATGGGAGTGCCGCAAGGTTCAATTCTTGGTCCATTCCTTTTCCTTGTATATATTAATGATTTGCCATACACTATGCAAAATAATGAAGAGATAGTGTTATTTGCTGATGATACATCACTTATCTTTAAACTTAGACGAGAACAATCAAATAATGACGATGTAAATAACGCTCTCTTTAAAGTAGTTCAATGGTTTACTGCTAACAATTTACTGTTAAATGAAAGAAAAACAAAATGTATACGATTTTCAAGACCGAATGTAAAACAAGATAAATCTAACATATGTTTGAATGGAGAAGAGTTGGATCTTCTAGATAACACCGTATTCTTAGGCCTAACCTTAGATTCTAAGCTACAGTGGGGCCCACATATAGGTCAGTTGTCGAATAGACTTTGCTCTGCAGCGTACGCGGTTTATAAAATTCGTCAGTTAACTGATATAGATACAGCCAGATTAGTATATTTTAGTTATTTCCACAGCATAATGTCATATGGCATTTTATTATGGGGCAACGCAGCTGACATTCAAACTGTGTTTGTACTGCAGAAGCGGGCTATTCGTGCAATCTACAGTCTTGGTTCAAGGCATTTACTGAGGGAAAAATTGAAAGAAATTAAGATAATGACTGTCACATCTCAATACATTTATGAGAACTTGTTATATGTCAGGAAAAACATAAATATGTTTTAAAATTCAGCGACATTCATAAAATAAATACACGAAACAAAAACAAACTTGTTCTACCTTCAACTAGACTACAAAAAATAAGTAACTCATACAAGTGTCAAAGCATACGATTTTATAACAAAATTCCAGGTAATATTCAGGAACTAAGTATTAATAAATTCAAAGTATTCATTAAACAGAGCTTGTGTCCAAAAGCTTATTACACAGTTAAAGATTATTTAGCAGACAAAAACGCCTGGAATTGAGTTTAAAAATTATGAATTGACATTAAATTATGAATTGACCATGGAAGAATAACTAAAGCATGGAATGAACGATATTTTTATGAACAAATTGAATATAGCTACACTCTTCACTCATATGACAAATTAGAGTTGCCAGAAGAAGATGGCACTATGTTTGTCAGTTAGGGCTAAAGACAATTTGAACACAAATTTCGTAACTTTTTAATTTTTTAGTGATTGAGCAAATTCGCTATCGATATTGATCAAAGTTTCAATAATATAGGTTCAAAATCAAACAGACTTGTAAAAGTAAGTATGTACATGTTAAACATTCCGTAAGTTTGTGTCCACAGCAGTGAGAACGCTAGTTACATACATACATTCATAACGTCACGCCTTTTATCCCCGAAGGGGTAGGCTGAGGTGTATTTCTACACCCACTTTTCGCCAGATATACTTTAGTCCCACGTAATAAGGGGCGAGCCTATTGCCGTACCGGGCACATTTCCAGACTCCGTGCTGCTACTGAGATTTTCGTGACAGAAAAACCGAATAACACTGCCCGACCCAGGAATCGAACCCGGGACCTCCCGATCCCACGCGCACATTTATGCCGCGAGACCAACGAGGCAGTCGTATAGGGTTTGATATCGAGTTTTCCGTCTATACGCAAAGATGGTATTTGCATCGTGTTATCCCTTAGTCGCCTCTTACGACACCCACGGGAAGATAGGGGGTGGTGACACTTGTATTCTATGCCGTCAACCACACGGCGAGTTACAGAACGCTAGTTAATGGATAGTATTTATATAATTATTACACAAACTTGCATTTTTAAACGGAATCTATATTTTTTTTGTTTCAAATGGGTACTCAGTAGCACATAATAATGAAGCGTCACAGCATTTTTTTTAACTTCAAGCTAATCTCACGTGTTTTGTCACCAGCCGCGCGTGAAAGGTATTTTTTAATAACACTGTTATTTTTCACGTGATCTAAAATTATCAAATCCTTCTTCACGATATTTTCGTTTTGCAAACTATCAAGTATATATGGGCGCAAATTAATATATAATGATTATATTGTTACGAAAATGTTAATAATATTTAAGATTGATATTTAAATAACTATTTGTGAACACAGAACTGAGAACTTCACTACTTTAGAATATTAGACACTGTATTGACTGCTTCACTGTTTTATAAATATTGGGTATTTAATTTATCGCTTAATAATTAAGATAACTTCAGAAACTTTCAAAGTAAAATCAATTAGTATTAAATAACATTATTCTGATACTTTTATGTTAACGGTAATAAATAACCTGCGCTTATATTTACATCCTGTTGATAGCATCCCATCACCATCTGTTGCGAATGTTGTGAAGCAGCGTTTGATTATTACAATAGATTTGTTATTCGTATAAAATAAATCATATGGTGTTGTGCAATATTCATAACAATATTAATGATGATTTTTGATAATTAATTGTACAGTAATTTCAATTATATGTTGAAAAGGAAGTGGCAGTTGTTAACATTAAGTGTAATGACGGTTAGTTTATAAAAAGGATTGTAGGTCACATTTTAATTCAATTCTGTGCTAGAAATCGTCTGAAAATAAACCAAGTAATATTACGTGAGTCTTTTTATAATAATGGAGTCTGGACTGGACACGATAACCCTGGCGTATCGCCGACATATACGTGAATTCATAGCAATGTTCTTTTTCATCAGACGTTTAGAACGTTGTCTTAAATAGGTAATGATTTTTTAACAAATGTCTTTTAACAAGCTGCTCAAGGTGAAAAACTTCTTT
Organism: Euclidia mi; assembly: GCA_944739405.2. NCBI lineage: Eukaryota > Metazoa > Arthropoda > Insecta > Lepidoptera > Erebidae > Euclidia > Euclidia mi. Next base: position 58,054,747 of record OX123199.2, read on the forward strand.
TTGTAGTTTTTCTATTGTACGTAAGTGTTTAGCGCACACGATTTTCATCGCTTCTGTATCTACTGGCGGAGAAATTGTAACTAACGTAGGCGCTTTAGTGCTGGTTGTCGGAGAAACAGAAGATGTCTCATTTATGGAAGGCGCACGCGTACACTAAAGAAAGAAAAAAACCACGTTTTAATGCAAAGCAGTATATTAAAATAAATAAGCATACCCTTTGTGTTTGCCACCCTAGCAATCACTGATGATACCTGAAGCTTGATTTATAGGCCAAAGCCGATTGATAAAAAGTACCTTACACCTTTTTCTGTACTCCCATTACTCCCAGCAACGTGCATTGAACTTTTTATGATCGATTGCGTAGTCAAAATGTGAAAGCTTAACAAATAAATAAATTCACTTACATTTATAATAGGTATTAGTAAGGATATAGTAAAACTATGAAATGAGTGGATGTCGTCTAACAGCCTGGCCACGAACGGCCGCGACACGCTGAGCGACAAGCGATTTCAATGTTCATGCCGCTCTCTATTCTGCCGCCGGCGCTGTCACCTCAGTGCAGAACTAAACTGCACAAATAAACATCGAAATCGCTTGTCGCTTAGCGTGTCGTGGCTTTTCGTGGCAACAGTGTAACTGCAGGTAGCTGGCTGAATATTGTTTATAACATACATACATAGGCTCACACCTGTTTCCCCGAAGGGGTAGACAGAGGCATATTAAACGCCCACTTTTTGCCAGACTTTTGATCCCACGTAATAGGTGGCGAGCCTAATGTTTTGTTTGCCAGAGCCTCATCCGTTGATAAGCAGGTACACCACTTGCAGGTGAGGTTGGCTTGGGACCCTACGTTCTTGGTGGGAACCCTATGCACTGATAATAAAATTGTAGAAAATATTAAAATTAAATTATTCCTTTGGTCGAGACATCGAATGGAGCCCAAGATCCGACTCCTGTTTGGCGCTGCTACCCTAATAAAAGTAAAAGCAAGTAATTATTTAAACACTCACACTGATACGTTTAGAATGGAGGAGTAATGTTGGCACAGAATTTTCTTTTAGTCTGCGCCATCTGTCATTACTATAAAAACATTCCGCAGTAAAATGCTTGGAACAAATTCTATAGTGCTTTCTAGGCACCTAATTTTCTCCACGACATACTGCAGCAATCCACTTATTTTATAAATCTTTATCACGTGCACAAAGAATCTAAAAAATAACGAGATAAAAATATACGGTGGATAGACATATCGATAAGATTTCTTACAACACTTGAAAAGTCGATATAAATATTATACGGCTAAATTCAAAATCATGATAGAACTGTCATAAAAGATGAACCATTAAAGTTATATAATTTGATGGCATTATATTGTCTAAATTGTATCTTACACGTCAGTTGACTGTGTTCAATTTTTCAGTACTAGGGCTACCTCTATGTATTATATATCCAATCTCTTTGGAATTGACATTATGAATTTTGACATTTTGAAATTAGTGACATACTATTTTTATTTACATTTGTAGTACTTATATCTTTACATTCTGACATTTTTGATTTGACATTTGTAATTTTATTTATTTTGTTTTGACATTGTTATATTCTTTTGACATATAAAATTACTTAAGTAATATATTATTATTTTATTTTTTAGACATTCTTAAATTGACATTCAATAATATTTTCTGACATTTAAATATATGACATTTTATTGTTAATTTTTTTATAATTTTACTTATTGTTTACAACATGTATTTTACTATGTATTAGCATGTAAAGTTGTGAGTACGATGTGGGCATTATTAAACATATAAACAAATAGTTATGGCAACCTGTCTGATGGCTTAGGCTGACATGCTTATGCATACACCTTCTGATGGCGTGGAGGCATAGTGATACAGATCGTGCTGGCTCCCTCAATCAAGGTTGAGCCGTACGATTGCTGTTGAATGCGGGCCATCAGTGGGCCGAGTCAGTCAAAAGCGTCAGATGATTTCCTGCATTGTACTTGCATACTAAACCCCTTTTTTTGTCTGGACTTTAAAAGATCAAGAAAAGACGAAAGAAATTGAAGTGACAAAAAAAGCAATGACTCTGAGTTTGTTTCGGCTTTTCTTCTCAAGAAGTCATTTAGCTAGGAAAAGCCGGCATCATCTAGAATAGGGTTTTGACATGTATAAGTGTTGTAAATAACCAAAATGCAGAAATAAATATGTCTTTATGTCTCTTTATACTTCAGTTTTGGATAAACTCTAGTAACGCCAGTAACTATAAAGGCTGATTCACACATATCAGTGAAGTCTCAGTTCCGGCAACGTGTCCGCATAGTTCAGTATCAGTGCTACAGTGAGGCGGCAGTGCTTCAATTCACACATGTATCAGTGCGCGGATCGGAAGCACTGAGAACGGTGCGACGATAGTTGGTGCTGATATTTGCTCTGGCTCTATTCAACAATACGGAACTAGCAATGATAGCCATTATATATATGGGCGCATCAAGCATGGCGATTAAGATAAACAGAAGGAGAGTTCATGACATTATACAAAGAATTCATTAAAGACGAAAAGAGATATTTTCAATTTTTTAGAATGTCGGAAAGCTCTAGCTGTTTCAAAAATCTCAAAATGAGACAAATCATACAAAACATTATTTTCACGAACCAATTCTATCAGTCGCTCGTCCTGCATTTTGTTTTACGGACACCGGCGTCCGTGATCCGACAAAAAATATCGTCGCCACCGATTACGTCCGTGATCGCCGGCGCCGGCACTGTCACTGAGAGTACTGTGTCGTCACTGACACTGACAGGTGTGGATACGTTCATAGAAAATGTATTAAAGAATAATTATCACGGTGCCGGTACTGTGCCGGAACTGTGACTTCACTGATATGTGTGAATAGGCCTTTAAGCTACGCTTCCGCTTATCGCTACCAGTGAGACCTGTACCTCATACATATACAAATGAGTACGTTTGTCGTGGTTTCACAAACTGTCAGCTATTCATACTTGTGACAAAGACATTCAACGAAAGGGAAAATTTACGTACATTGTAAATCAGATATCAAATTGTACAAAGTAAGTCGTTCTTGTTAATGATAAGGGTTATAATTAGAAACGGTTTCATATTCAATTTTGTTTAAATGTGTCAACTTTGCCGGCCCCATCGAAGGAAAATAACGCAATAAGAAGAGCATGCATGAGGAATTTGATGGGAGTGTATGAAGCAAGAGAGATATATCAGGATCGTTGCGAATGGCGTTCCGTAGTCTCTGCCTACCCCTCCGGGAAACAGGCGTGAGTCTTTGTATGTATTTATGTACACTAGTATAACTCACACGTGGTCTGAACACAGAGAAACTAAACAGGGCTTGTATGATCTAAGGGACTCGTATGTGTTATGACAACCAACTGATAAAGATACTAATTAATTTCTAAAATACGAATGTAGCAGCTAACTATTTATTCACCGGCGCCGTTTGACTAGCAGCCTGAATGATATTCAGCCATTTAATGAAAGAGCTAGGCAAATCATTTGATGCTTTGTATAGCATTTATCTACTCTCGTACCCAATTAATTATAATATCCATCATTATCTCGACTTACGTTAGACTAGTAAGTGGACCCCGGGCTGAAGACGCTAGAATAACGCTCGGAGAATAATGGTGATATATTTTTTTGTTAATCATGATCATCATGTCAGCTGCTTCTGGACATAGCCCTCACCCAAGGTTCTCCACACAGACGGATCTTGAGCCGCCCGCATCCAACCGCTTCCTACGATCTTATCCAGATCGTCGGTTCACCTTGCAAGAGGCCTAATCCCGCTGCGTTGCCCGGTACGTGGTCGCTACTACCACATGAGTAAATAAACCGAACAGAGAGACAGCTTCTTAAGAGCTTGTAAATTTGTTACCTATTTTGGTAGGGTTGTCACAATAGGTTAAGACAAATCGCTTGTTCGGCACACGACAGATTCTGGACTGGACAGATTCGTGATTTGGCAGATTCCCAACTCGACAAATTCGTGGATTGGGCAGATTCTTGGACTCGACGGATTCGCTATACGGCAGAAGTACAGTTGTAAATAAAATAGCGAGTGGAACCAAAAAAGGCATGCACCTGAAACTTTTAAAAACACGGAATAAAAATATACATTTGTTACCAAGGACACGACGTGACGACGTGATTTATTTGACACTTCCAACGATACCACTAATAGTGTTGAATATTTTCTGGTAATATGATCTATTTTGCAAATAAACATAGGAATCTCCTTTAGCTATTATGGCCACTAGTTTTACCACGGGGATAGGTATCTAAAATAAGTTTAAAAAGAATTGTGTACGGCAAATTAACGTCTGCAAAACAAGTGACTATAAAATGATCAACCATCGATAGGGTTTACAAAAAACAGGTGCATGCGATTTTCGACCTTATTGACTATTCATGACAGACTTTTTTTTTTGTATTTTCTTGCTTTCTGACATTGATACGTTATTAAAATTATAAATTCTGAGTTACGTCAATAAGGTCTAAAATCGCATGCACCTGTTTTTTGTAATACCTATCGATGGCTGATCACTTTCTGATAGTCATTGGTTTTGTAAACATTAATTGCTTTTACACAATTTCACTACTAATGAGTTGTTAAGTATTTCGTTGCCAACATTGACAATATTTATTTCAAGATCGAAATATTCGCGAAACTTTTGCTCGAGCAATTCAACAAATGCGACAAAATCATCAGGAGTTATACCTAATTAAAAAACCCAATTGTACGTTACCATTGTTAAAATCTTCATAATGATTTAATTATTTCATCTAGTATTATTCATACACACAGTACAATAAACAACCATTATTAATAATAAAACACCACTTTTTTACATTAAAATATTAAAACTTGCAACGTACAAAACAAACAACGTGCGTCGTAATAACCCTAAGATTGTCAACTGCCTGTGCCTACGTAAATCGGTTCTTTCCAGTCTCGCCGCGTACTCGACAAGCGGCCAGTGGTCACGCACACATAAGCCGCGTGCTCGTAGTAGTGCAACCGATTCGCGCTGTTGTATGAAGCTGTGTCTCTGTTCCGTTTATCTACTCATGTGCTACTACTACTTGACGTGTATGCACCTTGCCTATCGCCACTTCAGTCATTTATTCATTTTGTTAATCGATCTATTGCACCTTGGTGTTAACAGGCCGGTTGCAACCTAACAAATAGTATGATTTCAAGTAATACATAAATAAGCAAGTAATAATAAATCTGTCCGTGTGGTGACGGATTACGGAGACGGATTGTCACCACCCCATATCATCCCATGGGTGTCGTAAGAGCCGACAGAGGGAGCATATTATGCAGAGAACAGCACTGTAAGAGAAGGAAAACTTGATACAAACCCTATACCAACCCGTTTGGCCAGCGTGGTATAGTAGGCCAATTCCTCCTTTCAAAGGAGAGGCCTAGTCCAGCAGTGGACTGTTAAAAGCTGATGATGATGATGATGAATAAATATGAAAGAACTTCTTCCTTAAGAAGTAAAGCCTTCATGAGAACCATATAAACTAATTATCTATTATCTTGTTACTGCACTTGATAATAATATCATTTACTAGACTTCGCCTCCGACTCTCCCCCTCCCCCCCCCCCTACTCTGAATTAAACTATCTTTTGGTAAAACCCGTATAAGAATCTATTTTTTAAGCATATCGTCCATACTGAAAGGTAGAAGGAATATGTGTAGATAGCAATGCACAAGCTCTTCAAGAATAGAGGATTTTTATAATTTTCGTTTCGCATCAGGATCGAATCCACAACACATAACGCATTTATAGACGCGAGTCACTTACTTAGTCCCTTGTACCAGTGCAATAATCTTAAGAAAACGAAACCACACCTTAAACGTGCCACAGTAAGGTCTTCAGTTCTTTGCAACGTCAGACATTTGAGTAGAGTTGATGTCGTACAAGCATTTAATTATGTGAACCTGTGTTAGTTTGCTACATCACATTGTTTAGTATGCAATGATAAGGGAATGGAGAAGATGTAACATTAGTTAGGAACAGTGGTTCGTATCTGTTAGTTATGAGCTCTGTAACTTAATAAAGCTTTTCAGTGGAGACACCTGACACTGAAACTTGACTACCAATAGAGATATCGCTTCGGTTGACTCATCTGATTCAATTTAAGGATTCTAAGTATTTGTACCATCAACTCGAAAGAAGACGAAGTGGAGACATTTACTGAAGTGCCTGCTATAACTGACATATCGCTGGCTCACTATTACAAGGTCTTATGTGTATTTTGATGAAGTTTGGTAATAAGACTTTATAATTTTTGACTTATGTAAAATGTATTTAAAGTAGCCTTAGCCTCATGTGACATTTTAATATTATAGTTTAGGACTACATAATGCTTTCCAAGTTTAAAAAAAAACGTAATGACTTTTATATTTTATAATATCGTCAAAAATAAAATAACATAGAACTTTGTGGTAGCAAAAATATTTATTTATTTATTTATAAGCACAACTTAGAACTTTGTTTTTGTTAAATCACATCACATTAGACAACTTTAGGGAAAAATTTTTAAAATTACCAATTATGAAATACGTCCCCCATATGGAATGCCATTATGTTTTCAGTTCTAAGTGTCCAGAATATGACAAAATTGAAATTTGGTAAAATAACATTTATTTCGGATATATCTTTACTCTACAAAAACAAATTTTGGAATATTCGCGGCCCCTAGTCTTCCAAATATAACTTATGCTATATTAGGAACGTATTCCATAATTGGTACCTTTCCTCTATTAATGCTTGGAGGCACGAAATCTTTATCTTTCACCTTGTCGTCACTTGAATAGTCTAAAATGTTATTTTTTTGGGTTTTATTTTATCGACGACTTCAGTGACAGGTTCGTGGATGCTGTCCCTAACACGGGCTGGAAGATTTTTTAGCCCAAAACGAAGAAAAGAGCAAATAAAATCTCTGGTCCGACCCTCGAGCTCATAGAGGAAAGGCGCAGGATGCTTCTGCTATCCTCCGACGCCATGCCAAAATATCGGCGTCTCAACAGGCAGATCTGTCTGGCACCTGCCGTGGAAATGCTTCGGAAGCTATTCAATTCCATCATACTCGAGGGCAAAACGCCACAGGCAGAGCACAGAAGTGTGGTGGTGCTTTTCTTCACGAGGGACGACAAAACCCATTTGAAGAGCTACAGACCCCATCTCACTTCTGAGTCACGTCTATAAGTTGTTTTCTAGGGTCATCACGAATCGTCTTGAAAGCAAGCTAGACAGTCGTCTAGCTTGCTTTCAAGACGATTCGTCGGCTGGAAGTCAGCCTCCCGAAAAAGCCGGATTCCGTAAAGGCTATAGTACCATAGACCACATACATACGCTGCGGCAGGTTATACAGAAGTCCGAGGACTGTAATCAGCTTCTATGCTTGGCGTTTGTGGACTATAAGAAAGTCTTTGAGTCGATCGAAACCTGGGCAGTACTGCAGTCTCTCCAACGGTGCTAAATTGGCTATCGATATGTCGAAGTGCTGAAGGCAGCGATAGCCTAGTGGAGATACCAACAGACTGCCATGCAGAGGGTATCGGGTTCGAATCCACGGCGCGCACCAATAACTTTTCGGAGTTACGTGCGTATTGAATTGTTAATTATCGCTTGTCCCGTGCTTCGTAGAGCACGTTAAGCCGTCGGTCCCGGTTGTCATGAAGATCTTTGGCAATCGTTACAGGATGTCAGTACCTTCCATAAAAACTGACACTGGTCTAAACCATGGAATATCGCTATCCCATCGGGTTGCGGAGGTCAGACAGGCAGTCGCTCCGTGGAAAAGCCAAAATTCAGCCAAATCCGGTAGACTAGTAAGCGGACCCCAGATTGAAACTGGGATAACGCTAAGAGGAAGATGTCGAAGTGCTGAAGTGTTTGTTCGAAAACGCCACCATGTCAGTCCGCCTCCAGGACCAGAGCTCAAAACCTATTCGGCTACAGTGACGGGTGAGGCAGGGAGATGTTATATGTCCAAAACCGAGTTCGGTTGGGCAGCGTTCGAAAAGGGCATATCTTCACGTCCGATATCCCGCAGTGTCTCAAGACGAAAGTCTTTGACCAGTCTGTGTTGTCAGTGATGATTTACGGCTCTGAGACCCGATGGCCGTTCTGGACACGGGGGACACGGGTCAGGCGGGTTCTGCAGTGGCGACCACATAACGGACGACGTAGTAGGGGTAGGCCCCAACGATCTGGTTAAGATCGCGGGAAGTGGTTGGATGCGGGTGGCTCAAAATCAGTCTGTGTAGAGAACTTTGGGGGAGGCCTAAGTCCAGCGGTGGAAGTATCTAGACTGATATGATAATTATTTTATCAAGACTGCAATAATTGCATAAATGTATTACCAATTGCACTGAATAAATTGTCACAAAAACCGCGAAATTGAATAAGTAACAGATTACATAAAACATTGATCATTAATAAGTTTGATTTTTTTTTCAAAAAACAAAGTCCTATGTTTAGCATAGAACCTTGTTAAACTAAAAATAAGTTAAAACTAAAATTGAATGGTTCTATGTATTACATAGAACTTCGTTATTCCATTTCGTTGATAAAAACAACATAGGACCACGTTATTTTTGATATTTTGCAGTAAAGAGCTGTAATCTAGTCGTTTATTTTTGCAAAAGAGTAGCTAATAGCACATAGAACCTTGTAGTATTCATAACTCAATAAGTGATAAAATTGTAACATAGAACCTTGTAATAGTGAGCCAGCGATATGACCCCTGACTTTAAAACTTGCGACCATCCAATTATAGTTGAATTTTGAGAACAATTTTAGGAGGCAAAAATTAAAGTTTATATGTGGGAATATACTAAGTATGTCGATTTGCCGAGGTCAACCTCTATAATGACTGGACTAACATGTGTTTAGAAATATGAAAAAAATTACTTCTTTATCTCTTTTTATTGCCGTCATACAATTAATTTATTTCAAACCGCAATTTGAGGTGAAAGAGTTTCATTCTTATATAAAATTATAATAAACCATTACATTATTCGTATTTCTGGTTATCATCACTAAGACGGTCCTAGTACACTATTATAAACAGTAACTACTTAAACACTACACTATTATGCAAGAGAGATAACCCGAAACGCAACTGGAGCTCACTGCATATGCATATTCATCTCTCATTTTGACGAACGACACGCCATCGATCGCACAATTCATTCCCAGACGATTCGTCTATGTTTGCGCAAGCTTAATTACTTAATATCAGGTTTGCTTGGACTCACTGTGGATTACTGACTGACAGATGTTCTATCAACTATGAAGTACAGAAAAATTAGAAAAGATTTATAATAAACTTTTATCACTAACGTTATGTAGTTATACGTAAATAAACTGCCCTTAGTGTATATGTCAATAATATTGACAGAGTGCACCTATTGCTAAGTGGTTTAAATGTTCATCATCCCCAATGCGCCGCTTATCGTGTGTTCGATTTATATGCGAAACACTATAAGTGACACAAAAACTTGTTTTATTTAAGGCGTTCTTTGTGCCTGTTGTATAAACGTTTCCAAAGTCACCGCATCAGGATTTTTAATAGGGTGAATTATGTCTATGAAATATTATTTACTGCGCGATTATAGACTTTTTGAAAAGTTATTCGGCAAGAAAATTGGATGTCTCTCTTCCTAATGATATGGACGCTAATAGGTAATTATCGGTCTGATTATCTGCTTCTTGAAAATGTTTATTTCCTTTTTCTATTATTATTTACGTTCCCACGTTATTTGCGAAATACAAGTCTCCATTACACTTCAATTAGCACACACCTCACAGTGCTCACGAATGGGTTAACACACAAGGTGTACCGGAAACTATAGTTACAACTTTGTAACGTTTCGAAATTAATAAGTATGTACACTGGCACTGCCGATGCCATGCGAGGATTTAAATTTAAGCGCTGTAGTCCGTCATCTAAGCATGCACAAGTTTTGATGGATGTTTGTTATTTTGAAACGATTTAATGGTGCTGGCGTGGCGTGCTGGGAATCTGTAACTGGACAATTTTCATGCTATACTAATTGGTGTTGGTAGTCTACTCTTTGATATGAATGAGCAGAATTTCAAATAATACTAATGGTTTGTTTGGTTTAATGATTATTAGTGATCGGAGTAGGTAGATTGAAATGGCGTCATTGATCCGAAACGTATATATTAATATGGACATTCGTCCGGAAATGGTTGATTATTACAAAAAAACGGAACTTTGGTAGGAATTGTATTCTGTCAGGGTTGCAGAATTTACGAAGAGTTACCGCGGTCCTGGAACGCAAAGGTCACTTGATGAAACACGGGTGGGTTTTAGTTAGCAAGAGTCTGACACTCGGGAAAAAAAATGTAATATGTACATATTTAACAATAAACAATGTTGATTTTTGCTCATTTTATATTTATTCTACCCTTGTAAATTACCATGACCACTATGAAAATATTGACATTTGTAAAAGTGCAACAATTTATAAAAAGTTGTGGCCGTATAAGGGCTAAAAATAAAAAATATTAAAACTTCGATCGGAATTCGATTTGTTTTTTATTATTCAACAGATAAGTAAATAACAAATTAATTTGTTTTGATACCTTCCTTTAAATTTTGATTTGAATAGTAATAATGTCACTACCAACATTAACAATATTTAATTGAATCCGGAAATACTGGAATTACTTTTTGGAAAAATGGCTTATCCATGTTATTCTTTTTTTAATTAGAGTGTGTCTAACTCTCGTAGCCACAAGTTTTCTTTTTGTAAAATTTTTGACTTCATTACTTGAAAAATAGTTAAAATGTAATATTTCCTGAGACTTTTCGACATGGCATGCATTGTAAGGTCAGTCCTTTGTTATAGAGTAAGATGCCAGAGCGTTCTGACATAACTTATTTTCACATGGATGAAACCTTCACGACTTAGTAGCGTCTAGTATACTTTATATACCTGCCTACTTGTGGAGCTTGCCCTGTGACACCTGGGCAGGTACCAGGTGAGAAAGGTAACTAAAAATATGAGTTATCTAACTTAAGTTTGTATGACTGATTTTTATATATATTTTGTAGAATATTATTCTAAACTAGAATTATAAAGTGTTAGACACTTTTCATGGACTAGAGCTTTTGTCAGACGCTTTAAAGCTCGACAAAAAATTAATGAACTTTACTTATTTTTTCATGTCTGACTTTTAAATATGTTATTCAAGTAACTATTCCAAAGTTATATTTCATCAGTCAGACAAATCCGAGTGACCAAACATCCCATAAACACAAAAATTATTCAGCCGGCGCATGCGTCTCAGAGCAAAAAATTGAAACATATTGAAAATACTTACTAATTTCAATCCAAGATTTTTGCATCCTTATTTCAATAAGTCCCTTATTAAAAAAAAAGATTTAAGAAGATTAAACCCATACAAAATGTATATCTATGTATTTGTCAAGTTCAATCTTTTTTAATCTCTTTGAGCCATTTCGAATCTTTTCAAATCTCTTTTTCTAATCAGGGATGAGCTTCAAGAATTAATAAATATTAAAGTGAATTTATTTATTGCATGTATTTGGGATAGTGAACATATGAGGAGCCATTTTGTTTTATAAGGAATTATTATTATTTTATTGTATAAAAGATACCAGTTAGAAAAATTAAAAAAAAAAAAAATTACCAAAAAATATGTAACTATGATTAATTACAGCAAATATTTGTTTATCTTTTTATTATCGCAATTATCGACACAGTTAATTGTTATTTAACGATGTTTTTATGGAGAAAAATTAAAGATTGCTTTTAGATTTAGAAAGAAATATTATAAAAAAAAAATTTACGTGAGAATAAGTGATTATTTAAAAAAGTGAGTTCTACTGTCATCTAGCGCTCATCGTATGTAATTAGATGAGGTTCTATTCAACTATGTTCTAAGTTATAAAACCATGTAATACACTGTAGAGTGGAGCAGATGGTGAGTTTAAGAAGGGGAACCAAGTTGCCGTGAACGTCTCACTCGCTCTGAAATGCATGCGCATAGTGCTCTCGCGATCGCACTCCCGACTGAATAATTTTGTGTTTAGGGGATTTTGTGTTTAGGGGATGTTTGGTCACGAATTTGTCTGACTGATGAAATATAACTTTGTAATAGTTACTTGAATAACATATTTAAAAGTCAGGCATGACAAAATAAGTAAAGTTCATTAATTTTTTGTAGAGCTTTAAAGCCTCTGACAAAAGCTTTGGTCCATGAAAAATGTCTGAAACTTTATAATCCGAGTTTAGAATAATATTCTACAATATATATATATATATTGTTAGTTACCTTTCTCACCTGGTACCTGCCCAGGTGGCACAGGGCAAGCTCCACAAGTAGGCAGGTATTTAAAGTATACAAGACGCTACTAAGTGGTGAAGGTTTCATCCATGTGAAAATAAGTTATGTCAGAACGCTCTGGGATCTTGGACTATTAAGGCCGTTACTAAAAATAGGTTGCCATGTAACCTAAGCAAATGTATATCTTCAAATTCATTTATTACTAATTAAACAATAGCAAATTTTGGTAAGTAGCAATAAATTCAAGCAATTCATTCCACTGCGGCTCTACTTTAAAATATAATTGTCCAGCAATTTCATATTTCTATTCAAGTCATCCATTGCCCGTCCCTACTGTCCAGTGAATGCCGATCGTAAAACCGGAGATTTCAACCGCAACGACTTTAGAGGCCGATTTGATCTCTTCCTTTTATTTTACTTTCTAGGAATATTCATTCGATACAAAATTGCGGTATAAAATATGTGAGCTGCTTCTATTGCTATTATTTGAAATAGAAATCCAAGTATCTTTTGTATTTATTATTATAAAATGTGTGTTTAAACTTTTGAAATATATATATGTTGCCGGTTTGATTTGATTCCGGGACAATAGTTTGTTTTCTGCATTATTTTCTGTCTAGATGATATTGCACCATAAATACTAGTATATACAAGTTTCTTAGTAAGAAGATCTTTGAGAGTTTGGTTTCCTGATGAATGACTTTAATATTAGAGTAGGGGAGAGTGGGTAACAGTGGATCACTTTTTTTTTCAAACAGTGCAACTGGAAAGTTTATGCCTGAATTATTAATCTCTGAAATTAAATCAAAGTATTAGTTATTAATCTTTAAAGAAAGAGTCATTTCAAGGCTTTCAGTACATAAAGTTACAAGATACAACGACTTGATTAAAAAATGAGAAATGATCCAGTGTGTCCCGGAAATGGGTCACTTTGGATCATTGCATGGGTGACAGTGAATCGACTAAGAGTGCGCAAAAATAATCCATTATATCTTTTTTCTAAGGTTACACAGATACTCAATACCTTACTTCCATGCCATTTATCTGGTACTTTTATTTTATTCGTTATCGGTACTTCATAAATTAGCCGTCGAACGTTTGCAATAGTCAGTTCATAGAACATTTGACTCCACTTAAGAATATAATCGACTATATTCTTTTCTTGGTCATCGATAAATATTTTATGAACTGCATCATGATTAAAATGTATATTCTAACTCAATTGCAGTGCATTTTCCCTAAAAATAAATTACGAATGAATTTCAGTTCCGCGAGTCACAGCGGATTAGTAGTTCACTGTGACCCAAAACGAAATGATTCATTGTGACCCAATGGCGGTTATGGAATAAAAATATCATAAAAAAACTACCAATCGCAAAGAAAAAATACGCAGTTTACATAAGACTTAGGATACATATAACAAGCCTACGACACAATAAAAACATTAAGATTTCTTATTCACTCAGATATAAAACAACTTTCAAAACCATGTGAAAAATACTTTTGTTACTTACCTACTGAGTGGACTATAGCAGCGCGACTTCTAGCTTTGACACCGCGTTGACGATTAGTACGTTAGGGAGGGGGATGGACAAGCGGAAAGAACAAGTTTGATTGTGTTCCTAAGCGTAACACATACTGAGTTATTGTGAATTATCCACTGTACCCCGTGATCCACTGTTACCCAATCTCCCCTAATTAACGCCCATCTTGTAAACTGCGCTGTGAGGGAAGGGAACGTGAGCGATTGTGGTCACTTATGTGAAGAAATATGTTGTGGTGTATGTCCAGCTTGAGAGAGATTCGTCTGTCCAGGCTGGCGCTAGTGCCTAGTGCACTGTAGAACGACGAAAATATTCGAAGACTCATACATACATTAATCGCGCGTGAGAACTCAGCTTGCGCGATTCAGGATTTTAGTTCTGTCGTATACGTTAGATGTCGCCGTGTTGATAGTCTTCGGCATCATTCGCTTAATGACTTCAGTGGTATCTAGCTGTAGCTACCTCTACAGGCTGAAGCTAAGTGGGCAGACCAAACGTATCCACATAATGCCCAAATTGGCTACAAACACGAACAAACTTACAGGTAAAATATTTTTGATTATATTGTGACAACTAAAGTTATAGTAAATGACGTACCTCTTGAAGTGATGAGCTACATGCCGAAGCACTTAGCTTACATTACAGTATTCTTAAATAAACACGTTTATTAATAAGTTAAATTGTTAATTATCACTAGCTAAACGGCGAGGGAAATATCGTGGAGAATCCTATATGTCTGAGTGTTTTCTCAAGACAAGTGAAGTCTGCCAACACGCAGTTTGCCGGCGTGGTATATTATGGTCTAACTCTAAGCCATTATGCGAATTGGCCCGCATCCTGCATTGGGATAGTTAATATACAGGGCCACAGTTACTATATGGTCTGTGTACATGGCTAATATAATTATACCAGCTGAGTCCACAGTTACCCTTGCGTTATTTATGGCTACTGGTCCATACCCTTTGCTCATAGCGTGATGGTATATTGCCAAGAGCCTTACTTGATAAATAAGCTATCCAACAAATTTATAATTATTCAAATTAGTTGAATAATTTATTTCAATTCAATTATTTTACAACTAATTACATTTTTACTAACTATTACTTAATTACTATTTACAGCTAAAACTTTACTTATAAACCTATAACTAAATTAAAAAGAAAATAAAATAATATATTCTTACAAAACGCAAGGCACGAGGCGTTTAGGCGTCGTAGTATACCTCCGCATCAATGTCATGGGGTAACGTGCCCAGAAGGCTGGCAGCATTGCCACGCTGGATGGCAATGCTGATTCTTTGAGCAAAGAATAAACCAGCCTTCTGATCACGTGAGACGTCGATCAAGCGTTTCGAAATTTCTCGGTACAAAATACGAGCGCTCGGACCCCATGGGCCCAACGTTTCTACCCCAAACGGCTCAAATATGTAATTGCCGACTAAATTTCCGTATTTGCGTCGTTTGAGGGTTTCCGCCGTTGCAGCAGCAGCGCCAGCATGACCTGCTGTGCTTGGAATATGTGATGGCGCAAGGGTATCTACGCACGTTGCGTGCCACACCAAAGGCCAACCCATTTTCCATGGCAACAATGACATACCGTCAGGTCTCTTCCCGTCGTCTCATACCAAACCATTTGGTTCGAGTACAGCTGGTACGCCAGACGCGGCAAGAGTACGACGAATTATGTCATTCATATTAGCATGTCGTGGAATTCTACCTGCGCTTCTGCTGCAAGAAAGCCCATGATGTCCGAGGCTATCGACATCTTCTCCACAATGGCACCGATGCGGAGAAACACAAGGAGCACCCAAACGTAGGCAAGTGGCAATACGGAACGTCTCATCGTTTAACATGGTTCCTGTGTTGGAAGATGGTAGTGCTTGTAGCCAAAGACCGGACTCCCATTCCCCCACAGCCAGCAAGCGAGCACGCTCTGCAACATTAGAAGCTGTTGACAAAATATTTTTTCTTACTAAGTTACAGAGCGGCAAGTCCCACTGTCTCTGGGAGAAAAGGTTGGTAAGCAATTCAGTGTTTGGACAAGCCATTTTCCAGGCGTTTAAAGCCTCGGTTTGGCACAGCACTTCCGAATCAACTAGTGTAGGTGTTAAAATTTTCCTAGTTAACTCTTCCGTGCTGTGAACCGAAGACAAAAACGCCGGTAAACTGACACTGGAAATTTTGCGAACGCCGAGCCCACCCAGACGTATACGTCTGGGTGGGCTCGGGTACCTATAGGTAATGACGCTTGTAGCCAGGCTCGGTCGTCCATGTCCACATTTAATATCTTTCTTAAAGTTGTTTGAATAATTTGATCAATTTTTCCTAAAAGTGCATTTTTCTTCCAAAGTTGTGACGATCTTAAAGTATGAGTAAATTTAGGGACGAAAATCCAATATCGAATAATTGTGTAAGCTGAATGAATATTAATATTTAATAGGCGATCTGAAATATCATTAAAATTTTGTATCTTTTGTTCTACGAAAGATTCAAATGCTTCTTCAAAAATTGGTGAACCTAGGAGGCGAAGAGAAGTTTTTTCAACAATTTTGATATTTGGTGCCAAATTATTAAATTTCGATATTGCCAAATGTTTGTTCATCGAGTTTGTTGTATTTATAAAATGTTCACATTTACTATAATTTAGTTCTAAGCCAATGGAGTTGAATTTATTTTTTAGAAAAGCCAGGTCTTGTAATACAATGTCTAGATCGCCTCCCAGGGTTCCATCATCTAAAAACCACACATTAAATTTTGAATTTATTTGCCGAATAATGGGGTGGAGTATCGCTCTATACGGCTGTGAAACTTGGACCATGACGCAAAGGGATAGAGAAAGATTGGAGGCGTTTGAGATGTGGTGCTGGAGGAGGATGAAGAGAATAAGCTGGACAGAAAAGATTACAAACGAAGAGGTTCTGCGAATGGTTAACGATGAGAGACGGCTGTTAAAACTAATAGAAAATCGGAGAGGGAAGATGATTGGCCACTTGATACGACACGACAACTTTTTCAAAATAATACTGGAAGGCAAAATAGAAGGGAGAAGAGGAAGAGGACGGCCTCGACGTACCTACATGACACAGCTGAAGGAAAAAGTTGGAGTCGGGTCCTATCAAGAGGTCAAAGAAAAGGCAGAAAACCGAAGCCAATGGCAATTGCTCCACCAACAAGAGCTACCTAGCTCTTAAATGGAAGAAGAAGAATGGGGTGTATGGCTAAACTAAAAATGACTGGTCCAAGAGGGTCACCTTGTTGGCTTCCAACTGCTGAGTCCAAAACATTGTCCTTGTAAAGTAATTTTGTGGGATATCTGTAACATTGCCAAATAAATTAAAAAATTTTAGGTGTTTCTAATTTTGCCTGTGCCAACAAAGTGTCCCTATTCACTGAATTGAAGGCGTTTTTCACGTCAACCTTAAGGATGACCCCTCCATCACTACTTCCAAGGTATGTAGAAAGGGCATGTATAGCAGCCTCACAACCCCCCTTGGAACCAAAACCTAGTTGGAGGGGTTGGAACTTTTCGGATAGCTCTCTGCTGTTAAATTTACAGCATATCTTAGCTGCTATACGCCGATATGTGCTGCCCACGGCAATGGGACGAATGCCACCATCCTTCTTGTTTAGGGCGCACAAGTTTGCCCCATACAAGATTTCAATGATCGCATCGTCCACATTACCGGAGAGCATCATATTAATTAGCGCAGTTAGCTCCTTCAGAAGGGTCTCGCCGGCCACCCCAGCACTTGCACACACTAAGTCTTTTAGGTGCTGCGGTGTCAAGGCATCAAGGCCACCTGCCGAGCCACTTCGGAAGGAGAAAACTGCTGCTAATACATCCTTGGCCGTAGTGATCAGATGTTCTGATTCCCTGTCAGGAGCTTCAGGGAAGGAGAGATCATCGATAGGCGCTGGATGCTTGCTCTTCAGACCCGCAAGCGTGTCTGGAGAGCAAGGCGCCACCACATCACTACTAAATAACAGTCTAGATGCGCCCCGAATATCGCCCTCCCTTAATTTGGATTCTACATATTGACTAAACGATTTCTGCTTGTTAAAAGTGAATTTAGAATCCAAAGAGTCGGCCGAAACGTGACAGTTATATTTAATTTGGGATGTTAATGTAATTTGGGCTGCCTGACTTTTGTCAACATGTAAAATCCTATATGGGAAGGTCAATAATTGCTCCCAGGCCGTTATCGAGTTCTCCCTTACGACAAGACCTATACATTCTGCTAATTTTTTTGAAACTGCAGGTCTTGCCCCACGGGGAACTCTTTTTAGAACTGGAATCGAATGTTTCAATTTTGTTAGGGTTTGCCAAAAAGGAATTTGGGTGATGTCTTCTGATGCACATTGTGTAGATATTGGAGGGCCAGGAAATGCATTTTGGGATTTGTGAACTCTACCAGAATGCACTTTCAGGCCCCGCTTACCTTTAAAAAAACGATCCTGGGAACATTGTGGGCAACGTACCAGACCAGATAGCAATGCGGCAGGTTGACTCACACTCACTTCCGCATTGCTAGAGCCATTATCGTCTTGCATAAGTAGTATTTACACTATATTTACAAAAATAACGCAGTAAAAATTAATAACATATACAAAAGCTCGTAACTGTGTCACTTGCACTGCTTTTTATATGGTATAAACAATTTGTTTATTGTCGACGGCGGCGGCGTATAGCTTCTTTTTGGTGATATTTGGTATTGTTCGGCACTGTTGCTAGCGCCGTGTGACCGTGTCCATTATAATATAGGTATTGAGGAACTGATACGATGAGAATCTTAAGGCGTTGTGGGGTGCGCCATATATAATGACATAACAAATTACATGTTCTTCGTATATTTCTATATTATTGAATATCACAGAGTAAATAAAATTAATTATTGTTCTTATTTATTTTGATTCCGATAGTGTCGTTTAGGTAAATCTTATTCATTTTTCAATTATTAAAACCAATAAATATAGTATGTGAGCACCATGACAGCTCCGTCCGTTCCGTCCGTTATATGTTGAATAATTTCTGAAATTGGAGAGCAACTAAACAAACCAACTCCTTATAATTACAAACTGGGTGATTTGAAACCGAAATCGTATCAACATCAACTCGACAAGTGGTTCTTAAATCTAAATGCCACGAAATACAGGTAATAGTATTCCGCAAAAATATTTTTTTCTATTTTCTATATTTTCTCTTTTGCGTGAATGAATTGATATATTATCTTTCCATTTATTCGATGAAATAAAAGGACTTGAGCGTACCAATTGCTAAAAGGTGCTCAGTTATAGATTGACCATACCATTGCGTGACATCATGTTATGTCGAGGCCCACATACATACATACATACATAGACTCACGCCTGTCTCCCGGAGGGGTAGGCAGAGACTACGGAACGCCATTTGCAACGATCCTGACATATCTCTCTTGCTTCATTCACTCCCATCAGATTCCTCATGCATGCTCTTCTGTTCAGGGTACTTCTCATATGTCCTGTTTTTAGGATGTCTCCAATCTGATCGGAGAACGTCCGCCTAGGTCTTCCTCTTCGTCCTGTCCCTTCCACACTTGCCTTATATATCTGCTTGGTCAGTCTTTCGTCATCCATCCTCTCCACGTGCCCAAACCATCTTAGCATACTTTTCTCGATGCTTGTCACTACATCTTCTTTTACCTCACAACACTCTCTTATCACACAATTCTTTACTCTGTCAGTCAGAGAGATACCACACATACTTCTCAGTGCTCTCATTTCTACAGCATTTATTCTACTTTCATGACTTTTTTGCCATACCCAACTATCACTACCATACATAAGAGTAGGTAACACCCCTCTATGCACAGCCAAACGTGCCTTTTTGGACACGTTTTGGCTATTCATAAACGCCTTCAGAGCTCCATTCACTCTATTACCTGCATTAACTCTTCTTTTAATATCTTCTATATTCTTACCATCTCTTGTAAATAGCGTACCTAAATATACAAACTCATTCACTTGCTCCACTCGCTGTTTATCGATCATAACATTACAAGCCGTAACGCATTCCGCCTTTTCAAAAACCATAACTTTCGTTTTACTTACATTCACTTTCATTCCTTTCCTCTCTAACGCACCATGCATGATTGTTACCATCTCCTGCAACTCCTCCGCTGAAGACGCAAGTATAACCTGATCATCAGCATAAAGGAGGCATTTGACAAGTAACTCATTCATCCTTAATCCACAATCACTATGTTTCAAGTCTTGCAAACAACTGTCCATGAAGAGGTTGAACAGCCACGGCGACGCTACACATCCCTGTCTAACACCTGTGTTGATGGTAAACCAGTCAGTGTATGCCCCGTTTATCCTCACACAAGCTCTAGAATCCTCATAAAGGGATTTCAGAGCTCGAATTAGGCTGTTGTTCACCCCATACATCGACAGTACCGACCACATTTCATTCCTCACCACTTTATCGTAAGCCTTTTCCAAATCCACGAATGCGCAGTAGACCTTTCGACCTTTGGCCAAAAACTTCTCGGCTATGCATCGCAAGGAAAAGACTTGATCCGTACACCCCATACCCTTTCGGAATCCCGCTTGTACATCCCATATTTTCTTGTCGGTTACTTTCATAACTCTTTCAATCAGTACCTTCGCATACAATTTGCCAACAATGCTGAGAAGGCTAATGCCTCTATAGTTTTTGCAGCCTTGTTGCGAGCCTTTTCCTTTATAAAGAGGCACAACTACTGCTGTGGCCCAGTCATCAGGTCCTCGGCCGGTGCTCCAGCACAAGTTGAATAAATGCTGCAGCTGACTAACTATGATGCCCTGTCCAGCCTTCAGCATTTCGACTGTAATCCTGTCATACCCTGCAGCCTTACCTACTATTTCTATTTCATACTGGCCAGTGCCTTCAAAATTTCATCCACGCCTATATCGCTTTCATCATTGCTATCATTACCATTCATTTCACCTGTTGATGTCTCTGTCGTCGTTCTTTCAAATAATCCTTCAAAATACTCTTTCCATCTCTTCAGCACACACGATTCATCATTCAGTATCTTTCCATTCTTGTCTCTGATTGCTGTGTATTCTGAGGATTGAGTTTTTCCTCGAACTGCACGAACGGACTTCCAGAAAAACTTAATGTTTCTCCGAAAGTCGTCAGATAATCTACTATTAAACTCATCTTTCTTTTCCTCCTTTTTCCTTTTAACCATTTCTTTCACTATTCTTTTAGACCTAACAAACTCCTTTCTTGCTTCATCTATGTCATCACTCGTTGCCTTTCCCATTCTTTCATTTGCTCTGGCAGCCAACCAATCTAACCACGCTTTCTTTTTCTCTGATACTGCTGATTGTACATCCTTGTCCCACCATGTATTCTTAACCTTTCGTAGTTTCCTTCTCTTGATCACACCACATACTTCAGACGCTACACATACTACCTCTTTTTTAAAGGAATGCCATAACTCTTCCATATCATTTACGCCATCGAACCTCTCAAATCTTGCTATCAATCTTCGTTTATACTCATCTTACACATCTTTCTCTTGCAGATTTTCTACTTTTATTCTTTTCAATACCCTCTCTTGATTATTTTCTCGGTGTCGCCATCCTTTAAAGAGCCCACTTATCCCGCTTAACACCAAAAAGTGGTCTGTATGGATGCCGATCCCTCGAAAAACTCTCGTATCCAACACATTCTTTCTCAGTCGTTCATCTACTATTACAAAATCAATCATACTTCTTCTAACATTTTTCGCCTCACGTGTATACCTGCCCACATACAGCCAACAATATTACACTGCTGGACGTATACTTTGCCCAATTTAAATCACTGTAACATTGAGAGTCAAGAGAAGGATTTGTCTTACGTTGGATGGGTTGGTATACGGTTTGATGTCGACTACAGAATGAGATAGGGTAGTGACACTATGTTCTTATTCGTCACTTTACGGATACCTAATTTAAGAAGAACCACCAACCTATCCAAGGGCGTCGCCAGCCGATGGTCTAGGGCAAGTTGATATGGAAAATGTAGGGCAATTTGTAGGGTTTTTTGCATCTCTAGGAGGGGGCAGCTGCTCCCCCCTGCCCCCCCTTGGCGACGCCTATGAGCCTACCTACTAATAAGTGGTAGCCACTATGGTACAAATATAATCAGTCGAACACTTTTCTCTCTCGTTCCCGTAATTTCTCTCTCACTTAAATATTCCCTGGAGGCAACACAAACTTAATTCCATGAATCTCCGTCAAATACAAACAGATATTTTCCCAAAATAAATAAAATGGCATCTCATCTGGATGATACGTATAAAATGAAACTCTAGAAATGTATAGTGCCTGTTCTAAGCGGGAGGAGGGGAATAAATGAGCACACAATAGCTCAACGGATGAGGACGGAGGGTCGTGAATTTGAATCCGAGTGCGTGAAATATTATAATGAATATTTTTGCAGTATCTTTAGGATCATTTAGTTAATATACATAGAAGGTTGTATGTGTTATGTGACGCAAAAATTATTCACTCGTTGCGAGCGACGCATTTTTTATGTAATTTATATTCATGATGTTTTTGATGATGTGGCCATTTCTTATAATAAACTTTCATGCTATGACCAGGCAGGGCTTTTTATGTCGTACGATTGTGTTTGGTAGATATTATTTTCATCGGAAAGTGAGTTTGTTTTGTTTATTATAATTTTTTGTTATCATTGATCCCAGCCATAATAAATAGTGACATGGATCAAGCAGAGCTGAGAGTACTGAAAACTCTTAAATAGATATGGCAAAAAAGTGAAAAATAATTAACATCTTCACCTACATTAGCAGCATAAGTATCACACAAATCGCTAAGGTTCACTCACATTGTCTCCATCCACAGAATAGTCATGAAGATGCCGAGGAGTCTGATCATTAATCATATCTCTATTATTTTTAACTTCACGCCTTTATCCCCGAAGGGGTAGGCAGAGGTATATTACACACCCACACTTCGCCAGTTATGTTTCGATCCCAATGTAATAAAGGGCGAGCCTATTGCCATCTGCCCTACACAGTATTAAGCGAGCAATAATTAACACTTTTAACACACACATAACTTCAAAAAGCCAGAGGTGTGTGCCCGGGTACCTGGGGATCGAACCCCAGACCGTCGTCTCGACAGTCCGTTACGTAAACCATTGGGCAATCGCCGCTTTATTCTCAATTATTTCGTAATCTAAATATAACGCTGTTTTTCCTATAACCTTGCTTCAAAATTGTCAGGCCATTGTATCAATATAGTTTTCTTAATTTACTTTACTATGATAGTTCCAAAGTTTATACGCCAAATTGACCATTCTAAACAGTAAAATCAACCCGAAGTATTTTAAAGTATATAAACCGGTGTAGAAAATAATCTTAAGTGATACAACAATTAAATTTTATAAAAATTGAATCTGCAAAGTTATTACTTTGCAGATTCAATTTTTATAAAATTCCGTAGTAGACATAAACGATGTGGCAGCCGGGTCCCCATGGATTGTGTAGCTCTCATTTAAAAGCAATCTATCATGTACTGTGTCTGCACCCATAGAGGTTTCTTCATTTTTTCATTTTACAAAACATCTGCATATTGTCTAAATTTAACATCTAGATTTTGTTTAGCGTTTTAAATTTATAACCTTTTTTCTGGTTTCAAATTTTAATACCAACACACTTTAAAAACATTAGGTAAGATATCTCTTTTGTTTTTTTATAAAAAAAATTTGTATCCATTACTCTAGTACAGGCTTTCACCTTAATTTGAGTCGTAATAACAATGTGAGTAAAAACAATGACGTATTATAATATAGACGCGCCACAAAGCGGCTCTGAAAAACGGCTACAAATACCAAATAATATCTCGTATGAATAAAGAAAGAGAAAGCAAATAAATACTGCAGACTTTATTAATAAAGCGGATACCTGTTGTTAGAGAGAGATAATTTTAGTTGTTTCGTAAATTCAAACACACTAATTATTGTTACAACACAGGTTCGCGCGTAACTAAACGGAATGGCGGCAATTGCCTTCATTTCAGTGTGTCAAACCTATAGTTTTTATATATCTTTGAGTAATAAGGAGTATTTGGCTGACGCGGGTCACATGTGTTGATAAAGGGTTTGATGTAGAGTTTCCATCTCTTCGCAAAGATATTAGTTGTTCCGTATATTTTCCTTAGTCACCACTTAAGACAAGAAGGAATAGAATGGGATAGTGATATTTTATACTATCCGTCACCACTCCGACTGCGAGATCATTTCAATACAAGAAGAACATTTCATTACATCCAAATTTAATTGAAACAGTTTGGTCTTTTCCAAAATAAAATTTACGATTCAAACTTTGATTTTGAGGGTATGTGACAGAAACAGACTCAAGAGTATAATTATTATGCAGTCAGTTCGACGAGATAGTCCAACGTTGTAATTGTAATTTGACACGCCCTGAAGATTCTAATCAATTGTACCTAATTGTCTTTCTGATTTCCCCAAACACACCCAATAACCGTGACAAGCGCTGTCCTGTATGACAATTTATAAACCTACGCTTATATTACTACTACGACTGTGTATGAATGGCGCATTGTTTTATGTGGTTGCCGTACCGTTTAGTAGTGCGCCAAGTGTTGTGGGTTCGATCCCCACAAGAGAGTACACTTTGTGTCACTTACGATTTAATAGTTCGTGTCTGGGTGTTCTTTCTGCCCGTTGATTGGATATTTGTTAAGGTCCCCGAGAAGCAAAGCAGATAAGGTATATTTTTTGTTTTTTTCATGTGAGTGTGTGGCCAACTCTAGTGTCGGAGTTTTCAAACCGCCCTAAGGCCTCCGACATGGCCTAACGATTCTTATACTGAGACAAGAACCGGGACTGACGGCCAGGCATTAATGAACTTTAAATTAAATGTGTAAAGTTCTTTTACTATTCTTAACGTTGTTTATGAATAGAATATATGGATGTTTGTTATTTTCTCGCGCAGAAACGAAATTTTCCAGTAGTATAGCTTATTCATCAGGTAAGCTCATAGTATATTCATTCATTTTGTCGCGAGAAGCATTTTCTACGCAAGCGAAGCCACGATCAAACACTAGTTTTACTTATGACATTGTTCTCGATCCTTCGAGTTTAATTCTCGCTCCAATACAGGCAGACATTGATCCTTCTCTACGTAAACACAAGTTTGTATTGCAAATATTTGCTGAACTTGAGTCGCTTTAGACTTTTGATAACGTGAGCCAAGGCTAAAAGTATTTATTGGAATTTTCAACACCCGAAACGTGTAGGCTGTCGTATTTATATACAAGATTAGCTGAGCTCTCGATAACACCGACGTTATTAAGTGCTACTGCTCCGCACCTGTGGCTGCGTGTCTGCTGTGGTGATATGCCTGCCTAGATCAATGAGCTATCTATGAATGAAGTCTTTGAAGTTTGAAGTCTCTCACTATGAAGTCTTTCTCACAGCAGTTGCAGACTGTTGCTCGCCAGGTGGACAACATGGAGATGCGTGACCGTCGTAAAATACTTCTACTGCATGGTGTTGAGGAGCATAAGAACGAAGAGACAGCTCAAGTGGTTGTGCATTTAGTAAAGCAGCGCCTCAAGCTTCAATCCTTCTCTGCAGCAGACAGCAAGTGATGACAGGATGGGCCGCCAACAATCCAACAAGAAGCCCCGGCCCATTCTTGTCAAGCTTCATAATGTGTCGCTGCGGGACACTGTATGGTTCGCAAAAACCAAACTAAAAGGAGCTGGTATTACGATGTCCGAATTCTTAACTCGTGCGCGCCATATACAATTTATGGCAGCTAGGGAGTGGTGTGGCGTCGATAAGTGCTGGACGAGGGAAGGCTCCGTCTTCGTTCTTGATGCGGACGGTCAACGACATCGGGTGCTATCGCTGAGTGATCTCGACAGGATGAAAGGTGCGGAACCGGAGGAACCCGCAGTGAAGTCTGTCGCTGCGAAATAAAGACGAGCTGCAGCATCGGCAAAGAAATAATAGGTTCTTCAATTTCTTGTTTTTGCTTACATGACTGGGTGAATTGCTTTCTTTTCTATTTATTCTACCTTCTTCAATTTTTTTTATTAATGCCTTCTAACTCAAATCTTATAACTTTGACATATATCACTTGTCACTGTCATTCTCGTCTACATTTACTGAAATTCTTGCG
The DNA here is from genome assembly GCA_944739405.2 of Euclidia mi. Lineage (NCBI taxonomy): Eukaryota > Metazoa > Arthropoda > Insecta > Lepidoptera > Erebidae > Euclidia > Euclidia mi. The sequence continues at coordinate 58,080,886 of OX123199.2, forward strand.
CTCTGGATACAAGGCTTTTGAGCAAAGTATGTGACACAAAAAAAACAACTTTTAATTATCCATTTCCTCTGTCTACTGATTTCACCCAGTCGTTTCTTTATTTTCTTTTATTATTATTGTTTTTCTTCTTATTACTGTTTCTATTGTGTTTTAGTTTAGTGTCCTTGCTATTTATAACAATTTATTTTCGCTAACACGCAACTGGCGGGTGGACTGAAATATCTTATTAGTCTTTTACACACACATATATATATATATATAGGGGTGCATAGGGTTCCCACCAAGAACTTAGGGTCCCAAGCCAACCTCACCTGCAAGTGGTGCACCTACCGATCAACGGACGAGGCTCTGGCAAACAAAATGTCCCAATAAGCGGCAATAGGCTCGCCACCTATTACGTGGGATCAAAACACTGGCGAAAAGTGGGCGTTTAATATGCCTCTGCCTACCCCTTTTGGGAAACAGGCGTGAGTCTATGTATGTATGTATATACAAATATTTTCTATATATATTTTTAATTTTATTTTTATTATTGATTTTTGTATATTATATTTCTTTATATGCTTACATTTATGAATGATAATTCAACTAGCAATGATAGTTTTGTAACCGCTACTACCTTGATGACAGCTTTACTAGTTTGCCTTCACTTGCTGAAACTCTTCAGTCTCGGTTTTCTGATGCACCGGGAAACTTTAATGTAGTCCATATAAATGCACAAAGTATTCCAGCCCACTTCTCTGAAATGCTGACTAGCTTTGACTGTCACAACTTTCACGCTATTCTTGTCTCAGAGTCATGGCTTAAGCCGTGTCTGCCATCTGTTTCCTAATCTCTTCCTGGTTTCCATCTAATTAGAAATGACCGTGCGGATGGACGTGGTGGAGGTGTTGCCATTTATCTACGTCATCATATACCTTTTCGTATTATAAGTATCTCAGCCACCACCTCCGGACGCCGGCGAGCATCTCTTTTTAGAAGTGGAATTGAATCACTCTAAACTTCTACTAGGTGTTTACTACTCCCCTTCATCACGCGTCAACTTCTTTTCATCTTTCGAAAATATTCTAGAAACATTAATTCCTTCCTACAATCACGCAGTTATAATGGGAGATTTTAATACTTGCTTTTTAAGACAGGACACACGTGCATCCTCTCTTAAAAGTATTATAGAATCTAGTAACTTAACTATTCTCCCTCTTAATGCCACACATCACTTTCCAAACTCTGTTCTTTCTCTACTCGATCTCATTCTTGTTTCTTCTCCTGATCTTGTTAACAAGCATGGCCAATGCTCTGCTGATGCCTTCTACTACCATGACTTGCTTTATATTTCCTATAAATTACGCCTCCCTAAGGCAAAACCGAGGATTATAATGCGATGGACCGATCGCAGCTCTGCGAGGATGCCCGTAACATTGACTGGTCAACCTTATTTGCTTCAGATAATTTAGACGCTAAAGTCAACATTTTCTCGACGAATTTAATACAGCTTTATGACAAGCATGCACCAATCCGAGCCATAAGGCTAAAACATCTACTAGCACCTTGGCTTACTGATGAAATTAAAAAAAATATGTCTAAGAAAGCTGCAGCTAAAACAAGGTATAAGCAACGACCAACTGCGTTTTATCTGGATAAATATGTTAGTGTAAGAAATTTCTGCAATAAGGTGTGTAGGAAAGCACAACGCCAACATATCCATAATTTTATTCAAAACGAAGACTCAGCTAAAGTCTGGAAATTTCTCAAAAGTCTGGGAGTGGGAAAGTCACGAACTGACGTGTCATCCAAAGACATCATATTAATTCACTCAATGTCCATTTCACTGATTCGTCCAATTTTGATAGGATCACGAAAACTAACACGTTACTAGATCTTTCAAATATTCGAACTCCCAAATATTCACCTTTTGTTTTCGAGCAATTTACCGATTGTGATGTTACAAAGAGCATTATGTCAATCTCATCCAATGCTGTTGGTAGTGATTGTATTAGCCGAAACATGATCCTTCCTATCCTTGATGAAATCCTTGCTGTCCTCTGCCACATTCTGAATTACTCAACTACAAGCCGTACCATTCCCTCAGCATGGAAAGAGGCTCTAATAATTCCTCTACCTAAAAAGCCAAAAGCCTGTTCCTTTTCTGATTATCGTCCTATATCCATACTACCATTCCTTTCCAAAGTCCTAGAGCACCTCATTCATAAACAACTATGCACATTCCTTTCTAAAAAAATTCTCCTAAATCCCTACCAGTCCGGTTTTCGTCCTGGACATAGTACTACCACAGCATTGGTTCACATAACTGATGAGATAAGACTGGGTATGGATAGTGGAAAGCTCACGCTACTTTCCTTACTTGACTTTAGTAACGCGTTCAATACCGTTGATTTCCACACCCTGCTTGGCATACTTCGCTCTATTAACATATCTCCAACGGTGGTTGACTGGTTCCATAGTTATCTGTTTAATCGCCGACAGCGTGTTCGCGTTGAAGACACGTACTCTTCATGGTGTAATACAGCTGCCAGTGTACCGCAGGGTGGCGTTCTATCTCCATTACTCTTCGCAACTTTTATAAATTCTATATCCCGTAATTTAATTTCGTCCTATCACCTTTACGCAGATGACTTACAAATTTACTCGTAGGCACCCCTAGAATCAGTAGCAGACGCTTTTTCTTCAATAAATAATGACTTAACGCAAATATGTGAGTGGAGCAAAAAGTTCGGCCTCAAGGTAAATCCCTTAAAAACGCAGCTTGTTCTTATCGGCAGTCCTAGGATGATCTCGAGGGTCGATTGGTTAATGTTGCCTGAGATTAAATTCGACGGTAAAATATTACAATGTTACAGACCATGTGATAAATTTGGGCATACTCGTATATCTGGATAGCAATTTAACATGGGGCCATCAAATACAGAAGACCAGTCGTAAGTTATTTGCGTCAGCGGGTTCCTTACGTAGGCTGCGAAATTTTCTTCCAACAGCCACTAAAATTGCGCTTGCTGAATCTTTACTCCTTGCAGTACTCGATTATGCCGATGTCAGCTATCTTGATCTCACTGAGCAGCAACTTGACAAACTTGAGCGTCTCCAGATTTTTTGTATAAGATTCATATTTTGGTCTTCGCAAATATGATCATGTATCAGAATTTCGTAACAAAGTCAAGTGGCTCCCAATTCGTCTTCGCAGGAATACTCATATTTTTATATTATTGTATAATATTTTATTCGATCCTAGCACTCCCCTGTATCTCAAAGAACGTTTTAAGTTCCTCCATGACACACATTCAAAGTTTCTGAGGTCGTCAGAGAATCTGAGACTGCACATGCCAACGTATTCAACAAACTTCTTTAGTAAATCCTTTGCTGTCCAGGCAGTGCGCTTGTGGACTGCGTTGCCATTAGAAATTAGGCAAGCAAAGTCAATAGGCATATTTAAGAAGGCTTTAAAAGAACATTTCCTAGCTAGTAACTAAGTCATTGTTTATAGCATGATTTTACTATAATATCTAAACTGTAATATGTATGTAGGTATATTATTATGTATGTATGTATTATTATGTATTATGTTTATTATCACGTATATTAATATGTATTTTATTAAGTACTAGCTGTACCCGCGATTTCGTTCGCGTAAATGTTGGAATTTAATTAGCATGACATTTATGTTAAGAGTATATAATATTTATAACTTTTATATGTACATATATTATATACCTAATATATATCTTTACAGAATTTCTTTATACACAACATTAACTGTTTTACCACCTTCACATAGAACATACATACATACATAGACTCACGCCTTTTTCGCGGAGGGGTAGGCAGACCATGGAACGCCATTTGCAACGATCCCGACATACCTCTCTTGCTTCTTTCACTCCTATCAAGTTCCTCATTCATGCTCTTCTGTTTAGGGTATTTCTGACCTGTCCTTATTTTAGGATGTCTCCAATCTGATCAGAGAACGTCCGCCTAGGTCTTTCCCTTCGTCCTGTTCCATTCACACTTGCCTTATATATCTTCTTTGTCAGTCTTTCGTCATCCATCCTCTCCATGTGTCCAAACCATCTTAACATGCCTTTCCCGATGCTTGTCACTACATCTTCTTTTACCGCACACCACTCTCGTATCACACAATTCTTTACTCTGTCGGTCAAAAACACACCACGCATACTTCTCAGTGCTCTCATTTCTACAGCATTTATTCTACTTTCATGATTCTTCTGCCATACCCAACTTTCACTACCATACATAGAACATGCAAATTATTTTTACCAATCATGTGAAAAGCAACATGTTCGGATGTCGATTCCAGCTGTTTCAAGTGTCTGTCATTGCGATTTATTTAGAAAATACACACAGGACTACGACTATCCAGCCCTGCCGAAAGTAAGATAGCCCCGTTGAGTAATTCAAGAGGTATCTGAATTCAGGGCTCAGTCTCCCGCTAAGAGATTCCCACGTACGTGACGTGAGGAGTGGGAAATTGGGAATAATGAGACACCTGTATAAGAACAAAACACGAACGAACGAAAGAAATCAAAGGAACACGATAACATTCAACAATCATAATCTCATAAGTAACGTCAAATAAACAATCCAAGTATTCCAAAGACGACGAAAGCAAATTATCCGAGGACCTGATCAATCCTCGGAGAATCCACGTTCACAGTGCATGTACCACATGTGGGCCACTATGAAGACATCATCAAACGTGCGTGCACCACAAATGGGCTACGAGTCTATATCAATGGAATGCTTTTTTTGAGTTTGCACGTACCAACTGCGCCAGTTTTTATGATATACACGTATGAACAATGAACCATATAATAAAATGTCCAAAACACCGACCGAAATTTCGTTAGTGTTGCCAGGCAATCGAGGTTGGAAATGAAACCATTTTTTTATAGAAAAAACATTAATTAAAAGATGAAATAACAAATGAACTAATTATTGTGACAGCAATATTTTGACTCCTCCAATTCTTCTACAACATTCTTTTCACCATCGTTATCCTCCATCATCCTCCATAACTCCTCTTCGGTCAAAGGCAATGAAGATATCGGCCTCGAACGTTTCATAAAGAACCAAGATGAAAACCAAAATAAAAGAAATTGACAACACTTGCTATGACCGGAGCGTCACGAATTCGTAAAAACTTACTTAGTTTTGAAAACTTTTACTCATACGCGCGTTATCGGCTAATGGGTCGGCATAAATGTTAAATTCTACCCACATTTTTATGAATGAGAACCAAGTACACGTGAGTGGCACATATATGGGGCACGAAATTTATAGCGTGCACGTGAGTGCACCACATGTGGCCCACCTGAAAAATAAAAATAAAAGGGGCATTCTATTTTCTTTTTCGTATGTTATATGTCATTACCTATGCTTATCTTATCAAATTACCGCAAAAAATACTTGCACGTGACGGGTATTTTAATAAATTTATATAGATCTGCACTGTTAACGTGTTAACACCGCCATTCAGAAAATCATTTGTCAACGCCCTCTGTGTTTACATATACAAACCGACCGAGATAGAAAATAATAATTATGGACTAATAGACAATTTATTGAATAAAGGATTCATATTCATTGTATTTATTATTTTAAAATAACGAATAATGAAATGATTATATAACTATTAAACAAACATAATAATTGAAATACATGAGATTGACCGTTTATATTAAGTGGACATTGTAATAAATTTTGACACAGAGACTTTTTGTTTATGAAAGTGCCGAATATTATACTCTATTATTTTTTAATAACATAAAAATACCAGACACATAATTATTGTCTTTTTTGCAAGAAACATTTATCTTGCTAGAAAATAATTTGAAAATAGTGACATCTATCGGTCGGTAGGTAGCCATAAAACACTTTGAAGGTACCTATTTAGACTAACTATACTTTTACTAACAAACTTATAGATAATGATCATAGATGGCACCATATATGTATATAACCAGTTTTAGATGATCCTTGTTTTGTTTGGGACTACGTACAAAGGAGAGGTCAAGCTGTACACCGAAAACCACTCAACCGATTGTGATGTAACATATACTATTTTATAGGTTTGAGTATCCTTTGTTCATGAGTGTAAGTTTTATTGAAATCAATTTCGCCATTTTAGAGATCTTTAGCAACATAGGGAAAGACAGACAGACAGACAGACAGACATAAATTCTAAGAAACATCCAGTATTGCTTTTTAGCATTTTCCTAGATTGTTTAGCTAATTTTCGTCAAAATATCTTTAATGTACAGACTTTTTCACCTCTACAGTTTTATTATAGTATAGATAGATAATACATAAGCAGTTTTTGAAATAAAGCACCTCTTAAAAACCGCAAATATAGCTTTACCTATCGTTTATACAAATACTATTAATATTTAGTCGAAGATAATGGCTATGGTAAGTGGATACCTCCACTACGGACGCCTTCATAGCGAATAGCTATTATAATGTTTACTTCTAGGTGTTACTCGTAGCCGTTTGCCATTACAAAGCTTTGGTGCATTAAGATTCCGCATTAACAGGACTGGAACACCAACGATCAGTCTCAAGTTGCGTGAAGGTACTCCATACTCCTATTACTCCTGATAATTGTAAGGAGTTCAGACACTCTATAGGGAACGATGAAACTTGGCCAGTATTCATGACATTATCTACCGAAATACAGTCAAATGTCAAAGCCATGGTCCGATATATCTCTATATACACTTTCGCATTTATGAGTAGAGAATATTGGTTCAGCCGGTTTAGCGTGAAATTGGTACATTTTCGCTTATACCTTATATTAGTAGGTATTAGCCTAGGCTTTTTCAATAACTATTAGTTTATATAAGTAAGCGAACGAAGTAATGACAGTGCACCATATGACAATGTATAATGTGACAGTACTGACAGATAGCACATGCGCAGTAGTCAATTATTACAGCGCATGCGTTCTTACTGTCAATAGGTAGGAGGTTTGTCCCTACAAACTTCGACCTTCTCCAAAATCCCAGATTATGTTTTGCATTTTATTGTATCCTATGTGATTTTCCTGGTTTTAAGCTACCTACCCACCAATTTTCAGCCAAATCGGTTCAGCCGTTCTTGAGTTATAAATAGTGTACCTAACACGACTTTCTTTTATATATATAGATTAGTGGGGATAGTAGGGATATCATTAGAGACTTTCTTTATACAGAACATTATCTAACTGTTTGACCACCTTCATATAGACCATGTAAATTATTTTTACCGCTTACTTGTGAACATGCCACATATAACTGACCATGTGAAAAAACAACATGTTCGGGGGTCGATTCCAGCTGTTTAAAGTCTATCCCTGCGATTAATTTAGAAAATACACACAGAACTACTACTATCCAGCCCTGCCGAAAGTAAGATAGCCCCGTTTAGTTACTCAAGAGGTATCTGAATTCAGGCCTCAGTCTCCCACTCACGGATTCCCACGTACGTGAGGTGTTGGAATTTGGGAATAATGAGACACCTGTATAAGTACAGAACACGAACGAACGAAAAAAATCAAAGAAACACATCCACATTCATTATTCAATAGAAACGACTAAGACACCAATCCGACGAAAACGAAAGAAAATTAACCGAGAACCTCATCAATCCACGGAGAATCTTAACACCGCTATTCGGAAAACGCCATCTATGTTTACACATACAAACCGACCGAGATAGAAAATAATATGGACTAATCGACAATTTATTGAAAAAAGGATCTATAGTAATTGTTTTTATCATTTAAAATAAAATGAAATGATTATATAACTATTATATAAACATAATAATTTGAAATAAATGAGATTGACCGTTTAAATTAAGTGGACATTGTAATAAATTTTGACACAGATACTTTTTGTTTATGAAAGTGCCGAATATTATACTCTATTATTTTTTTAATAACAGAAAGATAATTATTGAATATATATGCATATATAAGACACATAATTATTGCCTTTTTTGCAAGGAACATTTATTTTGCTAGGAAATTATTTGAAAATAGTGACATCTATCAGTCGGTAAATAGCCATAAAACACTTTGAAAGTACCTATTTAGACTAACTATACTTTTACTAACAAACTTATAATGATCATAGATGGCACCACATATTAACCAGTTTTGGATGATCCCTGTTTTGTTTGGGACTAAGTACAAAGGAGAGGTCAAGCTGTACACCGAAAACCACTTAACCGATTGTGATGTAACATATACTATTTTATAGGTTTGAGTATCCTTTGTACATGAGTGTAAGTTTTATTGAAATAAATTTCGCCATTTCAAAGATCTTTAGCAACATAGGGAAAGACGTCGGACAGACAGACAGACATAAATTCTAAAAATTATCAAGTATTGCTTTTTAGCATTTTCCTAGATTTTTTAGCTAATTTTCGTCAAAATATCTTTAATGTACAGACTTTATGACCTCTACAGTTTTATTATAGTATAGATAGATATGCATTTATTTCTGGCCAATCTAAATTAGTCATCAACCTAGCATTAAAGGTGCAGTCCGAGGTACGCTTTCTAGCGTGTATGATACGTGTATGACAGAATTTTAGCTTATTCCAATACCACATACAATCTCCTGTCTGGCCTTCGTAAGACATAAGAACGTGATGAATCTTTGAATTGAAATGTGTTCACCACTGTTTGTGATGTGGTTGATCTTTGTGGTAACAGAATGTATAGACACTATCCATGCACAATTTCCCGCAAAGCCGGTTTAAGCTTAAAAAGGGAAATCCTGTAGAAAGGACAATTCTTTGAAGAGCGAAAATTTCATTATAGACGCTACTAATGGAAGAATTGCTACATCGTTAAGCTTTTAAGTTAGTTACTTTTTAATTTCATTTGTTTTTTAAGTGAGGGTGAAGGGTACTTTATTATGCTTTTGATACTATTTGTTTCAAACTATTCTCCCTCATCCTGCATATAATAATCCATTCATAACCTTGGATAACAACACCAAAACTATGGTCTGATTGTGTCTTGCATATCATAACTAGAGAATACCCGCAGCTATCCCCGCACTTTTTTTAATGTAACTGTTTCAGCCCGATTGCATGGGAATTTTGGAAAATCCCTTTTTAGTGTCCCACCGTCCACCCTTACGGTCCCCAAGGAACAGATGTATATGCCTAATTTCAACTAATTGCGCCTCATAATTTCAGCTGTAGCGTAACTGTAGTAACGCAAGAATTTTATATAATTATACAGAAAGACAGATATCACAAGCCAAAGTTCGAGCAAATTATAGGTAAATATAGAAATACCAACAGAGTGGCCTATACCACTCTACTTCAAAAAGTACAAACGGTGGTTATTGGAGACTGGATAAATGAATGTTGTGGCACAAGAAAATCGAATAATGTATCCAATAGCGGGCGCCAACAGGTTGATTGATTGATTGCTTGGAAGGGAAATAATACATTATTTTGTAGTACTTCGAACAACTACCATTAAAGTATACGGTTGAAATGAAAAAAGAAAACCAATGAATGATATGAACTGAACAGAAACTTAATCGTAAATTAATGAGCAAAACATTTTCAATGTCTTCTATTACTCAAGAACTAAGTTTATTAAAACATTTTCCAATCTTAATATATAAAATCCTTACTGACTGACTGACAGACACGCTACAGCCAAAACTAAAAGGCGCAGAAAGCTGAAATTTGACATGTATGTTCCTTGGGGACCGTAACGGTGCACTAAGAAGGGATTTACCGAAATTCTCACGGGATCGGTCAAAACAGATAAATTTAAAAAAGTGCAGGCGTAGGCTGCTGGCGTCATCTAGTCTTCCATAAAAAAATAAAAAATAATGGTCCCGGCCAACCTTTGGAGAGAAAAAAAAAGATATTTACTTTGTTAACTTTAAACGAATTTGTTTCAGGATCTTCGCTTTTAATTGTGAACCTTTCTTTTGTTGAGAAAATGGAATTTTGGCAATTTCGCCCCTACTGAGCTATATGAAAGAAACAAAGACGTTTAAGCGCGTGCTAACTGTTCATCTTGACAAATATAACGGCGCTCAGAAATTGGACTAATAATAAATTTTCAGCTTAATCTTTAATCTTTTGTAATAATAGAGTAAAACATTCGTAAGATTAGAATTCCAGTATTAGAGTGTAGGTACTTTTTTGCCAAAGAGTTGCAGCCAGTGTTATGTGGCGATTGTTCTTATATGGGATAATTCTGTGACAGATCTTTGTTTTGAGTATTTTAAGTGCCACCTACACAGATTTTTTTATATTTTTATATATTTTTTAAAGTCTACTCCCGCACTAGGAATAAATCCTGTGACGCGGGGGACTTTACAGACATACAACCAACGGGCATAATGAACACCCAGACTCGAAACAACAAATTATGGATCACACAAAGTGTCTCGTGTGGGATTCGAACCCACAACACTCAGCGCAGTGTTAAACAGCGATGCGGCCGCTTAAACCACTACGCCAACCGTGCAGTCAAAATTATAAGATAAGTGGTCTGGGCATATACCTACCATCAAATGTTTGCTAAACTGGCTTTGACCTAGTGATTAGCGACCCTTACTGCTAAGCTAGAGATCGTATGTTCAATTTTCGCATACGATGAAATCTTTATGTAATGAACGCTAATATGTGTTAATGAATTGCTTAATATGAAAAAAAATATATATACTTTGGTTACACGATTATCATAGTACCTACAGATATACAATTAGATTTCTTAATTTCTATTGGTGCATCTACATAATTATAGTTGGTGAGTTACGTTTCAAAATACAAAACAATCTATAACAAAGCAGTTGAGTTATATCTATAGGTTGTTGCCAAAAATAAAAATTCATGCACCCTTTTCACCCATTGTACTTTTTACTATCAAAGCGTATTCTAAGCCCATAAACCTTTAGAAATCTTCCCGTTTGTAGTACAAATAAGGCACGAGACAGAGCTTCGTTCAAGACGGATAGCTGTAAGTGAGGAGTTTAGTGCGGGCGAGTACAAATAGCATGTCGTTTGTGCCGCTCCGATGTATCCGCGTTTGCATGAGTTGTTGGGAGGGGATTTATTGGACGTGAAGTAGCGAAGACTACTGTATTTTTTTATAGAAATAGATGAAATAACTTTGAAGTGTGCCTAGATTTATGTACGCTTGAGGACCTCATGAACAGCTGCCTTACTTTCCGTTTGTCCAATAAGCATTTATTGGACAAACGGAAAGTAAGGCAGAGGTGCACTACACACCCACACTTTGCCAGTTATGTTTCAGTCCCAGTGTAATAGGGGGCGGGCCTATTGCCATCTACCGGGCACATTACTAAGCGAGCGATAATTAACTTTTTTTGCGATCATCATCATCAGCCTGCTGTAGTCTACTACTGGATATAGGCCTCTCCAATGGCACGCCACTGAGTCCAATTTTCGGCACTTCGTGTCCAGTCGCTGCCAGCCACTTTGTATTTTTAAATAAAATTGTATATTTAAATAATTAAACAAAATTGAAGTTTGTGATTTCGTTATGACGATATCTTCTCCAGATCAAGCTTTAACCAACCATTTATTTTTAATTTTTGACATTGTGCTATCTATGGAAGGCTTAACAGATTTCAATGTCATTTGACTGGAAGACAGTTTGTTGTACTACATGATTGTAGTTTTGTAGCCTATAATTAATCCAAATGAAACTGTTCTGAAACAACAAAAAATACAATCTTATTGGCAACCTCCTCCTCTATACTAAGTCGTTTAAAATTGTCTTGTTAGAGCCGCTTCCCCTACGTCCGTGGCTTAAAGTCATATTCGTAACGTTGCACTCGTAACAAATACAAACGTCCACAGAGAGCCGCCTCGAAATCCAACTGCAACTAAATGCCTGTGTTTCACTTTGTGCCAACTTAATTAACTTAAGCTGCGAGATGAAATAGCCAGTCGTCCAAGATAAAGAGTAATTATTAAATTGTGTACACGCTCTCTGAGGTTTGTTTTGTGATGAGCAATTTTAGTTATATTGTTTTGCTCGAGTAGCGTAGTTGTTGAAGGGACTCCGCCGTTTAACACTGGATACACGATGTTTTTTCACACGAGACAAACTTATATTACCTATATGTACTTCCTATTTTTATACAGACGACAGGCGTCTACCGATTCATACCTATTTGTAGTCTCCTTTTCACATTGCTTGTTTCATGTACTTTCGTCTGTTATGAAAATAAACGCTTTTCCCTTTTTTCTTCTATAAGGAGAAGCCTATATTCAGCAGTGGACTATGGCAGGCTGATGATGATGATGATGAAACAACAATTGACGTGACCTAAAAAAATATACTTTGTGTTCGTTGATGGACAGTTTGTAAATTTCAGTTCGACACAGGATTTATAGCATGTCGAAGTTGTCTTTTTAAATCTAGATGAGTGTTACATAAAAAAGGAATATAATAAAATCCATTGTAGTTCAAAAATAAATAGGCCTTTGAACGTTGGATGTATGTCCCCGTGTAAGCCTCTCAAAAGGCCGGTTTTTTCAGGTTTTTTTCTGACGTCAAAGTTAGAAGAATAGCCGTGATAAAGAGAAATACTCAAATATTTTGTATGTATGAATTTTATATAAAGACTAGTAGACGCAGCAGCTAACTTCGTACCGCCAAATTTTTTTTTATTATTTTCTTCTACTGACAGTAACGAACAAATAAAATAAAGATTTATCTAATTTGGTGCACTCATTTGGAAGTTATCCGCGTACAATTCGTTAAGGTATTTTTATTTATAAGATAACAACTGTGTACAGTCATGTTACAGAGCTTTCACCGGATACACAAAGCAATTGTTTAACACGAATTGAAGGTACATAGATAGATAGATAGATTACACTTTATTGAACACCAAAACAAACAAAGTACATAAATAACTTAAAACTAGTGTGCAATTGGCGGCCTTATCGCTAATAGAGTGATCTCTTCCAGGTAACCGCGGATGGACAGAAATGACGTAAGTTAATAGTCATGTTCATTGATGGTGTAGCGTCAGTAATATATAATATTCATAAATAAACATACCTCAGCGTTGTTCTCTCGCAACACGGCCGAGCGTTGCTCATGTTTTACAAATCTGCGTTAAACACATACGTCATTTGATATTTCAATGTAATATTTCAGCCTCTCATTGGTTCAATGATAAGAATTTTGTTGTTAAAATTATATCTGTTACGCAAGGATAGTAATTGAAATGTACAAGCTTATTAAACTGTATATTCTTTTGTTATTGCCTGACTGACAGACAAGGCACAGCCAAGAATATTCGTCTTGGGGTACCGTACCGGTGCACTAAGAAGGCATTTTTAAAAATTCCCAATGTATTGGGAAGAAGTGCTTAGATTAAAATGTGCAAGCATAGCTGCGGGCATCCTCTAGTCTTGACATTTTATTTCTTATCTTTCTTTCTTTCTCTAACTCATACGTGCGACCGAGGAAAGTAATTGCACAATGTCATTCACTCGCCAATCGTTCGGTTACACACTGGCTGGAACTTTCTGAGCAGCTCATTGGATTTTGATCCGTCTAGTTTTAATTACACAGATCAGCCAGCTAAATTGCTTGTTAGGGATGAAAGTTAGGCATCTAAGTGAATCGGTTCGAGTTCTGAATCGGAGAAGTTTTGTTTAGTTACCTTAATATTCTGATATAATATATGTAGCTGATATTGTCATGATAGTTAATTGGAACCGGCAATTACTTTATAGTACTTTTTGCCCACACTTGACAACGCAACAAAATATCCCGTTATGGTAGTCTGTTGATACTTTATGTACATTATTACCATTCCTATACGTACACAGTAACGCAATATTACAAGTGTCTTAAATATCTTTGTCTTTGCCAGAAATATATAATAATATCAATATCAATACAAAATGGGCAACTGACCCCTAAGTAACAATATACTTTTATTTCAGGACCCATTATCGTACCATAACATTGCTCTTTTGCGACTTGAACGAAGGACAAATAAGCACATTTCCACATCTATACTATAATAAAACTGTAGAGGTGAAAAAGTCTGTACATTAAAGATATTTCGACGAAAATTAGCTAAAAAATCTAGGAAAATGCTAAAAAGCAATACTTGATAATTTTTAGAATTTATGTCTGTCTGTCTGTCTGTCCGACGTCTTTCCCTATGTTGCTAAAGATCTCTTAAATGGCGAAATTGATTTCAATAAAACTTACACTCATGTACAAAGGATACTCAAACCTATAAAATAGTATATGTTACATCACAATCGGTTGAGTGGTTTTCGGTGTACAGCCTGACCTCTCCTTTGTACGTAGTCCCAAACAAAACAGGGATCATCCAAAACTGGTTATATATGTGGTGCCATCTATGATCATTATAAGTTTGTTAGTAAAAGTAAAGTTAGTCTAAATAGGCACCTTCAAAGTGTTTTATGGCTATTTACCCAACTTTAAAAAAGGAGGCGATTCTTAATTTCATCAGTATATTTTTACGTATTTTCGATAAATAAATTACTGAAACCAAGGATATTTATAGTTATCCTTCCGACCGATAGATGTCACTATTTTCAAATAATTTTCTAGCAAAATAAATGTTTCTTGCAAAAAAGACAATAATTATGTGTCGGGTATCTTTCTGTTATTAAAAAAATAATAGAGTATAATATTCGACACTTTCATAAACAAAAAGTCTCTGTGTCAAAATTTTTTACAATGTCCACTTAATTTAAACGGTCAATCTCATTTATTTAAAATTATTATGTTTATGTAATAGTTATATAATCATTTCATTTTATTTTAAATGATAAAAACAATTAATATAGATCCTTTTTTCAATAAATTGTCGATTAGTCCATATTATTTTCTATCTCAGTCGGTTTGTATATGTAAACATAGATGGCATTTTCTGAATGGCGGTGTTAAGATTCGCCGTGGATTGATGAGGTTTTCGGTTAATTTTCTTTCGTTTTCGTCGGATTGGTGTCTTAGTCGTTTCTTTTGAATAATTAATGTGGACGTGTTTCTTTGTTTTCTTTGTTCCTTCATTCATGTTCTGTACTTATACAGGTGTCTCATTATTCCCAAATTCCCACACCTCACGTACGAGGGAATCCGTGGGTAGGAGACTGAGGCCTGAATTTTGATAACTCTTGAGTAACTCAACGGGCCTATCCTTCTTTCGGCAGGGCTGAATATTCGTAGCCCTGTGTGTATTTTCTAAATAAATCGCAGGGACAGACTTGAAACAGCTGGAATCGACACCCGAACATGTTGTTTTTCACATGGTCAGTTATATGTGGCATGTTCACGAGTAAGCGGTAAAAATAATTTACATGTTATGAAGGTGGTAAAACAGTTAGATAATGTTGTGTATAAAGAAAGTCTCTAATGATATCCCTACTATCCCTACTTCCCTTCTAATATTATAAATTCGAAAGTGTGTATGTATGTATGCATGTATGTATGTTCCGTTTTCACGCTAAAACGACTGAACCGATTTTGTTGAAATTTAATCCTACTAATATTATAAATGTGAAAGTTTGTGAATATGTATGTATAGATGGATGGATGGATGTATGGATGGATGTTTGTTAGTCTTTCACGCAAAAACAACTGAAAGGATTTGGATGAAACTTTAGAGTAATATAGTTTAAACATCAGAATAACAGATAGGCTACAATTTATAAAGATTTTGTATAATGTTGCCATAATATAAGGAAAAGTATCAACAAAGTCGGCAAAAATCCTGAACTCTGAAAGCTGTCTTCGCGTGCGTTGCCTAAACCGTAAAAGTTACTTGAAGATAATGTACGGTGAAATTGTTTATCATAGAGGCTCACTATAAAAATTCAAGATGGCTGCCGTCACAAAATGGCGGATTACTTATTTTCCACAAAATACCTCAATACGGGTATCAAACAAAAGGGCTTGATTCGTAGAATAGAGTCCACTAAAAAATCCAAGATGGCTGTCGCCGCAAAATGGCGGATTACATATTTGCCACAACTACCTCAATATGGGTATCGAATGAAAGGGCTTGATTGGTAGAATAGGCTCACTATGAACAATCCAATATGGCTGCCGCCACAAAATGGCTGATTACATATTTTTCACAAATACCTCAATGTGGGAATCAAATGAAAGGGCTTGATTGGTAGAATAGACCTTACTATTAAAAATCCAAGATGGCCGCCGCCACAAAAAGGCGGATAACTTATTTTCCACAAATAACTCAATATGGGTATCGAATGAAAGGGCTTGATTGGTAGAATAGACCTCACTATGAAAACAGAATGAGAAGTATTAACAAACAAAACTAAAAACTTGAAAATAAAATAAACTAAAAAAAACACATTTATTTTAATTTTGGGCGTAGCGTATCCAGATATAGATTATGATAGAAATTTCACTTGCCCAACGATTTCATATTTGTCTGATCAATACCCCAGATTGATGAGAAGTTTGGTGCGATCTGGCAGCTAGGATTTACCGAATTACTTTTTAGCTTTTGGTACATAACCTAACTAGATCATTTTTATTGTAATAAAACAGTGTAACACAAAAAATATGTTTTTTACAATGCTCATTCTAGAGTAGTGTAGTTATCAAATTGTTTTCAAATTTGATAGATTTATTGCCTTTAGTATTTAATGTAGATGAACTTTGTCTTTACAGTAAGTAGTTTGGACAAATAGTTTAAAAGTTATCACGAAATAATTGATATAAGCGCAGCGTCATTCAAAGCGCTTACTATGAGTTAGCGCTCTTAAGGCCTTGCCACACGGCACAATTTTACCACTGATAAAATTTTCAATCGAATTGGCTTTGCCCGTCTACACGACACAATCAAATCACTGATTTTCATTCCGTCCACCCGATTGGTTAAAATCTGGTGGTACCACCCACCCGATGAACTTGAGTTGGACGACTAGCGTCTACACGTCACAATTTCATCAAGTGATTTAGTCAAGTTGGACGTAAAATTGTGCCGTGTGGCAAGGCCTTTAAGCGCAGCGGGGCAGAGGGGCGGTTTGATTATGTACTTTGTGGTAATGCTTTCAGTTTTTATTTTTGCTACTATTCTTTTCAGTAGACACATAAGCTCTTCAATAACTTTAATAATATACCTACATACTAATCTTTACCTAAAGTTTGACGACTATGAAAACAAAAGAAATTTTGAGTAGGTATTATTTGTTTATATGTACCTATGCTACACGGCTAATGTGTGCAGATCCGTTTGTGATGAAATTTGATATGGATAGTCTGAAACCTGGGGAAGTACAAAGGCTACTCTTTATTAAAATTTCATGCGGGCGAAGCCGCGGGCGAAGGCTAGTTTGTAATATTAACACGGACTGTGGCAGTTCCACAAAAAGACTGGTATTCCGTGTGAAGGTCTAGAAGTTTCTCCTCCCTATGATAGTTCATGGCGTGTCTTGGGTTTGATTCTCACACAAACTAATACTTGATAATTATTTAATCTTTTCACTGTTGGTGCAGTATACCTTTACATGTCGCGGTAACATTGTATAGTAATTACATAATTATAATATCCGCCTTGTACTTAACCTGCCTCATTGTGGGGCCACTGCGTTTTATAATTATAAAAAAGGTTTATGCCTAAATGTACCACGCTGCCCAAGTGTGGGCAGGCACACATATCTATGGAAGACTATAAGGAGAACTTTTATGTTTTCTTTCACCAATTAGTAAGCCATGAATAATATTTATTACACACAGAACTTCAAAAAGTCAACAGTCCATGGGTCTGACCCTAAGCGAAAGTCTCTGCGTAGCAGTCTGTTGGTGTTTCTATAAGACTATCGCTGCTTTTAATGAGCCATCAATGATGTTAACACTATAACATATTGTTATTTGACCATACTTTTAAGGTACCTACTTCAATTTCAATCAAGATTTACTCTTCAAATCTTACGTCTGCACCAAGCTATATCATATTCGGTTGCTGAGGCTATATTTAATGCATATTGCATATCGATATCGATAATAATAATTGTTCTAAGCGATCGTCCCCATCAAATGTAATATCGAGGTTGATGGGGCTCTAATAACGTCATACTCTCCGATGAACGCTGGAGAGGGATGGAGGGAACCGATGAAACTATTTAAATCCATTACTTGACTAGAAAGGGTTGTAGATTTTACCGCCGTGTTTGTATATTCGTCTGTTCTCGCTTAAATTTTGACCTCCTTCTTTAAATTTTGTCTGCACGTATGGCCCAGTGGTTTAAGTGGTCACCTCACCATTTAGAACTGCAACGAGTTTAGACATGAATTTTGTTTGATTAACTACGGAATTCAATATACGATCTGTAGATAGCTCTGTAGATTTTAGATTCGTTTTTGACATAAAGCTAAATACAAAATATGTCAAACACGAATCTCGAATCTCAAAATCCATGTATGGATCGAATATTGAAAATGGCCGATAAACTGTTGTTTTGAGGTTCTGGGTGTACATTGTCTATGTTGATTTAATCTTTGTGAACTCCTCAGGATTTAATTTTATCTTGTTCAGAACGCTTGTTTAAAAAGGGACTCATGACTTGGTGAAGTTGTGTTTTTAACAGAAAAGTATATAAGTAACTGAGTACCAGAATAAACTGAGTTCATACTCTTAGAAAATCAATCATACATCTACAAGTGTAAAGAGATACCGACCAAAAATTTAAAGGACCAAAAATTTTTTTTTATTTTTTTTTTTAAGATATTTTTATTTCTTACAATATTCTCACCTTAACGAGTGAGAGTTTTTCCACAACACTTACAGTACACAGTTCTATACGACCAGGCGATCGTCAAAACCACCACACCTACCACGCAAAACTAAATTAAACAACTCAAAACAAAATTAGTATCATACGTGTACATTAAACAGGAAATCCGGAGTCTGGTGATGGGATGGGGAATAGGGGGCGAGCCTATTGCCGTTACCGGGCGGTAACGGCAATAGGCTCGCCCCCTATTACGTGAGACCTAAAAATTCATGGCGAAATGTTGGTGTAATATTTACACCTCTGCCTACCCCTTCGGGGATACAGGCGTGAGACTATAAATAAAAATAAAAAAAATAAACAAGAAACACCAACGTTTTTAAACAATGCATAAGTTTTTTTTAGCAAGAGAATTTAATATGTATGTTTAATGTGACGCGCTTGGAACTAAATCTAAGGTATTACCTCAACGGAACGGGAAGATTTACTGCATTGTACTGACACTCTCGTACTAATTTATAGTAAAACGGTACAGTTACTTTTGGACAGGGCTGCGTCCTCTTATTATACCTAATTGTCAATTAAAATACTCTCTACTTATATTATAAAAATGAAGAGTTTGTTTGTTTTATTCAATGTGGTAATTTCAGGAACTGCTGGTTCGTTTTGAATAATTATTTTTGTTTTACATAGCCCAATTGTAGAGGAACACTGTATGCCTATAAAGCCTTGCTTGAATCATTATGTGACACGAGTGTGGAACAGTAGTTCTAAATAATGCGAGGTGTTAATGCTAATGGGTTAGCTAGTTTTAAAAGCGACTATAATATTCTCAGGAAATTTATTCATAGAAAAATCGTATTATTCTATAAATGAGTATCTGAATGATAATTTATGAAATTTGTAGATTAATGGAATTTATTGCGTAATTATATACATTCTTATGACATGTATTACCATAAAAATAAACTACATAAAAAACTAAACTATCCCAATCTATGGAATCAAAAAAGGCAATAAAACTATGAAGTGTCAAAAAATTCCTCCGCAACGCTGTCGACTGGTAGCGTACCCAGAAGGCTGGCAGCATTGCCACCTTGTATGGCAATGCTTATTCTTTCAGCGAAATAAAAACTAGCCTTCTGGTCACGAAGCATCGATCAGCCTTCTGGCGATTTCTTTATATAGAACGTGTGCACTATTTTCAAGTGAGTTCTGAGGTAACAAACGGAGGCCTTCTGCGTAGCGATCTTTGGGTTCTCCACTAGTAATACGCTGGCTCATGGAATTAAATGCCTTAAATATTTTTAGTTAACGACAAACATACCATTATGTCTTAGCTGTATGTTATATATTATACTATTCTTATACTAATATTTAAAGCTGAAAAGTTTGTTTACTTGTTTGGTTGAACGCGCTAATCTCAGGAACTACCGGTCTGATTTGAAAAATTCTTTCAGTGTTAGCCATTTATCGAGGAAGGCTATAGGCTATTTAACATCACGCTATGAGCGACGGCAGCGGAGCAGTAAGCCTTAAATAAGGCGCGTGTAACCGCGGGCATCCTCTAGTATTATATAAGTATATTTTTAAAGCGTATTTGTGTTTACGTGTCTATGTTTTTTTACATTAACCTATTTTTTATTGTAATTTTCTTTTATTCTGATACATTTCAATAATTATCTGATATGTTAGCTGTGTAACAATAAATCGCTTCTCTCTTGTATTTTAAGAAACTTAAGTCAGACTAAGAATGTTGTGCAAGTTGGTGCCTCTTAACATTCTCCGATGTATATGTATGGGAATGTTACCCATTATAATAAGACTACTGTCGTTCGTGTTTTTTCATGTAAAACAACGCAAACGTCGAGTTATGGAGAAAATATAATTCTAAATATTTTATATTAAAAATAATATTTTCTTTAAAATGTTCGTCGGCCTCTTAAACATACCGCAATACGATTGCGTTAAAATAAACTAAAGTGGCCTAGCCCTTATCACTTTCTTCCCGTCAGCTTACATCGAATATCGTTGTAAGCCGGGCATAAATAAATATACGCTTTAAATAGGTAAGTATAAAACCTTCTATACTAATATAGAAGTCATTAGGGTGTTTTGACTATGCTATTATTTTAAAACAATTCGCAACAGATTTCCCACTTCTGAGAGTAAAACAGCCCTAACCACAAGTTTTGCTTGTACGTAAATTCCTGAAATGATAGATACAGTTTTGTTCAAAGTAAGCTTTATAGTTTTAGCCACAATCTGATAAGGGTGGGCAGTTTTTGTTTGCAATAATTTAGACCCGTTTTATGTTTTCATTTAGCAATTATGAAATTTGCGAGTTGCCGTGTATAAAATTGTTGTTATGAAAGTCTGTGGTATTGTGAGTGACTGACTTTTAGTCCTAGATCTAGTCGTTTTTGTCATGTTTATTTGACCATTATTGGTAACTGGGGCAGTGTTACATATATTTGGCAATTACGGCTTACCGAAAACGGATACCAATAATTCAGTACATGATACTGAGGTCCTTGGCGGTCGAATTTACGGGGACAATTCTAACGATTATAAAAATTTTCAAAAAGAGCAATTTAGATATCAACATGAATACCCACACTATCAGCTGTTTCGGCTCTACAACGGCAGGCAGCAGCGGCAGCATTACGATGTACACTCAAACAACTCCTGCTAGACCACCATAAGGGCTAGAATCGCTCAGCAAGACATCGTCGCTTCCAGTGCTACTTTACACACACACTGACACTCGTATATAAAACCAGTTTCTTGTGTGCTTCGACTCTATGAGCGAGCCGAGGGATTTTTTTTCAAACTGATCCAGCGCCGATTTGTTTGATTGTACATGGCGCAGTTACTCGGCCGCGCCCGCGAGTCTTGGCCTATGTCACGTCAGAGTAAACGCGCACTACCGCAGAGGGCCGCAAGTAGTACCATGTACTGAATTACTCGTATTGGTTTTTGGTAAGCCGTTCCTTACACCCAGAAGATTGTCATCAACACCATCGGAGATCCTTGTCTGATTTTGATATAAACAGATTATTATAAGGCGTTGAGTTTATGCAGCGGCTGACGTCTGACCGCCGCAACCTAAGCCTGAAAGACTCTGCGACCTATTGCTCTGTTCACTGAGTTTTTGCTACCCCTTCATTAATAATATTGCACGAATATATATTATAATATAGAGCTAAATAAGTTCTATACAATATTTAAAAATACATTGTTTTTTTTTTTATAGTAGGTACTAGGCGGCAAACAAGCAGACGGATCGCCTGATGGTAAGCAATTACCGCCGCCCATGGACACAAGCAACACAACAGGAGTCATAAGTGCGTTGCCGCTCCTTGGGGTTGGGAAAAGGGGTAGTATGAGCAGTGGGATGAGGGAGAAGGAATAGGGGATAGGGCCTGCAGAACTCTTACTCATCGAACGAAACGCAACAGTTTAGGTACCGTTACTTTGCGTCAATTTTCCCAGTCGAGCCGGCCCATTCATGCTGAAATCAGCAAGGCTCTACTACCTATTTTCATTAAATAATTCAATCAAATGTGCAAATCTCCCTAAATATAAATAACTAGAGCTGATTGTAATAGAAAATAAAAATGTATATTTTTGTCGCCGGTGGCGCTTCTAGCAATCAGTAAAGCGAACAACTTTTGACAGCTTAGTGTATTTCACTCGTTCGAAATTTAAAAGTTTTTACTACTGCGGGCCTGTAAAGTACTGGCTGGCTGTAAAGTACTGGCTGGTTGTAGCAGAAACGACACTAATCTGTGGCAGGAGTGACGTTAAGAGATCGAATTGACGTTTATTTACGCCCTGTACACACCGAAGAAGATTTAGAAAATATTTAGAAGTAGTTAAAATCACTCGCTTTGAGAAGCTCACTCAATAATTGAGACAAACGAGTTGGACTGTTATGAGATATTATCAAAATCATTACAGTTACAATATTAAAAAGAAGAACTAATAGATCCTAATATTTTTATAATTAGGTCCCTTAATAAACTAATCCAAAGCATATACCATTATTACAGCAATATTTATAGCAATTTTTGTAAACCGTTACTTTACAACGAATATAATTATATCTGTAGAAGCAGGGCTCCGTCCAAACTTATAAATGTCGCATTCATCTGGTTGAATCTGCTATTTGATTGAATGACTAGCGCGTTAATTGAATGACGACATTTAATTAAATGACTAGGCCGAACGTTGATTGAACAAGCGTCACCCAACATCCAACTAGTTAGCGGATTGTAACATAGCCCTTTGAACAAAGCGGACGAAAATTAAGTTAAGTAAGTTTATCCAGCTAGGTATGTCTTTTAAGCTAAGTTGAGGGTACCTTCTTCGCAGGGCCCCTATTTTTGGGTACAGGGTCACAAGAAAACCTTTTAAGTTTTCCGAGTGGACGAGATTTTTTTCATAAATAAATAGATCGTGATTTTCGAAATAATGGTCGGCGTCAGTTTTGTCAACTTAATAGGTTATGTTAGGTTTTCATGTGATGCTGAACACAAATATAAGAGCCCTGCAAAGCAGGGCTCCGTCAACTTAACCTTATAAATGTCGCAGTCATCTGGTTGAATCTGCTATTTGATTGAAAACTAGACTTCACTAAATGACGTTTAGTCAAGACGTTGAACGTTACATTCAACGACTTGACGAGTTCGCCGTTAGTCTTTCAATTAAATGTCGTCTTTCAATTAAATGTCGTCATTCAATGAATGCGCTAGTCATTCAATCAAATAGTCGATTCAACCAGATGACTGCGACATTTACAAGGTTAAGTTGACGGAGCCCTGCTTCTACAGATATATATTCGTTTTTACTGCAACAGAAATAATTATATTCGTTGTAAAGTAAAATCTGTATATTGATAAGATTATGAATATAAGTGTGAACATAATAGTCTGAAAGGATGTAATTAAAACCTAAAAACCGTAGGTGAAATAAAAACTTTACGTTAACAAAAATAAGTCTATAGTCCGACTAAGTAGATTTGCCACTACCACGAGATCGGTATCTACGCGAGTCAAACCGCGGGGGCATTGCTAGTTTGGTATAAAATGACAATGCATTAAATTTTTCTTGTCTTCATGAGACGCCTCCTTTGACTTTACAAGCGCTCCGAGGCACAGAACAAGCGACAACTAGCACGACATTTGTTCCAAACCAAGACTTTGTCTATCAGTCTATTCGTCGCTTTACCGGGCTACCGCTATAATAATCATCAGCCCTTTATACTGTCCTACTGCTGGGCACGGGCCTCTTCTCACTATGAGAAGGGTAAGGCCATAGTCCACCACGCTGGCCAAGTGAGGGTTGGCAAACTTCACATTTCTTTCAAGATTATGGAGAACTCTCAGACATGCAGGTTTCCTCACGATGTTTTCCTTCACCGATTAGCAAGCGTTAATTAACAATTTAATACGCACTTAACTCCGAAAAGTCATTGGTGTGTGCCGTGGATTCGAACCCTCTGCGTAGCAGTCTGTCGGTCTCTCCACTACTGCTATTTGTTTGATATTATTGTCCTTTCCTTCTTACTACTATTGTAATCGCGAAAGTTTGTGAAGATGGATGGATGTTCGTTTCTTTTGCCCGCAATTATCTGATGCTGGAACTGCGGGACAGATAACGATAAAACTTTGCAATAACATAGCATTGAAATAGGCTACTTTTGTAAATGATAAATGTAAGTAAGTGGGACTTATCAATATTTTACAAAAGCAACAAATTATAGTATTTGTAGATTATGGATTAGGTTCAATATTACCAAGGGTCACCATTATCAATACTATAAACCGCCAAGTCATAAAGTACCACTCACCTCACTGTCCAAACTTTGATATACGCAGAACTCCAACGTAACAATAATTAAAATCTATTCCGAAGCCATTAGAATTCAATTTAACGGCTGCAGTACTAAATCACTCTTATCTATTTCTGGTTAGTAGTCAAACAATAGTATTTGGTTGGACCGAACTTGTTCTAATCGGATCAAATAGATCAATAGGGAGAGGATTATCATATCAGTAAGACACTTAAGTTGAATTTACATATAGGAAAAAGCAATATTTTTTACTATATATATATATTTTATTTAACAACAGACTGTAAATATGATTGTGGGCATCGAATCCATATCAAGTATAAAGCGGTGAAGTGGCCGCTAAATCCACTACGTCAATTGTGAAATAAAGTTACAATATTAATTTATCAAGATGTAATACAAATTATGAAGAAATTTCTGCTATTGCCAAGTACAATCCAAAAGCGCACGTGTTATACGAAACTCTGAAGTAGTTGATTTATATTTTAGCGGTTTAAAACGGTGTTATCTAATGCTTTACCCACTGGAACTCTTTCAACTTTTGGAAAGTAAACATTTGGACCGGAATACCCAAGTAAAATAACTTTGACTTTGTTTATCGAATATCTATACAGTTAAAAGTCATTATAAAACAGTTTTTATTTCATTTGATGCAAAGATTCTGAATCCTTTAATGAGAAGTGTTTACTAGATTTGGAAAAAATATAGCTTTTTCTGACGTGGACTATATTCAGAAGTTGCCATAATAAAAAACAAAAATTATTTTATACAATAATTTGATACACAACAAATAGACCTTATAAATTGTTGATGTCTGGTTTCAAAATGCCTATATTAGTTAATATAAATTTGATATCTGTACGTCAGATGCAAATATTGCCACAATGTTTGCACACTCAACAATTTAATTAGTGAACTTAATAATTTGGAATCAATTACACCTTTCATAAGCATGATTAAGATCGTGGTAAAACCAAATTGAATACAGACTTGGTATGAACGATTACATTACAAATTAGTTATGGAATTAGCCGAAATAATTGCTGGATGTATTTAGTTTAATAACTTGACCGTCGAGTAATACATCACATGTTGTTGTTGCTTTGGCTTCAGGCACTGCCATCGTCCAACATAGGTACCATGTTGGACGATACGACCTTCCGCATTGCTTCTTGCCTTCGTTTAGGTGCGCCATGTGTTTCTCCACATCGCTGTCACTGTGGAGAGGCTGTCGACAGCCTTGGTCACCATGGTCTGTCATGTAGCAGGAGCGCAGGTCGTATTTCACGACACGCCAACCTCAATGACATACTTCGTCGGGCTCTTGTCACCGCTGGCGTTCCAGCCCAACTTGAACCTCAGGGCTTGGCACGCGACGATGGTAAGAGACCAGACGGTATGTCTTTACTGCCATGGAAGCTGGGTAGGCCTTTGGTGTGGGACGCAACATGTGTCGACACCCTTGCGCCATCTCATCTTCCTAGCACAGCAGGTTGTGCGCGCGCTGCTGCTGCTTCAGCGGAGACTCTCAAAAGGCGCAAATACATAAATCTAGTAGGGGATTATGTATTTGAGCCGTTTGGAGTTGAAACGTTGGGACCATGGGGCCCAAGTGCGAGATCTCTTTTTAGAGATCTTTCAAACAGACTTGTTGACGCCTCGCGTGACCAGAAAGCTGGCCTGTATTTGGCACAAAAGATCAGCATTGCCATACAACGTGGCAATGCTGCCAGCATTCTGGGCACGCTTCCAATTGATGGCGATGTGGAGGATTTCCATGACGCCCTTTAAATTCTGCTTTTACTTTTTTTTATGTATTTCCTTTTATTTGTTAGTTATTTAAGTATAGAAATTATTGTTTTAATTTATATGTAAATAGCCACTTAGTCATAGTTAGTTTTAACAACATTTATATTTATTTGTAGTACCCATTATGTATATACCTACAGTTTTTAATAATAAATGATTTTCATGTTGTTAATTCCAAGCTTAAAATCAATACATAATTTTGGATTAATTCGTTTATGTAAGGCAGATTATATTTTATCTAACATAACAAATTATATAAATTTATGAAGTTATCAGAAAAAATATTAATCTAAGTTTGCCTTAAATAATATTTCAATATAGTTTTACACACCAAAAAAAGAACACGACGACTTTTAGGGCCTGTTCACGAGATCGGTCTAAGCGGCGCGCGTCGCGGCGGGCGGCGCGGCAGAGCGTCGTGCACGCCACGACCCTACAGCAGCGGTAAACGCAGCGGCAAATGTGGACGTATTTGGGCCGACGGAGTTACCCATAAATATGGCGATAACCAAAATATCTTTGTGTAACTAAGTATACGGTATACCTACAAAATTGTCGACATTGGATCTTAATTTCTTACAAGTATTTTATATCAAAGGAATAATACATATTCGCAATTAATGAGGCGTTGAATAGGTACCTACACAACGTAGATTACGTTAAGTAGGTAGATAAATCACCTTTTAACTTTCATAGTAACTGTGTCTGTACCTAAATAGGTACATATACATTACACAATGTTTTAATGTTTGCGATTTATAATAAAACTACCATTACATTCTGTAAAACATTGTTTCATTACATCTCGCAACGTTTTATTAACATTTTTGTATTTATACAGCGGATGTGTTGCTATCCATACACGCGACCGTTTTAAAATTTCGACTTTAAATGTCTCCGTATTCATTACCGCCACAAAATATTTAACAAATAGTTTAACCGCCTAGTTCGTCCCTCGCGTAACGCTGTCTGTGCCGCTCGGAGTCGTGGCGTCGGACTCGGTCGCAGTACATTTGTTCCCGCCGCTCGCCGCACCGCCCGCCGCGCCGCACGCCGCGCAGCCATTTGCGCCAAAAAAAACGCGCGCGTTATCGCTGTGCGCGGCGGCTCGTGGCGTGCTTCGAACGTCTTCATACATTTGATCTTAACGCTCGCCGCCCCGCGCTAAGCCGCCGCTCAGAGCGGCAAGGTCGTGACAGGGCCGTTAGTTCTGGTCAGACTTTCGTCTTTGAGTGCAACTTACATATAACGTACCCTACGTTATATGTATGTAAGTTCAACCATATTTCTCTGAGTATTAGGGTTCCCACAGAGCTATATATTATTTTCTTTAGATAATCTTTATAATATTTTATGGTTTACTAATATTTCTGGGACGGGTCTATATAACGTAAGTATTTGAACATTAAAGTTCATTGCATAAATTGTTGTTTATGCATGACCGCGAAAGTTAAAAACATACTTATTTTGCGTAGAAGCTCCTCATAGCGACTGACAAAATAAAATTCTACACGATAGCTTTATCGAACTGAAGCTCGAACGAACACTTTTGTCGAAACCCTCGGCGGCAGATAAATATGCTTTTTTGTGATTGATCATACACATATAGACCAGACGGTACCATTTCCTAACCTCACGAATACATAAATTCACGCGTTCGCCTCTTGCCACAGATCACTCAACTACTTTTTGCATGAGTGACTAGTGATTTATTAAATTGCCGCCAACCCGAAGCTGCACCAAATGCATCATCGGCTGGATGTCCAAATGTCAGTCGTAATTGACTTAGTCGCCATGGCAGCTGACGTTAACTTTTATAAGCTGATCGAAAGCCCTGAGGCCCTAAAGCGCTTTGTAGTCGAAACATGTTATATTTGGGTAAACGAAAGTAACCATTATACATAGATATTCTTATTGCGTTAATTTGAAATTAAGAAGTATAAGTTATTTCTGTAATAGTATTAATTTAATTTGTGCCAGAAATAATTGCCGAATGTATGAGATACAGTCCGACACAGTCTTTTATAAAAACAGCTCCCGCACTGGTAATAAATGCTGTTTCCCGGAGGACTTTACGAACATACAACCAACGGTCAAAAAGTACACCCAGAATCAAAACCACAATTTTTGGACAACTCAAATTGTTGTCTCTCGAATCGAATCGGATCGAACCCGCAACACTCTACCACTACGCCAACCGTGCAACCAATATCTATACTTATCTACTTCGTGGTTCAATTTTACAGCTACCTATATTGCGGCGCATTGCGAACATTTTATCACTTTATTAGGATGCTTGCTTATAATCTATAAGCTGCGAATACAATTCCGCTCATCACTTTAAGAATAAACACCTATACGTCTACACAATATTAAACCTTATAATCTTTACAAGGTTCTAAGCTTTATTGACGGGATTAAACCGCTGTCTATAACTTTCAATCTCTCTCTTTGATGTGAACTTTCTATGTTAAACATGCCAAGCGAAATTCGACTTGATGAACTGCAGCATAAGAATGTTATTAGCATGCGGGGTGGCTATGCTCTTGACAAGACTTTAACATAATTATTACTGTAGCTGAATTCTATATTGATCTTTGTATTCAAACTTGGAGGAGTTATGAGAATTAGTTTTAGCAACGAGGTTATAGGAATAATATCAGCGTTAAATATAATAGTAATAATATCAGCCGTGATTATAATCTGTTCAACTGTTGGGCGTATGCATCTTCTCTCACTACTGGAATCAAAAATTGGTTATAGTCCACGCCGATAGCCAAGTGCATATTGGCAAAATTCAGACGCCTTTCGATGACATTATCGAACTTTCGGATTTATCCCACACGCACGTCTGACGACCATGGATGTCTAGTCTACGCCCTGCGCACGAAGCATCCTAAATGATGCACGTCAGCCCATGAGGGTTTTTCGACCCGTAGCCTTTTTCAAAATGGAAAGTCACACAGCAACGGATCGCACCATTTGAATCACGGAATAGCGTCCGATGCTACAGATGCGACCGTGCTATTGCGGACGTCTCTCTTGCCACGATGTGTGCTGCGGGCTTGTACGCGTTAGTCGACAGAATCACGGACTGTGGAAAGAAGTAAGTCATGGCGTGCTAAAATATCGGATATTTAGAACAAAGGTACTTGGTAAATATAGATCCAAAAAGCATCTCACCGCAGCCTTGCAGTGACCGACTGACGGACCTGACACACTGCTACGAATGCCTCGGCGATATCACCCTCGCCACCGCGTGATTTGATCCGTAATATTACGCGCCGTGAGCAGTCAGCTTACCAATCAGAAGACATAGGCGCACATTCACTGCAACCTGTGATTTTGTAATTGCATTGATACTTTACAGAATTTGAGGACTATCAACTCTCAATCGTCATATAATATAATATATTAAATCAAACACTAAAATATTTCTAGTTATTGTTTTATCAAACATTTATTCTTTTGCACGACGAAAATAGATAAGCTGTTACTAAAGTGAATGGTGAATTCCTTTTTGATATATAGCAAAACAAATGACAAACGTCTTTTTCCAAAGGCATACAAAAACATTTTCAATAAAATAAGACCTCATAAATGTTATTTTCTTTTAAATATTCTATCAAAGTCGCGAAACTATTCTATATTCACATTACGGTAACAAAAGTTATTCCCAACTTTTTTCTTCATAATTATTATAATACGGTATAATATCCCCAATTTCAACGTTGCCATCGAATCGATTATATCGAACAAACTTGAACCATAACAAACAATATTAAATAAGAATATTTATTACTTTTCAAGTTTCGCTGGCAAAAGCTTGGACTAATAAAATATTTATGAATATCTTTGATTTATAACGCAATCGAACTTTTCGAGTTCAGACCCGCGATTATTGATCGGAAAATCTGTTTGAGTTAATCAGTAGCATATTAATGTTTGTAGGGAATAACATTATATTAAATGTTGTTAGTCATTGTGTTGGAAGAGGCCTATGTCCAGTAGTGGACTGAGATAGGCTGATAGATTGATTGAAGTCATTGTTGCCGTTCACTTTTTGAGTAAAACAGTGTGTATTAGAATACAGAGTCGAATTTTCCAATTATACCCTAATGTACTTTTGGTTTAAGTCGTTGCGGTGCAAAATAGCAAGACTTTTACCAGACCTGCTACAGTAGTGAGAGTTGAAACTCGTTGTTTTATTATGGATTTTTAAGCTGATGAACGTGGCTACACATGACCGCAGTGGAAACGAAGGGAGAAACTTGTTCCAATGCAGAGTCCTTATAGGTGTATGCAGTCTGCAGGACCAGAAACCTATCTGCATTCGTGTTTCTTTAATAGTACTATGGTTGTAGTGGTCAGCTTACCCCATCCTTATCTTGAACTAATGATATTCATGTTTTAAATAAATATAGTAGTTCTATTAAAAAGAGCGAGAGAGCAGTAGTCCGCCGACAGAATCATTTCCAGATTCCTCCCATTTATAATTTTTTTTTTAGTAAACACCATGTCAGTTCTTAAAAATAATTTTGTCTATTGGTTTTATAGTTCGCGAAGTATGCCAAACTTGCTTTTGCATTCTTTTTTTACTACCAACACTCCATATTGCCTCCATAACTCTTTTAAAATAGTTTAATGGTACGTTAAATCTGTGCTTCAGACAGGTGACTCCTCAAAAACAACTATTTAAAACGGTGAGGTTTAGCTTTTATTGAAAACGTTATTTTATTTATAAGGTCATTACTCTTGAGGAGTTTAGTGTTCAGGGAGTTTGAATTAATAGGTTACAGAAGATCTTTAAGTGATGGAGGGCGCATAAGTAACCCAACACTGTAGTTTATTGGGTTCTCAAAAATAATACATGTTACCAAGACTATTAAAATATCGATAAATTTTTTTGGTGAGCTTGTTAAATGTGTTGACTTTTAAAAATATACGTAAGTGTTTCTACTTCCATTAAGCGTTTATTAAAGATTTTTCTAGAAATCAAGTTTCGTTCCATCACCAAAATGCTTTACAAAAGTATATTCACTGAAACCCGTGGTGTACTAGTATTCAACGCGCTTGTTATCGTTTCATACACAGCTTAATTCCCGCACACGCAATCACAACGATGTACCACTTACAAAGGCTGTTGCAGTTTGCTTACCACTTTAATATTTATTCGGGGCGTAAATAATAAATGCGTTTTCTACTTTTAAAGCTTTCATTTTGGTTTTGATTTACGTTGTATGCGTTATTCATTGGATTACATTACAAGACTCTTTATAACTTTAGGGTAAACAATAATGATATTGTCTCGTTTTATTTGGGATTACATCTGTTTCTTTTTCGGTTAATTTGAAAAGTTTTCAATTTAAATTTGACGTCGTGAGATTACTTTGGATATTTCTATAGACCTCAGCTCACTGCTATAGACAAGTTATATAGTTAGATTAATTGGATGACACTCCACTGGAGCACAGATTTCAACAGAAATACTTTACCAATTCAAAGAAATCTTCTACTGTTTAATGTTTGCCCGACGGACGTTCCAACTGGAGTACGTCGGTTATGATCAGTGTGACCAAACCGATGAAACCCGTCCGAAATGTCGAGCAAAATTAATCTTCCGATTTGTGACAATTAAAACTAATAGCTTTGAATGGATTTATGGAGTGTTGGTAGTCATTTTTAGTGTAAACTTACCAAGGAGTGCTGCATGTATGCGTGAGGGTCATTATCGGACTCCGAGCTGGTAGTAGCTGCGAAGCACTCCCAGAGAGTTAGCGATGAAGTGACCGCCTTCGATGCCGATGAGGGAAGCGATCTTTCGAGGACGAGCGCTGTGGGCCTCCAGAATATCTGTAACAAATGAATAGTCACTTAGTTTACATCTCCTTTGCAGAATATGAGCCAAAGGCTACAGTATCCTTACCACGGTAGGCTACGATAAAAATGAAAAGGAAACATAACATAACTTCACGCCTTTTATCCCCAAAGGGGTAGGCAGAAGGTATCGGGTTCGAATCCACGGCGCGCACCAATGACTTTTAAGTATATATATATATATAATAAGTTAAGTGCGTATTAAATTGTTAATTATCGCTTGCCCCGTGCCTTGGAGAGCACGTTAAACCGTCGATCCCGGCTGTCTTGAAGATCTTTGACGGTCGTTACGGGGAGTCAGTACCCTCAAATAAACTGATACTGGTCTAAACCATGGCATATCACTATCCTTTTGGGTTGCGGAGGTCAGACGACAGTCGCTCTGTGGAGAAGTTGATATTCTGTCACAACTGGTTAGACCAGTAAGCGGACCTCGGGCTCGAAGCGTGTAAACCTTGGATGCTACTGGGATAACGTTAGGAAGATGATGATGGGTAGGCAGATGTGTATTATACACCCACACTTCGCCGGTTATGTTTCGGTCACAATGTAATATGGGGCAAGCCTATTGCCATCTACCGGGTACATTAAGCGAGCTAAAATTAACAATTTTAATACACACATAACTTTGAAAAGACAGAAAAAACAGAAAACCTTGAAAAGAAGTGTGTCCCTGGGGATCGAACCCGAGACCATGGTCTCGGCAGTCCGTTACGTACACCACTAGGCTATCGCCTATAGTTAAAATGACTGCTGAAAATTAGACATCACACGAGTGGATTATAGAGTAGAGTCAGTCTTATTATGCTCAGTACTGACAGACGGTTATACTCGATAGTTTTACTCGAAAACGAGTAAAAATCATCGTGTGGACTGCAAAACTCGCACTTCGATGACATCAAATATCATATAAAATAAATTAGCGGGTCGTAATCGCGTACAATTAACTTATCTTAATATATAAAATCCTTGCGTTACTGACTGACTGACAGACACGCTACAGCCGAAACTATTGAGCGCAGGAAGCTGAAATTTGGCATGTATGTTCCTTGGGAACTGTAGGGGTGCACTAAGAAGGGATTTCCCGAAATTCCCACGGGATCGGCCAAAACGGGTTAATTTAAAAAAAATGCAGGCGTAGCTGCTGGCGTCCTCTAGTTAAGGTATAAATACCAATTTGTTACCGACGTATGATGTACACAAATCGCGAAAGTTTAAAATCGATTATGACATCAAATATACTGTAATTTTACTCTAAGCGAGCCTTCGAGTCTGAATCGATCGAGTAAAACTGTATGTGAGTACAGAGCATTAGTGATTGAAAAGTGTGATGACATATTATTGTGTTCATAATTTGCATGAGAAAGATTGTTATTTATCGCTTGTCCCGTGCCTCAGAAGCCAGAGGTTCTAGCTGTCATGCAGAGCTTTGACAGTCTTTATAGGGACTCAGTACCGCTAAATACACTGACACTATTCTAAACAATGGAATATCGCTATCCCTTTGGGCAAAGAGCTCAGATATTTACATAGAGGCGCATTTCCTATGGCCGCTCTGAAGGCAAACTTTCTGTGACCCAAATTGCCGCTTGGCGGCATGGCAGTCGCGCTGTGACAGTTGTCTCTACGAGAGCAAGAGAGACGAACGTTCCTCCTGTGTATCTTAACTACGAGAGCAAGAGAGACGGAGAACGACGCCAACGCCGCCAACGGCGCTGACTACGAACTAAGCTGGAGACAGTCTCCACTTGGAATCGGCATACGAAATCTTTAAGAATTGCGCTTCTATGTACGTAAATCTGTATTCATTGCTTTGGGTTACTGAAGTCTGATAGGCAGACGCTCTGAGGAAAGCTAATATTTAGTCGAATCCTACGAGACTAGTATGCAAACCCCAGGTTTTAGCTGCGATAACGGTAGGAGGTAAATTTGCATGAGAAAGAATTTATCGATCTGTAATATACTTATTTTCATCACATACATACACTTTGTTGTTTGTCTATTATTAAAAATAACTGACCGTTGGTACCATAAACTTTTATCCCACTATCGGATCCGTCGCTTTCGTCTCATGTCGTTGCTGTGTTGACAACTTCAATAACTCTGCCAGTCTGCAGTCAACTGCTTCCATAGTGGATTGACAAGTAAACACTGATGGCGGGTACTCTCTGCATGATTGTGAATATTGTGATCAAATTTGCTAGTAATTTAAGAAAGCTCTTTATATAGAAAACTGGCAAAGCTCTTTATATAGAAAACTGGCCGTATAAAAGTGCCGTGGACGGTTTTATTTATTTGTAGCGCTCATAGTGTGACATCTAGCCGTTCGTAAGGGTTCATTTAAACCAGAGCGCTATCGTGCTTCGAAGGACATGTAAAACTATAGGTTCCGGTATTTGTCTCAGGATAAGAATCGTTAGGCCACGTTGGAGGCCTGCGGGCGGTCTGAAAACTTCCGACACCATATAAATAGCCAAATAAAAGAACACTCAACTGACAATTTAATTATATATTCTTAAGTTCAACATTTATGCCTGTCCTGTAAATCGTTGCTTCCTACCAAATTTTATGATTCTAGTTCGAAGGAAAGCAGCTTAGTGCTAGTTTTTGTTGGCAACATACATACATAGACTCACTCCTGTTTCCCCGAAGGGGTAGGCAGAGGCATATTAAACGCCCACTTTTCGCCAGTGTTTTGATCCCACGTAATAGGTGGCGAGCCTATTGCCGCTTATCGGGATATATTGTTTCCCAGAGCCTCGTCCGTTAATCGGCAGGTGCACCACTTGCAGGTGAGGTTGGCTTGGGACCCTAAGTTCTTGGTGGGAACCCTATGCACCCCCCTTTTTGTTGGCAAACAATGGGTAAAATCACGTAAAACCCCGCATTTGTAAAAAAACTAAAATTGATTTGTATAATAGGAAACGTCCAACGACCAAAGTACTAATTTGTTCGTGAGATAACATGTTTTAATTTACGTGCAGACAGATTACCAACACATAAATCCTGTTTGAGTTGAGTTTTCCTTGTGAGGAATGGTTCGCTTGTCGTTTGCGGCATTTTTAGTAGGTATATTCACAGAACAGTTAATTCAACCTTACAGTAGTGCATTGAACATTAGACATTAAATCATGTATGAGTTGTTTTTTATTGTGTGGTACAAGACCCTTAACTGGCACCATTCTGCTTTTAATTTTATTCAACTCCGAGTGAGAGGCAGTTGCAAGTCTATTTAAATATCATCTAACTAAACGTAAAGTCTGTCTTAACTAAATATGCTGTATTTTTACATAAAGCACGATGATTGTGTGCAATAAATAGGTATTAAGACCATACAGTAGAACTAAATAGTCAAACACAAAGACAGAGGCAGCGAAGGTAATTAAAACTCTTGCACGTCAAATATTTCTATCCAGACAAAGTGTTCGGTTTGTTTGAAAGAAACTGCCACAGTGACTAAATCCCAGATGAACTTGTTATCCAACACTCAGTGTTGCTAAACGCACGTGGTATTTAGAGAGGACGAATTTATAACGAACTTGGTAGTGTTACAATGACGAATGCATACAATTTAAAATATACATCACTAGCTGTTGCCCGCGGCTTCGCGCGCTTTATATTTGGGGTAACACAAATGTACCTTTAGTCTCAAGTTGTGTGAAGACACTCCTGATTACTCTAAAGACTTCTTCGTGCCCAATTTCAAAATTATAGATCGACAGGAAGTACCCTAGTTTAGGTTTTGATTCCCTTGCTAGTAGTTGCGAGTTTGAAAATATGCTTAAAATGCTGTTTCTTTTGATTGCGTTGACATAGAAGTTTGATTGTGTTACATTTTAAATGTATTATAGACTTGAGTTTTTGATATGAATTTCAATTTAATACCTCTACGCGTTCACGAGAAGAGGGGTAGTAACTTTAAAATTATAAAAAATATTTTTATTATATGATGTAACAAAAAATTTTCGGTTTTCGCAATTTTTCCTTCATCTGTGCTGTAAGATGTTGCTTCGTGCCAAATTTCAAGATTCTGAGTTCACGGGAAGTACCCTGTAGGTTTTGATTCCCTTGCAAATTTCAAAAATTTGCGGTAATTAGCGGCATAAACGGCTGTATATTTTGATTGCGTTGGGAGAGTGAATTTGAGTATTTAGTAGATATACATTTTAGTTTGATGCCTCCACGCGTTCCTGACAAAAAGTGTATTGATAGACAGACGGACCGACAACAGAGTGATCCTATAAGGGTACCGTGGTATTTCCTTTCGAGGTACGGAACCCCAAAAACATACGTGATACATTCAGTTAAAATTTGCAGCAAAGTATTAAATGGCTTATCGTGCACTTTGTTTGCACTGAGTCTGCTAATTTTGTTTAACAGGTGAATAAATACATACATATGTATATTGTAGCATTGATGAAACAGCAAACTTTAATTTCACTCGAACTTTATTATTGAATTTTTATTGTTTGTTTGGTTGTCTGGTGGTTTGATAGTTCAAATGTATTCTAGAAATATGTCGTGTGAGTAAAATGCCCATATTCCAAACGACACAGCAGGTTAGGCTTACCGCAAAGTGGTCAGACGATCTGGTTAAGAACGCGAGAAGCTGTGTAGAAAATTGGTCATAAACCACCCACATTCGCACTACTGTATAGCCTTTGTAGCCAGGTTTGAAACAATGACCATATAAGACTCTGATTTTTGACACTGGTAAAGTACCGGGCAAGTTAAACTGTCTTGGAACCCCCAAAGAATTAAGTCAGTTATTATGCGAGTCTGATTAATAATTTGTATGTTAATATTACAATGTTGCAAAATATGACTCAGAATTTAAAACGTAGTTGGTATAAAATAGTCTTTATTACTTCTATATCTTGAAGAGCTGGCACTCAACTAGATACTGCAATCAGCCATTCTACTTGGACTTTAACTATCATACTATTAAACAACACAAAAATGCGGATACTGATAGTATTGTTTCTAATTCCGCTAGTGTGCTCCCAGTAGAGTCGAGATAATTACTGTAGCTAACAAGAAGCAAAACTTTTTGTTCCCGACATTTTATGAAATCTAGTAATAAGACTACTGGTAAACATATTTATGTATTCATAAATACATAAGCATTCTGCTTACGCATATAATTACGCGATTGATGTTCGATACTAAATTGATATTTTTTGTATAATACGTAGGTATAGTGAAAGTTTAAGAGCTAATATTCAGTCATTTCTGGACTCTTATAGACTGCTACGCGGACTCTGGGTTATTGCGAAAGTCTTGGATGCAATCGGTATATAATGCTAGGACGATGGTGAAGATGACAAATTACGAAAGTTTTGTGGTAGTGGCGTTCGTCTCAATTTGCTGTGTGGTATAATATTTTTTTTTTCGTCACACACCTGTATGCCCGAAGGGGTATGCAGTGTAATATACACCCACATTTCGCCATGAATTTTTAAGTCCCACGTAATAGAGGGCGAGCCTAATGCCGTTACCTCATGTGAGAATTCGGAAAACTCAATAACACATTGCCCGACCCGAGAATCGAACTTGGGTCCTCCGATCAGCAGACGCATACGCTATCCACCGCACCACGGAGGTAGTCAAAATTATTTAACGCGTTATAAAATTAACATAATTATTCCAAAGTAGTCAAATGCCACATAAAATAAACTTGAACGAATCTAGCAATGACTTAAATACATATAAAGTTTCTACAGCAATTATAGAACCACGTTGTAAAATTTACAGCCATCGTAAATGGTAATTTTCGAATGAGTAATATCCTGATATGTGAAAGTTGTCGAATCATAAATTAGAGAAGCATAATCTCCTTTATAACTTCTCGTTACAATCTCTAGATCTTTATATGGTAATTTCAAACTTTCGGGCAAAGCAATTAGTTATTATAAAATGGAAATTTACTTTGCAAGGTTATTTTTATAAGTAAATCTAAACACGAGAAAGTGAGTGCGTGGTTTTAATTAAACATACACGTGCTCCGTTTTACAGAATGGCAATGACGTCTCGTGTACCTAGAGCATTCCAGCCTTCATACATGGCTTCTGTAAAATGCCTTACATACCTGACGAATACATGACGACACTGGCAACCGACAATCTCCACCGACACAAGCAGCAGTTTGTTTAAGAAAAAGAAAATGCAGTTGCGATTTTCTCGTAATTGGACCTTTTCCTATAGAACAACATAGCGATAAACTAATTGGACCTTTTCCCATTAGACGGGTTTTCACCCAAACGTGTGTCTATGACTGAAAGGTTGAAGACTTACAAACTACTGCAAGATATACGTGCCTGTAACATTCAAGTAAGCTTATAAAATAAAATCTATCAAAGTGGAGCACTCTGTTGATTTTAGTGAGTAGGTAAGGGTGGAGGCCTTTAGGAAAGACTAACAGTACCCTTTAACGAGCCCTAAAACAATTCTATTACTCTTGTTCCACTGACACATTGGCGACACGAATCCGACAGACGTCGAGTGTGGTGTGTACACTCATATTTACATGTTAATTAAGCCGCAATTTAATAAAAAGTGCAAGAAATTATTACCGAAGCAATTCTAGTATTTCCATTTAATACGTTACTGATCTGTATAGATTGGTTTATTATATACTAGCTTTCGACCCCAAATAAATTGGGACCAGGGCAAGACAATGATGAGTCGTCAAACTTCAGGTAAATATTAGTATGTAAGTATATTATTAAAGTTATTGAAGAGCTTATACCTACTGAAGAGAATAGCAGCAAAAATAAAAACAGAAAACATTACCACAAAGTACATAATCAGACCGCCCCCTCCGCCGCGCTGCGTTTAAGCGCGCCAACTCATAGTAAGTGCTTTCAATAACGCTGTGCATAGGTCAATTATATCGTGATAACTTTTAAACTATTCACCCAAACTACTTACTGTAAAAGACGAAGTTCATCTACATTAAATACTGAAGACAATAAATTTATCACTTTTGAAAACAATTTGATAACTACTCTAGAATGAGCATTGTAAAAAAGTATCAAATTTAATTATTTTTACGGACCACTTTTTAGTGTATATTGGCTTCTACATAAAAGGTAGACGTATATGCTGCCGCGGACATTTATTTAGAACTTTTTAAGATAAACAATATCACCGTACATTATCTTCATGTAACTTCAACGGTTTAGGCAACGCACGCGAAGATAGGTTTCAGATGTCAGGATTTTTACTGACTTAATTGATGATTTTCCTTATATTATGGAAAAATTACACAAAATCTTTATAAATTGTAGCCTATGTGTTATTCTGATATATAAACTATATTACTGTAAAGTTTCATCCAAATCCGTTCAGTAGTTTTTGCGTGAAAGAGTATCAAACATCCATACATACATCTTCACAAACTTTCGCATTTATAATATTAGTAGGAAGTAGGGAAGTAGGGATAGCAGGGATATCATTAGAGACTTTCCTTATACACAACATTATCTAACCGTTTTCCCACCTTCATATAGAACATGTAAATTATTTTTACCGCTTACTCGTGAACATGCCACATATAACTGACCATGTGAAAAACAACATGTTCGGGGGTCGATTCCAGCTGTTAAAGTCTGTCCCTGTGATTTATTTTGAAAATACACACAGGGCTACGAATATCCAGCCCTGCCGAAAGTAAGATACTCCCGTTGAGTTACTCAAGAGGTATCTGAAATCAGGCCTCAGTCTCCCACCCACGGATTCCCACGTACGTGAGGTGTGGGAATAATGAGACACCTGTATAAGTACAGAACACGAACGAACGAAAGAAATCAAAGAAACACATCCACATTCATTATTCAAAAGAAACGACTAAGACACCAATCCGACGAAAACGAAAGAAAATTAACCGAGAACCTTTCAATCCACGGAGAATCTTAACACCGCCATTCAGAAAACGCCATCTATGTTTACATATACAAACCGACCGAGATAGAAAATAATATGGACTAATCGACAATTTATTGAAAAAAGGATCTATAGTCATTGTTTTTATCATTTAAAATAAAATGAAATGTTTACATAACTATTATATAAACATAATAATATGAAATAAATGAGATTGACTGTTTAAATTAAGTGGACATTGTAATAAATTTTGACACAGAGACTTTTTGTTTATGAAAGTGCCGAATATTATACTCTATTATTTTTTTAGTAACAGAAAGATTATTATTGTCACATATTACACATAATTATTGTCTTTTTTGCAAGAAACATTTATTATGCCAGAAAATAATTTGAAAATAGAGACATCTATCGGTCGGAAGGATAACTATAAATATGCTCGGTTCCAGTAATTTATTTATCGAAAATACGTAAAAAATATACTGACGAAATTAAGAATCGCCGCCTTTTTTAAAGTCGGGTAAACAGCCATAAAACACTTTGTAGGCACCTATTTAGACGAACTATACTTTTACTAACAAACTTATAATGATCATAGAAGGAACAACCAGTTTTAGATGATCCCTGTTTTGTTTGGGACTACGTACAATGGAGAGGTCAAGCTGTACACCGAAAACCACTCAACCGATTGTGATGTAATATATACTATTTTATAGGTTTAAGTATCCTTTGTACATGAGTGTAAGTGTTATTGAAATCAATTTCGCAATTTTAGAGATCTTTAGCAACATACTTAGGGAAAGACGTCGGACAGACAGACAGACATAAATTCAAAAAATTATCAAGTATTGCTTTTTAGGATTTTCCTAGATTTTTTAGCTAATTTTCGTCAAAATATCTTTAATGTACAGACTTTTTCACCTCTACAGTTTTATTATAGTATAGATTTGCCTTCTGTTTCTAGTTCAGCTAATGAAAAGGAAAAATAAAAGCTTGGTTTCGTCTGACATCATGCAAATAGCCAGTTCAAACAACCGATCAAGTTTGTTCAGCTATGTTAAATGACTATGCGATACAGTTTTTGTACGTATTTGTTTGGCAATGGTATAAGGAAGGCTAAAACTAACCTACTAAATAAACTATTTTTAATAAGGTAACTGATACTTCAATTCCCATTCCAGTAAAACATTTTGTGTGCATGAAAATGAATTTTGGCTTGGTCTGGCTGTTTCTAGGTATAATATGTATTTACAACAAAGTACCTATGTTTTTCCATTGGCTAGTACCCATAGGACAACATTTGCTGAGTTTGGGACTAGAGGATGTTGTGTGTAGTGGGTGCTACATAAGGGTTAAATCCTGTGTAAATTCCAAACATTAAACCAACGGATAAAATATAGAAGTAACAAACGTTATTTTCGTCAGCAAAATGTATCTAGGATGCCATTAAAAACTGTTTTCTAACAGCTTTTAATCCATCATAAGCACGAAGGATATAAATTGTAATAATGTAAAATTATACCCTTATCACAGTGAGAAGAGGCCCGTGCCCAGCCTGGGACAGTACATATACAGGGCTGATGATGATGAGGAATGTAAAATTTTTCGTGGAGAAAATACTAGAGCTAAAATCTAGATATTAAAATACAGTTAGTATTTTTACGAAAGGATTCAAAAGAGCAATGGTGAAACTATAGAGCCTGGTTGGGATTACCGTTATAAAGAAGAAGCAACTCATTATAAAAACGCGGGCTGTTTTTATATGCAAAAGTAGATAATGTTTGTGTAACAATCCCTACATGAAGGTTTACATTATCTTTTGGATACTTATAGAACTTTAATTTTGGAAACGAATTAGCTTATGTTTTAGAGACTTCATCTGCTCACCATCATCCTAGTGGTAGTTAAACTAACGTCAGTATAACTATAGCGATTTGTATACAATCATCATCTTCATCTACCTAGTTGCATGCAAAACTTTCGTCTCGGAGCCCGGCGTCCGTTTTCTAGTCTTACGAAATATGACACTGTGATATCTTTTATATTCTTTTGTTTGAGTAAAATACTGACGGAAACAAATTAGCTATCACGAAGTCAACGATAGTCGAGGTCAAGTTTATTGCCATGAACCAGATGGAATGTTCGCCCATCCGTAATTTTGGTAAACACGTAAAGCTATCGGTTACAGCGTTCATGAAAATCTAAGTAGTATCATCAATGTCCTGACACCTAGCTAAATTATAGAATACGACTATCGCTTTGCATTGCAAAGGTTGGATTTTCTTAAAAATGTGGTGAAACTTGGATACAACGAGAAGGGCGCTAGGATAATAATTATGACTTATTTCAAAAAGCACTATGAAATATTTTCAAAGAAGTGTCAAAAACAAAAAGGATGTAGAGTTTTCTAAAAGATTTTGATTAAAAAGCAACAAGTCAAATTTTTACTTGGCATGTTTAACATGTATTTATTTTCTCACTTTCAAAGTTAAATCAAAATACTTTTACTCATTCTCTTTAACTAGAAAGTAAAATACGAAACGCCGTACAAAAACATACTTAAAAAAGGAGCATTTCAAATAACATTTCAGACATAAATAAAGAAATGCTTTTTGTTTTGCGATACCGTCTTCTCTAGGTTTGTATCGGGTAAACTAATTTGTAACTTTAAAACGAACTCGGCGCCTGGATTTGGTTTTGTTTTGTTTCTGTAATTTGTACTTTACTGTTGTTTGTTTGGGGTGATAAATGTCTCGCGGTAAATTTTATTTCGCTCGATATATCCGGGGTCCTGACGCGAGTTATAGGCCTAGCTTAGTTTGGGACTGAAGGAAACCCGTATTGTGTAACGGAATGCTTCTGAAATAAATTTCACTGACGTACATGATGCTTAGGGCTTCTGGTTTTATTCTGACCAAATATTTCACGTTCTTACTGGAAAAGTAGAGCGACTACTGTGTACTGTGTCTGATTGTTGATTTATTTGTCTTTTGTCTAAATATATGGCTTCCAATCACAATGATTAAGCATTGATAAGAAAGCTAGGGTTGCGGCTCGTGGTTGGATGTGGGTGGCTCAAGATCGATGGGGATGGAAGGTGTTGAGCGAGCCCTGTTCAGCAGTAGACATTTTTGGGCTGAAATGATTTAGAAAGCTATAAATATGTGTTGCTTCTGTAAATTTTCTTCAAACGCATCATTCAGTACGTTACTTAAATTACTGTTACAGGTTAGTTAACAAGTTTTAATCTTAAAATAGACTTTATAAGATTATCACCAATCTGCCTGCAGGGTCGCGGCATAATATACTAACCGTGATTCACATTGTCCTATTACTACGGGACGTTGACAGACATCAGGTTCCCGCAAAACACATATAGGGGAGAGACACACACACCTCTGTCTGCTCCAAGAGGCGAAGTATGAACCAGGCATTAAGTTTCCTACAGTGAAATAAAAAAATACCAAACTATTTAGTTTTTTATGTTTGTATTGATAGTATGCCAGTATACAAATTCATCATAACAATAAATTTAGAAAATTTCAAACTCCATCCTAGAAAATAAAAGCTACATCCAAACCAAATTGCTACATTGATCGGAAGAACCCACGCTATAGCCTCCTATAGCTTAGCGCGGCAAGAGAAAAATAGGTCAGTACCTATATTGAGGCTTCATAACATGTCAAACGCGTTAAAGTGTCTAAACACACTATGCCGAACTTACGCGACCTAAGTTCCGCGGCCGAAGTTCCGCGTCCGATTTTACGTGCCGATGTATTCGGCTGATATGACACACTGTAAGTGCCGAACTTACGTTCGCGCTACGAACTACGCTTGTGCTCTACTACTATAAAAGTTGCCGCTGAACTTACGCCCGACCGAAATTTCGCTATACGCTATAATGTGTCGTCAGTAATTCAAATAGCATTGCAGGCGTAATCATGCCGAACTTCGGTCGCGTAACTTCGGCATGGTGTGTTTAGACACTAACAAGCGATGTTATTGTTTAACAGTTTAGCTTAAACGACAAGAAAATTATAATGTCTTTTAACGGCAGAGCGCGTTTTAGACGCACTTTTATGTTTAATGGGGTAGTTGTGGGATGGAATAGAGCTGTTTTTTATTTTTATGGTGACTTTATTGTGAGTTTCTGTAGTAATAGTTGTTTGGATAGTCTGTTTTGGGAATTTTTGTGTGCTTACAATTACGGTATTTATTAATGAATCTGGGAGCTGTCATGCAAGGGAGTTATGTTTCTAAATCGAGTGTAAATAAATTATGAATCATGCAAGCTCGAGAACTCCCAGACTCAGAAAAAAATTGTGTGGTTCGAACTCACTACCCTAAGTGCAGTGCCAAGCAAGGAGGCCGCTTAAACCACTACGCCAACTGT
Source organism: Euclidia mi (assembly GCA_944739405.2). Lineage (NCBI taxonomy): Eukaryota > Metazoa > Arthropoda > Insecta > Lepidoptera > Erebidae > Euclidia > Euclidia mi. Next base: position 58,125,492 of record OX123199.2, read on the forward strand.
GCAGTCATTTTATCACAACACTTTGAGTGATCTATAAATTGATGTTAAACTATCAAACCCTGCTGTAAAATGTAATATTAAAATAAAATCAAGGAAAATCTTCATAATATACATACGCTTGAATTTAGGTATTGACTCTGATCTAAAGTATGGCTACGTTATGCCTTTGATTAACTAAGAGCAGACGAAAGTCACTCTGCTAAAAGGCTAATATTCTGTCAAATCGAGCTACATTAGAAAATAGACCTCGAGCTCCAAAGCAAAAACTCTTGGATACAACCGAAATAACACTACGATAAAGATGAAAATAAAAGCCGCACTAATAGTCATAGTTGATATAATGTACCTATGTCATAAGGACGCTGTATGATTAAAATAGTAATGAATGTAGAGAAAGTGCGTGAGGTTTGCAAGGATAGAAGCAAGTGGCGTTCTGTTGTATCTGGTAGAGACATTGATGGGAAAAAGGTGTACATAAATATTATATATATCATATTATTATGTTGTATGACGATTATGAACTGAAAATATGTATCTATATCTTAAGTGCCCCCGTGGTGGAGGCGTTAGCGTTTGCGTCTGCTGATCCCGAGTTCCCGAGTTAGTCCCGGGTCGGGCAAAAGTGATACAGAGTTTTTCCAAATACTCAGTACCAGCATGGAGTCTGGCAATGTGCCTGGTATGCCAATTGTAAACTAGTAAAATGTACATACATATATACATACCTAGACTCACGCCTGTTTCCCTGAAGGGGTAGGCAGAGGCATATTAAACGCCCACTTTTCGCCAGTGTTTTGATCCCACGTAATAGGTGGCGAGCCTATTGCCGCTTATTGGGACTATATTGTATTGTAGTAACTATATGATTGTAAAATATAATTTCATGTATGTTCGTAGTGGCTAATAATTTCTAGTTTATTTTTATTTATTCCACCTATTACAAGTGAAAATTGTATAATTTTATTAGACAAAGCAGTAATCTCAACTAGTATTTTATATAAATCACTTTTAATATTACTCAAGGGCCGTATAAGTCTGTTCTGCAGTAATAACCTTTGAAGTGCCCTTTAGCCTTCAGTTTTAAATCAAAGTCATTGTTGTCAAAACGACAAAGATGAGATACGAAGAGATATTAATAACACATAGACTCCAACAATGGCCGACCCAACAAAGAAAAATAATAAAGTGCTTATTAAAGTCTGTACGAATTTTCATGAGAGCAATATTGTGAAAGATTTTAAAGAGATACACGACCGTCTGGTTCGGTCTTAATGGATTGATATTGTGGCGTGGAATACCATCCACATGAAGGTAAAGTAGCCTATAGCATGACTTGTCTTGGCGTAATAAATTGGTAAAGTTAACCAACGCTTGCACAGGCTACCACTTGGATGGGTGAGCGCTTGTTGCATTTACGTCAGAGTGCTAACGGTTTCAGAGAGTATGTAAAGGCTATTTCGAAATTCCAAATCAAACATAAGTATGAGCGCACAGTTTTGTAGCAAAATGTCTCCAACCGTTGTTTGATACTTCACGTGACCAGAGTTTGGTGTATTCTAGAGGATTGTTTATTCTTCGCTCAAAGAAACAGCATTGCCATACAGCATGGCAATGTTGCCAGCTTTTCCAAAATGCTCCCCAACGAATTGAATGCGGAGGCCTTCTACGTTGCCTTACCTAACTATTTTCAGTTCATATTTTAATTTTAGATTTACATACCAAAATACCTGCTTTATACTACAAGGTGGAGCATTTTTTAAATGAGTAAATTATAATTATTCATCATGTATGTCGATTTCAAAATACAAACAGTGCAATTGAAGAAAATAACCAAATCTCGTTGGCCGTGTGTTGCCAAAATAGTAGTAGTTTTAATACCTAAAACAATTCGTAAAAAAGCAAGAAGGTATTCTAGGTGTGGTGATAGATGCTGGATCTCAGAATACAAAGGCTGGCTTCGCTGGAGAACCTTCTCCGAGGATCATGATTCCTACGACGGTTGGCAGGTAAAATCAATATTTTAGCATTGCCGACTCTTTATTCTATCTATGGAAAACGTTATAGGCATCTTCATCACCTAGTTTTGCTGGTAGAAGTCGTTAATCCTCTTGCATATAAGACGCCCTGAAGCCATAATCCGCTTTCTTGTCTTATCAGTTTGTAAAGACACGCTAATCTCGGAAACTGGCAGACCATCTTGGTAGGAACTCGCTAGTATCAGGATTTAATAGTTAGGACTGAAATTTATTTTGCTTCATTGTAGAAATCATCATTGTGTTAGCGTTATTCCGGTTACATCTAAGAGTTGGAGTTCAAGGTAAATCAATGCAGTATTTTACAAGCAGCCATAGCCTAGAAGAGATACCACAACATGATTTGTGGGAGAGACTAGCACTGCTACGCAGAGATTGTCGACGTAGATTCCAAAGCGCGCACCAATACGTTTTCGGAAGTGCGTTATTATATTGTTAATTATTGCTTGCTCAGCGGTGATGGAAAACATCATTAGGATAAAAGTTCTCCGTAATGTTCTCGAAAGACATGTGATGTCTGCTAACCTGCTTTAGGTAGTCGGGGTTTTGCGGTCGCAATATAATAAATGAATATTGCTTAAATATGTAGACCGATAGATACACCGCAACAGCCTACGTGAACAGCACACGGCCTAATATAGGAAACTAGCGAAACCTAGCGAACTTTGTACCGCCTAACAGTAGATTCCTTTTCTTTAATTTTTCTCTCCGTAAGAACCATCCTCGTACTTCAATAAATATTATAAAAAAGAATTAGCGAAATCGGTTCAGCTGCTCTCGAGATTTGCGCTTAGCAACACATTCATCGATGCATTTTTATATTATAGATAAATAATAATATCTCATAGTGAGACGGGGCCCGTGATGAATGAATATTGTATAAACATGTAGGCTAAAACCTTAGATCTAATGCTTAAACACACCGCAACCGCCTACGTGAACACCAACATAGACTAAGCATATTCTAGTGAAAGAAGCAATTTTAAAGGCGACAGGATCCCTACCTCACGTTTGAAACGCGAGGAAAATCTAGATTTATTATTTACATAGATAATCTGAGATTCAGTGATTCGTTAGCGTCTATTTATTCAGCGTAGCTTCACTAGTGCTAGAATGTCGCTTAGTCGAGGCGGTATCTTGTCTAATAAGTACGGCTTTGGTACGTTCGCTGCCTGCCTGATTTATAACACAAATAGATCTTGTTAAGCCTGTATCTAATTTACTTTCAAGCAGTTAACTTACTGCTCGTTATTTCTATAATTCCATGTCTATATGGCGTAATGGTTTAAGTAGCTGTTGTGCCGTTTACGTCGAATACCTACTGTGGGTTCGATTCCTACACGAGACAATACATTTTTGTATCCCCAAATTGTTCTTTCGAGATTTAGTTCAGGTATTTATATATTCGATGCATATACAGGGTAATGGTTTATGGCTGATGCGCCGTTTAATACGCCGAGTACTGTGGGTTCGATTACTACACGAGACAACACTTTGTTGTTCATAAAATGTTGTTTCGGAACTGGGTGTTCTCTATGTGCTTGAATTTATTTTCCCTAAATCATTTTTAAGATAAACATTGCGCCAATTGCTAGTAAAATAGTAATGATGATACAAAAAGTGTGCCACTAAATAAAACCCTTATCCCCATATAATATCTTTTTTGTGGTGTGTAATATTGTTTTACTTTATACTTAATGTGAGTTTTAATTATGGTAATGGTGCGATAACGTTTAAAAACTGAGAAAATGTATGCAAAATGTCCTCAAAAATCCAATATCAAAGTTTACAATGTGTTTTTAATAATATTTCTGTTATAATTATGACAATGGACACAGACAATAAATAGACGGAGAACAAAAATTTGTGGAACTTGAAGTTTTGAGACGTGTGGAATTCGAACCCACTACCAGTGGTGTCGGGGCACTGGTATAGTGACCAATCAAACTGATACGCAATACATGCACTCAAAGTTATACATAAATTACAAAAAGAATAATATCATCTTTATCCAAATCACAAATGTAACTATGAATTCCTTCTCTGAATTCTAATTAGCTCTTCAAGTAAAAATAATATTTTTATGTACTGGTTTTTATTTGTTAGGTTCTTAAGTATAGAAATAATTGTTTTATTTTATGTTTACATGTATAGTCTCCTAGTAATAGTTTAATTATCTTAAATAATAAATATTTATTATATCCTAGAATAAATAGATAGATATATAAAACTTTTATAATCTATACTGTATGCTGTAAATCCCGCCCTATCTATAAACGTAGGTATCCATTTCTATGTCGCTGTTCTAGAAGCACATAGAAATAAATAGTATGATAAATTATACGTACTCTATCCCTCTTTAAAACTGAAAGAAATAGGTGAATACTCGCGGTTAGTCCGGCTTTATCTATCCATCCATATTTAATACTAGAAACTAATGTACAAATCGCTCTAAAACCGCCGCAGTACATTGTACATTATATATTTAGATCGTCGATACCGAAAACCTCACGAAGGTAGACCTAACGATAGATTCCGTAAAACATTGTACTTTGTTTCAAGCGATTGAAATTATAAGTGATTTGGGTTCGGCCATGCTTTCGGTCGAAAATAAAGACTGGCGAAACTCTCCTTAGGGATATAGCGTAATTTATAAAGTTAATTGGTTAACTTATAAATTAGGTAAGCAGTTGCTGTTTTATTTTCAGTGATTAATTATTTTATTTTTAATAAATCATAATTCTAAACGCTTGTAAGCGACTAATCATGGTTTTTTAGAGGTCAGGTTTTATAAAGGTATCTTTCACGCGTTATTAATCTTAGAGCCAGAGCAAAGTCATTCTGTTCTCCCGCTTTTTCGCCTTCCTTTTTGTCATTCTTCGTAGAATGACTAGGTAGGAGCGGGCACAGATCTATAAAAACGAAACGAAACACTGCGGTAGGAATACCCATTACTCACTAACGTCAAATATTTGTAAGGGTTGTTATAACATTGGTCGAGCCTCCTTAATCATGCTGCTACGTGGCTGTGACTATAGTAACAAAAGATTAACAATATTTGAAATTTTCATCAAAATCTTCTCGCTAGTTTTAGCGTGAAAAAATACATACAAAAATAACTTTGAATTTATAGTATCAACATGGATTTGTTTATTTTGAGCATAGGCTAGGATTACAATTTTGTTGTATTCCAATTAAAAGGCTTTATTAAAAATATCTCATCCAATTACTGTTCAACAGATCCATGTTATGTACCATACGTTAGAACTTTTTCGGTTCGATGCTATACTCTGTTACAAAAAGAAATTAAATACATTGAAAGCTTTTAAGTGCAAATAAAACCTGATTTTCAACATTTTAGATACATCACTGTAAACAAAACTTAACTTTAAACTCGGAAAGGCTTTTAAAAGCATGTAATGAAATATATGTACTCCATTTTTTGTCTGTAATCGCTCCTGTACAAATAATACTTTGGCATGATATGACTGCTTTCTCATTTTATATTTTATTTCTACACCTAAATTAAATTCAATCGTATGGTGAATTCTCGACTATAGTTTCCTCAATTTTTCAGATTTTTAACTTTCGCGATTTATTCGCATTCTAGTAATAGTATAATGGGTCTTAATGGCGTAACTATTCAGAAGTAAAAGTTAAATATCTTGTACGTATACCGAAGTTTAGGCGTGACTAATACCAGCCGTCATCACGGGATGACGTTCGAAAACGTCGGTAAAAATAAGAGTACTTTCGAACACCAGTTAATCTAAAATAGGGATGTGGTATACAATGGCAGAATAATTATAATGTGCCCTTCAAAATGTTTTATTCATGTAACCCACGAACTTTTTCCGCGTATCATATTATTATGAACAACTCTAACGTATAAATCCATGCCCAGTTAGGTGTATATAGTTTTAAGACGGTTATCGGCAAAGTTATCGGTTTATTCCCATCTGCCCCTTCGAGCTTGCAAAGGGGATTGGCGGCTGGTACTAACTAGAAGCGGCTACCAGCCTGATCTGATAAATAAATTAGGAATAAACGAGGTTAGCTAAAATGCAAATACGATACGAACATACAGATTCGGCCACCTGTAAATGCATCCAAATGCCAAGGCATTCTTGTAGGTACACGCAAAGTAGCTTGCGTCTCATTAAAGCCATCCATCCATCTTCAGGATCCGCAAAGGTCACAGGAGCATCAAAACTGCACTTATTGCGTACCTAGTGGTTCAAACGGTCGCCTCGCCAATTAGAACTGTGCTGAATATTGTAGGTTCAATCCCCACACTAGATAATACTTTCTGTCATACGTGAATTGTTACGGGTGCCGTTACTTTCTGCCGATTTGTAAATATAATATTTTCGTTTTATATGGCGATATTAATCATCAAGAGTCAAAAGAATAAAAGTGTGAATGTTTCACCACTAACAAAATATAATTTTGAATTTGTTACTTTGTCCAATAAAATGACATTTGCATACAGGATCACAGTTTCTGACTTTGTAGTACATATATGAGTTTTCAGCACGTCATCTATACACAATAGACAATAGGATTATTAGCTAAAATAATGTTTATTCCCTTTTGCTAGTATATCTATTAATTTGTAGCAGCCTAGATTACGGAAGACTACGGCAATATATATAATAATATAACAGACGTGTGCTAGGAAGCTAAGCAACTGTGCATACACCAGTACATAATCATGTGCACATTCACCAGCGAGAGAGTTTTCGTCTTGTAATTGTTGTGCGTCTTGTAAGTCACACGCACATGCTGTTCATTGCATCTCGTCCATTGAACCAATATATTATGTACTCCTAGTTCCTTTTCTTATTCTGCAGCTCTTAAACGTCGTAATTAGATAAAAACAAACAGCTTATATAGGCCTCGTTACGACAAGCTTGACAACATTCTTTAGCCTTATTTATATTACTAATAGCTGACAAGGCAAACTATTGTAATGTCATAAAAATACTTGTCGTAAGGAAGAAAATATATCTAACTGTCAATAATTTAAAGACGCCTTTGTTACATATGGTTATAACTACAGCCTATGCTATTCTCAGACCTACCACATATACACGAAAAATCATGAAGATCATAAAGTATCGGAGAAGTTCTGTAACAAACATTGTGACACAAGATTTTTATACGTTGCAAGATTATACTCGTATAAATTATTCAAATATAAAAGCAAATTAATATTAAAAGTATCTGTAAGTTATACATTTTTATCAACAGGTACATCTATTTATATTTTAATAAGGCCGGCGATCTGGATGTAAAGACGTCTTTGAAATGTTTTTTTATCTTCGTTTGTATGAGATATTGTAAGACCTCCTATTTCTTTTATATAATATAATTGGAGATAAATTTAAATTGGGATAAATTTAAATAAATATAATTGAAGTTTTCGGTCATAAGCTGCTTTTTATGTTATTCAGGCATTTTTATGGTAGAGTAATTAAATTGTATTCAGTATTTTTGAGGTTCGCATTTTGTGAAGAGCTCTCATGATATGAGAGGGTTTCATGGAATCGGTCTGTGTTTTATTGAATGTATTTTATAAGCTATAGAAATGGTCTATTTTTATATCTAGCTTTTGCAGGCAGTTTCCCTCGTATTATTTTTGGTACCTCAGCAGTGCCAGCTACCGGGTCAAATTACAGCCTGTATAAAATAACTAGAGGACGCCAGAAGCTACGCCTGCATTTTTTTTTAAATTTACCTGTTTTGGTCGATCCCGTGGGAATTTCGGGTAATCCCTTCTTAGTGCACCCCTACGGTCCCCAAGGAATACACATGCCAAATTTCAGCTTCCTGCGCCCAATAGTTTCGGCTTTAGCGTGTCTGTCAGTCAGTCAGTAACGCAAGGATTTTATATATTAAGATTATACTCTACTATATTCACACAACACCATCTCGTCCCAAACTAAGCAGAGCTTGTACTATGGGTACTAGACAACGGGTAAACATACATATATTATTTTTTTTAAATACATACATATTATACATAGAAACACCCAGACCAATACAAAAATTCATGTTCAGGCACACAAATGTTTGACTTGGACGGAAATCGAGCCTGCGATATTCGGCGTGGCAGTCGCTTACACTTCCGCCTCGCCACGGGTCGTCTAATATGTTGGCCTACAACGTCCTCTATCTTACTTTACGAAACTATTTTTTCAGAGCCCGAGTTGTGTTCTAGACAAACCAGACATGACAGAATATTAGCTTTTCCACAGAGCGACTGGCGTTTGACCTCTGCAACTTATTTTGACGGGTTTTAAATGCGTCATATTTAACGTTTTTAGGGTTCCATTGGTACCTAAAAGTTAAAAATCGGGACTCTATTACTAAGCCTCCGCTGTCTGTCTGTCTGTCTGCCACCAGGCTGTATCTCATAGCCCGTGATAACTAAAAAGCCGAAATTTTGCACAAATTATGTAACAAATACTAAAAATAAAAAAATAAATAATATTAAGGGGGGGTCCCATACAATAAACGTGATTTTTTCGTATTTTTTGCTCAATATTACTTACGGTAACAGGTAGATGTTTTAAATTTTCACATAGTATTTAGTTGTATATTTCCTTTCAAAATTAAATAAAAATAAAGTAAACATTAAAGGGGGCGCCCATACCATACCATCATCAGCCTTTAACAGTTCACTGCTGGACTAGGCCTCTCTTTTGAAAGGAGGAATTAGCTTACTATACCACGCTGGCCAAACGGGTTGGTATAGAGTTTGTATCAAGTTTTCCTTCTCTTGCAGTGCTGTTCTATGCATAATAATATGCTCCCTCTGTCGGCTCTTATGACACCCATGGGATGATATGGGGTGGTGACAATCCTTATTCTTAATCCGTCACCACACAGACTATACTCCTCGGACCATACGGCTACCATACAACAAACCTAAATTATACGCATTTTTTTCTCGATCTTAATAAACAGATGGTAACTTAAAAAATATTTAAGTATACATACAACAAACGTGATTTTCTTTTATAGATGATTGTACGGAACCCTTCGTGCGCGAGTCCGACTCGCACTTGGCCGATTTTTTCCTTTACTTTCCATCGTGTAAGTATATCCGTGAGTACCACTGATGTAAGCCGTTAAAAAATAAATCAAAGGTATTTTTACGTTAAATAATATAGACAAAAAAAATGTATTGAGTGCGATTTCCCAACACAAAATTCTTAGAAAATTCTTAGTAGCCGCACACAATTCAAATACGTTGGAAATCAAACGTACCTCATTTATTGTATCTATGCCAACATTTCTAAATTCCCTGCAATGCTAAACAAATTCGTGGATATGCATAGGGAAAATATTGTAACTGTTTAAAAACATTGCGTTTTAATAAATCAAAACTGTCACATATTTGTGCAGTGGGCGAGCTAAAACATGCAATATTTTTAACAAAACAACGCATTTTGTTTGCGTTTGCCATACTTATATACTTTTATATGGTAGACAGGCTCGCGTGGTATGCCATGATTTTACACAGGTTGTTTAGGCTTCGACTAATATTCCATTCATCCTTCCATACTAATGTTATAATTGTGTTTTTATGATAATTTGTTGTTTGGCCTTCTTTTACGTTGCAACATAGTTATGTTATGGTATGATATTTGTGTGTGTAGATAGTTAACAGCAGCGATAGCCGAGTGGTGAGACCGACAGAGGGTCTCGGGTTCGAATCCACGGCGCGCACCAATGACTTTTCGAAGTTAAGTGCGTATTATATTGTTAATTATCGCTTGCTTATCGGTGAAGGAAAACATTGTGAGGAAATCTGCATGTCTGAGAGTTCTCCATAATGTTCTCGAAAGACATGTGAAGTCTGCTAACCCGCACTTGGCCAGCGTGGTGGACTATGGCCCTACCCTCTTCATAGTGAGAAGAGGCCCGTGCCCAGTAGTGGGACAGTATAAAGGGCTGATGATGATGAGATAGTTAAGAGTCTAGAGAGTGACACAGGCTACTTTTCACCGTAAAATTCAACTCATACGCATGCGAAGCCGCTTTCAGGGTGTAGTGTTTTATAATAAGGGCGTATCATTAAGGCGCTGTACGTAGTCAAAATAGGCTTCGCAAAACAGTTTTTTAGCCAAATGTATACATTTTAGAGCAGCTAAAAAAATATATGTTAATCTTGATCATATTTATGGGGGGACCATTGTGTTCAAAACACGCTTTCGGTAAATTTTCTCGATAAAAAAAAACATAAAATAACCATTTAAATTGAAATTGTAGCAATTGTAACTGTATTATTTATAAACAAATCTTGATAATATTAATAACAGTGATGTAATATATAATAATAAAGGGAACTGTTGTTTTTATTTATCGATTGGAATAAGATATTTGTAAGGATTAATGTATTTAATGATAAATAACTCGTTCTGAACGTCCCGTCGTCGTCGCGCTTCTCTTTCTTATGTATACAATCCGACAGTGACAGCAACAGCTGAACTCAGTAGCTGTACACGGCGCCTTAACCCCCCTAAACTACTAAGCTGTTCCGGTAATAGAAGCCTTCCATACCTACACTATAAAAATGCGAAAAAAGAGTGTTCGTTTGTCCTTCCTTCTCGCCGCAGCGGCGCGATGTAATGATACGAGTTTTGTGTATAGAGATTTATGAGGCTAGAGAGTGTCATAGGCTACTTTTCACTGCGACGTTCGCAGAAAACAGACTCACGCGTGCGGGACGGGCGAAGTGGAGCATCATCGTAAAATGCCTACCTTGTTTCGGCGATGAGTCTCCATCATCAACAATCTGAACGGCAACTATTTAATACTAGCTTTCGCCCGCGGCTTCGCCAGCATGAAATTTTAATAAAGGGTAGCCTATATACTTACTTCCCCGGGTTTCAGACTATTCATGTCAAATTTCATCACGAACGGACTGCAGATTTGTCGTGTAGCATACATATAAACAGATAATACTTAAAAATTACTAATGTTTTCATAATCGTCGAACTTCAGGTAAAGATTAGTGTGTAGGTATATTATTGAAGTTATGAAGAGCTTATATACCTACTGAATATAACAGCAGCAAAAATTATTATTAACTGAAAGCATTACCACAAAGTACATATCAGACCGTCCCTCCACCCCATTGTGCTTAAGCGCGCCAACTCATAGAAAGCTTTTATGACGCTGCGCTTAGGTCAAATCTATCGTGATAACTTTTAAACTATTCGTCCAAACTACTTACTGTAACAGACAAAGTTCATCTACATTAAATACTGATCTGGCAATAAATCTATCAATTTTGAAAACAATTTGATAACTACTCTAGAATGAGCATTATAAAAAACGTAAATATATTTTTTATGTTATACTGTTTTATTACAATAAAAATTATGTAGTTAGTTTATGTACTAAAAACTAAAAAGTAATTCGATAAGTCCTAGCTACCAGATCGCACCAAACTTCTCATCAATCTTGGGTATTGATCAGACAAATATAAAATCGTTGGGCAAGTGATTTTTATTTAATAATGTTTACTCTGGATACGCAACGCTCAAAACATGTTTTTTTTAGTTAATTTTATTTTTAAGTTTTTAGTTTTGTTGTTAGTTGATACTTCTCATTCTTTTTTCATAGTGAGCCCTTTTCTAGCAATCAAGCCCTGTCATTCGATACCCATATTAAGGTATTTGTGGAAAATAGGTAATCTGCCATTTTGTGGCGGCGGCCATCTTGGCTTTTTCATAGTAAGCTCTATTCTACCAATCAAGCCCTTTCATTTGATACCTATATTGAGGTATCTGTGGAAAATATGTTATCCGCCATTTTGTGGTGGCAGCCATCTTGGATTTTTCATAGTGAGCCCTATTCTAGCAATCAAGCCCTTGCATTCGATACCCATATTGAGTTATTTGTGGAAAATATGTAAGCCGCTAGTTTGCGGCGACAGCCATCTTGGATTTTTCATAGTGAGCTCTATTCTACGAATCAAGCCCTTTTATTAAATACCCATATTGAGGTATTTGTGGAAAATAAGTAATCCACCCTTTTGTGGCGGCGGCCATCTTGGATTTTTCATAGTGAGCTCCTTTCTTCCAATCAAGCCCTTTCATTTGATACCCATATTGAGTTATTTGTGGAAATTACCAATATAATCCGCCATTTTGCGGCGACAACCATCTTGGATTTTTCATAGTGAGCTCTATTCTACGAATCAAGCCCTTTCATTTGATACCCATATTGAGGTATTTGTGAAAAATAAATAATCCGCCATTTTGTGGCAGCGGCCATCTTGGATTTTACATAGTGAGCACCATTCTAACCCTTTCACTTGATAGCCAATTTGAGGTTGTTGTGAAGTAATATGTGATCCGCCATTTTGTATCGGCGGCCATCTTGAATTTACAATCTTTAAATATTATCTTTTAATCTTGATGACAATATGAGTGTGTAGGGCGTAATGCAGCTTGTTTACCCCACACTACTTCACTCAGCCGGGTTTCGAACCCGGGACCTAATCTAGTAGCAATTAGGTATAGCAGAAGGCGATCACAAAGCGAGTGAATTTATGAGAATTTAAGAACGATAGTTATAGGATGATAGGCGAAGAATTGTACAGGCGAAGAACGAATGATGATTATATTAATTTGTATGAGATGATTATTTATTATTACAATGTATTAAAATTATTTAACAAGCAACAACTTAGTAACAAGTAACTAGCAAAATGACAATAGATGTAAGTTATATCAGGCAAGCAAAGCGCGACAAATGAACCGATCTCAACCTAAGCTGTGAACCGAATGTGTGTGGCGATGTCCGCGGTCATCCTCCGGGCGCGTTGAAGGTCATGCGCCGGCTCGCGCACTAGGTAACAATTCGCCGCCGCGCGTTCCGAGTGCAAATGAGCTTCGGTCCAACAGCCATAAGCGGAGCGGGTTACTCCGAATGGTAAGGCAGGGGTCAAGAGTAGAATTTGAGGCGGATAGTTGCCTCAATACTCCCCCCGGGAGACCATGGCTATGGTCGATAAAAATCAGGTAATCGGACCCTCCTGCCGCTGGTAGTTCGTTTGACGTCATCTTTAGCTGGTAAGTCCGGAACTTGAGCTTCTTTCGCCATGTACGCTGGTTTCAGCCTGTCGATCGACACGTTGACAGTCTTAGCGTTGATGTCTAACGTGTAATACTTCGGGTGCCGGTTGACAACCTTGTAAGGGCCAGCGTAAGGTGGTTCCAGGGCGCCCCTCAGACGATCTTGACGAACGAAGACGTGCGAAGAAGATTGAAGATCGCGTGGGACGTAGAACGACGACGTGGAGTGCCAAGCAGTGGGACGAGGAGAGAGCTTCGCCATGTACGCGCGAAGACGGGTCGCGTACTGTGTGACGTCAGCAGTCAGATGGTCCTCGTTTGGACATAGGAACTGTCCGGGTAAGCGAAGGGGTTCGCCGTACACCAGTTCAGCGGGAGATGCTTGCAGGTCCTCCTTCCAAGCATTTCGCATGCCCAGAAGCACCAGTGGGAGGGCTTCAGTCCACTGTGAAGCAGGAGCGTGGCACATGATCGCCGCCTTGAGCTGGCGGTGCAGACGCTCGATGATGCCGTTGGCTGCTGGGTGGTAGGCTGTAGCGCGGAGGTGGCGCGCGCCGACCAAGGCAGTGAGAGCCTTGAATAGGTGGCACTCGAACTGGCGACCACGGTCTGTAGTCACCCGCTCAGGACAGCCGAATCTGGCAATCCAGCCAGATACGAGAGCAGCAGCGCAAGTCTCGGTGGTGATGTCACGAAGTGGATATGCATCTGGCCACCGAGTGAACCTGTCAATAACTGTCAGGCAGTACCTGAAATCAGAAGACTGAGGTAATGGCCCTACGATATCGAGGTGTATATGGGAGAACCTCGAGGAAGGTGGTAGGAAAGAGGATAGGGGAGAGAAGGTGTGACGGGAAATCTTACTCGTCTGGCATTTTAAACATTGCCTAGCCCACTTTCTACAGTCCTTGCGAATCCCTGGCCAAACAAATCTTTGTGTCACCAGTCGCACTGTAGCAGAACTTCCAGGGTGATGTAAATTGTGTAGCATCTCAAAGACTTGCTTGCGGAATTCGGGTGTGATGTACGGACGAGGTGTAGATAGCGAGGTGTCGCAGTACACTGGCATGTCGCTTGAGCCAGTACAGATCTTGCGTAGCCTCAAGGCTGTACCACGATTGAGTAGCTCCTGTAGCTCCGGATCACTTTCCTGAGACCGTACAAGAGACTGATAATCTATGGCGCTAGTTACCTCTTCGACCCGTGATAACGCATCGGCGACAACGTTCTCACGTCCAGGCAGGAACTTGATGTCTGTCGTAAATTGGGCAATAAAATCAAGGTACCTGAATTGCCTTGGCGAGCACTTTTCTCTGTTGAGTGAGAATGCGAATGTAAGAGGCTTGTGGTCCGTAAACACCGTGAATGTCCTAGCTTCCACCATATGCCGGAAGTACTTAACCGCCTCGTATACTGCCAGTAGCTCTCGATCGTACGGGCTGTACTTCCTCTGCGCCGGACTGAGCTTGTGAGAATAGAAAGCTAGGGGTTGCCAGTCTTTGACCTTCCGTTGTTGCAGTACTCCTCCAATCGCGAGGTCCGAAGCATCCGTAACTATGGCGAGCTCAGCGGTAGGGTCAGGATGTGACAGCAGTGTAGCCTGTGATAAGGCAGCTTTGCACTCTTCGAAAGCCTTCATCAACTCTGGGGTAAGTGCGATGGGCTGTGAGCCTTTGACGTGTGGACCAGCGAGGACGTTAGTGAGCGGAGCCTGTTTTCGTGCAGCATTCGGTATGAAGCGACGGTAAAAATTGAGCATACCTAGAAAACGCTGAAGTTCCTTAACTGTTTTCGGTGCTGCAAAGTTCTGGAGTCAAAGTGGCATTATTGTTCAATAAGCTCGACCGCTGTGAACAGTCACGCTCACGACCTCCCGCTAGGCGACGTAATCGCTCACGCAGCCGCTCCAGACCGAGACAGCCACCGGCAGATTATCCGCACTGTTTCTACCATTTCAATTATGGTACGAAGGCAAACAAGTGTAAGCAGACGTGCACCTTCCACTCGGAAAACTCCAAGGGCAGTCGGAAGTAGCGGCCCACGACTGCCCCTCGCCAACAGGCCGTCTATTTGTGACCGATCGCGCATCAAAAATGCAGTTCCTTGTTGACACTGGCTCTGAACTGTGTGTTTTCCCGCGATCAGCGATCAAGACGCCCTGCCTCAAGTCCAAGTTTGACCTCATCGCAGCGAACAACACCGTTATTCACACGCATGGTCCTGTACTTTTACACCTTAATTTAGGTCTTAGGCGAGATTTTACTTGGAACTTTACCATAGCGGACGTGTCTAAACCGATCATTGGCGTTGACTTCCTGATTCACTACAACCTACTAGTAGACTGCAAACATCAGCGCTTGGTGGATGGCACTACATCCCTGTCAGTAGCAGCTATTTGCTCCAGGACCCCAGATGATATCGCTTCGGTCAAAGCTGTCACTGGTGAGACTAAGTTCCACTCCATACTGCGCGAGTTTCCAGAGATAACTAGACCTGCAGGTGTACGCTCTCCTCCGAAGCACAATACCCTTCATTTTATTAGGACTACGCCTGGTCCACCCGTTTCCTGCAGGCCTCGTCGACTTGACCCTGGTAGGTTGCAGATAGCCAAGAAGGAGTTCGAAGACATGCTCGCTTGTGGTACAGCACGACGCTCGGAGAGTCCTTGGTCTTCTGCGCTGCACCTGGTGAAGAAGAAGGACGACGGATGGAGACCATGCGGCGACTATCGTGCACTCAACGCCAGGACCATTCCAGATCGGTACCCCATCCGCCATATACACGATTTCTCACATCAGCTCTCAGGGTGCACCATCTTCTCCACCATAGATCTGGTGAAGGCGTATAATCACGTCGGGGTCACCAATATGTAGGGCGTAATGCAGCTTGTTTACCCCACACTACTTCACTCAGCCGGGTTTCGAACCCGGGACCTAATCTAGTAGCAATTAGGTATAGCAGAAGGCGATCACAAAGCGAGTGAATTTATGAGAATTTAAGAATGATAGTTATAGGATGATAGGCGAAGAATTGTACAGCCGAAGAACGAATGAAGATTATATTAATTTGTATGAGATGATTGTTTATTATCCTCTCGAGCGCCCAAACGTCAAATGTCATATAATCGATAAGCGCCCACGTCAAATTTAGCGTATGTATGAAACTTGGCGGGCAGCGTTTAAATGCCGATTTCGACGTTTATTTACTTCAAAACACTAATCAATACATATATGTATTTTTAGAATCTACATGAAATTTGCTTTATTGTGAATATAGAATTAACTAACTTTGTGAACAAGCGTAAGTAATTCAAACGGTTTTATCCAACAAATGTGTAAAATACATGTTATTGTAGAAAAATTAATGTATTGACCAATTAGAGGCATTCATAGCGGTAGGAAAATTCTAATAATATTATTTATGAGCTATTCTATTAACTGAAATACGTAAAATAAGAAATATATGGAAAAAAATTGATTTGGAAGCGAAATAGTGTAAGCACGCCTCGAAGTGTACTAACAGCTGATGAGTTTAGCTACTGTTTGTTTTTACTGACGTTGAAAATAAGCATTTTTATTGCATAGATCTGTCAATCGTTTCATACGCTTCAAAATGGTATACATTGAAAAGAGACAAACATTGTTTTGGCGTTTCATTTGAACATTGAATGGAACAAGTACGATACCACCGTATTACGGTCGGCGGGCGCTTATCCGGGGTAAAGGTGTCCACCGTAAAACGGTGGCCTGGCGCTCGAGAGGTTATTACAATGTATTAAAATTATTTAACAAGCAACAACTTAGTAACAAGTAACTAGCAAAATGACAATAGATGTAAGTTATATCAGGCAAGCAAAGCGCGACAATTGAACCGATCTCAACCTAAGCTGTGAACCGAATGTGTGTGGCGATGTCCGCGGTCGTCCTCTGCGGCGCGTTGAAGGTCATGCGCCGGCTCGCGCACTAGGTAACAATTCGCCGCGGCGCGTTCCGAGTGCAAATGAGCTTCGGTCCAACAGCCATAAGCGGAGCGGGTTACTCCGAATGGTAAGGCAGGGGTCAAGAGTAGAATTTGAGGCGGATAGTTACCTCAAGTGTATACCAAATATCAGATCAATAATCAGGAAGGGGGTAAAATTCCAATTACTTTTGACCCAAACAAACAAATAAAGATAATACAGGATTTTTGCCGACTTAGTCGATACTTTTCCGTATAGTTTGGCAACATTATACAAAATCTTTATAAATTGTAGCCTATGTGTTATTCTGATGTATAAACTATATTACTGTAAAGTTTCATCCAAATCCGTTCAGTAGTTTTTGCGTGAAAGAGTAACAAACATCCATCCATCTATACATACATGTTCACAAACTTTCACATTTATAATATTAGTAGGATAACAACGTTCGGCAAAGTAAAACGTTAAGTAGCATCAATTAATTACGTCGCCGAGAGAGCTCACTTCGCTTATTTTCAATCACGTTCGATCATCGACGACGTTGATTGCGTACTGTCGTTAATTCCGATTGCGGAAACTGCAAAATGACTTTTATTTTTGGTCGTAAGTTCCAAGACTGAACAAATATTTTTAAATCACCTATTTCTTGTAGGGTCGGTGACGGATTAAGAAAACTAAGTGCCACTAACCCATACTTCATTACTTGAATGTAGTAAGGGCGACTAAAGAAAATACACAAACCAAATAGTATCCTGCGGAGGATACGGCAAACTCAACATTAAACCCTATGCTTAGCGTCTACATTAGCGTGGTACATTAGCTAAAAACTCTTATTGATTCACAATGCTATTGTACGGCAAATTAAGAGCGGCCTATGATGTCATACACGGGCAAACAGTATCCCATAAAAACATTACTTGTCAAAAAACCAAGTCTTGCAACTCAGTTCTCGTACCATGAAAAGTTGTGAGATATATGTCGCATTAAAACACAATATATCTCATAAGTAATACATAAATAACGTAGATTGTTTAGTGCGATTGCCAAGTCAATCTATATGTAGAGATATATTAGTTGAATATGTATTACGTGTGTCATATTAGTATAAAATATAATAATCAATCAATAAATGAGTCAGTATCATCTCAACTCTCGTGTTTTACTTGTCTCCAACACAACACCTCACATTTATAAAACATTTAAGATTTTTAATTAACCGACTTGGTATTACATAGATCTCACAACTTTTTACGGTAGGAGAACCGAGTTGCAAGACTTGTTTGAAAATTTAAGCTTCTGTATAACTACTACTGTAACTACTTCTAGTAGTTCAAGAATTGCCTGAGACTTTTGATGATCGGTCAGTCAGTGAGTGACAAAATTAAGAAACTTTGACTCGTTCTAATTCTTGAACTACTGGTTCGAATTGAATGAAATTAGATATATATCATGTTTATTCAATGCCTGCTTGATTACTAAAATCAGACTTCTACTTTTATCCACAACGAAGTTATGGGGGTTCGCAAATGGCCTGAACTTTTTCAAGAAAAGGATGGTACGGACGTGCCGCTTTTTTGCACTTGGCGGGGGCACTGCAGTGCCCCCACATAATACAGTAGTTTAAATTATGAAAAAGATACACCGCATTGCAAAACATAGACCGATGCAAATGTAAACCTTTTTTAAATAAAATAAAACTGTATCCAACTTTCTGTCCCCAGATTCCGTAAGCCCGCCTTACACGATGGTGTCCCACCATACTACTGCGGTAACGAGGCTATAAAGAACCGAGGCATATCCAAGTTAGTGTGGCCGGTCCAAGAGGGCATGATCACCGACTGGGATGAGATTGAGAAGCTGTGGCATCACATCTCTTTTAAGGAGCTCCATGTACCCCCGGAGAATTCGAAGGTCATGTATGCTGTGCATCCTCTGGTGGCTAGGGAAGATATGTAAGGTTTTTATTTTAATAAGAACATCAATTCATACTAGGTATATAAATAGCTAGCGCAGCGCTATTTAGGACTACTGCTCCACAGCTGTCGCTTAAAGCGTGATATTATAATAGCCTATAACCTTTCTCGATAAAGAATATGTCTTAATAAACATGAAAAAAAATTATAGGTAAAAATACCAAATTTATAACTAGATATTACCTTACTTCATTGACTTTATTATATTCTAACGATTCAGTTTTACTCATTTCACCTTACATTTTATCGCTGTGTGGTATAAAAGCTCCTAAACTCGTTGAAATAATGTCGTGTTTCATTAAATTTTAGTACTATTTTTAGTTATGTTGTAAGTTTGTTTGTAATAAGCATACTTATCTGTAGTCATTAGCAGGAGATACTTAATTCTAATGGGTACGAGACAACACTATTATTATGAACTATGCTTTGTTGAGGTTAAGGTTTTTGGTCTAGTGTGTTGTGTATATGTGTAGGGTGTATTTGTTTAGCAAGAGATAAGCCTTAATAATATGTACATTTACGTGATTTAGAATAGTTTTATCGTTCCATCGAATTATTATAGTCAATAATTAGTAATACTTTTGGATGAAAGTGGCGCCCATTGGTGAAAAGGTAAAACTGAGTCGATTGGCTTGGTATGGACATGTTATGCGTAGTACGTAGGTAAGAAAGTGATGAATATGCAGGTAGAAGGACGAAAACGGAGAGGGCGGCCAAGGAAAAGATGGATGGACTGCGTGAGGATGGATATGAAAGAAGAAAAGAAGAAGAAGGGATAAGGGGGAAGGTAGAAGAAGAAAAAGGGATAAACGATCGGTTGACTGGTGACAAAGAAAAATGGAAGCGAAGGACATACTGCGCCGACCCCAAATAATTTGGGACCAGGGCAAGACAATAATGAATAACTAGTCAGACTTTTAGACAAAGGTAACTAAATAATTATATCATTAATAGAATACGCGTGTTAAATTCATTAAAAATGATGCATACGAATTAAAATGTTTTGCAACTTTACGTTAAACCGTAAAACTTTAATTTGAATATAAAAACACTTGATTTTTGTTGACCGAGTTTTGTTGCACAGTAAATAATACAACAAATAATTACGTACTACGACATCAGACCGCATGATTGCATATAAGTAAATGTTTTAGTAATAATTTCAGATATCTAAACCTTCTTTAAATATTATATTCCCAGGGCACGAATCAGTGAGATCCTGTTCGAATCCTTCGCCATCCACGGCCTCTACATGGCGAAGTCTCCAGTACTCGTCCTATACGCCAGCGGTAGGACCTCTGGCGTCGTTTGGGAGGATGGCCACGCGTGTTCCTACGTGGCACCAGTGTTCGAAGGCTTCCACTTACAACATTCTACTGTGAAGTTTCCTATCACTGGTCAGCTACTGACGGAGAGATTGCAACAGCTGCTGTTTAAGCTAGGGTATTCGTTTACGACGCCTTATGAGCTCGATTTGATGGATCAGATCAAGGTATGTAGTTTTTCCGGAGTACTAAAGCTAGGACCAACATGGGTAGTTAGTTTAGTTCAGTTGGACGTGGGTTTTCTGCACTTAGCCACTTATTCGGGCCATTGTGCGTAAGTGGCGACTTGATTGACGCTGACTACTCATACCATCTTAGCTCCTTCCAGAAAGCCATTAGTTGGCTGATGTCGTTCAAAGCCTCACACATGGTTCTGGGGTTGTTCAGCAGCTTTGCCCGTTGATCGCTCACGCTTGTGCAGTGCATAATGACGTGAGCGGGTGTTTCTTCGGTTTCCATGCAGCCCCTGCACAGTGGGCTGTCCGTAACGCCTATGTTGAATAGGTGCTTGTTGAGTGGACAGTGGCCGGTTATTATGCCTGTCAGATGCTTAAGAGTTTTTCTGTTAGAATGCAGCAGCTTGTGCGAAAGTCGCTTGTTCAAGCGGGGGATAGCATCTTTTGTTTGTCTGCATTCTTTTATGTCTGCCCACTGTTTTTCATGTTCATGTGCGGTTCTCTCGCGTAGCCACGTTTTGAGTTGGCTTGCCGGTATCGGTACAATCGGCTCGGGTCTCATTATCATTGTGTCCGATCCTTGCCGTGCCAGTTGGTCTGCGGCGTCATTGCCTGCGGAGTTGCTGTGGCCTTTAATCCATTGCAGCGTAACCCGATTCTTTTCTGCAATCTTTTGCAGCTCTAGGTGGCATTCCATGATGAGGCCACTGTTAAAGCAGTTGCTGCCGAGAGCTTGTAGTACAGAGACACTGTCCGTGATAATGCGTATAGACAGGTCACTTACGTTCCTAGACGCGATTGCTGTTGCGGCTCTTGTTATCCCAACACACTCGGCTTGGAATATGGTGTTAAGAGTGCCAAGGGATGTTGAGATGTTGATAGAGCAACATGGGTATAAGCTTATAGATGAAACAGTTAAATATTCATTAGCGCACAAAAGAAGACACCGGTTATTTATTTTACAGTCCAACTGACTTTTTGATAACTAGATCATTAGATAAGTATAATGCAAAAAAATGCACACATTACGAGAAAAACAAGAATTCCACCTTTTGAGATATATGGTGAGAATGTATAATGTGTAAAGTAATATTCTACTGAGTAACATTTTACATTCGGAAAATAAAACGATAACCTAGTCTGTGAATTTTAAAGAAGAAGAAGAATTTAATTCGATTTAATTTAGAAACTCCCAAGGAGTCCCTGAAAATCTGAACTCCATCAATAGTGATAAATAGTATAATACATATATATATTAAGACTATATTTCTACTCCTTCCAGAAAGACATATGCTACGTAGCGTTAGACTACGAAACTGAACTGGCAAGCAAAGCGGGCTACAGTGACTGTAAAGTTCGATACAACCTACCTGACGGCCAGCACATCATGCTTGGAGAAGAGAGGTTCCAAGTAGCCGAAGCCATGCTGCAACCAACTCTAGCTGGACATAACTGCAAGAACTTGGTCGATTCTATAATAGCTAGTATTGATCTGTGCGATGAGGATTATAGGTAAGAATAATTGAATAGTTACACCTTATACCTTAAATGCCAATAATAATTAAATTTCAGTGAAAAGAGACTTGCAGAGAAAGCTATAGAGCACACTTTTTTAAACCCCATTTGCATCCGGTCACAGGTCACCGCTCAGGAAAAGGTGACAGTTTAGGAAAAGGACGTAAAGGCCTACCTTCAGTCATCAAAAAAAATCTTGTGATCTCCGGTAGTTGACCATGTAGTCTATCATGTTCTAGCCAACAGATTTATATTGAAGCCAGTGTAATCCCATACCATTCTGAAATAAATAATTAATAAGACAATTATCCAACACTAGGAACAAATAAAGCAATAAGCAATATCTTAAACCACGACCTTACACGTAGTCAGAAACATTTTTATCTTACGTTTTATTTATTTTTATCTTACAATAACTATAAAAACCCTGTACACACTGTTGTAACGGAGGTCGTCAATTTTCTATAACGCTTTGTATGATCAGACGCAACCAATTTTTACGACGATTGCAATCAATTGCCAATCAATAAAAAAATATAAATATCGAAGTTCTTAGGATCAGTATAAAGTGTAGAAGAATTTGGTGTGGTGTCAGTCAGCTGGGAACATGCCATACAAGCCAATTTTGGTTAGGTTTATAAAGAATATTGTAATCATCATAGGCCTCATTACATTTATAGTAGATGACTTAAACATCGTCAGAAGAGTTATCGCAATTTTTGGTCACTATATAGACCGATACAGGAGTGACTACAACGGTCAAACCAAGGTCTGAGCTAATGGAAGAGGCAGTTGTATATTGTACAGACCTCAAGCCAGGTTTTGTAAGGGGAGAGGAGGAGGATTTCCCGAAACGGAATATGTACGATACGAAGCGTAATATTATTTAGTGATTGAAAACATCAAAATGTTGGTTTCAGGTGTTAGTAATTTTGTGATTTAAATGCTGTTTACTGTGATCGTAGCTTTCCATTAATAGAAAGGATTATTTTACCCTTAAAAGAAAACTTGTTGCTTCTGTCTAAGCATTTTATGCGCCCGATAACTTCAAATATTGTGAGATCACCCAAAATTAGTCCCATTACGCAATAATTATGTCATTAAACGAAAGAAGTTGGCATAAAATAATATCACTTTTATAAAAACCTATAGAATAATCCCTATACAAACCATTCACTGCAGTTTAAGTGAATAAATATCCATAACTGTCACTTAAAATAATACTGCTATGAAAACACACTAAGTATCTGTTGTCGAAGATAGTAAAATTTCTCGATTATTCCGGGCTCAAAGCCTTTCCATCCCGAACGCTTTTAATAAAAGCTTTCATAATTTTATTGATAGCCTACTATCATAGTGTTATAAAACACTTTTCATAGAATCGTTATTGTAGCTCGATCTTGAATAAAATTTCTCATTTATTTATTACTTAATCAGTACAATTCGCCCGTGGCTTCGCTCGCTTGGGTATCTTTTATCGCCATAACAGGCAACTTATGTGTTATCTCATGTATAAGTTACTGTATTTCAAATTTTCATTAAGACCGTTCAATAGATTTTGTTTGAATGAGTAACAAACATTATATCGAATCCCACAAGCTTACACATTTATAGTAGTAGCAAGAATAAAATAAATAATATCTTATAGATGAAATATAGGATACTCATTCAGAAGCGACGTTTTGGAAAATGATAACCTCATTTAGAAGCGGCTTTCTAGAGTTAAGGATCCTGAAAGGGTTTTCACAGGTAGTAGAGCCTTGCTGATTTCAGCATGAGTGGGCCGGCTCGACCGGGGAAGTAGTACCCTCTCACAGAAAATCGACGCAAACAAACAGTACCTAAACTGTTCGTTTCGTTCGGTGAGTGAGAGTGCCGGATGCCCTATCCCCTATTCCATCTCCCTCATCCCACTCCTTATCCTATCACTTTTCCCAACCCCAAGGGGCAGCAACGCACTTATGACTCCTGTGGTTTTGATTATGTCGATGGGCGGCGGTAATTGCTTACCATCAGGTGATCCGTCTCCTCGTTTGCCGCCTATTACTATAAAAAAAAGGTATGCTTAGCTGGAACGTAAAATACATCACATAATATACACACTGCTATAAATACAATTCATCGTGGACACGTCAACTTACATAAAATTGTCGAGCGCAAACAGTAGGCAAAATGTGACTTAAAAATGATTCCGTCAATATATTATTGAAAATTCTGGATGAAGCGATCAAAAACAGTAAACCATCAGATCGCTGACCGCCGGTGGTAAAAATATCGAGAAGATTGCCCCTAAGAGCCAAAGTGAAAAACGATAACTTTACGGAAGAGGTCCTCAAAGTTTAATCCGGCATATTTTAAAGATGGCGGTCCGAAGCTTATGAAACTTGGCGTATTTACTAAAGAAACTACGCGCCAGTATTATACGCTTTAAAGCGTTTTCGATATTTTTTGTACAGGTGACAAGAATGGATTTTATGCTTCTCTAGGATATTTAGATCGGTACAGATATTAAATATATTCGATGCTCTAAGTCTAAGCGTTTGAAGGCCATCATGGATATAGCCGCGTGTGATGAGAATGATGAATTGTTCTGCTTCTGGGTGTATGATGTTTAGAATAGATCTGTATTTTATAAACAGAAAAGTATGCATATTTAATTACCTTAGTGCAGGTTCCACCTAGAATGAGATTAGATAAACATGGGTAAGATGTCTCAAGATATGTCTGTTATAAATTTATTATTCAAAAACTTTGCTACATTGAAATAACACCAACTCTGACCCAGACCAAACATTATGTTTTTCGAGTCGTAAACACAAAGCAAGACCACATTAGTCATCTTTATTCACAGAATAATTATCTGATCTGTGTCTTTATCATACCTTAATTTAATGCAAATCTGTCTATTCTAGAAAAATATTCTTCAAGAACATCGTCTTCTCTGGTGGATCATCCTTATTCCCCGGGCTGGTGGATAGGATCATGCAAGATCTGACCCACGATCTAAGGTCGGGGAACATCAGACCGACTATCGATGCTATGGCAATGAGGCAGTATGCTGCCTGGGCAGGCGGGTCAATGATGGCTTCTATGTCCGTGCTGAATGGCTTCTGGATGACCAAGGCGGAATACGAAGATGCTGGTTCTGACGTTGTCAAATTTAAGTTCTTTTGATTATGATAGGCCTACGAAGAGATAGCTTTGTAATGTGAAGCAATATAAACTGTTTAAAAGTTTTGTGTTTTTTCTTTCACACCTACCGAATTTAAGGATACCGTTGACGAAATGACCATTGATTCCGTCAAATAATTGTGACAAAGTCGTGCAAAAAGGGCTTAGAATAAAGGTACGAACACTTCATTGATTACTACCATTCTAAAATCAAAAGACAGATTTTAATACCATGCTTAATTTAATTTAATTTAGTTGGTATATCTAAGGGTGTAGAATGTGCTTTTTATTTTTATTTTCAATTGTTTTGTTGTATTAAAAAAATCGCCTGGTAACTCATTTATGCTTCAGTTCTGGCACGGTGTTCGCGCGAGAAATTTGGCGATACATATGTACTCGCCAAAATGCAGTAAGCCCGCAATGTATTTTTTGGATAACTTATTTAATGCGGTTATGTACTAACGCTCTGTAATAGTCGTTTTAGAAACGTTTTCCCATTGGGCCACGCCAGCAGCGCTTCGACGTAATAAACGCGCAGCTGATTTATCATGTATTTCTTGTGGTTTTCCCCCTTATGCTGAGATGATATTTGAGGGGAAAACTGGCGTACGATAGGTAAATAGCAATATAGCAGGCGCACGTAAGGCATGGTGCAATCATTCCGCGGATGTCTGGTCTAATACAGTTACGAGTATATACCAAGGCTCTTTGAAATCCGTTTTTGTAGCGTGTTACGCGTTGGGCACGCTGCCGACGCCACAGCGTAATAAACGCTCAACTAATTCATTATATTTTTGTGGCTTGCTCATCCTGATGAGATGATATGCGCGTGGTGTATGCTGTAGTAGGTACTGTATCCGTAATATGGCTTTTTACGTTTTTTGTATTTTGTTACTGGTTGGAAAATCGGGGAGAAGACAGGAATATGGTAATTTACCAAGTCTATATTATGAAATCCGTTTTAAAAGCATACTGCGCCAGAGTCACGTTTCAGACGCTTCAGCGTATTATACGCTCTACCTATTTTAATATCGGCGCCGACAGAATTTCAAGGTTCTTAAAACTTTCGTTATAACTTTTAGGACTCCATTTTAGGTCATAAATGAATTAACTGCCTGAGTGAAATTGTTTATTGTTAGAAGTTTTACTATGCTTGGAGTTTTTTTTATTGGCTATAAAACGCTTTCGTAAGACAAGTTTCTCATTCAGATAGTTTTAATTCATTTTTATTATTTATTTACGTTATTTTAATATCTTTTTTAATTGGAAGCTTAGAGCGGAGTTAGTATTGAATAACTGAATAATGATTTAGCTCGGCAATGTATATTGGTACTTAAAAATAAGACTACCTTTGAGTGGTTTTTCATTATACTGGTCAAATAGAAAATCTACTGGGCAGAAAACAATACACATATATACAATATTTTTTTTAAGAATTTCTGGGAACCCACTCGGAATCAACCCTGTGTCGGAGAGGGACTCGACAAAAATTCAACCAAAGGGCACAGAATATCGAGATCCTCAGATCCAGTAAAAACAATTTGTAGATCACACACGCTATTGTTGTTGTAGATGGTTGTAAGGATCGAACCCACATGACGACGCACGCCTTAGAGTAGAGACATTGAACTTCAAAGGTTAAAAAAATAATCTAAATATATCAATCATATTGAATATTATGATGTTATGCTCAAATAATGTAATAATTACTTATACCGATGCTAGAAATACGTTGTATAAATGAGGATTTCACAAAATTATGCTAAACATTACGGTATTAGATCTAATTTTGTTATATTCATTACTTCGCTGTAGCCTGGTTGAATCTAAATGCAAATTGAAATCTAGGCTAAGTGTATAAATAATTTAGAGTAGAATTCGATGAAGGTCTGAATTTTGTTTCCGTAAATAGTAAACAAGATAAGCTAAAGACAAGGACAACCTCCAAAAATATATTTTCCATTTTGCTGCCAATATTTTCTTTATTATTTTCTAATTAACTAAGACAGAATTTTAAGTCGAAGTGTCATCAATCATTCGATTAATGTCCAAACAAAAATATTAGATCTCTCAGGGAAAACTGAGCTTTGAAATATTAGTAGCACCTTGCTAACTTTTATCGAGAGGTCGAAAATACGACGCCAAATCGAATTATACTAACGATCCATTACTGGAGTAATTTGCAGTGAAATAATTCAATTTTCTCGTGTCGACAATAATAATATTATACTTGTCGTGCTAATTGACTTTCTTGATTTCATTTCATTTAGGGCGCGAGAGCTTATATTGGAGCACTTAATGGGTACTGCAGATGCCTCACGTTTGACTTTATTAATGTAAGGACGAGTACACACTCGGTTTTCGAAACACAAAGTGAGTTGGCGCGTTGGGTGTCTAGATGTATTTAAGCAAACAAAGACCGCTAGCTATTCCTCGGGATTAACGGGATGTTGAATTGTCGTGCGTGTATGGACGGCAATTTTAGCAAAAGCAAGTCGCCAACTACTCCTAGGTAAATAGTATCAATTTCTGTTTTATGACCCAATCCATTTTTTATTTTATATTATTTTACACGGCTAAGATGACACTAGTTCAATGGCTACCCTATGTGTACGATGGTGTGTAAGGTGCAATGCTTAAAAACATAACTTTGTATAATATACTACGATTATTTTAATTCCATATGAAACCAGGTATTAACACTTTGTAGGCCAAAAACGCCTCTAGACGTCATAACAACAAAACCTCTATTTTGTCTCGTTTACTATCCATCTTTCAAAGCAAATCGTTTTATAATTGTAATATCAAAACAGAATAAACACATAAACAAGAAATAAACTCAAGGGATACTATAATTAAGTACTGTTACAAATGAATGATCAAAAATATCCGTAATTCAAAGATATTATACAGAAATAAAAAATATCTTTATTCCGTGAACGGAATACGATATATCGGTGTTTGCTGCAATAATAAATCGTTGCTATTAATCATATTGATTTAAGGCTGGGTCACACTCCATTGCAGCCAATATCGGACGACATCTTTTTTTTGTATTAAAAGCAGCAAACAAGCTTTAGGCCATGGCTACACAATAGAGAACGTTGGTTATTGAAAAGAGACAGGCTATTATTAACTAATATGTTTCTTTATAAAACGAATTTTAGTAAGTAGGATAATGCGAACTATCCCAGTTGGTGGGTTGTACGCAGAGGGAATAGGTTGCCCGGCTTAGTCACCTTTTTGTGTCCCGTGTATATTGGCTCTGAACTATTAGTGAGGCTCTCTCTCTAGTGTCACTTCAGACTAGCCTTAATGTTTGACCTTTTTTATGAACTGTCCCACTATTGGACACGAGTTTCTTCTCACTATGAGATGGTTCAGGCCTTAGACTAGCATGCTAATCATGTTCGGGCTATCAAACTCCACATGTCTGCTGAGAATATTACGGAGAACTTCAGACATGCAGGTTTTCATGATGATTTCCTTCACCGATTAGCAAGTGATAAAAAACTATTTAATACGCACATAACTTTGAATAGTTTGCGCCGCCATTAATCTAGAAGCGCTCTACGTAGTAATCTGTTAATCTCTCCGCTAAGCTATACTTACTGCCTCAGGCAAGACTAAAAAAATGCTCCCAACATAATTTTACAGGGAAGGACGTCTGTGTAAAAAAGGTACTCCAACAGAAATTGCGGAGCAGGTAGGTATGGAAGTTACGCTGAAGGCATATGCAAGAGCGTGGTAATTGATTGAATATCTTCGTCGAGTGCAAGAAGCGCAATAATGTAATTTGTAGCTGCTGCAGATGCATAACCGCGTGACAGTAGGTATATTTGGATAATTAGAAAACCATATCCATGTGGTGTATATTATATACCTAATGATTATTATATACTAAAGTTTATGCCTACGCCACGATTACAGCCAGCTCTACTAAATGGCACAATTTATTTCCTCCATGCCTAATTACTGGCCAAGGACCATGAAGAACCAAAGAAAAAGAAGATCGCGATTAGACCGTTTAAGTGTCCAAGAAGATAATAATATTCTGATTTAAATGCTGGTTTGAGGTAAAAACCTCAAACCAGCTTTTAAATCAGAATGTTGGAGTCAACGCAGTAATAGGGGAGCCCACGATGCTAAACTGGTATTTACTCGAGCGTCATAGAGATCTATTCGGTCGCAAAGCTTAGATGATAGAAATGTAAATAATGTATAAATTTTCATCGGTGGGGAGAGCGGCTATAGACATTAAATTTTTTTAAAAGAAGCTGTTGCCATAATCCCTCCAGATAATGGACAGATTATGAGTAAGCACGTCTAGGACGTTAGGATAAAGCATATATAAATAATAAATCTGACGCGCTTGAGTATTTCAAAACGGCGAATTCACTCATTCACATTGGCAACTTTTTAATAATGGCCACGAGTTTGCGTGACACTTAAATAGTAAATCGTCATTTAACGTCAGATTAACTATTTAGGTGTCCCTGAGAGCCTTTGGTTCACTTAACATCCCCCTAGAAAATCTGACACGCTCGGTTAATTTTAATTTTTTTGTTTGCATTTTGCAATCTTACCTCCACTATGCAAACGATCAGATTAACATTCCTACTTTATTAAAAATACGTAGGACATGGATGCTATCAACTGACATCTGACACGCTCGTGTAAATCCCGAAATCCCTTCATGAGCTCCCCTACTACAGAGGAGTTTAGCATTTTTGCTATCTTATAGGTACTATTATTACAAACTCATTTATGAGCTATCTAAAAAAAGAAATGTTACCCGCAGTTCAAGTCTTAAAGCAAAGAGGTTGGACATTCTTTGTCTTAAAGGCTAGGCTTAAAGGTTAAAGAGCCTAATTAAAAACATTGAGTTTTGACATTTGTGTAGCAAAATTATATTTACCATGGATAAATTTTCAAATACACGAATACGCATGTATCAACTGACGTCGTACACAGACAGTGGCGCCGAATCGCAACACTCACGCCACTTTCATATTTTAATCTCATAGATCAACTGTCATGTATGTCAAACACTGTATGCGTCAAACTAAATCAAACAGCAGAATGCAAAGCGAATCGCCTGCTATTGTGATTGATAACGGCAGTTTCTGCTGTAAAGCTGGCTTTTCCTCTGACAATCATCCCGTGTCCATTTTCAGAACAGTGGTTGGTAGGCCAAAAGACCGAATTGGTTTCTATGGGAAGACCCCTTACGAGGTGTATATAGGGGATGAAGCTGTCTCAAAAAGTGACTATGACTTACATTCTCCGGTCGTTCGAGGGCAGATTGTGCATTGGGATAACATGGAGAGAGTCTGGCATCATATTTTTTATAGGGAGCTGAGGGTCGCTCCTGAAGAGAGGGAAGTGATATTGGCGTTAGCGCCGACGTCTACGTTGAAAGAGAAGTGAGTATTGTAGTTTATTTTGTTGTCTTGTTCTTAGAGGTATTGTCTTACGTTTATAATAATTTTATTTTTGTGTCTATAATAGCTTGGACTAGCTAGTTACGAGTAGGTATAGTAGTTGAATTAAATGCCGACAGTTTTCATATCATAATATTTTATGTGGCTCCAGCGGCCCGTCCCGGCTTTGTACGGATGGACATTAAATATACCGTATTATGTTACTCTAATGGTGAAATAATTTTATCAAATTTATTTGATACAAATATTTAAATCTTTCCTCTTTGTTAAATTAACTAGAATAAAAAATGAAAGCTGTTAGGTATTGAGTTATAGGCGAATTAGTGCCAGAGATGATTTTTAGCTAGGTTCAAACACGAACGCTTCTATACTGATTAAGATAATTCAGTAAAGCCTACCTATAGTTGTAAACGAGCGGCTCGTGAGCCGGTAGTAACTGAAACTAGCGGCTAGAAACGAATAACGAGCTGCTTGATACCGGGGTGATTCACGATTTGAGCATCGAATAAAAAACATTTATATTACATTTACATTACATTTGTCCGTGTGGTGACGGATTAAGAATACGGAATGTCGCCACCCTATATCATCCCATGGGTGTCGTAAGAGCCGACAGAGGGAGCATATTATGCAGAGAACAACACTGTAAGAGAAGAAAAACTTGATAGGTACAAACCCTATACCGACCCGTTTGGCCAGCGTGGTATAGCAGGCCAATTCCTCCTTTCAAAGGAGAGGCCTCTAGTCCAGCAGTGGACTGTTAAAGGCTGATGATGATGATATTACATTTTTTATTGTTAAACTCTTTTTTTTTTTTATACAGTAGCAATTATTATGTTATGCTATTTTTACATACATCCATACATAACGTCACGGCTTTTATCCCCGAAAGGGTAGGCAGAGGTGTATTTCTACACCCACTTTTCGCCAGATATACTTTAGTCCCACGTAATAAGGGGCGAGCCTATTGCCGTACCGGGCACATTTCCAGACTCCGTGCTGCTACTGAGAATTTCGTGACAGAAAACTCAATAACACTGCCCGACCCAGGAATCGAACCCGGGACCTCCCGATCCCACGCGCACATTTATGCCGCGAGACCAAAGAGGCAGTCGTATAGGGTTTGATGTCGAGTTTTCCGTCTCTACGCAAAGATGGTATTTGCATCGTGTTATCCCTTAGTCGCCTCTTACGACACCCACGGGAAGATAGGGGGTGGTGACACTTGTATTCTATGCCGTCAACCACACGGCAACCAACTATTTTTGTTTATTTAAATAAACACCGAAGGCACCGTTTAATATTTACCTACTAATTTACTTAATTCAGAGACGAACAGGAAACTATGTAGTATAGTATAGTAGTTATTTTGTGGTTTAGGTATCTACTCATCTTTATAAACCAAACGGGAGGGGTGTGAGCATAGGTAAAAATTATTAAAATAGTCCTATTCCACTGCTGTGCTGTGTCACATTTTGTATGAGAATTTTGAGTTTTTAACACTTACTGTATTGAGTGTGAAAATGTCATTGTTTATGTATATTTATGTTGAATGTATCCTTTAGTAAATAAATCAAGAGAAACAACAAAAAAAAACAAACTAAATCATGTGAATATATCAATGAAATGTTTCGAGCCGTTTCGAGCCGCTAGTTATCCCTAGAAATGATAATAAGCCAAATAAGCCGTTTCTAGCCACTAAGCTAGAAATGTTAGTAACCAGCTTCACACCTATAGGCCTACCTCATAACGGGCGTGCACCCTACGCGTGCTCTTCATGCGCTCGGCGTTCGCTCTGTAGTGCAAAATGAACGCTGGGCGCACGTCGAACGTACGCTCAAGAAACGGCATACCCAATGTGAGAGAGGCCTTAGTATGTAACGCATAATAATTTTGTACTGGTAATGAAGCGATAGTTAGCCCTAAGTGCGGAGATCAAAACTAAGCCGGATCGTTCCAGTAATGATCTCGAGCAATAGCGAAGGATTACGTTGTAACATCATATGCACATCAACATATTATGTAAAGATTAATGAGATAGCAATCGGGAATCGATCTAAGACGATCTTTAGTTTACGTAGGGATTCATTATGTTCGCGAAACCTCCTTCATATGAAGCGGTCGTTTGTGACGCAGTGATCTTAATTAATCCCGAGCTGTTAAGATAAGATGCCTCTCTGATCGCGTGGGATCAGATTTCTGATTGAGAAATTTGCTTCTCAAGTTGAAAAGGCACCATTATATCCTTTTTTCTTCACCTTTGGTGCCAGAGTGTAAGAGTGTGGACGCACTAGCAGCTGACCGCTCTTCGATGCTTATATGAAAACGCGCGATGTCAACGTACTGATTTGCAGCCAACGTATAGACATAATCCAACCCCGACGCCTCATCTTTAGATGGATCCCCGATTGAATTGGTATCTCGGGCTGCAACTAACCTCTAGTATGTTTACGGTCTAAACGTGTTAATGTTAAATGTAGTTGACTCAATGTGATTATTAACCATAACGCATTTATAATAATATGTAGACAAATATACCTAAATATATATTTTTTATAATGCAAACAGCTAGAATTCACAGTCTATATAAAATAGAAAATTATATTCATGATGTAAAAATGCAGTATATATTTTTAAAATCTGTCCCTATTCCCCCACTTACAAAACGCCCCAGCAACCTTATTAATGATATACAAATCAGAGCGAGACGACGTCTTGGAACAAATTTCTAAAGTGTGTCGAACAAAATTAAAATTCCGCTTCAATTTCCAGCTAAGGCGGCGCTTTGAATGGCACGCTTTTAGGAACGTGCCTTGACAAACAGCTAGGTAATTTTCTATGCACTAGAAGTATTGTCACGTTCTCATTTCTAGACGGAATCTAGGTTACACTAAAGACTGCTTCTTTAAATAGTTATTTTGGAACGCTTGCCTACATTTAGCGTGAAGTGTCAGAGACTTGCTACCACAAATTGTACTCAAAATAGATTCAGGTATTTCATATTAAGATTTAAAAGTAATGCACTTAAAATTATGCTCAGATACAGTACAAAATATGAATCTGCTCAAAGTATGTACAAAAGAGAAGTGTGGGAATCAAACCCTTCGATCTAGCAGAAATCGATAACCATTTAATTTTGACTTGTCCTTTAGTGGAAATATAAAATTTGACCAACAGGCCAGTCTTTAAGGCCTTGGGCCGTTATAATACAGCCTTCAAATCAGATGGACATTGTTGCTCATATGCAAAACCGTAATGTCGACTTTGCAAATAGTGTTTACTCAAGCATTTGAATACACCAGCCCTTTCTCAGTCCTAAGGCCTTCTTGTATTTTCCCACATAATTTCCAGTACAATGTCAACTCTGTTTACACATACATACGACATATTTTGTGAAAACTACACAAAGCTAGCGCTTTCTGTCATATTCATATTAAGGGTCTGTTTCACAATGTACTGATAAGTTCTACATTAGTCCCGAATAAGCTATTTGTTACTTATTGGTAGGATAAACACTAATATTGCGTTTCACAACTGCCAATTAGCGCTATGTGTCACATAAAGTTCACGATAAGTTATGAGTCCGATGAAGTGGCAAATAGCTCAATTTATCTGAAACATAGTGTAATCTGTCGGAAGAAATTTTATTATCTGTTTTCTTTCTTTCGTTCGTTTGTGTGTTTATTTGGTGTGTAAAAAGAAAGCGTGGTGTTTCAACATGATGGACGTTTTTGAAACTCTTGAAGATGAGTTTGATGAATATGTTGATCGTCTCACAACACCGCGTAGGAATCCTGTGTTTCAGAATAGAGTTAACTATATGGAGACATTGGTCGAAACGGACTTTAGGACGCGGTTCAGACTCACTAAAGAAGCTGCCACGTTCGTTTATTCAATGATCGAAAATACAATTTCTGTCAGTACAGAAAGGTTAGTACTTACTTAACTCAAACCCGCATTTTTGGTCTAGCTTTTAGTAGGAATCAATTTGCTTTAACCAAAAAATCCTGTACCTACCTAACCTAACCTGTTTGTTCAACAAATTGTTTCAGAAATCATGCTATAATGCCAATTACTCGTTTACTGTTGACTTTGAGGTATTATGCAACGGGCAGTTTTCTCACAGTAGTTGGTGATTTCTCTGGTGTCAGCAAATCATCTGCCAGTCGCATTGTCAACCTGGTTTCAAAAGCTATGGCACAATTACGTCCAGAGTATATCAAATTTCCAACGAATACTCAAGAAATACAGCAAGAGTTCTACAACAAAGCTAAATTTCCGAGACTCATTGGCGCTATTGATTGTACTCATGTTCCTATAAAATCTCCTGGTAATGCATCCCATAACCTTATAAAAACATGTGTCAAACAATGTATTTCATTTATTTATTTGATTAAAATTTCTGATTTTTATAATATAGCTTTTGTCATTCTTCTTAGGTGGAGACAATGCAGAAAAATGGAGAGACAGAAAATCACAGTTTTCTTTCAATATTCAAACAGTAGTGAGTGCAAAGTTGAAGATTTTAGACATAGTGGCTAGATGGCCAGGAGCAGCACATGACCAAAACATTTTCAACAATTCCTACATAAAACAAAGACTTATAAATGGGGAATTTGGCAACTGTTTGATTGTTGGCGATAAAGGCTATGAAAATACTTCATACCTACTAACACCACTCCAAACTCCCATGACTCCAGCAGAACATCTCTATAATGAGGCTCAAATAAGAAGCAGAAATGTGGTGGAAAGGAGCTATGGTTTATGGAAGAATAGGTTCCCAGTTTTGTCAAAAAAGGTTTTGCTTCATGTATCTCGTGTACAGGCTGTAATAGTGGCATGTGCAGTATTGCACAATATTGCCATTGATATGAGAGATGACCATTTTGATCTACTGCAACAAGTCGATGAACCAGATGATGTTATCGACCAAAGCAGATCAGAAAATGAGGAAAATACAGCGGTGCGAAGTAATCTAATAAGTGATTATTTTGCTTCATTACTATGATATTTTTATGATTGTAATATATTGTGGTAAATAAAAAATCGGTACATTTATGTAACATATTTTTATTATTATTACATTTCAAAATAAAATTCATCCCCACTTCAAGCACAAAATTAATTAGTTTTCTAGATTTTTTAACATAATTTTTTTTCTATGGCCCATAGTTCTCGTTTGTGCTCTCTTTCTTCCTCTTCAAATGCCCATTGCTTTCTTTTATTTATAAGTTCTTCCTCCAGAATCTGTTTTTGCAGATCTTGAATTTCTTGCTTTGAGTCAGCGACTCTTTCAAAAGGCCTTTTCATCTTTGTAGCAGCTGCAAATAGATGTTTTATCTATAGACCAATAGTCACATTAACATTAATATTTTTGCTAGTTGATTGGTCACACAACAGACTACATTTTGTACTTTGTATAATCGAATGCTAAGCAGAACTTACATAAAGCAGGATGTTTATTAGAACGCAGAGATTTTGGCTTCCAGTTAGCCCACCTATCGTTTACAATTGTTTTGGGTGTGGCACTAGCACATTCACCTGAAATTAAACATAAAAGGTGAGGTCCTACTGAATGTATGCTTATCAATGACACAGAGGCATTAAAATTAGGAATATTACTTACCTATCTTTCTTTTTGGAGGTCGCTCCTCATCAGAATCATTATTTTGTCTCTGATTGTAATCAGCTGAAAATCAAAAAAGTAGGTAAGTTTCAAGTAGATGAATGTTGGAAACGCGTAAAAAGTGATGACTACTACTCAAATTAATTCTGTTTTCAATATTGCTGGCTAATTTTTAAACCTATGCATAGAAAAGCAACTTACCTATGTGATTTTTGGTATGCTCTAAATTTGCGTCGACCGCAACTGTATGGATGTCTATATTTTCTAAAATTATTTGTGAATTATCAAGTTCAATATTTTGTGACTTGATTAATGATTCTTTGCTTGGTAGAATCGGCTGCGTAGAATCTGCAACATTAAAAATAATCATTTAAACACAATTATAAATACAGGTTTGGTAGTAAATGTATCTCTAGTACACGGCTAAATAATAAAAAATATATGCCCTTACCAATATGATCGGAGTCAAATTGACTTTCAATTCCTTCTACGGACAATAATATCATGTCTTTAACCTTCTCTTCAATTGCTGTAAGAGGAGGAGCATCACTAGGGCCTCCTCCTGTGCGATAGGTTTCAGCACGTATCGCAGCAGACTTTTTTCTTGTAGCCCTCTTTATGTCTTCGTATTTGGCTTTTAAAGTTTTAGCACTGCGAAAGTTAAACCCACTTGTGCTGTTAAATAACACCTCCAGCGTCCTCCAGCACTGTTCCTTTTCTTGCCAGGTAATTGCGTCACTCTTCTTTTTTTCTAATATATTTTTATGTTGAGCAACAAGCGAAGTTAGAAGCTCAACTTCTTCCCGGCTAAAATTGACGCTTCTTTCACGTTTTGGCGTCGACATTTTATGAAGCAATAGAATCTTTTTTTATTCTCAGCACTTTAATGTACAGTTTACAAAAAAGACTTTTATGTAGTTTATACCGTAGGAATAACAAACAAAGTTCACGTACTGAAGTTTATCCGAAAATTATAAGCTTATCGATTCCGCCTCACGGTTCATCAAGTAAAAATACCACATACCACGCCACGTGAAAATGACAGTCAAATGACAGCCCGTTTCGTGACAAGCAATATTAAATGACCATTAAAAAGTTTATCTATGTTTTTATATAGAATATTAAGCGTTATGTAATTAATAATTAATAATACACAAAAATTTAAGTAAAACAAGTATTTCAGTGCAAATTTAAATAAATTTTTAAATGTTTTATATTAACTATATTTGTATGTAACGTAATGACATGCCTAAACGGAACGTGTGTATTTGGTGTTGCCACCGCGATCTCATATAAGTCGCGGATAGTTATGTGCCAGATAAAATATGATTGTGAAACGCGAAGCTTCTTATTCGGAACTTTTATCTTCTAAATAATTTATGTGTTGCATAGCTATTTGCCACTTTATTCATAGATTGTGAAACAGACCCTAAAACTTATAATCTAATATATCTAATATATAAAATTCTCGTGTCACAGTTTTCGTTCCTATACTCCTCCGAAACGGCTTGACCGATTTTGATGAAATTTTTTGTGCTTATCCGGTATCTATGAGAATAGGCCAACATCAATTTTTCAAAAAAAAAAAAATAATTTGCAAAACAACGTTTGCCGGGTCAGCTAGTAAAAAAATATATTTGGATTAAAACTTCTCCAGCTATCGTACTGAGATAGTATTCATTGAAAATGGCTCACTAAATGCACAAAGGTACATAACAGAAATCCGTCACCATGCACAACCCGCACTGACTGTAATTGGTGACACCGTTGTGGCGACGTAGATGCTTATATGCAAGAGGTCGGTATTCGTCGTTTGGATTGGCGAGCGCGGAGCCACAACCTTACCCCATTGAGCACGTCTGGGACCATCTGAAAAGGCGACTACGAGCTGTCCAACCACTTCCACAAAACATCAGGGAGCTTAAACGTGTGATCTCGGCTGAGTGGGAACACATTCTGCAGGACACCATCAAAAGCCTTTTTATTGTTTTTTTTTTTTTTGTTTTACGAGGTGGAAAATCCCTTCGGATCTCCGACTCTTGGGGGAAATAAGAGCCGGAGTATGTGGTGTTTCCACTAAAAACCACCTCGACTTCCGCCATGTACCCGTGTGTCGGAGGGTGGGGCATCACCAAAGCACTCGTCGCCACCCTCCGACGGGTATTGGCCCGCCAGATGGTCAGGCGGGCCCCGAACAAAACCCCCTTGGCGACGGATTAAGGTGTTGGACTCCGCCGCCAAAACGCCCAGCGGCCGCAGAGGATAGGGAGGACGGCAACGCAACACCGCATCTCCTCTTCCTCTGCGGCCCCACCGCGACGCATCGAATGGTGCGCCCCCATTTGGTCGCGGGAGATAGGGCGCGCGGCAACGCAACACCGACACGCCTCTCCTCCCGCGACCGCACCCGACTGCGAGGGACAGACAGAACTGTCCCCCGCACCCGCACCGTTGGACGCATCCTTCGCAGGCCCCTCCAAGCCCACGCGGAGCGTCCCCTCCTGGATCCCTCTTAGCTTCACCGCGGGTGACCAATCCACGGTTACTGAGCCCCCCCACCACGACAAGGTGGAGATCCCACGGGGGGGACACCATCAAAAGCCTGGTGGAAAGTATGCCAAGACAATTACATGCCGTAATCACTGCAAGGGGAGGTCATACTCGTTATTCAAATATTCATTTTTTAATTTTTTACGTCTTGTTTTATTGAATAAACATAAAATAAAAATGCTCATTTTAACACGGCTTTCTGTTTAAATTGACTAAAATACCTATTCCAGCATTAAAAGTGTTTAAATATATATTCGCATTGATAATAATAAATTTCTAGTCATTTATGCTAATGACATACTAAAATATTAATATTATCAATAGAAAAGCCAATGCCTGTAAGGTGCCTGTATTTTTTGCAAACGAGTGTAAATAAAAATATCGTATCACTGTTAGTGGTCGCGCGTTATAGAAATAACTTGACCGATTTTTTTTACTTATTAGGCATGGGGCTAGCTCGCAAAGTGTATTGCCTGGTGCTAGGTGATTACATTAATAATATTGTTCTATTTTTAATCATGTATTTTCCAATTTATTTTTTATTTGGCAATCTACATAACATACATAACATCACGCCTTTTATCCCCGAAGGGGTAGGCAGAGGTGTATTTCTACACCCACTTTTCGCCAGATATACTTTAGTCCCACGTAATAAGGGGCGAGCCTATTGCCGTACCGGGCACATTTCCAGACTCCGTGCTGCTATTGAGAATTTCGTGACAGAAAAACCCAATAACACTGCCCGACCCAGGAATCGAACCCGGGACCTCCCGATCCCACGCGCAAATTTATGCCGCGAGACCAACGAGGCAGTCGTATAGGGTTTGATGTCGAGTTTTCCGTCTCTACGCAAATATGGTATTTGCATCGTGTTATCCCTTAGTCGCCTCTTACGACACCCACGGGAAGATAGGGGGTG
The DNA here is from genome assembly GCA_944739405.2 of Euclidia mi. Lineage (NCBI taxonomy): Eukaryota > Metazoa > Arthropoda > Insecta > Lepidoptera > Erebidae > Euclidia > Euclidia mi. The sequence goes on from OX123199.2 coordinate 58,165,278, forward strand.
GTGACACTTGTATTCTATGCCGTCAACCACACGGCAAATCTACATAAAACACTAGAAATAATTTATTTGGCAGAACGTTAGCCGGTTGAACTAGTATTTTATGGAAACACAAAGCTGCTCTCTGTTATATTCGGATTAAAGCTTCTATACTTTATGGATATGATTGTAAATCCTAAAAGCTTTCAGTAGAATTAGGTGTGTGGATGCTCAAACATTTGTTCGACAAAGTTTGTTCGGCATACAGTCAATATAGAAGTGTTATGTTCATAGTTCAGGTGCATAGCGAAAATACTAAATCATGGAGGAAGGAACAGTAATGGAAATTTGCATTTTGTACATGCACGTTGTTTAAAATGAATGGGGTGTAAATGATGGAGAGATAAGAATAGCGCGTCTCTACAGATTCCTTACTAAGTGATAAGATGTTTTAGGAGAAATTGGCGACGATGCGACTATTTTTAGAAGCACATAGCCAGAGCTGTTATACATTTTGAGCTTTAGTTCGAAACAGTGTAAGATGACCTAAATGGTCCAAGACCTCATAAAGCTGCATTTCATCATATCAACGTTAGTAAGATTAATGTTCTTTGCGTAATTTTGTCAGCATGTGAGGAGAAATATACCTAATGGTTTGGCACTAGTAGATATCGGTGAAGAAGAAGGAGTTGCATCAGTTGAATCAATTCTATAGCCTTGCAGAAGACTGTCGCAAAGCAGCAATATGTCCATTGAATTAATTCTATAGCCTTGCAGAAGACTGTCGCAAAGCAGCAATATGTCCATTGTTAATTTGAATCAGTAACCCAAGCCTCCTTTCTCATTTGTAGGCTGGCAGGCCAAATCGAAGGAAACGGATAGCTTCGACTTCTTTTTCGTTCCCTACGTTGACTTGGCTACATACGATTGACCTTTTTTGATATTTTCTTTCCCCTATTACGTGGGACCTAAAAATTCATGGCGAAATGTGGGTGCAATATTACACCTCTATGTTCTGTTTTCACGTTTAAACGGCTGAACGGATTTTGTTGAAATTTTATATAAAGATAGATTGGACCATGGAGACGGACATAGGCTACCATAAGTTAAAAAACAATCACTGGGAGGGATTGTAGAGAGGGTAGAAATTAGTACGGCACAAATTTACCTCTTTGAAGTAAGAACGCATGCGCTGTAATAATTGAGTGCGCATGTGCTATCTGTCAATACTGTCACATCACACATAATGTCATATTGTGCACGGTGCTAATGAATATATGTAAATAGCTGTGCCCTATAAAGGTGCTTACATTGTTCGCATATATTATTAGAAAGTAATAATTATATACTACGCTTAAACGACTAAAACGTTTTTCTCAACTTATATTATAAATGCGAAAGTCTTCATAGATATACAATACATATATTGGACATGTATTGGAACATGGCTTTGAAATTTGTCTGAATGCAAGATGATGTTATTATGTACCTTTCGGTAGATAACGTCATGGATACTGACCGAGTTACTTTGTACCCTATATTTTTTTCTGAAGTCTTTAGAGTAATCAGGAGTGTCTTCACACAAGTTGAGACTGAAAGTGGATTTGTGTTATCCCGAATTTAACGCGTGCGAAGCCGCGGGCAAAAGCTAGTATATACATAATATATTCTTGGCGCAAGTGTCATAGGTTTAACTTTAATCGGACAGTTGCCCATGTTCCACCGAGATGTTTAACAGTTAAAACTATGTTGCATTTTTTATGCACTAGTTGTTTTGTAATATAAATTCCGCATGAAAGAATTTATTCGGCCAGTGCATAAAAGGATTTAATCAAAAACAATTGGCAAACAAACGACATTGAGCGTCGTATTCCACGTATTTGTTATCCTTGTCTAAGCACTACAGACTATAACTACGCACTCGGCTATTAAGAGCCTAGCGTATAGATCAAATTAATACGTCTCAAAATTAATATTCTTTTAAAATATTAAATTCACTACACATTTGTCGTAGAGGTTAAAGCAGTAGCCCCACCATTTAACTCTGTGCCAAATGCAAATAGTTCAATCAATTAATAAGACATCGTGTGATAGATACACAAGTTGTTTCGAGTCTATATTATGTTCTTAGTGTCGGGAAAAGTAGTAATAAAAAATAAGATTTTCGATGAAATATATTAACTCAACATAATAACAGGTATCGTAACAGTATAAATACAAAGTTATACTCAGATACACAGCAGTTTACATAATATGATAATTATGGAATATCCGTTTAAACTAAGCCCTTATCTTGATCGACATTTCAAAGTTGGTTTACAGGCAAACCGCTTGGCATTCTAACATTACTGGCCCTTCGTTTAAGCAAATTGCTTTAATATTTTAATTTATTTCCATTAATATTCTACTACAAATACTCAACACCATCTAGTTCCAAACTAAGCAGAGCTTGTACCTACTATGGATACGTTAATACATATATAGATAAGCATACATATACTTATTTTTTGTATATAAATAGATATTAAACATAGGAACACCCAGACCAAGAGAATCACGCACACAAATGTTTGACTTTGGGAATCGAACCCACGACCTTCGGCATGGCAGCCGTTTAAACTCCTGCTACGCCACCGTACACTTACTCCATTTAAGCAAACTGCTATAATATTTTAAATTATTTCCATGAATGACACCGTAAAAAACAGAACTAGTACAGTCAGCATCAAAAGTCGATGACCACATTCAGATTTTCAAAATCAATGAACATTATATCACCCATAAATCGCTCAACAAGAAGGGCGCCAGTATTGAATGAACATCATTAAAGTTCAAAACTAACTGAACACTACTTGTGAAAGGTCACTGAACACCATTTTGTCAAAAATTGGTGATCGTTATAATATCCGAAAACATGAATCATCAGTTTGAATTTATACCATCGACGTAATTATAGATTGTTTAGTTCGATTGAATTGTAACCTTATTGGTAAAGCAATAAGACTTATTTTCAAAAATCACGCAGATTCCGTTCAAATTCAAACCGTCGACTTAGTTTATGATTTTTATAGTTACGATTGAATTTGAACCCAATCCGAGGGTCTAGTACGAAATTTTGCACGGCGATGATAGGCTAGTCGACGGGAACAATTTTCATACATTTCCTTAAGGCGCCCTCTATCGATCGCTACTATCCGATAAGGGCGCTTTTAGAAAATCTATGGAAATAGGGTTGTTTCCAACTAGTCAAATCAAGCACTTTTAATTAATAGGGAAGATTACTGCCAAGTTAAACCACCAGATGGCGGTATCACCGACTACAGTAAACAATGAATTTTGGCAAGTATGACATTTGAGTGACAACTTGACACCTCGTTTAGACTTTAAACTTTGGATGCGCGATCTCATTATCTCATCTCAAACAAGTCACTAAAACAGAAACATTGTACCATTTTTATTGTTATTGATAATTACATATATGAGAACTGTTTTGTCTATATAAATAAGTATAGATATATTATTGTCTTGTTGATGACAATATTTGAAAAGCGCGCTACGACCTCAGAACATAAAAAACAATAGAAATGGTATGCACCCAAATTACTGTAGGAACCGCTGTCGCCAAACTCACACAAGTAAACCGATAATCATATATTGCACTACAAAGAAACAATGCGTTTGATTCGTAGTTTAAATTTATTCAAAACTAGCCTACTTCACAGATTTGGAATTAAACCCTGATAACCTACAAATAAGATTTATTTTGCTTTAGCGGTAGAACGTATTTACGATCTATAGTCATACTCATGTCATACTAGATTCGATTTACGAGTCAATTCCGCTACTCAACCATAGATGGCGGTATTCTCAGTTGTAGCAATTATAATCTTAATTGCATAAGGCATATGGTTGACATTTGCGTGATCGGTCGGTTTCTGCTTCTACTACTACTCTATATCGATAGATGATGCGATATTTTGTTCAATATAATGAGCAAAAAATAAGACTTGTCGGAAGTATATTTTTTTATTTGGCACATAAACAGTTGTACATTTTAAACAATCATAAAGACACAAAGACCGACAGACAAGTAGTTATAAAATTAAATAAAAGTGTAATAAATATTAAAATATATATTTGTTAAGGAATTGGCGTCTGGAAAGTCTTATTTTTAATTTTAATAAATGGTGTATGCGAACAGTTACAACTTTTCAACTATTGCCTTCATCAAATCGGTAACGTGATTGGCCGCAGGAAATTCGATAATTTGATGGGAGGCAATGTCGTTAAATAAAAGGGTTCCTATGAACTGTCGCATTATTTGTGTTATCGCCACTTCTTTACGAAAAACTATTATGCCAACGTTTTTTTAAATGTTTCCGCTGTTTGGCATATTTTTACGACATCTGGCGAAGGATACAACAAACCACCTTGAACTTTTGCAATAATGAATTTGTGGACGGTTGAAAATAATGTGTCACTAATGCATCAGCACAGACATCACAGTTATTTTTTTATTAATATCCGGGCAATGTTACCAGCAATATGGCCTATTGCTTGATTACTAAAATCAAAAAAGTGCCCTCCTAGTTCCTCAATTTCTGAATTGCCCTCCATTACTTCGTATTGTGACAAATTTTGAAATATGCGACTTCTATTTATCCTTTCAACAGCTGATGAACAGATTAATATTGATATTTCTTCTAACGCAATACAGTTGCCTCTTAGTATCTTTTAATTGAGCATGGATTATTATTTTTTATAGGCAGATGTAAGTTGTCTGGCAGTTGGGGTATTGTTAGCTAAGTGATCTTGACTAAATTGATAAATTATAATAATTACGTTGCTATTCGAAACATTGATAATATTTTTGCAACAAAGTATCTATTAGATTCAATCTAATACACCTCTTAAAATAAATTACGTGAATGAATAAAGCCGACCTTATACTTGGATTGTAATGTAATACTAAATAGTAAAATATAATAATAACATATGCTACTACATACACACAACACCATCTAAGCAGAGTATATAATTATGTACTATGGGTACTAGACAATGGATAAACATACATATATTATTGTACTATATTTTATACGTACCTACATAAATATAATATTATACATATAAACACCCACCCAAATAAACAATTAATTAAAATAAACATTTCGTAAATTATTTATTTCCGTGTTTCGATATCAATCGATAAATTTAATATGCGACTTGGCTACATCACTAAATGAGTAGCGCGGAATTTTCGAGAATGTTCTATTGAATAGAATCAATCCAAAATAAACTTTATCTTCGTTGTATAAGATTCATTTTTACTAATCGTTCTATTAAATATTAGTTAATTGAAACAAATTAAGACTTTTATTGAAAACAATGAAAATTGTACTTACTGATAGTACGAAACACCTCCATTTTTAAGGTTTTTTCTCCCACTATCATTTTTTGCACTCCAAAACGGCACAAAACGGCATAGCTAGAGAAATGTGAATGTGTCAAGAAACGAGCAACTCGACGCGATGTAAGAACGTGACTGGGGCCAGTTAAGCGTTACAACGCTTAATTGTGACACGCGTGCCACGCCTACATACCATTTCCAGTGCATTTTCTCTTCCGTGGCTACGACAGTTTGTTTACTGTAGTTGCTCATGCTGCCATCTGCATCGAGCTTCGCGTAATGTTCCCTATTGTCAAAAACGACCTTTGTCAAGGGTTTTATATGAAATATGATATAGTGACGTCATAGTATTTTGCTGTCAAGTAGAATACTTATTATCAATAAATTGACGATAAAAAATGTTAAATTAAGTTTTAACATTATTTGATGAATGAAATTACTATTATTTTGACATGTTTCACTAGATAAAAATACTTGTATAATTTATTTCACATGCATGAAACTTCCGTGACGATCGCGTGCAAAACTCGTGGTTTGTTTGAAAAACAAACTCTTGGTAGACCCCCTATATACATATAAGACTCATTTTCAAAATTCACACAAATTCTGTTTTAATTCAATTATTTGTAAAACTGTTTACCCTTGAATGTAAAATAATATTTCTACTTAATTATCACTTTGTATCGAATGTAGACCATTGCGGTTGCAATTATTTATCATCTATAAAATATTGTATTAGCTTAAAAGACTATAGTATTATATAAAATTATTTACTTCATAATACTTTAATAAAAATATAATTAATCACATTAGTTTATCAAATGTAACGACCTCCTTTATTTAGTTCTCGGACGTCACTGGCCGTACTGGCCGAATGACTGGTGACGTGATGTTATGCTTTTTTTACCATAACTTTGTTTAGCGACTTTAGAAAAGTCATGGTCACCTACTTATGCCCTTTTAAGATAATCATTCATTTCTGGCGCTTGTCATGTTGAGCAATTTAGGTATATTATGGTGTACAGCGATATTGAAAATCTAAATGTGGTCATCAACTTTTGATGCTGACTGTACCAATGTCGGTTGGGTTGAATAATAAATTTTGAAACTGAATACAATCCGACTTTTTACAAAATATGAGTGTGCCAAAGGTACGGTCGATAATATTATAAATTGTTTCCGAGATTGTAAACGCTTGATTTGAAAGGGGATTATGTTTTCCTTGATTTATTGAATTAGTGGAGGAAAGAAAGTTAGGCGAGGGCGTGCTTCAATAATTCATTTGAATATTTTTATCTGTTAACCTTGTTTGGAAATGGATGGCTGTTTATGGATTCGCTAAGCGTGCGTTCACACTGCGCCGGACCGGCTAATAAGCCGGAAGCCGGCGCTCGGAGCGAGTGTTCACACAACGCCGCGACCGGCTAATTAGCCGGAGGACGGCCGGCTCCCTAGATTTAATTTACTTTATAGATGGAAGTATTGCATCACAAGATCATCACTAAAATAAGCTGACATTGGTGACCATGGGTGGCCATGGTCACCAATGTCAGATTCTTTTAGTCAAAATGAAATAGAACTTCATGTGAAACTTAGAAACTTCATTCATAGACATTTTGACTTATGCGTATAAAGATTGTACTGATATTTGTAGGGACGTTGAAATTTTATCGATACTTTTATTTAAAATGTTTTTGTATGAAAGAGAAACAAATACATCCTTAAAAACTTTCGCGTTCATAATAACAGTTTATATATAAAACCATTTTCGGCAAACAACTACTAAGCTATGCATGTTTAGTCGCGATTTTTTCCTAGATCATAGCAAGCTATACTTACCTAATAAATGTACATCCAAAACTCAGAGACATGGGTTTGAGTTTGAATTTTATTGCCATTTAAATTAAGTACACGATGCCTGGTGGCAACCAAACATTGACGTTACTGAACTTCAATGTCCATTTGACAATTAAATCAGCTAAAAACACAATTTGTTTATTTGTTCCTGACTTGGTTACATATAATAATAATATGCAGGTTTTAATTTGAACAGGTTTTGAAAATGAAATCACAAGTGTCTGTTCCTACGTTAAAATTTATTGATCCATATTTATGTTTCATCGATATTTACTTTATACCTACTAGGAGAGGTGGCATCAATTTTGGGGAGGTATTTGAGGCATGATTGCAGACCTGGCTGGCGAGCAGCGAGGCTATAGAAAATTATGAAAAACGAACAAAAATGTATTTGAGGCAACATGCAATTTTTAAATATAATTGTTTAATGTATATAGAATACAAACAAACATAAGTCGGAGCTTTATTACATTGCCAGGCGTTTTTTATATTGGTTTGAAAATTATTTTTGCATGCGCCGGGCTATGTTAAAGCCACGACTAAATCAAATAATATAATCATTTATAGACATTTATCTTACTCTACGCTAGAAAAATCATAAGTCAAAATGAAGTAACTATATATATTGGACAAGACTGCTATTGTAATGCGGTCTCTATAGTATTTTCCTTATTCTAAGGCCAGCTCCGATCAGTATTACCAACTTAGTAGAATTAGCACTAAAACTGGGGGTTTCAACATTTGCCTAAAATTGAATACAACGTTCGTTTTAAAATAATTTGTACATTGTTCAATCTATAATTATTATATTACTTGATGTGTTGATTTAACATTTAATTTGCATTTTTCTTTACATATTACCTAATAGAACTAATTATTATTTTTGTATACCAATTGTTTTTCGAAGTGAAATAAGTAATTATAATGTTAATTTAAGTGGGTGGCATGTGTCTAGGGAAAGGAGAATGACCAAATTTGTATGAAAGATGGGCTAAGTTTGCTTCTCGATGATTTGACCAGTAAAATATAGTAAATATAATCCTAATTAAATTAGGAAAAAATTAATACGATATTCGGCGGCAGTTCTTAGCTATCGGAAAATAAAGATTTCAAATATTTTGAGGTTAAGTATTGTGATAGTTACATGAATTACATCATATAAATAGTAGTAAATTAGTTAATTATCGCCCGTGCTTCGAAGAGTACTTACGTTAAGCCGTCGGTCCCAGTGGTCATGAAGATCTTTCACCATCGCACGTCGTTACGGGGAGTCAGTACCCTCCAATAAACCGATGCTTACTGGTCTAAACCATACAATATCGCTTTCCCTTTGGGTTATGGCGGTCGGACTATGGAAAAGCTAATATTCTGTCATATCTGGTTAGACTAGTATGCGGACCCAGGGCTCCTAGGCGTTGAAGTCTTGGATGCAACCGACATAAGTCTAGGACGGTGATGATATGATTTAATCATATTACCGGAATTTATTAGAAGCCTCTATGTATATTATACAATATAGAAAATAGTTGTAAAAAGAAGTGGAGCTACGAAACAAACGCTTGTAGATTATATTAGTTTGCGGTTTTTTCAGTCTGATATATTTCTTACTGAGAATTCTCAATACCATGTGGTTCAATTAATGAGAATTTCAGTGAGGCTAATTTGCAAAAGATAAGCTCATTTCATTGGACCTTATTACCAAGTTGGCATTAAAACAACACTGTTTTATGCTTAATAGGTAAATGAAACACAGTTTTTATGTTATTCTTCATTTTATTTGTTATTATACCTAAATCTTCTTCAAATAAATCACCTCAAAATGAAGCAGGAGCTTGTATATCGTATACCATAATGTGGTGCACGTATGACCTCATAGTTACAACAGCTTCAATTAATGTGTAGCATTCTAAACATAAGACTCCGTTCAATTCCTGAAACAAACAATTAAAGTAGTTTGAATATACGGCGAGGAGAGCACGAGAGAATTGTAGGAATTGAGAAGAGAAGTAAACAACACTTACACAGACTGGCGCTATCCTTGATGTCAAAATATTGAGCTCCGAGTCAGATAGCTTGTCCAAATAACGGATACGTGTTGCTGCCGAGGTACCGCAAAGGAAGAGTTAACATAACTGCAATCCTCACCATGGCTAGTTGTTCTAAGTCCAGACATAGGGTACTAATCACTAATGTTACCAATAAAGACTGTCTCATCCTTTTGTCAACCCACGAGTCTTGATAACACGAAATAAACTTGTTTGGTCCACAAAGGATTGTTCAAGTCAATATAAACGACAGTAAATTACTTATTTTCCAATAAAGAGATATGACCATAGGTGCAAAAGCAATTTGACTGTTTTCATGTCAAAATAACTGACTGTACAAGTACTCGCCAATCTTTTTGGCCGCTCTGAATGTAGCGATCGGTACGAACTTGCGCATGGTACAGTCGCGTGGACATTTCGTAACCAAGAAAAAATATTTGTAATTATTGAAAATTCAAATCTTCAGTTACGTTGATAAATTAGCTATATTATATTGTTTAATTACATATTCAATCAAATTCGATTAATAAAAATTCAGTTAGGTGAAGGGACTTCTAAATAAAAAAATACATTGGTTACTAAATAGAAAATTTATTTTTTTATAATGGGGCTACACCTTCCATAAAAACATCTTCCATATTCGTAGAAGGTTCCTCATCTGAAGAACTTTCTTCGTCACTTTCTTCACCACTTTCTTCACTTATTTCGACATGTTCATCCTCTTCCTCCGGTTCATTATCGCTCACGTGTATGACGAATTGTTCGGTGAAGTCATCTATTACAACGTCACTTTTTTTGTATTCCTCCTCAATGCGTATAACTTTATCACATAACGCAATCCAATCTTGTTCACCCATTGCATTGACCTTCTCCTCCACAAGTTTCATAACATTATTAATATTACCGGTTACATTTTTTTTAGCTACGTAGCCTTTTATTGCTGCCCAAGCCATTTCTATAGGGTTAAGATCAGGATGGTAAGGTGGAAGGTGCAAAATCGTGTGGTTGTTTTGCTGCAGAATTTGGTCGATGGTATATTTTTTAAATTTTTCTTTGTTTTGTGCTATTAATTTGTACAGCTCTGGCTTGAACATGCTGGAGCTGCAAACTATATCCTTCTCTATAAGCCATGACAACATTTCAGACTTCTTACTATTTGATTTAGGCGCTGCGTCGTCTAATTTGTTATAGTAGGGCGCATTATCTATTATCACAACTGAATTTGGTGGGAGATTTGGCATTAATTGTGTGCGAACCCACTTCTCGTAATTCTCGTAATTCATATTACTGTGGTAGTCACCTGTTTTTGTACCAGCCTTAAACATCAAAAGGCCGTTGGGTATAAAACCGCCTTTATATCCGGCATGCACAATAACAACACGCTGGCCTTTTGAGATATTTTTCTTCAAGCCCTTTGTGCTACCATCAGTCCAGGCCCTTGAGGTAGTATGCGACGAGTCGACATACGATTCGTCTGTATAAATTATAGGCCTTCCTTCCGCGCGATATTTTGTTATTTTCTTTAAATATTCAATTCGCTTTAGGCGAATATTTGTGTGCTCAATTAAAACCTTTCTATTATCTTCGGTCTTCTTCCAATTAAAACCTAAATTTTTAATATTCTTCTTAAACTAGTTGCAGAGCCTTCAAAACGTATATCTTCTTAAAAATTTTTTAAAAGTTGTGCTATCGTCGGCAATTCCTTTTCCGTGATATGGAAGTTGTGTATACTTCTTTTGATAACACCTTTATCAAAGTTGTCGATTCCGGTCACCCTTTTTTTCCCCGCCCTTTTCTTTCCGGGTGTACGAAAAACTGCCATCAAACTTGAGCTGGGGTCATTTGCAGCCGTCGCAATTCGTCTCACCGTTCTTTCAGATACACCTGTAGCGGCTGCAGTTCGCTTTTGTACTGCCTTCAAATCATACTGAAGGCCTTCTTCAGCTTCCTTCTTCATAAATGTTAACACGTCAAACACCATTTTCTGTGCTTGGCGACGTAAAACATTAAAACGACCGCGAGGCATGATCAATTAAAATAAATAACAACAAGAAACAATAACAATAACAACAAGAATCAATAACAATAACAACAAGAAACACTAACAATAACAACGAGAAACAATAACGATAGCAACGAGAAACAACGAAGAAGTAACACTATGAAAGTATTCTATACGCGACGATACTGTCAGAGCTCAGCGAATATGTGTTTCGTGTACGAACGTAGCACTCACACTAACGCGCGGGAGGCGAGGACGCTAGCGGGTGGAAGACGGGGCGCGCGCGGGCGTGCCCTGCCTCCACGCCCCGCATACGTCCCGCTGATACCTGATTTTGTTTTCTGCGCAGCGTATGCGGCTAGGTTCGGAGCGGCCAAAAAGTTTGGCGAGTACCGTGGCTACCCTGTGTAACTGACGTAAGACTAGAGAGGTTGGACTAGTAATAAGGTTATATTTCTTTGCGTAAGACATTACAGATGCCAGTATAATAAAAATATGTTCCCATATTTTCGATAAGTACAAAACCTTATTTCGTGGGTAATATGTTGCAAAAAGGATAAACATATTATTTATAGAAAATATTTCACCACAATACATTTTTCAAAATATCATAAGATTTTGGTGTTATTTTGCTTATTAGAACTTTTGTGGTGACACTTGTATTCTATGCCGTCAACCACACGGCATCTGTCACGAAATTCTCAGTAGCAGCACGGAGTCTGGAAATGTGCCCGGTACGGCAATAGGCTCGCCCCTTATTACGTGGGACTAAAGAATATCTGGCGAAAAGTGGGTGTAGAAATACACCTCTGCCTACCCCTTCGGGGATAAAAGGCGTGACGATATGTATGTATGTATGTAGAACTTTTGTTATGTTACCCTGTTTTCACTATGAATGTATTTTTCCCTATTAAAAGGGGTTTGCAAGAAAATGTAAACATTTGCCTAAATATGCAAAATGAGTTTTGAATATGAAATGGCGATATCACGACCGGAACAACGCAGATACTATTAATTTTGATCTAAACATACCCGTTTTGCTTTAAATTAAAATTAATGTATATAAAATTATAAAATATAAGAAGATTTTCTAGATATGAATGGTTTAGAAGCAAACGTGCCACAAAATAGCCCAGTTTTGGTCATTCTCCTTTATTTGTGGTTTCTGGTGGAGAGCTTAGTTCAACTGTTGGTAACACTATGTCACCGGCACTAGGCATGGGTCTGTGCACGTTGTCATAACTATCTATATTTCATAACTATCTATATCGTTCGATCACCTAATTTAAAGAAGTATTTACTCGTAGATATGTCTAATGCATAACTAGAATGATAACAGCAAGTGGTTTGGTAAGGCTCGTTTTAAAAAACCATTAAGAATGCTAAGATTGTTATCGAGACCTATAATGAAATTTGTTGAGATGGCAAAAACTACGGCAAAAATAGCAAAAAGTTAATCAACAAAAAATATTGTGAAAAGAAAAATCTAAACAAATAACAAATGTGGCAAGATTAAAGAAATTTAAATACAATGCAAATTTAAAATAAAATTAAACTATGTGAAGAATACGCCAAAAAAAGCAAAAAGAAAAAAATCTAATAGTATCACAAAAAGCTGTTTTTTTTTTTAAGTTCACAAACATTACAAAACGTTAAAATTGAACAAATAAACCGTAACAAGACAACAAAAATACGCCAAAATGAGAGAAATAAAAAAAATACATGTACAAAAAGTATACAAAGATATCAAAATGAAATTAAAATATAAAGTTAAATTAAACAAAAAAGGTGCTAATAATAACAAAAAGCTAAATGTAATAAAATTGAGCACAAAAGTGAAAAAAAAAATAGAAAAAGTAACGTACAGATAAAATAATTATATTTTTATCTGTACTATGTAACATAAAAAGTTTAAAAAATTACATAAATCCGAAACGTGTATAAAAATGGTAAAAATATATCAAATCGTAAAATTATTTATCAAAGAGTAAAGGAAACTCAACAATTAATATATCAAAAAAAGAATACAATAAGAAGAAAATTGCCTTGGAATGTTACAAAATGTCTATCTAAATGGTCACCGGCCAACCATTCTGCTGTCAAAAAACGCTACGTTAAAATATAACTAAATAGGTAAAGTCTGACCGCGCGCAGCATTTCATGGTTGTTTCATGGTGGTTATACTCGTTATGAAATTTAGATAGTCAAACAATTGACGTATAACTATCTATACCTAATATAGCATATGATCGTTGCCATAACGATCGGTATATTCTAACGCATACTCTTAGCTCAGCTCTACGAGTCCGTCTTAATGCCCGGATCCGGTCTATTGACCGGATCCAGCTTAGTGTGAATAGCTTCATACAAATTGTTCTGCCACTGGCTCGTTATTCGCCGGTCCGGGCATAAAGCCGGACCGGCTAATTAGCCGGTCCGGCGTAGTGTGAACGCTCGCTAACGAAAAGTTTAACTTTCTATGAAAACACAGTAACCCTGAAAAATATGTTTAGATTTCCTAGTTTGTTTAAAAACAATATGTAGCTGCTATAAAGGGGAACCTTTATAACAGCTACTTTTTAATAAAAACAAAGAAGGAAAGAAAAACATGTAAGGGGTGTAAGCTTTGTATGTATGGAAGGCTTTTGCTTCAGTAACTCTTTAACAATATTCAATTTAGTCTAGTTTCTTAAGCAGGATATATCGTACCACCTAAAATATTGTAGAGTTTAGAACAGTCAGCATATTTATAAGAGTGCTTCCTTGTATCAACAGCTATCATAGATCTTCAAGGCAAGCTTAAACGGCTGTATGTCCTCAGCAAGGCACTGGTGTAAATATTTGTGGATGGGTCACCCACCCATAAACCAGACGATGGCGAACGCGTTTAACTTCGCATACTATCAGATTTATGTACTTTGCCACGGGCCTATCAGCGAAAAGGCCAAATTACCCGTCCATATTCAAGAGCATTGTCCAACTTTACTGTTGACTAACAGTAGGTATAAACGTTCAAAAAGTAGTTCTCAACTTGTGCTATCGCTTTGTATACTCTGAACTTGCCAGGGTAGTACGCCAACATGCCAATGGCGAATGTTTATTTTTAACCGTCTGAAAAGTTTCCATTGTCTAGACTGGCCAGTACATAAATCATTCTTGTGCTATGCATACGGTTCGAATTTTGTTTTACGTGTTAAAATTTTCTTTACCGTTATTTTGTGCGATGGCATTATGGGTTAATAGGAGAGTAGCACAGTCAGAGGGTATCAGAATGAAAAAAATACATAGATAATTAAGTAATCAATATATTTGGCTTAGATGGTGTAGTGATTAAAGCGGTAGTCTGGCCGCTAGGCAGTATAAGGATTTGGCCTACTATAACACGTTTGCCAGACGGGTTGGCAAAGAGTATGATGTCGAGTTTTCCGTCTCTTTCACAGGATACTATTTGCTGTGTATATTTTCTTTTGTCGCCTCTTACGACACCCATGGAATGAAATGGGGTAGTGATAGTGATATTCTGAATCCATCATTTGGTCGTCAATAATATAAGCATCAAATAGCATAAGCTGTGTATACGGGTATACAGTACGTATCATTTTTTAACGACTGCATCAAATTAATAAAACTTGTAACCTGCCAACTATATTAAAAACTAAAGTTATAACAGTTTGTCACGGAAAACACCTTTAAACCGAAGATAATAAGTCTGATGCCGTAATGAACCTTAATCCTATACCTCAGTCCGAGTTGGACCTCATTAAAACACACCATTAAAGCGCTACGGATACACGGATAGTTACACAAAAAAACATCACAGTTAAAAGCAGCTTCTCAAATTTTTTCGTTGTAAAAATACGTTTGCAAGCAGAATCATTTTTAAAAGCGCGATTGCAAAAATGGGTAGTGAGGAAATAAAATGTGGAAAAGTTTTTGCCAAAATTCTCGCTGTAAATACAGTGAATAGTTTAGAGGCCAGATGATTACTATGATAATCATCTTGCATAATCATGTGCATGAATGAAATACATTTCTTGTTTATATTGTCACGCCTGTATCCCCAAGTGGTAGGCGGAGGTGTAATGTTAGCCTTACATTTCGCCTTATGAATTGTATGTCACACGTAATAGGGGGCAAGCCTATTGCTGTTACCGAGCACATCACCAGACTCCGAGCTACTGAGAATTCAGATAAACTCAGTTACACTTTTGCCCGACCCGGGAATCGAACCCGAGACCTTCAATCAGCAGACGCATACGCTATCCACTGGACCACGGAGACATAAATGAAGTTTTATTATGAAATTGAATTTTATACATAGATTTGAATAACATCAAGTTGCTTGTTAGTTTCGTATTACACGGATGCAATTTAGAGACGATTGCATGAGTAGATGCTCTTCAAAATTACTTTTTTTGACCGGGCTTGAGAATTTTAGATAGTTGCACAGATCACATTGCCAGACTCCGTACAGCTACTGAGAAAAACTCAGTAACTGTTTTTGCCCGACCCGGGAACCAGAACCGCCTGCGTCTGCTGATCGAGAATAAGCAAACGCATACGCTATCTACTGGACATTCTGGAATATTTCTATACCATCATCATCATCATCTAAGCTTAAAGCTGACTGCTGCTAAAGAAAGGCTTCCCCACTCAGATCGATCATGACCAATTCGCATCCAACCGTTTCCCGCGTTCTCGGTAAGATCTTCAGTCCACCGAATGTCATAGTGGGATTTCAATACCAAAATATTGAACTCTTGACAAAGACAGGTATCGAATGAGACGACAGAAATCGAAAGTTAGCCCTATAAAGTGTATGATAGATTTTCACGCGTTCAGTAGAAGTTTTTATATTAGTTAACACAACTGACACGAATTTAATCATCTCTCGTTAAATTATACTTCTTATTATCGTTAACGTGTTTGTATTAGTTATATTTACGCTACCGTACGTCATAAAATCCCAGCTAACTTATCTACATACATACATAACGTCACGCCTTTTATCCCCGAAGTGGTAGGCAGAGGTGTATTTCTACACCCACTTTTGGCGAGCCTATTGCCGTACCGGGCACATTTCCACACTCCGTGCGGCTACTGAGAATTTCGTGACAGAAAAACCCAATAACACTGCCCGACCCAGGAATCGAACCCGGGACCTTATCTATAAGAAGCCAATACCATTTTATTTCATTTTTATTTTATTTATTTATTTATTACAACTGCTCACTACACTAACAGTTGCCCAATGCACGTAGTGAGCCATTATTGTACAAAAACACATAGGTAACTTATTAGTAACTTATTAATACAAAGTACAATTACTTTAAATGTTGTCATTATTTGACAAAAAGTGTAAAGCAGTTTTAATAAATGTATTTAACTGTGTAAAGAATAAATCTACATCCGGATACTGAGCAATCTGAGCGTTTAGCAGTGCAACTGCATGACACGTGGGTGCGTATTGCGCCGTATTAGTTCGCATTTGTGGAATATCTATGCTCTATGCTTGTGGTGCGTCAAGCAAGCGGCGCGAGCTTAACCGGGTGTAGTGGTTCGGCGCCGATAACGAACTTCGCGACATTGTGGTCGCATCGTCGATTTTATTATTAAGTAGCAAGTAATAATGCAACATAAGGGCACACTTACGTCGTAATACCAGCGTATCAAGATACACCATACCTGAAAAGAACAGAGACGGATATAAATAAGGATAATAGCCATACAACTTTTTGTATAGAAATCGACAGAATATCCGCTGTACACGCACAATCATCATACGATACTTGCCTTCGTGTGGATCCCAGATTACGGAGTTATACTCCTAAATACTTCTAACAAATGAAAAGTACAACGCAATTATAGCATACCTACTCCGAAACGGTATTGATTGTCGAATCACAAAACCTAGTGATTTGAAGCTCTTTTTGCATATTGTTGTGATATGTGTATTAAAAGCTGGCTTGTGTCCAAAGTCAAGCCCAAATCACATATTTGAGTCACACGTTGCAGCGGGACACTGGTTATTTCATAAGGATGGATATATGGAGAGCGTGAACGAGTAATTGCTTTGCATTTAGATGCATTAAACTCTAAGTGGTTGCGGGCTCCCCAAGCTACAACACTATTAATGTCCCGCTGAAGTGCCTCACAGTCGTCTGGACAATCTTTCCCTAAGAACAGCTTCAAATTGTCAGCAAACAAGAGACAGTGTGCCGCACTAACGACATCCGGCAGGTCATTGATAAAAGAAGGTTGGACCCAAAACACTACCTTGATTTACACCAGAGCGAGTGTCATATGGGCTAGATTGGTAATTTCCTAACTGTACATATTGCGTACGATTGACAAAATAACTATCAAACAGATTCAATAGCTAAGGCGTGAATCCTACAGCTGCTAATTTCTGCAAAAGCACTTAAGGGTGGACGCGGTCAAATGCTTTTTTGAAATCAAAATAAGCCGCGTCCACTTGTCTTCTGTGATCCATTTCCATCACGCAATAGTCGACAAAGTTAATTAAGTTAGTGGCAGTGGATTTACCAGCTCTAAACCCATGCTGACACTCACTCAGTTATTGTTTAATCTATCTGGTGATGTGTTTGTTTAAAATAGATTCAAATAACTTGCCGAATGCCGAGAGCACGGCAATGGGTCTATAGTTTGTGATATGAGACTTGGAGCCATTCTTAGGGACAGGTGTGACCCTAGACACCTTCCATAAGGCAGGATAGCTGGCCGTACTTAACGCCAAGTAAAAAATGTGCAATAGTGGTACCTCAAAAACATTAATGCAATCTTTTATTATAAAGGCAGGTACACCATCCGGGCCAATTGATGATGGAGCCTTTAAGTGTTTTACTGCCTGGGACAAATCAGACTTCTTACTATCGACAGGAATGCGAAAAGAATACAGGCTACTGTCAATTTGTTCAGTGGTTGTAGATGGTGTCAGCTGCTCTGTCAAAAATGAAGATTTAAAATATGATGCAAAGGCGTTCACAGCATCCATTTCGGAGACTGTACGGCCATCGTACTCAAAACCAAAACCGGATTGCTGCGAAGAACGCTGCGCCTTCACAAAATTCCAAAAATACTTCGAATCCTTCTTTATACCCGCCTCTGCTCGATCTATGAAGTTGGCATAGGCCAACTTTATGAGTTCCTTCGTACGTTGCCTATAAATTTTGTACATTTCTTTATTAGGGGGCACAGGGTTCCCACCAAGAACTTAGGGTCCTAAGCCAACCTCACCTGCAAGTGGTGCACCTGTTGATCAACGGACGAGTCTCTGGCAAACAAAATAAGCGGCAATAGGCTCGCCACCTATTACGTGGGATCAAAACACTGGCGAAAAGTGGGCGTTTAATATGCCTCTGCCTACCCCTTCAGGGAAACAGGCGTGAGTCTATGTATGTGTATGTATGTATTTCTTTATTAAACTCTAATTTAGATTGTTTGTACCTTTTTAAATGAATGAAATTGTTCTTAATATTGACTATTATTTCTGGCGTATACCATTTAGAATACACATACTTATTACATCTAGCGGGCGAGTGTTCTATTTGTAAAGACTTTTATTACTTCACGGCCAGATTGCTGGAGGCAGGTAGGTAGGTAGATTGAAAAATTGCTCGACTGTTTACTGATAGTAAATAGAAATGATTTTCTATTTAAGCGCGCAGAGCGAGTGACCGATCCAAGGCAATCATAGCCTCGACATGCTACGCTCGGTGCGTCATGTCAAACGGATGCAAAGTAAATTGAAGTTTTACGAAGGTTTTACGAGAATCATGTCAAAAGTGTCATCATTGGCCTTATTGGTGCTCATAAATTTTATTCTGCCTGATTTAAAAATACTTTTATAAGTATTATCCGGTGTATTTGACGTTCATACGGGTTACTTTGTGACCTAAATGAATGCATAATGTTGATTTGATTTTTGACATTATTAAGAAATAGAATTATTTTAAATTATAGCGCTAATCATAGACTCTAACCCAGGGATTCCGAAAGTGGTCGAAGCGATCGCGTTTCCTAGGCGTCGACATAAACGAAAACTGATTTTGCGGGTCGACGAGGTCTGAAAATCGACCCCTATTAAATTAACACAAGTTTTCACAAGAGTCTAGACCAGGGATTCCCAAAGTGGTCGAACCGATTTCGACCCCTTGGGGTCGATATCGGTTCGACAACTGTGGGAATCCCTGCTCTAACCCATTAGTTTATTACGTACTCATGGATCTCGCAGGCAATGAATTCAATCAGTCCTGTGTTTAAACCAAAGTAAGGAATTCTTCCACAACAGTATTAAAAGTTGCTGCTTCATTCAAAATAAATCTTATGCACATAGAAACTTCTTTTTATTTGTCATGCTCGTAAGCACTTATATATTTTACTCATTTAGTTTGTTTTAAGTTTACGTACAGTAAGATCGCAGAATTACAAAATATATTTTTCAAAATTTATTTTAATTTACCTTCTTGCAAACAGGGACCTAAATTGTTTTTTATTCCTTTTCGTGTTTATTTTTGTTTTACTGAAAAGCCCGTTCTAAGAATAAATTCTGTGACGCAGAAAACTTTGTAAGCATGCAATCCCCACACAAAGAACAGCGAAACTCGGAATAAACATTTTTGATCTCTCAATTTGTTGTCCCGAATTGGGATCGAACCCACAGTACTCGGCGTAATTGAAACAGCAAGGGACACTTTGCGCGATCTGATCAGTTGATGATGCATTGAGTTAGTAAAATCTCTTCGTACCTATTTCTTCGTACCTTCAAATATGTAGGTACGAAGAGATTTGAGATAAATGCATCTAAATCAAATACAAGGTAATATTTTTCTCAACGCTTTATTAAAAAATGCTTAGAAGAAGGAGCAACTTACACAATCTCTCTCAATTTATCCATTGGCTTACCATAGCTTCCATTGTCATGCTTGTGTATAACTAACTTTTACTTAAATTAAACTTTTTTCGTGAATATTGGAAGCCACAAGTAATTGTCATTGAGGTTTTGTCTTTACGCCACAAATTGATCGCGTAATGTCCACAACACCGCATCCTCCACGCAGACTAATTTTATTGACAATACGTATAAATTGGTCGTTTTGTTATTTGAGATACAAAATACAATAAGGATGTATACTCACATGATACTGGTACCAATAATTCTGTTTAACATAGTATAAGAAGTGGTCCAGTGGATATCGTAGTAGTATGCATCTGCATATCGGAAATCACACCCGTTGCCTCCCCCGGGTTTGATGCCCGGGTCGGGCAAAAGTGTTACTGAGTTATTCCGAATTCTCAGTAGCAGCACGGAGTTTGGAAATGTGGCCACATTAGGTAACGGCAATTAAGCTCTCCCCACCTCCTTTACGTAGGACTTATAATTCATAAAGCGAAATATGGGTATAATATTACTCCTGTGCCCCTACCCCTTCGGGGATATAGACGTGACGATATAAAAAAGGACCTGTTTCAATTTTGATCGTTAAATAGAAATTGAGTTTACCAATACGGCAATGGTAGCGTAGAAGGAGATACAAACAGACTGCCATGCATACGTTATCGGGTTCGAATCCACGGGGCACTACCTTCTTTTCGAAACTATATGCTTATTAAATTGTTAATTGTCGCTTTTCCCGTGTCTCAGAGAGCAAGATTAATTGGTCCCGGCTATTATGAAGATCTTTGACTGCTTTACTGCTCTAAAGCACTTTAGTCACATCGCTTAACTACAGCGCAAATGTCTAGTGAATACGCAGCTTAAATTGGGTATTACTATTATTCTCAGCAGCGACAGCCGAGTGGAGAGACCGACAGACTGCTACGCAGAGGGTCTCGGGTTCCAATCCACGGCACGCACCAATGACTTTTCGAAGTTAAATGCGTATTAAATTGTTGATTATCGCTTGCTTATCGGTGAAGGAAAACATCGTGAGGAAACCTGCATGTCTGAGAGTTCTCGATACTGTTGCTCGAAAGACTTGTGAAGTCTGCCAACCCCCCCTTGGCCAGCATGGAGGACTATGGCCTTCCCCTTCTCATATTGAGAAGAGGCCCGTGCCTAGCAGTGGGACAGTAAGAAGGGCTGATGATGATGATGATTATTCTCAGCACGTGCTGACCCGATGATGAATCACGTTCGTAGTTTCATTGAAAGTGGTTAGTTATTGACTGTCCTCTCGGCAGTGCTAGCGGGTTCTATTCCCACTCAGCAAATCTTCATGTGATGAGCACGATTATTTGCTCTAACTAGCAGTAATTCTGAATGTACTTAGATATTTGTATTTCAGAATATACACGTTTGTTTATCAGTTACTATTGTATGCTTTTTGCCAAGTTTTGGAATAGATGACCGCGTGCGAGTTGTCCGAGAATAATAATATTGTTGAATATTGTTATGGTGCTTTCACTAGCTGAATCTTCGTATTTACAGACTACTCTTTCAGTAGGCTAAAAACATAAACATACATACATAGACTGCCAAAAACATAACTTATCCTTATGTCCTTTTGGCTTCGCCGTAATCGGGTAAAAATCGGTCGCGCGACGAATTTTACAGGCATTCAAACAATGGACACAACATAAAAATGTTGATCACCGTAACTAAAACCCGTCTGGGAATCGAAAACGATACATGCGACCTGCTGGCACATCTCCGTGTGACTATTTAATCCATTACACCACACGTTAAGTCAAATCTGATGTAGAAATTACAAAATTGTCGACAGGTTTTCATTCCAAGGCTGTCCAAAATCAAATACGAGTAGTAGGCCGGATGCTTAGCGCTGTCGGAAAATTATTATGATGTTTCTGTTGGACGCCATAAGTCACGGCTGCGTTGGTTGGACAATACACACGATGGTCGTTATCAATTGATGGGATTTCATAGCACTATTGGCTGCAAAAATAGTATTTTTTATTTCCTTGCTTTTGTAGTTTTAGTAAGTAAGAGGAGAGCGTAAAAACAGATTTTTGAGGAAGAGATTTGACACATAAATGTGTTTAGAGAATTGACATTATGAGAAAGAAGATTTTACAGCGCCGTTACATTGTCTAGACGCTAAAAATAGCCCCAGTTTTATTTACAGTATATTAATTAATATCCATAAAAAACAGGGAACATTTTGTAGCGCTCAAATTTTAAGATGGAAGACGTCCTTAAATATAACAAGCACCTCTATTTTCCCAACAGATAACTTTGGAAAACACTTTTAAAAGAAATCATTCCGACAAATCATCGCGATCGTTACGGGAAAGAGTATCTATAATATAATAATGATGACCAGATATTTTATGTCAATATACTTTAATATTCTCGAGAGCCGTTTAAAAAACTTCCCAAGGAAAAATGTTGGAAATTTTATGCGAGAAATAAGCAATTATGGTGGTTTCAAACGCATAACTTTGAAGATAAAAATGTCAAATGCAGAGTTCCCTGTCATACTAAAGCAGGGTGTGCGGCATCTAAATGATAATGATAGCAATCTGAAAAAATCGTAATTCATGAAAAGTAAGCTATTTTACTTACTAGTTGGTGGTCTAAGGTCGGCAAGAACATACATACATACATAGACTCACGCCTGTTTCCCCGAAGGGGAAGGGCAGAGGCATATTAAACGCCCACTTTTCGCCAGTGTTTCGATCCCACGTAGGTGGCGAGCCTATTGCCGCTTATCGGGATATTTTGTTTGCCAGAGCCTCGTCCGTTGATCGGCAGGTGCACCACTTGCAGGTGAGGTTAGCTTGGGACCCTAAGTTCTTGGTGGGAACCCTATGCACCCAATGTTGGCAAGAAGAAGAAAAATATTATTTTACTCTGGTCGAAAGATAGGGGTCACACCGTACAGAACCGCTAGCGAACCTTTGAAGCGGCGACCACAAGCATGGATTATCAACCCATGAAAAGCTACAAGGAAATATTGTTGTGACTTATTACATTATGTATAATGCCACCAGCAATATATAGGTCGATGCCTTAATTATTCACCTAGAAGCTCAAGATATACTAATCCAAACATTTAGACGACGCGACGGAGATACAAAAAGCGTAGCGTTTGACTGCACGGTTGGCGTAAGTGGCCACCTCGCCGCTTGACACTGCGCCGAGTGTTGTGTATTCGATTCCCACACGAGACAACACTTTGTGTGACCCATAAATTGTAGTTTCAAGTCTGGGTGTTCATTATCTCCGTTGGTAGTATATTTGTAAAGTCCCCCCAGACTCAGACCCAGACAGAAGCGACACAGGATTTATTCCTAGTGCGGGTGTTGCCTATTAAAAAAAAATCAAAATATAATATCTGAGTAAACCACTATTATGACATTGTGTTGCTAATAACACAGCTGAAATAAATGTATGTAATCATTGAGCCCGGATGATGGTTGGTCCGTATGGATAGACTTGGGTGATACCTACGTATGAATAGCAGTGGATGACTCTCGACTGAGAAGATGATGATACGAAATTGGGCGGCTTTGACTATCTCATGTAATATCGGTACATAAATATAGACTGCCTCCGTGGTCCAGTGGATAGCGTATGCGACTACTGATCGGAGGTCGCGGGTTCGATTCCCGGGTAGGGCAAAGGTGTTACTGTTTTTTTCCGAATTCTCAGTAGCAGCTCGGAGTCTGGTGATGTGCCAGGTAACGGCAATAGGCTCGCCCCTATGACGTGGGACTTAAAAAAAATTCAAGGCGAAATGTGGGTGTAATATTACACCTCTGCCTACCCCTTCCGGGATACAGGCGTGAGTTTATAAAATATAATAAAAATAAATATAGGCAATACTAGTGATTCGGCGATGCACCGAACCGTATGTATTAGGCGATTTGGAAAAAATATTAATATTGTGGACTGTATAAGGATGGGTTCTGATCGCCTGGAATAGGAAAAGGGAGTGGGTTCATGGGAGGAATAGGACAACTATGATAGTTCCAGTAATAATAATTGGGTTAGTAGGTAGCTACATAAAAGTATATTACCTACGGAAGCGTGCGGAATTAACCACGTAATGGGTATGTAAATGGACTAGGAGTATAGCACCACAACGTCTAAAAGATTTTGACAGGCAGCGTAAACGCCGGCAATCCCAGCTTTCGTACATCTTACTGCTAATATTATAAATTTAAAAGTTTGTGAGGATGAATGGATATATAGATGTTGGTTACTCATTCACCCAAAGGCACTTGAATATCTTATACATTGCACTATCACATCGGCTATCTTCAGTCAGGTTATCGGTTCTCACGGGTGGAGCCGGGCGCAAAATGTAGTTTTACATATAAGTATATATAAGTATAAGCATAGTTACGATAGATCGGGCTTTCACATTGGCTTCTTATTTTCTGACGACTTCTCATATAAAATTAACTCACCAGTTAGTCGAAACTAATGTCCAGCCGTCCAGCGTTATGCAAACCAGGCCTAAATCAATCTTTCGTTCCAGAGTGCACTGCTGCGAGATATTCTTCGAGACCCTGAACTGCCCCGCATTGTCCTGCCAGTCTCAAAGCATCTTAGCCCTTTACGCGTCGGGATACACCACTGGACTTTCAGTAGACCTCGGTTATGACATAACAGATGTGAACCCCATCTACGAAGGTGGCCATATGAACTACGCGCACGTTGAAACATTCCTTGGTGGGCGGGCTTTATGTGAATACATTCAAGAGAGCCTTGAATCCCGAGGAATAGATCTAGGTGAGAACCCAGAAGACATGGTAGACAAAATCAAACAGGCGTCCATGGTCTTCAATCCAACTAGACAAGAAAAATGTCCTACAGCGAGGTATAAAATGCCTAGCGGTGAATATATCGACGTCAGTCAAGAAATGTTCGACGCTGCGGAGATGATTTTCCATCCAAAGTGCATTCAAGGGGAGGATACGAAGTGCATAGGACTTCAGAACGCGGTTATAATTGCGACCAAGAAATGTGACGCTGATCTACATAATGATTTGTTGGCTGCTGTTGTACCAACTGGGGGTCTGTCTGCTACTCCTGGGTTTATCAAGAGGTTGTCGTGGGAGATTGAGATGGCTCTAGGCAGGCCTGTTAACGTGATTGGTTCCAATG
Organism: Euclidia mi; assembly: GCA_944739405.2. Taxonomy (NCBI): domain Eukaryota; kingdom Metazoa; phylum Arthropoda; class Insecta; order Lepidoptera; family Erebidae; genus Euclidia; species Euclidia mi. Next base: position 58,190,663 of record OX123199.2, read on the forward strand.
AGACTTATTGCGTCTCATGGCTAGGAGGCGCCATTTTCGCTGGCATGAAAGACGTTGAAAAAGTAATGGTACTGAAGAGACAGTTTGAGGAGTACGGTGAGAGGATTGTAAGAAACAAGTTTATGTAGGTTTATTATATTATTAATTTCATTTGTTCTAGTGTTTTTCTAAATGTTATTTCTATAACTTTATTCATGTAGTTTATTACTTGATAACTTATTTATTACTAAATTAAATGACTTTATGATAAATAAATGTATTTTCCTGTGAGCCGACAAAATGTACTGTTCAAAATTCTAGTCCTACACGGCAAAATTACTTCTGGCAACAATTCTAATTTCAGCGGTCAAATCGGTTTATTTTCTGTAGATAGGTGGGCAGCAAAGTCTGTAAATAATTTTGAATCACTTTTAAGCCAGTTATTTAATAAAACTACAATAGATCCTTCGGCAATTAAATCGTCCATCTTCAATAAAACGCTTACGCGTAAAAGTGCGGTCACATAAACAATTTCTAGAATCTCAACTGTTAGTACTTCATAACATTGTGGTATTAAGAACACTTTTATAGCTGTGAATACAATAAATTATGTTTGATTTTTTATAAGCTCGAGGGCATTTTGTTATTTGTTAGCTACGTTGACGCTCTAATAACAACGGAATCAATCAGTATAATACTAATCTGTGTAGTTATCCAGCTAAAAGGAATTATTCAGAATGATAATATGTAGGCTTGCTTAACCATGTTCTATCATATTTTCAACGAAGGTTCTCAATTAGGTTGTACTAGAGGACGCGAGCAGCTTCGCCTGCAGTTTTTATTAATTTACCCATTTTGGCCGATCCCGTGGAAATTTCGGGAAATCCCTTCTTAGTGCATCTCTACGGTCCCCAAGGAACACACATGCCAAATTTCAGTTTCCTGCGCCTAATAGTTTCGGCTGTAGCGTGTCTGTCAGTCAGTCAGTAACGCAAGGATTTTATATATTAAGATTTTAAGTTGTTTTTTTTTTCAGAATTCTGCCATACAGAGATTTTACGTTACAGAAAATTCCTTGTAAGTTTAGAAGAACATACTTTCTAATTCCTGATTGATCACCCAATTTGCAAGAATATTTGTTGATGTTGTTTTTGTCGTTGATCACATTTTTTATATTTAACCGTCTTGTTACATACCTATAGATTTGTCCACGATTTCGCGAGCGGCTCGCTATACGTTATATTTTTTTATTGCCTAGGAAGACTTACAAACAAGTGGGTCATCTGATGGTTAGTGATCACCGCCGCCCATAGACAATCAGACACCTGCAATACCCGAAGGATCACAAGTGAATTGTCGACCTTTTAAAAAATAATATGCACGCCTCTTAAAGATTCCAACTTTGATACGACTTCTCTTATGCAAAGAACACTATGTAACCTACTATTGCGGATAAATGTCATCAAAATCCGTACAACAATTTTCCGTATTCAACCCACAAACATAAACTCATAATATATACTTAATTATGTAACAAGCTCACTATGATGGCAACACAGGTACAATATCGTAGTATCTAGTAAGTACGTAATTGCTGGTATTGTATCCGAGTAGTCGGTTCGTTACCCGACTGAATTATTCATATCTGACTTATACCTATCAGCTTGGTGCTCGTGGATAGTAATTTAGACTTTGATTTATAGGTAGGAGCTAGGAGGTTCTGTGAAGGGTATTGCTTCTGGCTACAGACAAGGATTTTGGTATACATAATAACATCATCTTTACTTATGAAATACTACAACTTACATTACTGAAAGTCAGGAGGTACTCTATAAAATACTTATGAATGAAATACTTATGTCATGCTTTGAGCTTATTTTGCTTTAATGATTAAGGCTTCATAGGCGATTGTTGGGTTTAAAACTAGGGATATATAAAACTCAGAACATTTACAAGTGTTATGTACACATATACTTACCACAAAAATATTATATACGTTAAGATACTCGACCACTCTGCCAAGAATGCAACGCCTAAGAAGAAGAAGAAGAAAGATACTCAGTTCTATAAACTTTTTGTTCACCATAGTCAAGTATACAGGGTGTCACAAGAACCATCACTAAGCCGAAGTCTACTCGTTTTGGATGCCAAGTCATACTAAGCTAAAATAAAACTTGGGAAATGTTTTTTTTTTTCATAAAACACTTTTTTTAAACCGCAATTAAAATAGTGCGCGTACAATTTTCGAAATACCTACTTATCCATGGGTGCATAGGACATCCATAGAACAGGTTGGCATGGTAATTGCATCGATTTTGTTCCTAATTACAAAAATTCCATAGTAACTTTGAGCCTCAATATTTCCTGAACCAGTAATTGCCCAGGTATGGTGCCGAAGTAAAAAATGTTCGTAATGATTGGTATAATATGGGGTTTCAGTTTTCGTTAAGGGTCTTTTTACACCCTGTATAGGTGACGTGTTAATTAAATCGAATTATTAATTTCTTATTTTTACTTCTTATATCATTTTGCTCTTCTGAAATGTCAGAAAAATTATTTATCGAAAAATGTTTTTCAAATGAGAAGGTACATGGGTCTGACCTAGTTTACATTATTAATATGGCTATTGAGAAACCCTTAAAATTGATCGCTGCCCTATATATCTGGTTGTTCTCCATATTACCATACACGCAATATTTCCATCCCCTACCTAAGATACATTGTTTAACCATAAATCAGTGAACGGAACGTACGTGCGTATGGGTAGCCAATATTATTTGTAAAACGTATATTGTGGCTATTGTGGGTTTATAGCATAAAGGAAGGCAAATACGAGAGCGGGCATGGAATGGACAATTCTAGTTTTCCATACTTATATAATAAAGATGAGGAATTTATTTATTTGATTGGTTGAAGAAGCTAATCTCAAAAACTACTGAACCGATTTGAATTATATTTTTTTGTTGGATAACTCATTTATCGAGAAAGACTATATGATAGAGGAGCAGTATCTCTAAATAAAGCAGGTGTAACCGCAGACTCATATAACCTAATATATAAACTACCGGCCTACTGCTGGCCACGGACCGTTTCTCACTATGAGAAGGTATAGGCCATAGTCCACCACGCTGGCCTAGTGTAGGTAGGCCGGCATCACACATTTTCTCGAATATTAAATTGAGAACTTTGACATACATGTTCACTCACAATGTTTTCCTTTGCATTTTAGTAAGCGATCGTGAATAAATTAAACACACATACATGTGGTTTATACGGAATGAATAGATTTCTTGCTGCTGTTAATATGGTTGCAGCCAGTTTTTGTTGTTCACCAAATAACATAGCAGGCTCTATACATTCAATACAAATTTCTGTGGCAATAAAAGCTATGAAAATGAAAAATATCAAACATTATATACAGGTCATGAGTGCCAAATACACACATCATGACTGCCAAAATTCAAAGTTACACAGAACTGAAACAATGCAATTTTTTTTAATCTACATTTCTATTTTGACAAAAGCAAGTGTTACGTAATGCCATATCATCGCAGACCAACATGGTTTTATCCCCTCCCTTTAATAAAATACAGAAAGCTTTGAACACAACGCCTTTACGAATTTATAAAGAGAAAACCCTTGCTACTCAAATTCGATTACACCGATATTAACCTCGCACACAATTTCGACACTATAATTCAGACTTTAAGGTTCGTTTTTGATTGTACAGTTGAAGTATAGAAGGATATGATTTGTTTCGTACCCATTGTTTGCTTATTTCCTTAGCCAAAGTATTTTTTGATGCGCAGGGGAAACGGATTTGCCTGGAATACTTCAGTTTTCATATCAAAATATCTCTTAGGGTGAGATTTATAGGGCTATGTTTATCTTTATACTGTGCTTGAAGATGGGCCAACATTTTTAGGCTATTTATGTCGCGGCCTCTGGCCATAGTCCGGTCAATATAGACCTTTGAAATAACAAAAATTGCCGGAGAGTCAAATATTGGAGGAAAGTTAGGGTTTATTTGTAATGCCAATAAAGTCTTATAATCCTTCCCATCGATCCTTTGTGTGCTACAAAAGTTATTTGGGGTCAAACATCAAATTTGAGGTTTTTTAGATTTTCTCGAAAACGGTAAGTTTTATCAAAATAAAACCTGAACTAAAGTTGTAGATCATAAAATTCTCTAGAAAAATGGCGACAATTATTTTTTCCTATGAGTTACCATTCCTGAGATATCGCGATTCTAAGAGTCACCTCATACATGATATGCACACATTTCCACGCTACCTGTGAGGTAGTGTACTCGGCGCGTTCTTTTTACCGTGGTTTCCCCTGTAGGCCTACTCCACTAACTGTCATGACAATTTTAGGATAATTTAAGGGAACAATACCCGTCAAGTTCTAGATATTACCTTATTATTGATATTGATTATTGATATTGCTATTGATTATTGGGTTAACTATTGTTCTGATTTCTTTAGATATTTTAATCAGATTCATACTCTTGTACTTCAACAGTCATATCTTCTTCGATTTCTTCTTCTCCCTCTTCTTCCTGCTGGATGTTCATAAATTGTTCAAGTGTGGCTGAATAATTGGTTTCTTTATTAAAATCACAGGAATCTGCGCCAAAATATTTGTAATATACGCGAATGAAATGAATTTAGCAATAGTAGCTGTTAAATTTACTAAAAGAGAAAATGTGAGGGATGATAAACTTTTTACTAATAATGTTGTCGAGATTTTTCTATCGTCTGTCTGTTCTTTTAAACCGATCTCACATTGGGCGTCAGCGTTCCTCGAGCGTACGCCCAGCGTGCGCTCGGCACTCGCACTCTTCACTCCGTCGGCGTACAAAGTGAACGCCGGGCGCTCGCCGAACGGACGCTCGAGGAACGCTCATGACCAATGTGAGGGAGGCCTTAGTGCTACACCTTTGTTTGCTTAATACTAAGAAACGCTCCGAATAGTTGCATCTTTTTTCTGGCTCTGATTTCTTGGAGTGAAAAGCCATAGCTGTTGGGTTCCTCGGTCAGTCTAAGCATTTTTATTAATCAATAATAGGTGTATCAGCTATGCCTTTGCCTAAAATTTCAAAGGTCTCTTTTGTTCTTTTAATACGTGTGCGTTTGCAGGTTTTATCTATATTGAACTTGACTGCCGAGTTATTAGATATTTTCAGTAGCGATGCAGTATCTAGAAATATGGCCAATATAAGACTTGATCCCTGTTTGGTGTGATGACATAGAGCTGTCCGAGTATTTAGTCGCTATAACTCGTTTAAAGAGCAAAAAAGAGCAAAAGTTATAAAATATTAATAATTTGTAAGTTCTTCACAATTTATGTAACTTATTTATTTTTTACTGTCATACAGACAGTAATCCGCAAAAATATTTTGTACATCCCACAAAATAATTTACCAAAAATATCCTTTGCGCAATGAATAAAACATTTACTCGTTTTAAAATGAGACATTACGAACGAAAATATCTCATAACATTTCAGTCAAAGACACCAATTTAATGCGGCCTCAAAAACAATTAAAATGCACAATAATTTCTCAAAGTTTTTTAATCCCGCAGCTTTGATCTTACGTGACAAAAATAATAATTAAGGCTTTAACAAACAAGAACGTGGAGAATGACAAGCCACAATGATTGTGATACAAAAATGCGAGCTCTCATGTCATACCGCAAGGTTTTATAACTGGCAACACTTATTAAGCCTCTGTTTATAATTAAAATTTTGCGGGTAACACACGAGTGTAAAGCTGATCAGTTACCTCTGACGTGTGGGATGAATAATTATTATATTAATTAAGTAGATGTATTTTTTGTTACCCTTCTTTTTGGTTGGTATGACATCTATTTAGCTGTTTTTAGCCGCTTGATTTGGAAAGTACTTCGGTTCTCGTCAAATGTTGATAACTGATGATGCTTATCTTTACCGTTAGTCTACATCAGGTCTGTGAGGGCACCAACGGCTCACTCAGGCCTCCTTGTCATCAATCAGCCTATTGCAGTCCACAACTGCACTTAGGCCTCTCACAACACGCACCACAGTACACGATCTTCTTCTTCCGCATCTAGTCATTCCAGCCACCTTTTTTTCAAAGGGGCACCTTTGGAAAAAAATGCCCATGTGGTCACATATCCTTTGATTTTTTTCTCAAGATATAGTTTTTGTGAGCAATAAAGTGACAAACTTCTTATGACTCACCCATAAATTAAAGGTCGAGAATCGTAGCTCATACACCAGTGATAGTAACCAATGTACCGTTGCATCAACTTCAAATATCAAGCTATACTAGCTGTTCTCTGTGAGGTACGCTTTAGATGACGCTTTTGAGGCATTGACGAACAAAACGCAACCTTCTATGAAGGTATTCTCGATCGAGCGCGCTCATGTTTAAACCAGCATATTTGGTAAAATATGCTGATTTATCCTTGAGATAGGTAGCAGATAGTAAGTTGATGCAGTATACATTTATTCACCAATAATAGGTAGTAACCTATTAGTACATCCACCCTGTCTTATCAGTTACTATTTTTTGAGCGTGTCAGGATTTCAGACCACTAAATTTTATAACGAATTAGTCGAGCTATCTTTATAGTCTAGTAAAAGGTATTTAATGTTCTTTTTGTCCAACAAGAATAACTGCCACGTAAATGCTTTATAAGCTGCTTTTAATGATCTTTACTTTTTCAAAGCTTGATCCCAATAAGACATCAAGTTAGGCAAATTGTTTGGTTGCAAAAAAACGAAGGCTTTCCTACCATCTAACAGACATAAATCGGGGGCACAAACAAAACTACTCGGGTAACCACAAACCTGAAACTAGAGGTGACTACAAAAATAGCTGAAACGCTCGGTTCAAGTTTTGTTCGGCGGTGGACGGAATTAGTTGGTGGCGCGTACTATTTTTACCCATTGCTTATAGAAAGTATAATTGCACTACTATCAATAAATAAATTTCGCTGGAGATGAAGTAATATAGGGTTTCGGTTACGGTTTCGCTATACGTCAGAAAATGTACAGTCGTACACTAAATATGATAAGACAATATCACATAGGTTATTTTTATTTACAGAAAATTATCTAACTATTTACAAAAAAATACCTATTGTTATGTCATTATTTAATAATTCTGTTTCCTGTATAAATAAGTATGAAAAAATTGTGTAAAACAAATGAACGTCTACAAAAGAAATGTATATTTTTATTCCGTGCTTTTAAAAGTGTCAGGTGCATGGCTTTTTTGGTTTCACTCGCTATTTTATTTACAACTGTACCTCTGCCGTATAGCGAATCCGTCGAGTCCAAGAATCTGCCCAATCCACGAATCTGTCGAGTAGGGAATCTGCCGAATCACGAGGCTGTCCAATCCAGAATCTGTCGTATACCGAACAAGCGATTTTTAGCATATTTAGAAAGTTTTTTAAAGATACACAAATATTTATTTTATTTGCTAGTACTACTAACACATACAGGATGTTGTTCATATGCATTTGCAAAATATTTCATGGATGAATATACTACTATATCTGAATGCAAAAATCAGCTCGTTGTATTGACCGCCGCTGCCGCTCAGCTGATCGCCGCGAGCTCGCATTACAGGTACCTAACATATAAAAGCACACCTACCTGCAGACTTATTCTGCACCAGGAAATAGTTTATTCTGATTTACTATCTAAGTAACATTTAATGAAAATACGGTCTTACATCATCGCACACTGATTAAAATAATGTTAGGTGAATAAGTATACGGTCTATGTTTGTTATACAATCATTTTGCAAATGCAGATCACCATATTGTATAAATAGTTAACTAATCATCATCGGCCCTGTAGGTATTTTATATACTGTCCCATTGCTGAACATGGGCCTCTTCTCACCATGAGAAGGGTAAGGGCATAGTTCACCACACTGCCCAAGTGCGGGTTGGTAAAGTAAAATACTAGCTGTATTTCATATTATCTTTCTAAACAAAGTCTTCCAAATGTACATTTACATCACTAATGCACTGGTATAATACATGTTGTATGCATTACACTCGCATACTGCCGGTGCAGATTATCTTACGCTTTTGCGGCAATATAAAGGACTTGTATGGTTCTACTAGCGCCCTGACTATGTACAGTCAGCATCACATATATATGAGTGTACAGGGTTGTCAAGCTGAAGCGATAAAAAAGTTGCCATGAGTTTTATTGACTGTTTTTCCGCGTGGTTCTACGCCCTTACGTTGCAAACGTGGTAGCAAGTGGATTTCCACTTGCTACCACGATTATTCTACATTTGTAGAATCATTAAGTAATTATTTTAATGCAAGATTTTAATGCAAGGGTGGGAGTGAAGCGTGATGGGTATGAAAGTGTACTAGGGAAGTTTGGAGATAAGAGTGTCAATGACAACGGCGTGTACTTGTTAGATGTATGTGTGGAGATGGATCTGTCTGTGATGAATACATGTTTCCAGCATAAAATGGTACATATGTACACGTGGCAAAATAAGGAAGGAAATGTTGTGTTAAGAAGCATGATAGACTTTGTGATAGTAGATGAAAGAATGAGAAGGAAAGTAGTGGATACCAGAGCTTATCGCGGACCTGATGTTGGCACAGACCACTATTTGATTATCAGTAAAATAAGTGGTCTTTTTAAACGCTGGCGGCACCGAGATAAAGGTTCCACTACAGAATTAGAACGTATAAAAGTGGAAAGATTGAAAGATAAGGGTATGAAAGATATGTACAAAAAGCAATTGAGCGAACGGATGGATAAAAGTTGGAATCTTGTAAATAAGGAAAGTGTGAGTGAGGTATGGTCGGTATTTAAAACCAACATTGTGAAATGTGCTGAAGAAGTATGTGGTTTGAGTAAAAGAAGAAGTAAGAAATGCGAGAAAGCTGACTGGTGGGATGATGAAACTGGAAGAATGGTTGAGGAAAAGAAAAAAGCATGGCTGGATATCCTAGCAACAGAGGCGACGAATAGAGCTAGTGGTGGTATGAATAAAGATAGTGTTAAAGAAATGAAAGACAAGTATAGATGTGTGAAAACTAGAGTCAAAGAATGTATAGAGAGGAAGAAGAATGAGAAAAAGGAGAAGTATGAGGAACAATTCGGCGCAAGTTTCCGAGAGAATATAAAACTCTTTTGGAAACTCGTGAAAGAAGCGCGAGGTAAAAATATGAGTACATCGATGAAAGTGATTAGGAATGAAAGAGGTGAAGCCATGAATGAAGAAAGAAAGATACTTGAGCGCTGGAAGAATTATTTTGAGAGTTTATTTGAGAAAGATGTGTGTGAAATAGAGAAAGAAGAAACTATAGATATGTTTGTGAGCCCGACTGATGAAATTGGCATGGATGAAATTATGAAAGCGTTAAAAGGTATGAGGTCAGGAAAGTCTGCTGGATGTGATAGAGTGACGACTGAGATGTTGAAGGCTGGCGACGGACTCATAGTTAACCTGCTGCATCGCCTTTTTAATCTATGCTGGAAACAGGGCCAAGTTCCAGATGACTGGACGAAGGCAGTGCTTGTTCCAATTTATAAAGGCAAAGGTTCGCAGCAGGAATGTCAAAATTATCGCGGGATCAGCCTTCTTAGTGTTGGTGGAAAAATGTATGCCAGAATTTTGATTGACAGAGTAGTAAATGTGACTAATGACAAGATATGGGATGTGCAAGCGGGATTTCGGAAGGGAATGGGATGTACGGATCAAGTCTTTTCCTTGCGCTGCGTCACCGAAAAATGTCTGGCAAAAAACCAGAAGGTGTATTGCGCGTTCGTAGACTTGGAAAAGGCTTATGATAGGGTGAATAGAAAGGAATTATGGAAGGTGTTATCCATGTATGGGGTAGACAACTTTATAATAAGGGCTCTGAAATCCCTGTATAGGGGTTCTAGAGCCTGTGTCCGAATCAATGGTGCCTATTCGGACTGGTTTGACATCTCCCAAGGTGTCAGACAAGGGTGTGCAGCCTCGCCCTGGTTGTTCAACGTATTCATGGATAGCTGCATGAATGATATGAGAGAAACTGAATGCGGGATCGATATGGTAGGAGTGCGTGTTAAGTGCCTCTTATATGCCGATGATCAAGTCATTCTTGCATCATCGGCGAATGAGTTGCAAGACATGATGGACTGCATGAACAAGAGCTTTAAAGCGAAAGGTATGAAAGTTAATGCACGAAAGACGAAAGTGATTGTGTTTGAAAAAGATGAAAGTGTGACTGAGTGTAATATTACGATTGGAGGTGAAATTGTAGAGCAAGTAAAGGAATTTGTATATTTGGGTAGCGTATTTACAAGGGACGGAAGATGTGAGGGAGACATTGAAAGGAGAGTGACTGCGGCAAATCGTGTAAATGGAGCACTGTGGGCGTTTAGGAACGGTCAGACGGTGCCAAAAGAGGCACGATTGGCGGTTCACAATGGAGTGCTTGTCCCCACCTTGATGTATGGAAGTGAGAGCTGGGTTTGGCAGAAAAAGCATGAAAGTAGAATTAACGCAGTTGAGATGCGATCACTGCGTAGTATGTGTGGGGTAAGACTGATTGATAGAATTCCGAATGCAACTATACGAAAGAGCAGTGGACTGAAAGAAGATGTGGTGACAAGGATTGAGAAAGGAATGCTTAGGTGGTTTGGACACGTGGAGCGAATGAGTGAAGAAAGAATGATGAATCAGATATATAAGGCAAATGTGTGTGGGCAAGTCGGTCGCGGCAGACCTCGGCGGACATTCTTCGACCAAATTGGAGACATCCTAAGAAACGGAAAGGTCCGAAGTACCCGCAACCGGCGAGCATGTATGAAAAGAGTAATGAGTGTAGAGGAAGCGCGTGAGGTTTGTAAGGATAGGAGCAAGTGGCGTTCTGTTGTCTCTGCCTACCCCGACGGGAAAAAGGCGTGAGTATATGTATGTATGTATGTTAAGTAATTAACTTGCATTTTTTTACGTTTTTAAGCGTCACATCGTGACCTAAGTGATAAATGGTTTTGATTTGACTTTGCCTTTGAAGAGGAAATATAAAAAGGAAATATAAAAACATATTTTATAAGCAATGGGCACATGGAGAAGATGGATGACGAAAGACTGACAAAGAAGATATATAAGGCGAATGTGAATGGGACAGGACGAAGGGGAAGACCTAGGCGGACGTTCTCTGACCAGATTGGAGACCATCCCGTAACTACGGCTATGCCAAAACGTCTTTAGAAGTAGTCGGTAGCACACCTGTTTTTTTCTAATATTTATAATTATGAGCCTATATTTACTCATCATCTTCTTGCCCTGGTCCCAATTTATTTGGGGTCGGCGCAGTACGTCCTTCGCTTCCATTCTTTTCTGTCGCCCGTCATCTGATCATTTACCCCTTTCTCTTTCATATCCATCCTCACACAGTCCATCCATCTTTTCCTTGGCCTGCCTATATTTACTCCCGGTACATATATGTACATAATTATATGAGGAAGGATTGCATGGACCCTTAAATAATAGTCGTACAAATAAGAAGCTACATATCTTGACTCTGTCTCGCTCACTTGAGTGCAACGCTAGCAATGCAACGTACGTTTCGAAAAGCAAGTCGTATAATAAACAGAACTGAAATACTATTGTGTGCTCGCTCTTACAATGAAATCTTCAAGTGTTCATTGCCAGACAGACATTCCTTTCTCCACTTAACTTTTATTCGTTAAAATAAATTTGAAGTAGTTTTATTATTACTATCTACTATCTCAAGAAGGGTGAGATTGCTTTTAAGCGGTACAGCGAAATGTCTTTCTTAGCATAAAAAACAATGGACTTCGTTTATCCTTGGTCGTGGCGTTCGTATAGTCGGGTAGTCAACAGCAAAATTCGAATAAGTGCCATAAGCAATTTAAAATGGACAAAATCTGCCTTTATTACTTGTTAATGTACAAAGAACCGATAATATGGCTTGGTGTCTGCGAATATTTAGCTCTTCTAGATGACTCATGCAAATGTATTTGGAAATGATTTTGAAGTAAGGGCTAGCGCATACATACAATTTTTAATTGAACAACTATTTTGTTGTCTATCATATGTCTAAAAGAATATATTGAAGCGCACATACTGTCAACTCGATAGTTGCTCGGCAAAAAAGTCAAAAATGCTTATCGATTTGCTCTTGATTTAAAAGTTGGGCAACTATCGATCAAGCACTAATTTGTATTGCATTGTATTGATGTGCGCAGACCATCGACTAAACAGTCGATTCGCGACTGACCACGACTACCAATCTCGTATAAGGATTTGAAGCGGCGCCACGTCTCTATCTTTGTAAACACATTGACTCGAGTGTTGCTGAATAAATACTGTTCGATTTGAGGAGATAAAATAATCGATTGTATGCGCACTTCCATCAACTAAACTGTTTGGTTGAGTAGAAATCACGAAAAGTACACAACTCGACGAAACAGCTTAGTCGATGTAACAGTAGTATGTATACGCTCGGCCTTACTTGAACATATTACCAGCCTTTTTGTAGTCAGTAAACTAACAGAAAAGTGAAGTGGAAAAACATCTTTAACAGAAAAATGCGAAGAAATTGAGCGCAATTCGTTAAAAACAACATTGCAAATAAGAAATGTTCCCAAGTCAAACAATGATAAAAAGCAAAATTTGTTTCATATGGTGCATAAACTTGGTGAAACTTTAAATCACAACCTGGCTTCTGGTGACATTCGAGATGTAGATCGTATTGCAAGCAAGAATGATAAAAATGTCTGTACTATATTTTTTAAATTTACCAACACCTTGGTCAAACAACAGTTTATGAATTTGGCAAGCAACAAAAATAATCCTTCCAAGAGACTTTGTGCTGCTCACCTAGGACTACAAGGAAACGGTATGCCCGTATTTCTTTCCGAAAGCCTAACAGCTAGGGGAAGACGTCTATTTTTCCTGGCAAGAGATTTTGCGCGAACCTGGAATTACGATTACTGCTGGACTGCAAGCGGACGTGTGTTCCTGCGAGCAACAGTGGACACCCACACATAATGATAAAAAACGAAAATCATCCAAACTATACATTTTCCGTACAATTCTAAAAAAACATGGCTCCATTTCACGTAACTTGGTGAAACAGGGTAGAAGGACGGGTACATGCACAACCGAACCACACAGAACTACATTGGCGAGAAAACAGTTTTACATAGCCTCTTCTCGACTTTACAATACGGCAAATAAATTAAAAAACATCTATTCGTTAACCACGAATCTTTGCAAAACTGTAATAAGATACTAGCTAAAATCATACAATTACGAAGATACGGAAGCATTACTGAAATAAAAAAATAAAAAATATTCATTATTGCATCCCTAACATAAACGGTCCCTCCTATGACTTGCTTAAGTTCGCATACTACACACATGCAATCAACTTAGTCACCACACAATCACTTTACCCATGTACACATACCACATAATTATTTCACTTACACAACCACATTTACTCATAGATACACTTACACACAAACCCACACACTTACACACACATTCATGCTCCTAACGATTATTTTATTTTTCTCCTCATACCCACCTACTTAATTGTTAAACAAAATTTTCTATATTTTACTTTGCATGCCAGTGTATAAAACCAGTTTCATGTTTTTCGCTTTACTACGTAGACATAAGATTTATGCTTTAATATAAGGAGAAGACACTGGCTCCAGTAATACAGTTAATACTAGCACTGGAGTCAGGGTTCATACTTATTGTGTAACCTTATTATGTCAATAAAATAAAGTAAAGTTAATGAAGTGTTTCATTTGATGTAGTCAAAGTTTAACAAAATAAATTTCACATCATTTACTTATGGAAACTGGACATAAAATCACAGTCCAATTAGATAGTTTTAAAGAAGAGCATGACTGCTTTAAACTTATTACATAAACTAAAATTGTATGCATCACCAGCACGTTATTCTATTACTGAGAATGTTCATTATTTTCCAGTCAATAAAACTCCTTTTAGATTCTTTGTCAGCTCCTGGACTATGAGAGCGATTACCAGGTCAAGCAACTGTTATTGAGTTCTATAGTCAGACAATTATCAGTAGTACTAAAGCACCAGTGAAGTTGGGATTTAGTAACTATTAAGTCCCTGCCGTAAGTTCCATTTTCTTCCTTGAAAAGATTTCGCTCGCTCTAAGAAATGATCTTGAATCGTGTTTTTTTATATTGTTCATAAACAAGGATTCAGGAAAAAAAATATATCGTGAATACAGTGTAGCTTTCACGTGTGGGATTATTTTCTTGCAATGGGTACGCTACGCGTCGTCAGTGGCGAAATATCTACATACGCTCATATCTCAGTCTGCGACCCAGAAGAATCGCCGATTTGTCAGATTAGGTGACGTCATAATGCTATGTCATGTTTTCAACTTAAGTCATTGATCTATATAACAACTAGATTAGAAAAGACCGCATAGATTTGTTGCCATGTGTTATAGGTCCGTGGAACTAATAGTGTCACATTGCCATTAAGTGTCAAATTTGTCGACACGATAAGACAAAAATCGTAAAAATGGTAGATATTATTTGAGTATACGTTGAATAGTATAAAGCCCATTCACGTCGTAGATATAAAAAAAATTATTAGACACGATAACAAGAAAATAGCTTAGTACTTTTTCCTTGGATAGTCACTGAAAATACTAGTTACAAAATAAAATAATCTACTCCTGTTGTTCCTCATCAAATATATTAGTAGTTTTCAAGGTCCAACGCGACATGATAAGAACTCTCAAGGAGTTTTACGAGTTCCAAGTTCCCTTTTATCGCCGGGAACCTAAGGGGTCAAATGACTCGCAATTTTTCACCGCTATATTATTATGATGCTGTTGACCTCACTACAAATTGTCTGAGGGTACTCCACTAATATTAACGAAGGAAAGGGTCAACTTGAAAATATCAGGATTTAAATTTGATTGGAATTGAGATTTTGGCGATTAAATATTTATTATTGTGGTGTTTAGTTGTGTCTTGTTGAATCCTGCTTGATGAGGGTCAGACAGGTGTTTTAAGCTGGTGAGCTGTACAGGTTAAATAATGTAAATGATGAAACAAGTGTGTTTGCGGCTGTTGAGTTATCACACCATTGTTTCAATGGCTCTGAGTATTATTTGATCGGTTTTGTCGCTTTGTGTTTTGAATTTGACGAGATTGAACAACAGCGTTGCAAATGGTATGATAACTGTGAAAGGTATTTGAAATAGCGATGACCGGAATGTAATAGAGCTAAAATGGTGCTTTGAATTTCGACGTGATAGAATGGTTGGAATTTTGGGATGATGTTTTAAGCGCGAAAGGTATTTGGAATATTGATGACCGAAAAGGTATGCAACTAATTTAACATGGTAGTTTTTTGGAGTTTGATTATAAGATACAAATCAACGCAATTTTGGAACAAAATTGTCTGATTTTATATATGATATCATCACATAAAAATAATCACTTGAATATGGCAGAGCACCGACAACTATATATGCCTCTGATGGTTAGACATTATTTTACCTACAGATAAAAAATATCCATGTTTTCACACTTCACTGTTTCAATTAAAATCGTATTTTACCCCTTGTTTTGAAAAGACTGTAAACTATATCTTCTAAGTAGCAACAAGATAAAAATACCATTTTGAGAACAGCTTACAAGCAGGATACAGTAATAATTAGGAATTTTTGGTACATTTTTCCGCATAGGAATCGAACCCATTAACCCTCAGTTGTCAACTCACTTTGCTACATTCGTTATATACCTAATACATATGTAAAACTGACAAAGATAAATGTCCTACTTAAACATACAACTAACAATTTTATTCTGCTAAACAAATTTCCATAAAACGCTCCCGTTCCCCTTTTTGACACGTCTGCAACCAAACCAAAATGGACGACGACTTAAAAAACTACATTAATTCCAACATTTCAATGGTTTACATTTAAAATTACATGGTTGCAATCTCTTTTCGTCATTCTTTTTCGGTAACTCGACTAGTACTCGTATACTTACCTTTATTCATATCACTAGAAAAGGTTGCTTCTCAATTTGATGTGGGTGAGAATGTGGTTTTAAAAATAATAATATTTTATCTCATAGTCCACCTCGCTCGACAAGCACGGGTTGGCAGACTTCATTTATAACTGCGAGATTAATAAGAAGGACTCTCAGGTACTATCGCTGCCATGATCTAACCCCTGCAAGATATTATGTACTTAACGTGTATATATCATTTATGTTTGGTTGTGACACATTGAGGTAACATAACAACTAGAGTATCAAACTCCTACAATTGACGTTCAAAATAGGGCGGCGAGCAGCCGAGATTTCCAATTATAATATATTAGTCTATGAGCCGAGATAGCTGACGTAGCTTTGAAACCAATATACACCTTAGAAAAAAGCCTATATTCATCTCATTCACTTTTTCAATAATGACGTTCCAAAATGTAAATTTGAATGAGACAACAACTGCACGTCAATCGTGACTTGCGGTGTTCTCCAGTTGTAAAAATGTTTCCACCGAAAACATAACGCAGATACACACCTTTTTTGAGCACACGTATAAAATGTGTACCAAATTGTGTAGAAATTGAAATAAACAAAATAGATGTTTTAAATAAAAATATTTTAAGGCATTTTGTTGTTGATTGTATCTCGTCGATTTTTCTTTAAAAATATCTGGAATAAAATCTATGTATAAGACAAAAGACAGAAACAAAAATAAAATATTTATTTACTGATTCGTACACCTTTAGCCCCGAAGAGATACACAGCTAAACAGACAAATTTCATCTTATGAATTTTAGGACCCACAGGCCGGGGACAGGCATAGTACCGGTACCGGGCGCTCCAAGCTGCTACTGAGAATTCGGAAAAACTCGATAACACTTTTGCCCGACGCGGGAATCGAACCTGGGACCAGCAAACGCATACGCTATCCAATGGACCACGAAAACTGTTTACTACTTCTCATTTTATAATCATGAATCTTTCTATTGTCCATGCCACGAGAACATAGACATTTTGTAAACAAAGAATTTCTACTAAGTGACTTGGTGACAGTTCTGTCAAAACCAAATAATGACAAAACCAATGAGCACAACGGTACATAGGTACGTGTCATTGGAAACTAATATGTCAATGGATCTGGTTTTTATCGATACTATGCGCTGTCAACAGAATCTTTTAATGTTTTGTGGTACTGAAACGCATCCGATGCCTGGAATGTGAACAATAGGCGTTAGTTCATTGAAATGTTACATTATTGGGTTTACCGTGCATTTATCAGAGGACAAAATTGAATTTCTTAGTTTTCAATAAGGGGTAGGTGTCAAGTTAAATGCAAGTTTATAGGATCGCAACGCTCATCCCGTGGCCGGCATTTCGGCAAAGAGGGTGCAAATTACAGAGGGTAAACTATTAGTCGCACCGAAGATTCTTTACACCTAATAAATATAAATTGTGTCTTTTGACGCAGGTTACCCCGAATTACCCCGAATGTATTTTAACCGTGACTTTTAATGAATTTTGCTTAAGTTCATTCTCACGTTTTCGTTCATACACAATGTAAAACCTACAAGCAAAAAAATTTAATGCGATGTACTAGCGAGTTGTCTGTAATATATCAATTTTGTGGTCAATTATTTCATATTTTAGGATAGCTAGTACATCGCTTGGAGCAAATTATTTATTTCAAACCATAATGTTTGTCTCCTATCATTGACATACACGCTACTCTATTATTGACTTAAATTTAGTTACGTGTTAAATAACTACTAAATAATCGGCAAATTAATGAAAATTCTTCCGGAAAATTCGACCACTCATACACAAAATCAACTATGATTCTTTTCATTAACATTTACACTATAGCATAAAATCTAAAACACAACTGTTTGAAAATAGGTTGTAAAGCCCTGAATGTGTGTTTACAAAAAGTCTATCTTCTCGTGGCACCAACTTCACAAAATTTTCTTAATACAGCCAGTTTCTGAATTTGAGCTTTAATCAGTTGAAAATTTCTCAACTTGTTGAAGTCAACTTAAGTTCTTTCTGTTTCACAGGTCAGAGTGAAATTTTTCAAAGCGCTTTCAACTGAGTATTCTTCAAATCATGAATAACTCAAACCGAACAACACTAGTACGTTCCGATACAAGTGAAAAAACCGGTACTAACCATAGATTCGTATTAATTAACATTTTACAAAGAAGCACACTTATCAGTTAATTATTTTTATGCGGCAACAAATAAAAAGACGAAATAAAGTTGTATTTAAAATTATTTCAACGATTATTTAATTTTTAATAAACAGTTTCTTGAATTTGTTCAATAATTTGGAATAGTGAAAACGGAACGTGTATGTTATGTCAAAGCATAAAGTAAGGAACTAATAGAGACCGCATAAAAATAGCAACCTTACCCAATATATATAGTTCACTTTGACTTATGATTTTTTTCTCATGTAAGAGAAAGAGAAATATACAAATGACGTTTCGATTCAAATCTTCGTAGGTTGTCAGTGTCACAAATTTTTTAACAAGATTAGTGATGGGCTTTCTCAAAATGAATTTCGATAAAATATCGATAATGTTTGCAATTAATCCTTAGATATAGTTTACTCAGAATAAATATCAATTGAATGTTGATAAATCCTCAGGTAAAGTAAAATATGTGAATAAATCCAAACTTAAAGATGAATAAATAAATTACGATTTGATTTATTTTAAACTAGAGGACGCAAGCAGCTACGCCTGCATTTTTTTTTATTTACCCGTTTTGGCCGATCCCGTGGGAATTTCGGGAAATCCCTTCTTACCTACGGTCCCCAAGGAACATACAAACCAAATTTCAGCGTCCTGCGCCCAAAAGTTTCGGCTGTAGCGTGTCTGTCAGTCAGTCAGTAACGCAAGGATTTTATATATTAAGATTACCTTTTTAACGTGAATAAAGCAATTGACATTTATTGTTTTATTTATTTATTATTTATTTTTGGTTTGTTCGTTTGTTTGGTTGGTTGAACGCGCTAATCTCAGGAACTGCTGGTCCGATTTGAAAAATTCTTTCAGTGTTAGATAGCACATATATCGAGGAAGGCTATAGGCTATATAAAATCATGCTATGGGTGACATGGCAGAGCAGTAGCCTTAAATACCGCGGGTGTAACCGCGGGCATCCTCTAGTTTTTAAATAAATAATTTCACACATAATTAATCATATTTATTTAGGGTAAAAAAGAAAAAGTCACTAACAGTGTCATTGGCTTAGTTAGAAAAAAAACTCGTCTTAAGAAAATCATAAAGACATAAAGACATGTTTATTTCTGCATTTTGGTTGTTTACAACACTTATACATGTCTAATCCCTATTCTAGATGATGCCGGCTTTTCCTAGCTAAATGACTTCTTGAGAAGAAAAGCCGAAACAAACTCAGAGTCATTGCTTTTTTGTCACTTCATATATATATATTTCTACTTCATACATACATATTGTCACTTCATATATATATATATATATCTACTTCATATATACATATATAGGGTAGACCGAGGCGAATCGGATCAGGGGGTGAATCGGATCAGAATAAGAAATTTGTGAATAATTTTAATATAGCGTTATCAGGAATCGCAAGCTGTTAGCGGCTCACGAGCCACTTCTACCCTGCACCTCCTGCCATCGGTTTCGTTTCGATATGACTAGGACATCAGCGTCAGCGCCGCTCGCCAGTGAGTCGCTTTTTGTGTGCGTTAAAATTTTCGCGCTCATCTAAAATACATGCTTGCTATTATTTGGTGTAAATCTAAGAACTTGTGTCAAATGTTTGAATTTTGTAGCTTAAGCGGCTTAGGAATAGGTCTATTTTAGAAAACATATTAGTTTTTAAGCACAGTATTATAGGTTAATATGTGAAATATTAATTTCAAAAGTCTTCAATATGGGGCGATTCGGATCGCGTCATCGGGGGCAAATTGGATCACTTATTTAAAATGATTTATTTTACATAAGACAACAGTTAAGTATTTTTATTCAATTATAGATGGTCCACACATATAAAAAAAAAAACAATAAAGATAAAAAGCAGAAAAATGGTCCACAAATAAAAATTATAGCCCCAAACAAAGTACTGGCCCAAGAATTAATCCAAGGTCTGGCTGCTGAGATTGAGAACACGAATTTACAAAGAATAGTTTCTCTCTCCAGTGATGTCATTAAAATACGTGGTAGACAACAAACCCAATAGAGCATTTGACTCCACCCCAGTGGATTAATCTTTACGAAAGAGATGCTAAGAAGAAACTAAAAACTGCTGAAAAAGCCGTGAAAATAAGAGAAACTGACTGAATACCAAAGAAAATATGAAGAAGAATAATAATAAAAGAACACCTTGAATAAAAATCAATGGTTCACGTCCGAAGCACAAAGATTGGCTTTGTATTTAGTCATAAAAAAAATCATTCATCCACCATCATGTGAAGAATGGTGCCATGAAAAAACTGCTGATCTGGGTGGGAAAGAAGGCCCGTATCGATGTGATTTATGTTTTAGTACATAATATTGTTCTGATTATTAATTATTTTAATATTGCTTTTGATACAAAAGCCTATACTGCTGAAAAAATCTTAATTTTATGTATGATCCTATTCGCCCCGCTAATTGGGGCGATTCGGATATTTCTCTCTTTCTACCTTTTGATTAATATTTTGCACAATTGATGAGTAATTTGAGTTTCGAAATGTTTATTGCGTAGCCAAATAATTACTGATTACCATTTTGGCAATTAAAGTTACATATATTACACTTTAGTATGATTTTTATGCCTTCAAATAAAAAGTGATCCGATTCGCCTCGGTCTACCCTATATCTATACAGGTCAAATTAATTACGCCCTTATAGAACTGAACTGAAGCCTTGGTCTAAAATAAGTAAGAAATCAAAATAATTTAAAAGAATTAAACCAAGAACCCGCATGGTGAGCAAGAAACAAAATAAAATTGTGTGCGTACTTCTAACTGGCACCGAACTCGAAAAGTGTTGTTGTTGAAAATATTAGTTTTGTCTTTCAAGTCACTGTTTTGAAGTGCCTTCTGAATCAAGAACTCGATCCAGCTGCCTAGTGCGAGCATCTTGATAGCTAGATGTTTGTAGAGACTTAGGTGAGACTTTGGCGATTAGTCCATTTATTGACACAGCTACCGGCACAATGATCGCCGAGTTCACATCCCACATATCGACAATCTCATGAGCTGGGCTCAAATATTTGATCTCCTTCTCTTTTTCTGCTCTCACGAGATTGCCGTCATGCGATATGGTCATAACGACTATCAATGCGAGTTACTCTGCTCGGTCAATACTACTACTACAATATCACGCTTATAGCTGCAATAAACCTGTCTGTAATGAATTTATGATAGACCTATCCCAGGACAACAATGCAAGACCATTTTTTCCAGAACTTGGTGAGGCACATATGTATCTGTAGTACGGTACCTCTGAACCAATGAGATTATATTTAAAGGCTACTTGCTGATGGATTATCTGGACCACTTGATTGTGTCTGTGCAAATACGGCTGATGGTTTTGCAAATAAACTTTAATAAACGAAACATTTTTTGAGGATACTCTATCGTGAAAAAGTATTTTTAAGGAAATATTGCTGTATAGCTTATACATCACAATAGCGCAAAGACTACCTTCTTTAGCAATAACTGTCACCCATATCGCCGAATCCGAGGTCTGAAGCCAGTCTGTAAAGTAAAAGTATCGATAAAGTTATAACGTCAGTATGTTTATGCGTCACAATCTTTATACCAATAAATCAAAATGTCTATGAACGAAGTCTCAAAGTTTCAAATGAAGTTCTATTAAATTCTGAAGGGTAAGGTGTGGCCACACGGCCACCTATGTCAGACCTTTTTGTGATGGTCTTGGGATCGGATCCCTCCGTCTATTTCTAATAATATATAGTCTAAGTGTCAGTTTGTTTTTTTTTGTATACAATATATTTGCGGCCAGGTATATTTGCGGTATATGGCGGCCACCATGGAGCTATATAGAATTATACCTCCCTGGAGGCCACAGCGAAATTATTTGGATTGATTTAACACGGAAATCTCTTATTTATATTTATAATGGAAAAGGTGAAGAAGGGATCTTCTAATTACACTAAAGATGAGAAACCGAAAAATAAAAAAATGCATAGGGTTCCCACCAAGAACTTAGGGTCCCAAGCCAACCTCACCTGCTAGTGGTGCACCTGCCGAACAACGGACGAGGCTCTGGTAAACAAAATATCCCGATAAGCGGCAATAGGCTCGCCACCTATTACGTGGGATCAAATCACTGGCGAAAAGGTGGCGTTTAATATGCCTCTGCCTACCCCTTCGGGGAAACAGGCGTGAGTCTATGTATGTGTATGTATGTAAAAAAACGCTGGCGGAGGTTCATTTACTACAACACTTTCCGACACTGATCACCAGATCGTATCAACAAATGATCAAATCAGACCAGACGCAATGCTAAACGATAAAGCAGCTGAATATTTTGGTAGGTATAGTTTCGTTATAATTTCACCCATAAAGGCATATTTATTCATTTATAATGTTCATACTTTTTGAAAATAATATATTATACACCTTTGCTTATCCTTTGGAGAGACACAGACGTAAAGTTATGAGATAAATATGTTACAGGCCAGACTATAATAATAGAAGCAATTGTTGTAAATCTGCGCAGTTACCTAAGAAAATTTATTTCTCTACTTTACAAATTATTTTATTGTGATAATTATGTTTGTTGTGTTTTCTTTTGTTTATAGCTGTTGAAAGTGAAATATATGAATACAATTATGTTATATAGGTTTTACATTTTTATGTAGTGCAGTACTATTGCAGTGCCTATCCTGCTTTTTCTCATAGAGATAGTAGAGATGAAAATGAACTAATTGTCACTAAATGAATTTTCATTATTCCTCTAATATCACTTTTCCCATCGATTAATAAAAGGCTTTTTCCACACAGAAACGACATTTTTATATGACATAAATTAATTTAAAATAAAATTAAAAAGAATTTTCTACAATTGTTACCCTAAAGGCAAAATTTCGATTAATTGTCCAGCCCTGAACTGAAATGACTGGAATTTTAATCGTAGTTAATATGTACCTTTTTCTATAAATTCTGTTTGACGACCTTCTTGTTGTGTACATGTCAGTATGACGTACCCGCTGCTTGGCAACCGTAGTGTGGACAGTTTAACATACTGGCCGTCATATTACTCGTGATCACGGGTTAAAAGGCTAAAGTTGTATAACTAAATATTTCTCAATTTATCAGTGCTAAGTAAGGTTTGACAAATGTCAAATGTTTTCAGAAACGCGAATATAGAGTTGAGATGGAGTTGATCATCAGTTGATCATAATTAAATTCTATCTATTTTTCATTGTTTTTTTTCATAACTTGCAATATTGTCATCATATACCTATATATACATTACCGATTGACTGTCAGACAACGAACAGTCGAAATTACTAGGCGCAAGAAGTTGATATTTGGCATAGATGTACCACATACATAAATGTTCACTGGGAAATTCCCATGAAATGGACAAGAAAAAGTAGAAAGAGCAATAATATGCGAGTCGGACAAAAGCAGCAGTCTGTTATTTGCACAAATTACAATCTCTGTATATCTAGAATAGTCGTCCCTTGATCGAGTTACTTGTGTCCTAACCGCAGCTTCCACTGTTTGAATTACAAACACTGCACTCGGCTAGCGTGGCTGAATAATAACGAGACAAAACCATATAGACAGATTAAACTCTTATTATAAGATATATCACAAAACTTTGCCAATATTTTTTTTAAGATTCCGGGACGTCCCACTGCAGGTTGAAGGCTTCTGAATACCTGCAATACTACTGAATAATTAAGAAAAGAAAACTTCTAAATTCAGCACTCAAATGAATGGGACCAAACGAAAAGTATTATATTATTCCGATGGAAAATAAAACACAACATGTTTTTTTTGTTTAAGTTACGGAGTTACTTTTTTGAAATTTATGATTAAATTACTGTTTCCATAAAGTATGTAATTATTAAAATTTCATTTGCTGAAGTCGGTTACAAAAATCAAACGATTAAATCAAATAATCGTATTCGCTGAGTCGTTTCATATAAATATTCTAGTCACAATCAATATCATAGTTTGAATATTTCCAGCGACCGCGACGATATATCATTGCCTTAAGTAACAGCAAGTACTCACATACAAATAGTAGGTACTACCACATAGTAATACTATACTAGTAGTACTACTGTAAATGCTATTCCCATAACTGGGATATAATATCACTAATTAAGTATTCTCCGCGGTCCAGCGGATAGCGTACGCGACTGCTGATCGGAGGTCCCGGGTTCGATTCCCGGGTCGGGCAAAGTGTTATTGGGTTTTCCGTTAGGAAATTCTCAGTAGCAGCACGGAGTCTGGTAATGTGCCCGGTACGGCAATAGGCTCGCCTCCTATTACGTGGGACTAAGGCCGACCCCACATTGGGCCACAGCGTGCCTCGAGCGTACGCCCTGCGTGCGCTCGGCGGTCACTCTGTAGTGTAGTGTGTATGACTTACGTATGTATGCATGTATCCTAATATTAAGAATAGTATATAAACCATTGTAATTCTATTATGGAGGAGCAGTAATAAACATTAGTCCAATGCATAAACTTGTATTACTCATCTCCCCGAACTCACAACCTTACATGGCGACCCTGCCATCCGAGACGGGTCGTCGAGTTCGGTCGCGTGTTATTGAAAGACAATGATGGAAAAGTACCTAACTATAAACAATTTCTTTTGTGTCAAAGTGACTTTTCTTTTTTTGAAAAATGTGTCGTTCTAACATCGAAAAAGAGGACGTTTTCATTTCGCAAAGTGCATCAGGTGGTTCGAATTCGGCCTCTATGCAAGAATACCACTTATCCAACATAAGTATCGTGATGTTTATCATTTGCGCGTTACTCGCAATAGCCGGACTTTACGCGGTATATAAGCTATACAGAAATTGCCACTATGCGTGGATAAGGAATGAGGTTTTCGCGCAAAACCTATCGCGCTCGTTTCGTCGACCGAACCCGGAGACTCGTGTTTGCTACGAGTGCCGCCAGCAGCGCCTGGAGGCGCGCCAGGAGGCGCGCCAGGAGGCTCGCCACGAGGCGGGTACCAGAGAGGTATAGGTACCAGAAACCGAAGTAAGTGACTAAAGTTACCTATATATTCAGTGATGAGTGTAGTTAGTGAATCGTGTTCTATCGTAAAGTGAAACATGAGAATTTACGAAACGGTTATTGTAGTGAATCGCGTTCTATCGTAAAGTGAAACATGTGAATTTACTAAACGGTTATTGCACGAATTTCTAGTTTTAATGTCTATTAGTTTTTTTTTGTGTATTATCATGTATATTGCCTATAGAGTAATTATTACCTATGTGGTTATTTTTTCTTAATTTTGATTGGTAATGGCAAATGAGCTTATCCTGTTGTATGACCAATTAAAAAGTATTAAAGATAATTTGATAAAGCTAAGTTATTCTAAAAGGACAGAATCTGTTCTAAAACAAAAGTTAAAGGAAGCTACATTGTTGAAATGCCAATTTGATGAATGTATTAATACCTTATCAATACAGATTGAAAGGAAACAATTTAGTACAAGTGTTTTAAAGGAAATACAATCATACTGTGATTTATTTGAAAAGATTTTTACCCAAATAGAATCTTTTTGCTCTAAAACGTACAGTTCTCAACCTAGTACATGTACGGTCAAAGTTAGAACCGAAGTAGACAATATGGAGGCTTTTAATTATAGGACTGCCGTGGCTTTGCTGCCAATTATGAATGGTGATGAAAATGTAACGAAAAGTTTAATAGATGCCATAGAGTTATACAGTTCTTCACTCACAGAAGAAGGTAACAAAATGCTAGTTAAGTTTATATTAAAAACCCGATTGAACGAGAACGCCAAATTGAGACTGTCTAACTCGTATGATAGTTGTGAGTCGCTTATTATTGAAATGCGTCAACACCTTCTTACAAAGAAGTCGAGTACGGCTATCCACAAGGAATTGACACAAATCAACCAAAACGGTTCTCCTTTAGAAAAGTATGGTTCTAAGGTCGAGCAACTTTTTGTGGATTTGACGGTCGCGCAAGCTGGTGATGACCAAAGTGCGTATAAAATTTTGCGCCCTCAAAATGAGAAGATTGTAACCCTAATTTAAAAATATTGTATAAAGGTAAAGAATTCATTGTTCATAAAAATAGAACCAGACCATATATCAAATGATTTTTTTTTTTTGTTAGCTGTTGACATTGTTTCATAAGTTCATGTAACTTTCTATTATACTTTTTATTATAATGAATAACGATATTTTCTTGTATGTAACAAAATACTATATTATTTTGTTTTTACTTGTCTTTCTTATATCGTTTGCTTATTGCATTATACAATATTATTGGATGCCTACAATATAACATAAAAATAAAAATAAATGTATCCATTATTTTTATTTAATTTTTCCGGTGGGCGTGTAGTGTGTATGACTTACTTATGTATGCATGTATCCTAATATTAAGAATAGTATATAAACCATTGTAATTCTATTATGGAGGAGCAGTAATAAACATTAGTCCAATGCATAAACTTGTATTACTCATCTCCCCGAACTCACAACCTTACAGTAGTAAAAAGTGAACGCCGGGCGCGCGCCGAACGGACGCCGAGCGTACGCTCGAGGCATGCTCATGAACAATGTGAAGGAGGCCTAAAATAAATCTGGCGAAAAGTGGGTGTAGCAATATTCCTCTGCCTACCTCTTCGGGGATATAGGCGTGAGACTATGTATGTATGTAATTCAGTATGCCCTAGCTAGCTCACATACAACAAATAACGCGTGTGAGGCAGCTATCCAAAAATTTGAATTGTTATGATATATGATTTAACTGGTGAGTCAGTAAATCTGTGACGAGCCATTACCACAGGGAGCTTATATAGTGGCGCCGGTAACGAAACCATAGCGCGATCTAACTCGATCCCTACGCCACCTATCGAGCGACCAGTAAATATTTTGCGACACATTTTCGCATGAATATGTAGTTATTTACATTTATTTATAATATTATTTTATTTTAATACAATTATATGGACCATACAGCTAATTTAGGAAATTATATTTTTTATTTTCTAGTAATTCTTCAGGTGTGCTATTGGAAATATAAAATATTCGTTCCAAAATAATCCTAGTAGTTGTATAATGTTTTATGATATAAATAGTCTGTAGGTACATACATTTTTGGCATCAAATAAACTAGATTTAAAAATACATCACAGCTTGTGACAGATTTAGCGCCGTCTGGTGGGACTTGCGGAATCTCTGAAGAAAGCTTTGGGCCCAATTTTCCTAACAAACTACAGTTTCGATATAATGTCAGTGTCATACTTACGTCACAAAAATTGTATTCTTCTGTAACAAACATGGATTGGGCGTACCTACGAAATTAGCATGCATACCTACGAAATGATGTAACGAATAAATTGCCAGATTAGTTTATTCCATAAGGCAAATGCGGGCAAACATGGTAAAGCGAAAAACGTCCATTATATGTAACCTGTAACATGTAACAAAATATTCTCTGGTAGCCAATATCGAAACTGTGTCGCTGTGAAAGTACCGGACATGAATGGCACCATACATACCGTAATGAAACACAGCCACACTGAAATACCATGAGGGTGTAAGAAAAGTCAAAATTGATTAATAAATTTTATTTATTTGTTTTCATCTGTATATAAAAATCCTTGCGTTACTGACTGCCTGACAGATAAGCTACAGCCAAAAGTATAAGGTGCAGCTGAAATTTGGCATGTATGTTATTTGGGGATCGCAAGAGTGCACTAAGAAGGAGTTTCTTGAAATTCCCACGGGGTCGGACAGAAACAGTCAAATAAAAAAATGTGTGGGTGTAGCTTCGGGCGTCCTCTTGTTTCTAAATAAAATTATTTTTTTCAACGTTTCATTGCTAGGAATTCTCGCATACAGTTGCTGTTCATGTTATCTGTTGGCAAAGAACATAATATAATTATTTTAACTCCTCATTTTCCTCAACATAGGGCAGGATGCAGCGCTTTTGGGTTTTATGTAATCAGGGCTAAGTAAAGTAAGTTGGTCAAATATCGCTTTTCCTTTACTAGGCACAGACAAAATTGGTGGAATGTTTAATTTATTGCCGTTTACAGACATGAGATATTTTTAACAATATTATAGTTTGTGGAAGTATCTATACATTACGGATACATCGACAACCCATATCGACATTAGCAGTAACATCACTACTAACCTCTAATACGTAAATATGGAAATTTCTAAACTACGAATATAACAACATTTAGGCCATAACGCAGTTAAAATTTGTTAAATTAACTATAAAAAGAACCTCTTGTAACAATATTTTGTACAAATACTAATCCAATTCAACAATATAAGTCATAACTTGTTACTTACTTGTGAAGAGTACATTCGTGTTTATTATAGCTTGATCTTGCACTGCACAGTTCAATTCAACACTTAGGCATGATTTTATGATCCCTAGCAAAGCCTGAAGCACTGATGTATCTGGCTTTTAGTCATATTTATGCACAAAAACAAAATTATTATGTTCGATACACAACGATTTGACAGCAGATGTACCACAAAACTTGTCGAATAATATGGCGACACTGGCACGATTAACATTTCTAATAAAATATCGTTATGATGAATGTATTCAGAAAACTATGGCTATCTTTTTTTTCTGACTGGGATAACCCTAAGACAAAACGAGACAATACTATGTTTGGTGGCTTTATGTCGATTTCGTATATATTTCTATAATGTGAAGTATCCATAGGTACTATTTGTCCTCTCCATATATATGCTTTTCTCAAAGAGTTGTAACGAGATCGTAAATTGAAACAAGTGTCAAAATATGTGTCAACGACAACGACAACCCAGCCTACTAGACGGCAGACGTGAGGCGAACACTTTCTGACAACACGTTAGACTTATACGTCTTACATAAGACCAATCATAACACTAGTTATGAATTATGACGTACCGCAAATTTGAATAGGCCAATTAGAATACAATTTTGTAGTCCCCTTCGCCTCGCATACCTCACCGCTTTGACAGAATTGTTTGTTTGTAGAAATTAAAACATTAGGTGTCTAGTAGGCTGGGTTGTCGTTGGTCAACGACGAACTGTTTATTGCAAATTATACCATAATGACTTTAGGTTAGCAGAATACGGCTTCTGAGTCTATTCAAAATATAATTTCAATGTCATATAAAAAATGAGAAATGGCCTGCTGATTTCAATTTTATTGATGATGTCAAAAATGTTAATCATGGTTTCACCTAATAATGTGCACAGAATCTTAAGACTTTGCCTTATATTTTGGATAGAACCAACATTAAACAAAACTGCTTTTAAGAGTAGTAGAGTCTTGAAGAGCTTTAATTTACCCAGAAAGTTTTCTTTATCAAATTAACGAATTGTTCAATAGATTTAATAATATTCTAAGTAATAAGTTTTATCTGAGATTTCAAAGTCATGTTAAGATTAGGTATAACACAAGCTCTACATATTAGAAATCATTAGGAATGTTCTTAAGTATCACATATAACTGAGTGAATAAATTATTATGGCTATGCCTTTGAATTAAAAAAATAAAATAATGTGTTTTAAAATGTGAGAATATTCTATCAATCCCTTTAGCAATAAAATTGTAGAATTAAAATGATATGAAAATGTGATAGACAAGCTTTACTCACGAATATTCCGGTTTTACATTTCAATATGTTTAAGAGAAAAGACGACATTCTGTAGCAACTCCATCTTTCCTTAATATTATTCTACCACAAATATGTGTTCCCTTGCCAATATCTTGCATATTAATCCCCCAGACCTCGGCGTTTCAGAAACGCAGAGAGAAATTCTTTCGGATATATTAGAACCGCAGTGGCATACTCAGACAGAAAGCTGGAGGAAAAACTGAACGTTTTAAGCGCTAGTCTTATGTCGTTGAAAGGTTTTAATATTTGTCGTTCAATGGAAAATAAAATGACGTCTTTCAAAGTAATATTTAAGGATAGCTTGAAGTATTGTTTGAAGTACCTACGTAATTAGCAAAATCATCGATAAGCGATGGAACCATAAAAAAGTACATAATAAATTAATTAATATAAAGAGTTTTTAAATGTTTGTTTTAAATTGTATATTCTATCTGGAAGTACATATACATGATTGAAAATCGTGTTTTACAATGAGATGGTAAATTAATTCTAAGATACGGCAAAAACCTCAAGGGAAATGGTATTAATGAGTAATCTACGGATAAAAACTTTTGCCAACGCCTACTGTCATAATACTTCGTAATGTTTATAGTTTTATTGTTCTACAGACTTTACAAAGTCGGTACAATCATTGAGTAAAGGAACACAAAGTAAGTAAACTTAAATACGAAACAACAATATGTGGATCATTCAAAAATGTTACTCGTGTGGATATCGGACTCACAACACTTGGAGCAACGCTAATAGTAGAGGAGCTCATGAAGGGATTTCGGGATTTACTCGAGCGCGTCAGATATTGATAGCATCCATGCCCTACGTACTATAAATAAAGTAAGAATGTTAATCTGATCGTCTGTATAGTGGAGGTAAGATTTCAATATGCAAAAAAAGAAAATTAATCGAGCGTGTCAGATTTTCTAAGGGGATTTTAAGTGAACCTAAAAAAAGGCTCTCATTGAATAATCTGACGATTTAGGTGTCACACAAACCCGTAGCCATTATTAGAAAGTTGCAAATGTGAATGAGTGAATTCGTCGTTTTGAAATACTCAAGCGCGTCAGATTAAGATATATATGGGGTGACTCAAGTGACAAGACCATTCCCACCCACACGTAAAATACACACCAAGACGTGGAGTTGCGGAAACGGCCCGTGCTATCAAGTATCAAGATATATATGCTTTATCATAACGTCCTAGACGTGCTTTCTCATAATCTGACGATTATCTGCAGGGATTAGGGCAACCTCTCTTTTTAAAGATTTTGAAAGTCTATAGCTTCTCCCCACACCAGTGAAAATTTATACATTATATACATTTTAATCTTTTTATCATCTAAGCTTTGCAAGCCATCTATGACGCTCGAGTTAATCTCAATTTAGCATCGTGGGTTACCTTACTATAAGCAGCAAGGCAACATCTAAACCATTTATTTTATACACCGCGTTGGGTGCCACTTTCGGTGGTTGTAGGTGGAAGCAGAGGCTTGTTATAAAGAAGAAGTTTATTGCTAAGTATTATCTCACGCAAATAGCAAAAATCGACGGCTTATTTATTAATTTAATTGTATTTCTAGCCAAACGGCAACGAGCTTATAGCAACCACTCGAATTGAAAGATAAACTAATGGATAATGCGAAGGTACTGATTGAAAGAGTTATGAAAGTAACCGACAAGAAAATATGGGATGTACAAGCGGGATTCAGAAAGGGTATGGGGTGTACGGATCAAGTCTTTTCCTTGCGATGCATAGCCGAGAAATTTTTGGCCAAAGGTCGAAAGGTCTACTGCGCATTCGTGGATTTGGAAAAGGCTTACGATAAAGTGGTGAGGAATGAAATGTGGTCGGTACTGTCGATGTATGGGGTTAACAGCAGCCTAATTCGAGCTCTGAAATCCGTTTATGAGGATTCTAGAGCTTGTGTGAGGATAAACGGGGCATACACTGACTGGTTTACCATCAACACAGGTGTTAGACAGGGATGTGTAGCGTCGCCGTGGCTGTTCAACCTCTTCATGAACAGTTGTTTGCAAGACTTGAAACATAGTGATTGTGGATTAAGGATGAATGAGTTACTTGTCAAATGCCTCCTTTATGCTGATGATCAGGTTATACTTGCGTCTTCAGTGGAGGAGTTGCAGGAGATGGTAACAATCATGCATGGTGCGTTAGAGAGGAAAGGAATGAAAGTGAATGTAAGTAAAACGAAAGTTATGGTTTTTGAAAAGGAGGAATGCGTTACGGCTTGTAATGTTATGATCGATCGACAGCGAGTGGAGCAAGTGAATGAGTTTGTATATTTAGGTACGCTGTTTACAAGAAATGGTAAGAATGTAGAAGATATTGAAAGAAGAGTTAATGCAGGTAATAGAGTGAATGGAGCTCTAAAAGCGTTTATGAATAGCCAAAACGTGTCCAAAAAGGCACGTTTGGCTGTGCATAGAGGGGTGTTAGTACCTACTCTTATGTATGGTAGTGATAGTTGGGTATGGCAGAAAAATCATGATAGTAGAATAAATGCTGTAGAAATGAGAGCACTGAGAAGTATGTGTGGTGTCTCTCTGACTGACAGAGTAAAGAATTGTGTGATAAGAGAGTGTTGTGGGGTAAAAGAAGATGTAGTGACAAGCATCAAGAAAGGTATGCTAAGATGGTTTGGGCACGTGGAGAGGATGGATGACGAAAGACTGACCAAACAGATATATAAGGCAAGTGTGGAAGGGACAGGACGAAGGGGAAGACCTAGGCGGACGTTCTCTGATCAGATTGGAGACATCCTAAAAACAGGACAGGTGAGAAGTACCCTGAACAGAAGAGCATGTATGAGGAATCTGATGGGAGTGAATGAAGCAAGAGAGATATGTCTGGATCGTTGCAAATGGCGTTCCGTAGTCTCTGCCTACCCCTCCGGGAAACAGGCGTGAGTCTATGTATATATGTATGTACTAATGGATAATAAGAGGCATATTGCAGGCATTATCCATATATATAAAACTTCAATATACGTATATAGAAGTAATCCGCTTTTGTATGATTCACAAATAATGCACAGTCGAAAATATTAGTCGCAAGAAGCTATAATTGGTCATGGCATTTTTCTTGGAAAGTGTAGAGAAGCACTGAGAGAAGATTTTTGTCAATTCCAAATTCCATTCCAAGAGGAAAACGAAGTCCCAAGAAGACTAAGTCGTGGACGGTGTCTATTAATGAATATGATTTAAATAATATATAACATTTGCAAGTATTGTTTTCTTATGTATTATTAATTCATACACCACCTAGTTTCTTAGAAACCGCACATGCAATATCCTATGCGAATAACAAGAAGTACGGCTTCACCATAAGTGTAGACTGTTGCCACTTGGACTATGTTGGATCTCGATTGATGGTCACTATGGTCACCTTTTGGGAAATGCAGATGTGTTTTCATAGAAGATAATTCAATGGCGAAACTGGACTTAGAAAGGTGTCTAGAATACAGTAGTGGGTCTACACACTACGGTGAAACAAGCAATACAAGCATAAGTCCATAAATTAGCCATTCTTCGGATCTAACACGATGCAAATACCATCTTTGCGTAGAGACGGAAAACTCGACATCAAACCCTATACGACTGCCTCGTTGGTCTCGCGGCATAAATGTGCGCGTGGGATCGGGAGGTCCCGGGTTCGATTCCTGGGTAGTGTTATTGGGTTTTTCTGTCACGAAATTCTCAGTAGCAGCACGGAGTCTGGAAATGTGCCCGATACGGCAATAGGCTCGCCCCTTATTACGTGGGACTAAAGTATATCTGGCGAAAAGTGGGTGTAGAAATACACCTCTGCCTACCCCTTCGGGGATAAAAGGCGTGACGATATGTATGTATGTATGTCTTCGGATCTTCGTAGTTGTAAAATCTTCCATTTTACCCTTTAATAATCTTTAAGGCGTTAATACACTTTAGCATTCATTTGTAACGAGCATTATTGCAAATGTAACATTATTACAGTAATATGTCTTTTTAGCCGATTTCAACAAAAGGGGATGTTCTGTATTTGTTTCTTATATGTTTGTAATTTCAAAACTTGGTCAATAGTATTTGAACCAATTTGGAAAATACCATTTGTTTGTAGAAAATACGTATCTATTTCTCCCATTGCAGTTTGAGGGATAAACTTCGATATCAGTTGTTGAATGATTCAAAATGTCTTTAAATTATTCATTTATATTAGCTTGACATGAATGAAAAGGGAGTGAATAAACAGATAACGGCTGATAGGAGAGAATGGAAGAGAAAGACATTCTGCGCCGACCCCTAGTAATATGGGAACAGGCAGGCAAAAGAAGAAGAAGCTTGTAAAACATTTTTATAAGAAAAGCCAATGTTGTAATTTGAATCATTATTTAGTAAATAGCCCCTTCGATCAAAATACAGCTTCATTGTCAATCCCATGCCAAAACTCACCTTCCGGTCTTCATAATTAGGCCTCATTGTAAATATTGCCCAACCTCTTATAAGTTTGTAGGGGCCTTTATCAATGGACCAGAGTTCGCAGTCTGTAGTACTGGTTTTAGCCCTCTCCATAATTTTGTTACATTGTATAGGTACAATACTACCTACTGTTTCTATAGAGGGTATCTTTTGTCGCGAATTTTATTATTGTAAATATGTTTCCTGCTAAGCTTTTGTAATTGAACTGTGTGGGTTACCATTATACAGACTAGCTTTTATTTGCGGTATCGCGTGTGAATGTTAACAGTATTTGTATCAAAGAGCCAGCTGTAACCCCAGTTTTGAATGCTTAGGAAAAACAAACAATTTCCTCATAGTTAAATTTTACCCTCTCTACAATACAATTATGTTATATTTTTGCAAAATAAATCTCACCGATCCAAGGTCTCGTCTATTTTCATGTCTCGTCTATTTAAATTCATCAAATTCGGAACAGCCGTTTGGATATTAATATCTCAGCATCTCAAGTACTGATAGTAAGTCTCCATTCCGTCTTGTCCGTCTGTATGAACACAATAAACATTTTATTTTCTATTCAATGAACTCTTTATTCGAATTGATTATACATTAACTACATTAATATTATCTTGCAACCATTGACATATTTCCTGCACCCAGCTTTCTTTTCCAAATGGTTACATATAGAAAGAAGAAGAAGAAGAAAAGCACTTATTTCCACAACATACATGAACATAATACATAATTTTTTTACTTATAATATGGCACAGGTTACATATTGTTTTGTAAACACATTGAAAAGTAACAGTAGGCATGTTGTGAAAACGAAGTCACCACTCAGGCTTATTGTTTATTTTAGGCTACACCTCAAATCAACCCTGATTTTATTTGGTGACCCCAAGTGACGATACAGATGTCATCGTACATTAAAGCTAAGCGTCCACTGATCGGCATCGTACGCATCGGACGCGTCGCATTTTACGGATCTTAGTAATCTTTGAATAGAAAGTAATACAAGTGCGTCCACTGATCCGCATCGTACGGATCGCACATCGGCAATGCCGACACGGATGCTCCGAGAGGCAACTTTTGCGATGCGTGCCGATGACGTCGTACCGAATGTCGTGTATCTAGACATTTTGTTTTCTTTTTTTAGATGTGTTTGCATTTTCTTTCTCTTCTACTAACAAACAAGCAATAACGAAAAATTGTTCTTCTTCGCTTTCTTCCATTCTCACAAATACATGTTCGATCACTGGTACTTGCGTCGGCAATACGATCGCTGCCGATACAGTGGACGCAGTATGAAGAAAATTGCGATGCGTCTGATGCGTACGATGCCGATCAGTCGACGCTTAGCATAAGTATCTAATTCATAAAATACAGAAAAAAAACAACTGAAAACCTTATCCTAATATATCGGTGCCTGCAATGATTTTATGTAATATGTAATAAATAGAATATACCAACATAAGATTTAATTATATAAACAAGTATAAATTAGGAAAGATAAATACATTAATAAGTTATATCGATGTTAATAAGATACGACTACCCTTTATACCATTATTATTAGACCGGTTTGTTAAATGTTTAGAAAGTGAATGTTAGTGTGTGCTGGTCACACCTGGCAGTCTAGAATATCTGGCTGCACCCTTTTACAATGATGCTACACAAAAACTGGTGCAAAAGCGTAAAAGTGGTGAATAAGTTCCGAATTTGTTTTGGGTGAAGTTGGCGATAAATTTTTGTATGCTACATTATAATCTAACGGATTTTGCAATTTTTTGGTGTTTTATGCAATCAGATTGATAGCGTCCTATTATTGTTTAAGTCTTTTAGAAGTGGTTTTGATCTTCTGACACAATGCGTCACAACTATGGCGTATTGAATGTGCATGATGTGTGAATTTACTTACCACTTATCTGAATGACTTGCTATTTTAGACAGATTTAGTAATAATAGATAACTTTTTCGATAAACAAATCGACTTTATAAATAACATTTATTAGACTTCCCGAAACACACGATGGTATTTGAAAGCTTCGTTATATTTGCATCGGAACATTTTCACTCAATCTTTCTTTGTTGCCCGTTGAAAGCGTTTATGAGCGTTTTATGTAAAATTTATACACCATAGAGTTTCCTTATATCTTAATAAGAACCGCTTCCAAAATCCATCCAACCATATTACCAAAATCGAGATACGGAAAAGAAAAACTCTAATTACATTATAGAACGAACAAACGCGAATACCACATTAGGAAGGATTATGTGGAGGGTAAAAATACACACTTTTTTTACCCCGATCGGTGCTTTTGCACTGTTGGAGGCAGGGGTTAATTTGAACTTATGCTGGCAATCAATATTTTTGGTGCCTACAAAGAGTTATTGGTCGCGATTTATTACTGTACAGTTTTTAAAGGGTTATTTTTTTGTAAGTATTTACAATGATGTTCACTGATACAATGTTTGCGTACTGGTGATGGTTAGCATTCTGTTACATCAAGAATTAAATACCCGTTAATTTTTCAAAAAGGATGGGTGTTATTAAAGTATTCATTACATACTTTCCGAAAATGTTATGTATACTGTTTGTATGTTATGAGTGAATTAAAAATGGCAAATGGTTTTAAGAATAAGTACGGAAATGTGTCAATAAGGCCATGTATAAGGTCAACTTTGCCGGTATAAATACAATGGTGGTTCTGCAGCAGATTATTTTTGGATTGGTACATGGTTTGATGACGAGTTAGCTCTTTACAAAGATACTAATTCCTTTGTATATTATCCTAAGTCACCTCAAAGACACCCACAAATTAAAAGGGTACTAACACTCCATTTTAATCCATCACCACGCATACTGGAGAAAAAGTCATAACTATTATTTTTACTACCAACAACGAACACATACAGACAGATAACGGAAAGTTGGTTTCCATTGCCAGTCGTTGGCAAAAGAAACCTAAAAACTAAATAAACTTTGTTGTTCAAATAACCCAAAAGTATTCTAACAAACGAAGTTAGCTCGGCACCATTGCACAAGATAAAAAATCTCTATTTGATATTTGATCACTTTCCCATGATAATAGAATAACATGACTTATAGATTTTCCTCTATATATTTATGAGACGCTCTTCAGCATAAGGAAATCGGTATACCCGCTTAATGGGGTATTCCCCATAGAGCGTAAGCTGCAAAACAAATTCAGTGACACGAATTGTGTTTTTTTTTGTTGTATTTACAACAAAAATACTGCGTACTACATAGATATCATTTTGCATCGTAGATGCGTACATTGCATCTATAGATGTTGATATCTGCAAATAAGCGTCCAAGCGTCCACTTAACGCTCTCTATACAGACCGACCTTGAGCCACCCGCGTCACAAAGTAAATTGACAATCTATCGTTGGGATCGCGGGCAACACTTGGATGCCTAGTTATATAATACTAAGTACATATTTATTGGTCTTCAAGCTTATTTTATTCCAAATTTCATTAAATGCGGATCAGTATGTTAGTCAGAGAGTGACTACAAGTAAAACTGCCAACGCGCCGATTTAACAGCATCGCCACGTATATTCAAAATTGATAACAGCACAGTCTGCTAATGACAACTGCAGTCACGAGACCGACATCTTGAAGCCTAACATACCACGTAGACTGATGTCTACGTGGTATGTTTGTCCTGGTGATCGGCAGGCGGCCCGGCCGGGGCGTCCACGGCATGATTGCCGTGGACGCCCCGGCCGGGCCGCCAGCCGATCACCAGAGCACGTTAACACAGTACTGCCTCGTACACGTATTCGAAAATATCTCCCAATTACAATATTTCATAGAATTCAGCTTAAATTTGATAGCTGGCTGACTTTCCTTGAGGTAGGTTGCTAGATAATAATTATATTGACGACCCAGTGCGGTAGCGGGATTAAAACAGACTGACGCGCCAAAGATCAGTCACCAACTATTTATGTGCGTCTTTATTGGTCTGGGTGATTCTATGATAGTACCTGGCAGACCAAGTTATCTAAAAAATAATCCTGACTCGATCGATTATTCGCCTAAATTTGATCAAAACTGTTGGAACCGTGTCCGAGACTCGGGTTATATACATACGTCATTTATACAAGAATTGCTCGTTTTAAGTTATTAGATGTTTGTATTTTCCCATAGCAGCCCGGAGTCTGGTGATGTGCCCGGTAACGGCAATAGGCTCGCCCCCTATTACGTGGGACCTAACAAAACAATGCCGAAATGTGGGTGTAATATTTACACCTCTGCCTACCCCTTCGGGGATACAGGCGTGAGACTATAAATAAATAAAATAGTAAAAGTTAAAACATACATAGTAAAAGTTCTGTTTAGTTTAGGATAAGATGGTGTTGTGTGCATATTGTAGATCATTTTGTTATATATATTAGCTCTGTCGTTGCAGCTTGATATTCTGCAACCTTGGTCACGAGAAGACCAGAAAATTTTAAAGTATATAATTATTATAATAAACCAAGCCTTTATCTATCGTCCTCAAATTTCAACCCGATCCATTCTGCCCCTGTCAATTTTTTCACCAGATGACTAGTGCCAAATATCACCCAGCCAATTTTAGGGGCGGAACATACCTGACGGAAGATCCGTCGAACGTATCTTCGGTCGCGTATATTCCGTCAAATGAGTCGGAACACACCTGACGGAAAATGCGTCGAGCGTATCTGCACACATTTGCTAAAAGCGTGGCTATTATGCACACATATAAGTTTGTTCGTGCAGGGCCGTACTCAGGGCAGCTCAATATTTTACTGTCATGTTCTTTTAATCATCTTTCGTGTTCCCTGATGTTATGTAGTCACTGAAGACCGGTAGTTATTTATATTGTAATTCGAGTTTGACTATTAAAAATATGTCAGACTTAAGAGATTTTTATAGTAGCCAACAAGCGTTATTTGAATATATTTCCTATATAGGTATGAAGGTTCAAAATCAAAAGACGATGATACGATTTGGTTACGGTTTTTAAGAAAATGTATACAAATGATATAGAAGGGGTTACAGTTGCAGCGCATGACACAAAATGTTTTCTATGTAAGTATTTTAATATATAAAGTTTGGAAATTGAAAGGCGTAGCCGTGAGATTTATTGCCTGTTCTTTCTCATGGTTCTAACTTCTACGCCTCTACGTCGCATTAACTGTAAATGTAGAATCTTTGGTAAAAGAGGATTTTGGTTACAAATCGTGTTCTTCATGTTTTATATTCTAGTTTTTTTTTTGTTTAATAAGACAACTCCCGCACTAGGAATAAATCCTGTATCGCGGGAGACTTTACAAACATACAACTGACGGACACAATGAACACTCAGACTCAGACAAATTCTCAGTGCTGGTTTTTAGGTATTTTTTATAAAATGTTATTAAAATCATAAATAATTCTGCCAGACTTATTACGACGGCAGTAATTCCCGTAGACCTTTAGAACCTCATACCTAAAAATTGGCCCACGATCCAGGCTAGCAAGTATGCGTACACTCATAGCACATACTAACACTACATTATTCTACACATTTCGTTTCTGAAAAAATAAGTAAGGTCTGGCGGCCCTGGAATCTTACTCTACTACGCGTCACTCAAAATCACCGATCTGGGAATGACATGGATATGGCATGTCCAATACCTACGAATTTAGCGTGCCTACCTACGAAACTAGCGTGCATACCTAAGAAATGTTGGGCAATTTAAAATGGCTGCGATTTGGGTTGTACTCCAGAATATAATCGATATCGATATGGAGCCGGTCAGAGGAAACCTATACATTTTTGTAGTAAGTTACTTTAGTTAGTTTAAATCTTTTGCCAGATTAGTTTATTTCATAATGCAAATATGGGCGAACATGGCAAAGTGAAGAACGACCCTTGTATCAAACATGTAACAAAATATTCTCTGAGAGCCAATATCGATACTGTGTCGCTGAGAAAGTACTGGACATGAATGGCACCATACGTACGGTAATGAAACACACAGCCTGAAGCACTGATTCATCTGGTTTTTAGACATATTTATGCACAAAAACAAAATTATCATTAGATTTCACAGCAGATGTACCACAAACCTTGGCAAAAAATATGGCGACAGTGGCACGAATGACATTTCTAATAAAATCAGTAAACTAGGGCTATCTCTTTTTTTCTCACAGAGCTATCCCTAAGAAGAAAATCATGGTGAAATGTGGGTGTAATATTACACCTCTGCCTACCCCTCCGGGGATACAGGCGTGAGTCTATAAAAATAAAAAATATAATAATATATTATGTGTATAATGTAATTTTTCTATATGTACATACTATTTGCCCTCTCCATGTATATTCCTTACTCAATGGTCAAAATTCACGTGGTGCGTGGTGCGCGCGACGTCGACGGATAATCCGTCAGTACGCTCGACGTACTAACGGATCTTCGGTCAGGTGTGAAAGGTTGAACGTTTTTCTATACATTTGTATGTATTGGCGTTACGCGACGGATAAAACGCGACGGATCTTCCGTCAGATATGTGCCGCCCCTAACCTACCGCCTGAAAGAGTTATTACTTGCCGTGAGAAAAGGAAAGCGAATTTTTATGAAGATTATGAATTTTGATGATTTTACAAAATTAAGATTATAGTGTGGTTGACGGCATAGAATACAAGTGTCACCACCCCCTATCTTCCCGTGGGTGTCGTAAGAGGCGACTAAGGGATAACACGATGCAAATACCATCTTTGCGTAGAGACGGAAAACTCGACATCAAACCCTATACGACTGCCTCGTTGGTCTCGCGGCATAAATGTGCGCGTGGGATCGGGAGGTCCCGGGTTCGATTCCTGGGTCGGGCAGTGTTATTTGGTTTTTCTGTCACGAAATTCTCAGTAGCAGCACGGAGTCTGGAAATGTGCCCGGTACGGCAATAGGCTCGCCCCTTATTACGTGGGACTAAAGTATATCTGGCGAAAAGTGGGTGTAGAAATAATACACCTCTGCCTACCCCTTCGGGGATAAAAGGCGTGACGATATGTATGTATGTGTATGTAAGATTATATTTTTATTAAATTTGAATTGCTTTATCATACAATACGATAAAATAGCTTATATTTTAATATTTTAATATTCTTCTACAATAGCTCGAGGCAATGCCAGCTATCAAAACGAAGCTGAAGTCACAAGGTGTGTTCTGCATGGGACCTAAAATATTTAATAAGATACCTAAATCATATAAAGATTTAAATGTAGCATGTTTTAGTAAACATATAAAGGAACTCTTGGTATCCAAATGTTATTATGCTGTTACAGATTTTTTAAATTACTCCTTATAAAATATTTTCTTGTGACTCCGTATTATAATAACTCTTGACATTGTATCATATTAAATTTTCTTTTTTGACATTGTATTACTATAGTATTATTATTTG
Source organism: Euclidia mi (assembly GCA_944739405.2). Lineage (NCBI taxonomy): Eukaryota > Metazoa > Arthropoda > Insecta > Lepidoptera > Erebidae > Euclidia > Euclidia mi. The sequence continues at coordinate 58,232,448 of OX123199.2, forward strand.
TATTGCATTATATAATTTTTCTTTTACTTTTGACATTTTATTATATTATAATTAGCATGATTTAACCAAATACTATTATTGCTTTAAATATTGGTCATAATTCAATAATTATTGTAGGTATTACTTTGTTTCTGAAGACCTGCTTGTTATCTGATCTGACGTTAATATTTGTACGCCTATCAAGGCAAAACATGTTGTAACTATTTAACATTCAACACCTGTATGCATAACACATGTTTTATCAAATAAATATATTATGATTATGATTATGAAAAGGTGATAAAAACATTCCGACGTTTTTAATTTTTCTTAGCCTCCGAAAACATAACACTATAGATCATTATCATGAGGATTAGTAGTAGTAAGTAGAGAAGCATTATCGTATAATATAGTAGTGGTTCAGTAAGGAACCTATATTGCCAAATTTCAATAATTTTACTAGCCTAATTTTAATGAGTTAAAAGGCATTATATGTCACTTTTTTAGTTTCATACAATAGAATTAGAAAAAGTAGATCCCTAATTTGCCTAAAGACATTAATTTTACCGATCTAATTTTAATTAGATATTACGAACAAGGACGCTTTTGTTACTTTAATGCCTAATTAGATAGGTCTCATTAAATAAAAGTACCGTGCAATTTGGTTTATTTAATTACTAGCCTTTTTACCTCGGCTTTGTACGCGGATACAAAACAACATTATATCAAAGAATCTTATAAAAAAACGTATAGTAGGTTGCCGTAACATAAAATTTTTGTATGCGTGACAGCTGTGAAAAGACCAGAAGGGCCAAACTACGTGTCGACGACGATGTGTCAAATTAGACAAAATACAGTGCTGACGTCAAATAACATACGGAAAAGGGCCTTCCGAAACTCCAATTTCGTTTAAAATTTCTGACTACAATGTCACTTACCTGAGCTCCAACCATTCCTTGCTTCAGTCTCGGTAGATCAGTGTGGGAGTATTTGGAGATAGGCCAGGGTTGCACCACAGTCAGGTCAGTATTCAGTTCGAACTCGTTGATTTGGTTACACAGGTACTTCCTGATGTTCCACGGAAGATCATTGTGCCTGTAATAGGAAATGTTGGTTTAAATTATGAGCGCATTAGCTTCGGTGTATTGAGACTTGGCTTGCCGTTCGTAACAGATCGGCAAAGTTAAGCAACGCTTGGACTGGTCACCACTTGGATGGGTGACCGTGTGTGGCATTTATATCTGAGCGGTTCTTGTCTAAGGACAAGGATCGTTAGGCCATGTCGGAGGGCTTCGGGCTGTCTGAAAACTCCGAAACCAGAGTTGGCCACATCCTCACACGGAGAAAAAATTGGTTGTGTGAAATTTAACCCAATCAGTGCTCGTGATTTGCTAACAATTATACATTTTGATTAAGATTGCGGGTAGCGGTTGGATATGGGCGGCTCAAGATCGGTCTGTATGGAGAAACACGGGGGAGGCCGATGTCCAGCAGTGAACGTCTCTAGGCTGACATGATGATGACACATTTTGAAGGCAATATAAGCTGGGTAATTGTAACTTGGCAAATGTAGTGTAAGATGCCTTCCGGCTATTTGGAAAGATGATACACGCGAAGTGGCTGACAGCGGTTGGACACGAAAATCGGAGAGGTATATATTCACCAGTGGTATACTATGATAATCATTACTTAAAAACGAATTTTATCGTTTTCACGTCAGTTGCAGAGTGTTAATTTACAACATAATATTATCAACATACTAAGGTACAAACGGTAGAGCGCTAGAGCTCTTGTGTATGAACTCTGTAATCTCCGGCATAACGCGTCGGATTTAAAAATACACTTTGTATATGGTAGCCACATTCTTTAGGTAGATTTTTTTAATGTCGCAAGTAACTTTATTCATTACATCACATGAAAAGGTGTGGTGAGTGATTAAAAGAATACAAAGTGGCTCTACTTCATTTCATTCCTTGGGTGTGGTAAGAGTGGTCTAAAGAAAATACACGAAGCAAATAGGTGGTGTAATTGCGAAGGGGCGGAAAACTCGATACCAAACACTATCTCAACCAGTCTGGATAGCGTGGTAAGAATAGTAGGTACACCCAATTCTCTTAGTCTCTGACCCACAGTCCTTTTGTGAAGCAAATTAGAAGAGGCTGAAATCCAGCAGTGTACTGCAAGAGGCTGTTAGGATATGAAAATTCAGCTACGCATTTACACTGTGCGTTTCTACGTAATTTGTTGTAGGGGTGGCGTATTCTCATTAACTTGACAAAATACTCTGGAACTACACGCAAATAAATAATGTTCCTGTTAGCTACTGCGGATAGGTTTCTCTTTTAAATAGACTCACGTGTACCATTTGATATATTTATGACATACTAGCAACTAGCCGCGGTACTTATCGGTCGTGACATAACGTATAAGATTAGATTGGGATTACGTGGTCATGGAATCGAATCATGTAATAAAAGTGAGTGGATTTCCTAAGCATAATTAATGAGATGGATTATTAGAATTTATCATATATAGACAGCACAGTTGGCGTAGTGGTTTAAGCGTTCGTCTCGCCACTTGATACTGCGCAGACTATTGTGTGTTCGATGCCCACACGGGGTAACACTTAGTGAGATCCACAAATTGTTGTTTCGAGCCCGGGTGAATTTTGAATAATTAATCCCTAGTGTGGAAAGATGTATTTTAAAGTCATCATAATCGTCCTAGCGTTATCCCGGTTGCATCCTAGACTGACACGCCTTGGAGCCCGAGGTCCGCTTACTGGTCTAACCAGATATGACAGAATATCAACTTTTCCACAGAGCGATTGCCTTCTGGCCTCCGCAACCCAAAGGGATAGCGATATTCCATGGTTTAGACCAGTATCAGTTAATTTTAAAGTAAAAAATATAAAAAAGCTCGATTGGGTTCAAATGATCGTGAGTGGATTTTCCCAAAATATTATTGGGTGTGATTGTTTATTTTTTATTTCTTAGCCGAGTGTTCCCAACTTTATTTTTACTACATATTTCAACGCTATGTAAGTAGGTTACATTGTTTCTGGTAGTGAAACTAACGCGTTCATATTTTATCTGTTTAAGTACCACATTTTCCATTAGTTGGTGCATTCTGTGCCGTTGCCAAAAACCAAAAACCATCTTGTTTTAGGTACTACCGACTTTTGGCAAAAAAATACTAACTGGTAACGTTAAGAATACGAGTAATATTTTTGGATAGTTCTTGAAAAAAATATTTCTACTACTATATATGACTAAAGGATGCCCATAGCTCGGCCTACATATTTTATTTTAATTAAACTATTTCTTCCCGAATTAAATTTCGTGGAATCCCATCTTAGTGCACCCCTACGGTCTCCAAGGAATATACATGTCCGGATTCCGGCTCCTTACACCCAATAGTCTAACTGTGTGTAGTCTGTCGTAACGCAAGAGTTTTATCATCATCATCATATCAGCCGAAAGACACTGCTGGACATAGGCCCCCCCCAAGGTTCTCCACATAGACTGATCCTGAGCCACCCAAGAATTTTATAAATACACATAAACTTTTTAAAGTATTTAGCATGTTTGTTACTCTTTCACAGAATGCTATATCTAATAGAATATCAGCTGAAAAAAACGAGCTCAGGTTGTGTCGCATGCGAACCAACTAAAACTAACAAGCAATCGATATTCCTTCAATTGCGTCCAAAAAACCTTTACCGTTTCGCTGAACCATCAGTTTTTCTTTATTTAGTGTCGTGCTGCCTGTCCATAGTTCAAATGACGTGTGGCGACTTTTGATAGACAAACATCTATTGTTAGGTGTCGGTTTGGTAGACAGAATATTCATGAAGGAGAATTTGTGGCTGGGTTATGTTTAAATGCCCTGTTTACTGTTTGTTCGTTTGAGTTTAAGTTTGGAAATGAAAGGGTGTGTTTATGATGAGGAATTTGACTTATCTTTTTACTTAAGCAGTTGATATAATTTGTAAAACTGCTTATTAATTCACCGTAGTACTTCATCCTAATAACCTAGAGATGTCCACTGTCCATGTTCACATGAGCCTCCTCCTAGGCTCTACACCAAATATAAAGTTATCTTGTCATAAAATCATGAATCTTATAATACTGCTCAAACTATAATGAGTATAGGACCTGACCATCTATTCAAACCTAGTAACTGTTTTTTTATAGACTCACGAGCCTGTATCCCCGAAGGGATAAGCAGAGGTGTAATATTACACCCACATTTCGCAATGAATCTTTAGGTCCCACGTAATAGAGGGCGAGCCTATTGCCGTACCGGGCACATTACCAGACTCCGTGCTGCTACTGAGAATTTCCTAACGATAAAACCCAATAACACTTTGCCCGACCCGTTAATCGAACCCGAGACCTCCCAATCCCACACGCACATTTATGCCGCGAGACCAACGAGGCAGTCAGTAATGACACATCCATATTCCGTACTATATTAATTATGATAAATGCTAATCTGTATTTCTTTTATCCTGTCACGGCCAAACCGTTAATCGAATATTGATGAAATGTTATATAGGGATTGTTATAGATCAGATTTATTGTCATTGACAGATTTATTTTCAATAATCTACCCCTAAAGGGCTGAGCTAATTCATTTCGATAAGGGACAAATAAACAAGTTATAAAATTAGTAATTTCATCGACATACTACCCTAGCAAAGCCGCAATCCTTAAACTATTATTTTCAATACATTTGCAATAATAATATTTCATAGTATAAACAAAAAGGAGTCTTAACATTACATAACCGTCAAATTACTTATAAGAATTGGCCGCGTCTTCTACTCATCGTAAAACATAAGTATTCCTTTTTATCTCAAAGAACGTTTTAAGTTCCTTAATGACGCACATGAGAGGTCCTTGAGGTAGTCTGAAAATTTGACGCTGGAGATACCAACGCATTCCACAAATTTCTTTAGCAAATCATTTACTGTACAGGCCGCGCGACTGTGGAATGCATTACCACTAGAGATTCGGAAAGCAAAATCCTTAAACATTTTTAAAAGCATGTTAAAAAAGCACTACCTGTCCATTTAACATCATGCACTGTTCTCCTAGAATGCAGGTCTTACTTTATGAGTAGTATTCACTGTATCTGTATTTTAGCATAGTTTTTAGTATAACGATATTATGAAATATATGACATTCTATCTCGTATAGTTTATAGGTATATATTTATATATAATAATGTATGTACATAATATGTGTATGGTCTTTATGTAGAATATGTATGATATATAATATTTATACATTTATGTATATTCAGTATGTATATTAGTTGATATTATTTTATTTATTAACTACACCATCGCCACACTTGATTGCTTACACACCATTTCTGTCCATCCAAAGGTTGCCTGGAAGAGATCGCTTTTAGCGATAAGGCCGCCATTTGTACATGCTGTAGTATAAGCCAATTAAAAAAATGTGTACTTTTTAATATTATTTGGTGTACAATAAAGAGTATATCTATCTATCTATCTATCATAAGAAATATTGGCGCATACTTCTACAATTTTACAGGCAATTTTATTGTACAATAAAAAATAAGTTATTGTATCGATAGCAGAGGAAATAATAATATCCAATTCAATATTGTGAAAACATTATTGTTAAATATACTTACAATAAAATGTTTACGATCTGTAAAAGCAAATTGTTAAAAGATTAAAGGATATGACGAGCTTTACAGTACTGTATAAGATTTGATTGAGCTTAACAGCAAGCCTAGTGGAGGGACCAACTACACAAACTGCCACGCAGATGCAGTCGGGTTCAAATACAATATTCTGCGTAACCACGGCGCGCACTACTGATTTTCCGAAGTCATGCGTGTATTAAATTATTAATTATCGCTTGCTAAACGGTGCAGGAAAAGGTTGTGAGGAAACTGACTACTGCAATTGTGAGAGTTTGGTTTTATTTTCGTTTTGCATTTGGCTAGCGTAGTGGACTATGGCCTTACATTTCTCATATTGAAAATAGAGCATATTATCATGATAGTATTGAGTAAATACCAAGACCAGGTTGGCTGGGTTGAACCCGGGACACTTCATAGTTATTAGTACTATGCAGTTAATCTATAAAAAATCACTGCCTGCTATCTCATTCTCACAACAATAGACAGTATTATGAAAACCAAAATCGGAGTCTTCTAAACACACAACTAATATCGTTTTACCACATAAATAGTTGACTAACATAACGAATAGTACAAATATAGGTATGTCCCAAACATACTGTCCTCTACCGGAAATCGAATGCCTGACCCCTTGTTTACTGATCATTTGGGCAGAAAGACATTCGCTCCGGTATATTTCCGTTCAATTATGGCGGGTACCTATATAAATCTAACAAATAGTTAGGGGCTTTGCTTATAACGTATCTCATAGCACTATGAATTTAGGGGTTGCGGAGGTCAAACAGACATTCTCTCTATGGAAAAACTAATATTCAGACCAATCCAGTAAGTTACCACTACAAAGCGGACCTCGGGCTCTAACTGGAAAAATCGCTAGGAGGATGATGATTGGATTAATATGAAACAAAAGTCTTTTGTTTGATTTGTATAGAAGGGGCGGCGACAGCCCAGTGGTGTACGTGTACGTAATGGACTGCCGATACGATGGTCTCGGGCTCGATCCCCAGGTACCCCGGGCACAAACCTCTGACTTTTCGAAGTTATGTGTGTATTATAAATTAACTATCGCTCGCTTAATGATGTGCCCGGTAGATGGCAATAGGCTCGCCCTCTATTACATTGGGACCGAAACATAACTGACGAAGTGTGGGTGTGTAATACACCTCTGCTTACCCTTTCGGGATAACAGGCGTGAAGTTATGTTATAAAAGAAATACATTATACTTTTTCTGTGTACCTTCTTAAAATTGTAAAGTTTATTCCAGTACGGAATCTTGTGTTGTGGAGAACTTTACAAACTTCCAAGCAATGGATATAAAGAACACCTAGACTCGAAACAACAATTTGTGGGTCACAGAAAATGGTGTCTTCTATAGAGATTGAATCAAACCACAGAACAGTTAAATCAAACCTAGTTCGGCCTAGTGCCAATTTCACCATATGGCGTGACGACAGCTTATAACGGGTGGCGCAAAAGTAATGACCCTATTTGGTTCAGCTACAACTTCGTTTCTAAATTAGAAAACTAGGATTAGTTATTTAAATATGTATATTTGTGCCATGAAGTTTAGTTGCATTATGATTTAAATATGATGTCTATTAAATTTTGACCTCCGGAGTTGAATTTTTGAGCCCTATTTATAACATTTTCCATAACTAGCCTTAACACTTCCTGCGATATGTTTCTTATTTCTTAGTGTATGTTTTCTTTTAAAGCTGCGAGAGTCTGTGGTTTGTTCACATACACCCGAGATTTCAAATAATCCCAAATTAATTAATTTTTAAGAAAAATTATCCTCTTCAAGTTTGAGGTTTATGACGCGCTGGCTGTACGTTAGACGATGTCGGTGATTAGCAGGCAGCAGCTGATGAGTTATCTGAGTTGTACACGGAAACATCTTCAATTCTTTGACCAAAATACGCTGCAGAGTCAAATTCACGTTGTGTTTTCAGCACTGATGACACGATTATTCCACGTTCTTGGGGAGCAAAGCGGTCCATGATTATTTTTGGTGAATTTTACATTTGATTACTACAACATTTTCAATATCAGAATGACAGGAGATGTCATGACAAAAAATATTTCTATAGGGTCATTACTTTTGCGCCACCCTGTACTTACGCAACGCAATGACCTGCCAATTTTTGTTTGAATGTTTGCAAAGTCCTCCAGCGATACAGGGAATTTTTCTTACTGCGGGAGTTGTTGTTTAGAAATGAAAATTAAAAATGGACTACGGTTAAACATTATATTTTTAAAATGTTTCATAAATTCTATGGGGAAACTTTAGCTAAGTACTGAGGAAGTAAGGCAGTGTAGGTCACTAAAAAGCTCTTAAAACATTGTTTCTATTTTTACAATAATCTTAAAATATGTACAGTGTATGAGTATGCAAGCGGACATACATATATGCGAGACTACGAGAATATTAATTTAATTTTTTCTACTGAGTATTCGAACGAAACACGTTTAAGATCCAGTGCATTTTCACAAGTTGGTACCGTACTGCTGTCGTACTACGGCAATAATGCCGGATAGCACACGTGCCGCTTTATTTTCTATACGAAAGTCTTCGTTGTAGAGCAGCTTTACGCTCGACCGTATACAGAACGTGCATCGCACTGCTTTCGCATTTCATCATTGGTCCGGAGGCCAATTGCCAAAGCCTTGCTGATTTCAGCATGAATGGGCCGGCTCGACCGGGGAAGTGCTACCCTCTCACAGAAAATCGACGTAAAGTAACAGTACCTAAACTGTTTGCGTTTCGTTCGGTGAGTGAGAGTGCCGGAGGCCCTATCCTTTATTCCTTCTCCATCATCCAACTCCTTATCCTATCCCTTTTCCCAACCCCAAGGGGCGGCAACGCACTTGTGACTCTTGTGGGGTTGCGGGTGTCCATGGGTGGCGGTAATTGCTTACCATCAGGCGATCTGTCTGCTCGTTTACCGCCTAATATTACATTTTTTTTTTTTTTAAATTAGTATTGACATTTTATATTTTTAACGAAATGAGGTTAGATTTTTAATTGACACCGAAAACCGGTATTTTGCCAATTTAATGTCATTATCGTCTAATTTGACTTCTATAGTTCGACGTTGCCACATTGTTCAATTTACGATCTAGTCACAATAACATTCCTGGTTCGGCGATACACCGAAACCGTAGGTTCTAGGCGACTAAGGAAGGATTAATGGAATGGACTGTATTCAAAGGATAGCGGGTTTTAGCCGCCTAGGATTGGATACGGGAAGAGGTGATTGTGAGTGGGTATAGGATATTCCAAGGATGGAGGGCACTTACCTTATACGACAATCTTCTTCGTTTCCGAAGGGCAGTCTCCTGGTGATTTTCGTGATGCAGCTGCTTGTTTTCACTTCACTACACAGTCACTTCTACTTGCGAGCGGTTTTTTAAGAGGTAATAACTATAGCGCGAGAGGCGCGGTGATCCAGTATAACGGACGCGTATCGCGAATCGAATGTTCTTGAAAGTTCTGGACTGTCTCTCGCGTCGACGTTCCGCGGCGACCAATCCGCGGAAGGCAGTGCCCCTTCTTCGGGAATGGGAGACAGGGACGGAAATATGATATCGCTCGCACTAGAACAGCATGGAACGATTGACGTTGATGCGATTAGTTATAGATAGGAAGGTAGATGGCGCTACCAATTCCAATAACATTCAAATATCAATTAATATAGGAGAATACCATTTGTGACATAAGTCTGACACAGACATTAGATCGAAACTGCATTTTGAACATATATAATTATGGCTTTTGGTACTTGCGTATCGACAAAAGACCATCCGTGCTAATCACGTTACCCCGTCTATAAAGAAACAGTAGGCCATTGTTACAAATAGGCCTCTCCTAATTTGTATCACAATAGCGTTGTGGCTATTGTGAGCCAAAAGGAGGATTTGGCCTACTATTACTAATACTGAACTCTATTTCGAATGCGCTATTCCTTTTGCAAGTGCAGCAGAATCGATATTGTTCCCTTAAGTTTATTATCTGAGGCACGTGTAAGGCGTGAGCTATAACGTCCAATATAATCTCGATGGGTCAACTTATAATGATCATTATCATAGAATTATATGGTTATTTGATATTGGCGAAATAACCAGATAATCGAGAACTATCCCTATCATGGACGTCTATATGGCTTGGGGTCGAGCTATATTGGTCAACTTAGGCTGGACGTTGCCAGCCCTTACCAAATAAGCCTGGACTGTCTTTATTTCGCACATTCATACAATTCAAGTCCAAGCTATACTGGACATTGAAACTGGATGCCTAGGACATGGGACAGTATGAAGGGTCAAGTCAGCCAATCAAATCAAAAATAACCATTTAGGTTTGTCCTCAATAGATGGCGTTGACCGAATTTTAAATGTCGATGTTAAGATTCTCCGGTAGGTCTATAAAAGGGATGTCCTTAGGTCATCTAGCTTTTATTCTTTTTTGGTCCGTTAATGGAGAAAGTAGCAAACCAGTTAAGTTTGTGACGAGAGTGTGTAGAGAGTGTAGATGATCTTTATTGGTGTTTTCGATAGCTGAATTATTGTGAGTTGATTTTTTAATTTATACTATATTGTAATCTGTGTGACTCAATATTTTCTAGAAGATTCTATAGGCATATTTTAAGTAAATTTGTGACACAAACTTACTAAGGACGAGGTAAGTACGCTTTCGCCTCTAAGGGTCGGTGACGCGTTGACAAAAATCTTTTTTATTTATTTATTTAAACTATAATAATATGTTTAACAAAGTGTTCCATAGACGAATTTAATCCATAAGGTATTTTTAATAGTCAATAACGAATGATACTGATATAATGTTTATAGTAGGTGCATTATCTATACTATAATAAAACTGTAGAGGTGAAAAAGTCTGTACATTAAAGATATTTTGACGAAAATTAGCTAAAAAATCTAGGAAAATGCTAAAAAGCAATACTTGATATTTTTTTGAATTTATGTCTGTCTGTCTGTCCGACGTCTTTCCCTATGTTGCTAAAGATCTCTAAAATGGCGAAATTGATTTCAATAAAACTTACACTCATGTACAAAGGATACTCAAACCTATAAAATAGTATATGTTACATCACAATCGGTTGAGTGGTTTTCGGTGTACAGCTTGACCTCTCCTTTGTACGTAGTCCCAAACAAAACAGGGATCATCCAAAACTGGTTATATATGTGATGTCATCTATGATAATTATAGGATTGTTAGTAAAAGTATAGTTAGTCTAAAAAGATACCTTCGAAGTGTTTTATAGCTATTTACCCGACTATAAAAAAGGAGGTGATTCTTAATTTCGTCAGTATATTTTTACGTATTTTCGATAAATAAATTACTGGAACCGAGGATATTTATACTTATCCTTCCGACCGATAGATGTCACTATTTTCAAATAATTTTCTAGCAAAATAAATATTTCTTGCAAAAAAAACAATTATTATGTGTCGGGTATCCTTCTGTTATAAAAAATAATAGAGTATAATATTCGGCACTTTCATAAACAAAAAGTCTCTGTGTCAAAATTTATTACAATGTCCACTTAATTTAAACGGTCAATCTCATTTATTTAAAATTATTATGTTTATGTAATAGTTATATAATCATTTTATTTTATTTTAAATGATAAACACAATTTCTATAGATCCTTTTTCAATAAATTGTCGATTAGTCCATATTATTTTCTATCTCGGTCGGTTTGTATAATATGTAAACATAGATGGCGTTCTCTGAATGGCGGTGTTAAGATTCGCCGTGGATTGATGAGGTTCTCGGTTAATTTTCTTTCGTTTTCGTCGGATTGGTGTCTTAGTCGTTTCCTTTGAATAATGAATGTGGATGTGTTTCTTTGATTTCTTTCGTTCGTTCGTGTTCTGTACTTATACAGGTGTCTCATTATTCCCAAATTCCCACACCTCACGTACGTGGGAATCCGTGGGTGGGAGACTGAGGCCTGAATTCAGATAACTCTTGAGTAACTCAACGGGGCTATCTTACTTTCGGCAGGGCTGAATATTCGTAGCCCTGTGTGTATTTTCTAAATAAATCGCAGGGACAGACTTGAAACAGCTGGAATCGACCTCCGAACATGTTGTTTTTCACATGGTCAGTTATATGTGGCATGTTCACGAGTAAGCGGTAAAAATAATTTACATGTTCTATATGAAGGTGGTAAAACAGTTCGATAATGTTGTGTATAAAGAAAGTCTCTAATGATATTATCCCCACTATCCCTACTTCCCTTCTAATATTATAAATTCGAAAGTGTGTATGTATGTATGTATGTTCCGTTTTCACACTAAAACGGCTGAACCGATTTTGTTGAAATTTAATCCTACTAATATTATAAATGTGAAAGTTTGTGAATATGTATGCATAGATGGATAGATGGATGGATGGATGTATGGATGGATGTTTGTTACTCTTTCACGCAAAAACTACTGAACGGATTTGGATGAAACTTTAGAGTAATATAGTTTATACATCAGAATAACACATAGGCTACAATTTATAAAGATTTTGTGTAATGTTGCCATAATATAAAGAAAAGTATCAACTAAGTTGGCAAAAATTCTGAACTCTGGAAGCTGTCTTCGCGTGCAATGCTTAAACCGTAAAAGTTACTTGAAGATAATGTACGGTGAAATTGTTTATCATAGAGGCTCACTATGAAAAATTCAAGATGGCTGCCGTCACAAAATGGCGGATTACTTATTTTCCACAAATACCTCAATATGTGTATCAAATGAAAGGGCTTGATTCGTAGAATAGAGCTCATTATGAAAAATCCAAGATGGCTGTCGCCGCAAAATGGCGTATTACATATTTGCCACAAATACCTCAATATGGGTATCGAATGAAAAGGCTTGATTGGTAGAATATACTCACTATGAAAAATCCAATATGGCTGCGGCCACAAAATGGCTGATTACATATTTTCCACAAATACCTCAATATGGGCATCAAATGAAAGGGCTTTATTGTTAGAATAGACCTAACTATTAAAAATCCAAGATGGCCGCCGCCACAAAATGGCGGGTAACTTATTTTCCACAAATACCTCAATATGGGTATCGAATGAAAGGGCTTGATTGGTAGAATAGACCTCACTATGAAAACAGAATGAGAAGTATTAACAAACGAAACTAAAAACTTAAAAATAAAATAAACTAGAAAAACACATTTATTTTAATTTTGGGCGTAGCGTATCCAGAATAAACATTATGATCGAAATTTCACTTGCCCATCGATTTTATATTTGTCTGATCAATACCCCGGATTGATGAGAAGTTTGGTGCGATCTGGCAGCTAGGACTTACCGAATTACTTTTAGCTTTTGGTACATAACCTAACTAGATCATTTTTATTGTAATAAAACAGTGTAATACAAAAAATATGTTTTTTACAATGCTCATTCTAGGGTAGTGTAGTTATCAAATTGTTTTCAAAATTGCTAGATTTATTTTGCCTTTAGTATTTAATTTAGATGAACTTTGTCTTTACAGTAGGTAGTTTGGACGAATAGTTTAAAAGTTATCACGATATAATTGATATAAGCGCAGCGTTATTCAAAGCGCTTACTATGAGTTGGCGCTCTTAAGCGCAGCGGGGCAGAGGGGCGGTCTGATTATGTACTTTGTGGTAATGCTTTCAGTTTTTATTTTTGCTGCTATTCTATTCAGTAGATACATAAGCTCTTCAATAACTTTAATCATATACCTACATACTAATCTTTACCTAAAGTTTGACGACTATGAAAACAAAAGTAATTTTAAGTAGGTATTATTTGTTTATATGTATGCTACACGGCTAATGTGCAGATCCGTTTATGATGAAATTTGATATGGATAGTCTGAAATCTGGGGAAGTCCAAAGGCTACTCTTTATTAAAATTTCATGCGGGCGAAGCCGCGGGCGAAAGCTAGTTATATTAATAAAATTCTTTAAAAAATAATTTTGCTACAGGTATACATATTATAATATATATAAAATAAGAAACCAATATTACATTTATAAAACTATTTACAAATATAATATTACATATATTTATAATTTAATTTTATAACAAAATGGCCACATAGCTTAAAAATCGTCTAGAATCTGAAGTGAAGTTACCAAATTACAACTTTTTATCTCGACAAGTTAAGTTACCAACTACTACATTGTATCCCGGCTAAAAAGCTTCGCGTAGTTCCAATAATATCGGGTATTTACAAGCAAGGTTAAGCTTATAGATAAAACCAAAACCTGATCTTAATACAAAATTCGATTCACATCGTTATAGCAATTTTGGAGTTTAAAAAGAAAACACATAATAATATTTAAAACAATAATTGCTTGATTTGTTAGCATCACGACGCGTCGCCATTGCCGCTTGACGCGTCATGACGCCAATAGTCATTTTCGTTTCATTCAAAAAGATGGCTAAAGGCTCTACTATAACATCATGCTACGAGCCAAGGGCGTCACCAGCCGATTGTCTAGAGGGGGGAGGGGCAAGGACGCCAGCCGATGACCTAGGAGGAGGGCAAGTTGATATGTAAAATAAGAAAAGTAGTTATTTAAAATATGAATTGTAGGGTTTTTTGAATCTCATTCGCCGGCCCTCCTGCCTCCACTTGGCGTCGCCCTTGCTACGAGCTATGTGAGTTGAACAACATCAAAGCAAGTATTTAAAAACTAAACAACACGTTTAAATAGAAAATAGTCCTAAAAAGTTGATGTCAGTTCTGCAGTTCAAATAATTATTTCTGCTAACTAGCCTTTTTGTGCTATTTGTGTTCTTCTATTGTATTGTCATTAAGTATTGATAAGTGTACAAATGTGCACTTCTACCCGCCGTTAAAGTAGGTATAATCCGTGTACAAACAAAAGATTCAGTTATATATCAAGCTACCAATAGTGAATAGCATGTTAAGGCTACTGCTCCGCTTCTGTCGCTCATAGCGCGATATTATATAGCCTGTAACGTTCCTCGATAAATGGGCTATCTAACACTGAAAGAATTTTTGAAATCAGTCCAGTAGTTCCTGAGATTAGCGCGTTCAACCAAACAAACAAACAAACTCTTCAGCTTTATATATTAGTATAAGATATATATTGCTTTTGGATTTGAGGTTATAATATAATAAATGATGTTAAAATAATTATGTCTTCTTTACTGAATATCGGTCGCTAGCCTATATCAGTGGTCTTTCTACTCCTCAGGTAGGTATTATATTCAAGTGAACAATGGGCAAACACAAGTGAACTCTATATGCCTTTACTTTCAATAGTCCCATTAAATGGCAGATCCGAAATAATTGAAGAGAGTCTATGCGCAAAATCTACGGCTTAAAGCGCTGTCCGAGCCAGGAAAACTGCCGAAGTCCTAACACCGCTATTTTCAAGCTATTTGTGTCAGAAAAACTTCAGCGTTCAACCTATTCGTTGAAAGAGGTTGTATTTTTGAGGTCATTTGCAACAAATTGACCCCTGTCACCTAAAGGTCCAAAATTAACGGTATCATTGCACACGACCACAAACCTTCACTGAATAGGACGAATTTGCTGCCACCCTGTATAGCAATGTATGCGCCACTAAGAAATTGTACCGGTGACCCAATAACCCACAGTCACTACCCTAACAGAAAAGCTGAAACAAGTACAATACAAACGATAAATATTGAAATATAGCACGCAGTTTGTAGACAGATTGAAACACCGTAGCTACTACTACTTTTAAGCAAAAGTGTACCTTAAAATTAAGGCAATAAAGTTTATATTTCTGTGTGTTAGTGGTACGTTTGTTTATTACATTGTGTTGAATTGTAGCGAAGTAGCTACAACTTCTTGTGTTGAGTCGTTTAAGCACAAATGTTTAAATAATAGTTCCCTTCAAATAATGTTGTAATTATGTTACGATAGCTTTCGCCCGTGGCTTTGCCTTTTTGTCGGTTATCGTGCAAAAAGGCAGCCTATGTGGTAGTCTAATATTTAAGTTATATTATTGCAAAGTTATATGAAAATCTGTTTTGCAATTTAGCAGCTAATAATAGCAGAAATTTTTACCAACATACAATTAGTTTTCTCTCGGGCCAAAGCTAATAAAATATATGAAATATAATTTAAATTTCTTTTAAAGCTCAAGTGGTGACTCTCCAAGGGTGAAAATTTAGGTAAAGAATTTCTAGTTCACTAGATGAGATCTCGAGGTTGCACCCCCGTTATTTAAGGCTACTGCTCCGCTCTGATAGCCTATAGCCTTGGGCTACTGGGCTATCTAACACTGAAATAATTTTTCAAATTGGACCAGTAATTCCTGAGATTAGCGCGTTTAAGGAAACAAATAAACAAACAAACTCTTCAGCTTTATATTTATATATTATATAAATATTATATAACAAAACACATTACAAACAAAAGATATACAAATATTTCTTAACTGTATTCAATTTAACCAATATATCTTGAATAGTGTTATTAACAGCTATTTCCTTCTTCTCCAGTGTTGTGACTTCCACACAAGTCAAATCACTGCGCTTTTGCATATATATTTTTTTATATAATATAAATACAATAGCAGCAATATCGTATGTACTCAAGATATACAAAATCAAATTTCATGAATGGTAGTAACTGCATTATAAAGTTAGTCATAATATTTTTTTTTATTTTTTTTATTTGGTGAGTTTACGGCTATATTTACAGAGTAGTCATGAACATAAGTTAATATATGCCAAAAACAAGCTTCCACATATAGAAGAAAAAACAGTGTGAAGTTATACAAAACATTTGACATAACCCAAGATGACCCTTCCTTACTACCTTTCGAAACTAACAAATAAATACATAGTTACAGTATAAGTTAGGAAGGTTGAAAATTAAAGGCGCTAGGTCGACCCGACCGCCATTTGTTCAATGTTATGAAACTATCTAAACAGTACAACAAACAAACTCTTCAGCTTTATATAATATATAAATATAAAGCTGAAGAGTTTGTTTGTTTGTTTGTTTGCTTAAACGCGCTAATCTCAGGAATTACTGGTCCAATTTGAAAAATTTTTCAGTGTTAGATAGCCCAGTAGCCCAAGGCTATAGGCTATCAGAGCGGAGCAGTAGCCTTAAATAACGGGGGTGCAACCTCGAGATCTCATCTAGTGAACTAGAAATTCTTTACCTAAATTTTCACCCTTGGAGAGTCACCACTTGAGCTTTAAAAGAAATGCTGAAGTAATTGCTCCTTCAACGTAAACATTACCACCATCGCAGCGTCAACCATACGCGGGAATGTTACATTCTAAATATTTTTTTTCTGGTATTGTAAATTGATTTACGGTATTTAAATTTACTTTTACATGATTGTAAAAGGTTTTATCTCTTCAGCAATTACGCTAATATGTTCAATTTATGCTAAGGTAAACCATACATAGCTAGCATTTTATGCTTTCTAGCATAAATTTAACTAATAATATAAAGCAGTGTCCTATAATTTTCTTTGTATAATTATGGAATTTAGAAATTAAATCATCCATTTTATTGTGAGTAGTGCAGTTTGTCAATTTCTTCAGTTATTTTTTTACATTGCACACGTTAGTAAAAATATTAAATTACATAAAAATTAACACTCGTGACTGCCTCGTTGGTCGCGCGGCATAAATGTGCGCGTGGGATTGGGAGGTCTCGGGTTCGATTTCCGGGTCGGGCAAAGTGTTATTGGGGTTTTCCATTAAGAAGTTCTCAGTAGCAGCACGGAGTCCGGTAATGTGCCCGGTACGGCAATAGGCTAGCCCTTTTACGTGGGTGCGTTACCTAAAAAAATCATGGCGAAATGTGGGTGTATTATTATACCTCTGCCTACCCCTTCGGGGATTCAGGCGTGAGTCTATAAATAAAAATAAATAAAAAATTAACATAAGTTACAGTGTTACATTACATTACAACGCTCAAATGTGTACCCACCATTCAACATAGTCACTCCGTTTTATATTAATGGTATTTTTAATGAGTCTCCTTGTCAAAATACATAGGCATAACGCCTGATATAATTCCTATTTCATAATCTAATGAGCACATGAGGTATTGTTAACCATGGGAAAGGATTTTTCAAAATGGTGGCTCATTTGGAACATTCTGTACATTCCAGTCATTTAGCAAAATTTGCGACCAACTAACATATTTTGTTACGTAATTATATTATGTTTTACTCTAATGTGGTTTGTGGAAACTTTTGCGGGTGCTTGTGTAGTGTTGTATATTGGTGTTTGTGTGTATGTATGTGTGGTTTAGCGTAGTTAGAAAACTACTTATCCGGTTTTGTGGAACGGTCTGTGAATGTTTTCGGTATTGTAGTTCGGATGTGGATGCAACGGCAAGCTTAAAGTTATTATTTTAATAGTGTGTGTTATACTTATTATAATTACTTTATTTGTTTTATTCGCAATGGGGAACGAATATAAGTAATAAAAATAATCTCCTTTCTAAGACAAGTCCCCCACTATAAACGAATTCTGTACCTCAGAATGCTTAAGACATTCAGACGACGGATTCAAAGAAACATCAGACTCGGATCCTGTCTCGTGTGGAAATCAAACTCACAGTACTTAAAACAAAACAAATCGTCAAGCCAACCGCTCAAATCACGGCACCATTCGTGCAATCAAATTATCATTAAAACTTATGGCAGGACACAGCAAATATTAAAATTAATACATTCATAACATTACCTTCAAACGTACTGTTTAGATAGTTTCATAACATTGAACAAATGGCGGTCGGGTCGACCTAGCGCCTTTAATTTTCAACCTTCCTAACTTATACTGTAACTATGTATTTATTTGTTAGTTTCGAAAGGTAGAAAGAAAGGGTCATTTTGGGTTATGTCAAATGTTTTGTATAACTTCACTGTGTTTTCCTCTATATGTGGAAGCTTGTAATTGGCATATATTAAGTTCATGACTACTCTGTAAATATAGCCGTAAGCTCCCTAAATAAAAAAATAAAAAATATTATGACTAACCTTATAATGCAGTTACTACCATTCATGAAATATGATTTTCTATATCTTGAGTACATACGATATTGCTGCTATTGTATTTATATTACATAAAAAATATATATGAAAAAGTGCAGTGATTTGACTTGTTTGGAAGTCAGAAGAAGACTGGAGAAGAAGGAAATAGCTGTTAGTAACACTATTCAAGATATATTGGTTCAATTGCATACAGTAAAGAAATATTTGTATATCTTTTGTTTGTAATGTGTTTTGTTATCAAACTTCAATCAGATACAATAAAGACAATTCTTTTTACGCTTATGGAGAAGTATCTCATCTTTCACTGGTATAGCTTGGATGATTACCTCCTCTGCTAATAATAATGTTAACATGAATACAATCCAAAGCGCCTACGACACGTGGAAATTCATCAATTTCATTGAAGCTAGCTGCAACTCGACGTAGATCTTAAATGTAGACGTCGAACTTTCCTGTTTGGCAATTTAATAAATGTTGAGCTAAATTTTACAAGGGTTTGAGAACTTTTTGCACTAATCTACACACTGGACTTGTGTTTATTTGATAATCACCCAAGACCTGTTCAGTTGATAAGATCCTGTGGCAAAAACCCTCAAACAAATTAAAAACTGTGTTAGACCATCAACAGATTTATTTCTTTGAGAAATGGGTTCCTTATCTACAATGTTTCGTATTTGTTCAACTGCTTCTATGGATACTCTGTATGTAATACGTAATTATCCGCCGTCGTGCCTCGAAAATAAATTCACCTTGCCGGAATTTGACCACGAGAAAAATCTTCTTCGGGATCAGACAAAGATGAAAGACTAGTTAAGACATAACTTTGGTATTCATTGTAAACTACTTCAATACCGTAAAACAAAAACAACTATTTCAATGTACAATAAGAACAAACACTTCAATGTACAATAAAATATTATGGAACAGAGATAAATTCAACAACAATAGAGCTTTAATACCTCACTAAGCTCAAATTAGATTTTAAATTTCACAACTGTCATATTTAAAATTCACACTTGTCAATTCACGCTAATGACTGTACGTGCAACCTTAAACGCGCTTAAATGTAGGCTTTGACTCTTCATAACTTAAAGAACAATGGTCACTTTGGCCTTTAGCACGTCTGATAATGAGTCCTATACCAAAAAAAAGTAATTTTTTTTAATATTTAGATCAAAGCAAATACATATTTTTAGGACTTGGGAGAAAGAAATAATGTTTTACAGTTTATTTTTTAAACTATGCCCTTAAACAATAATGAAATGTTATGAACGCAGCCATAACCTTATTGTCAAAATATGCGTTTCATTATACGATATGATAAATAAGAATTTATGTTACTTTGTAATAAAATTATATTTAACTTTTACAATAAAATATCAATAGGTGTTTTAGTTACATATAAAATATTAAAAATATTTTTATTACGTAGTAATTAATCGTTTTTTTGATGAAAAATCTAAGATTTGACGTGCATGACGCGAAATGGAACAAATACGCCATTTCGGTATCTGCCACTGTTATACCCGGTACATCAACGTCAATCGTTCCTCGCAAAGAAATATAACCTTAAGGCATAGTCCAACCTCTCTGGTTCCTCGCTTGCTATGAATTGAGTTTTTTAGTTTGTTTGTTAGAAGAACATGTTTTTCTACACACATATATTAGGTACCAGAATAGTTTAATGTATATATTTTTACGAATAAACTAAATAAAAACACAATTTAGTTCATAACCTGAAACATACTTTTTATAGAATAAAAAAGGTAATCCCAAGTTTTTAAAATTCATATCTATACTAAAGTTAAATAAAGTAACATAAAAATATTGATAAATAACTCCACAGCAATAGACATGAAAAAAGAAATTCTGGTCCACCTTTGTATGGGAACCGACCATTGTTCTTTATAAAAGGATTAAATTTTACAAGAATTTGGCTTTGTGCAACGTCTTAATGATCGATTAGCGTTTAATCTCGTTTTAAAATTTTAAAGATCGTTTCTGCAATTGGCTGTATGAGTTTAAGTTGTTTGTGCAACGTCAATAAATTATTAAACTCATTAGCGATAATCTCTATTTAAGCAATGAAGAGTTAATTTGAAGCTTTCTGCAACTGACTGTTAATAGTATAAACAGTTAAAACGACGAAATTGAAGTATCCGTCTATTACAGTGAGCGAGCCAAGCCGCGGGCAAAAGCTCGTTACTTTATATTATTGTGTCAATACAGAGATTATTCACACCGTAATTCCTGTTAAAAGAGTTTTTTCGCTGACCTGAACAACGAAAAATGCCATTTATCACATTAAACTACAAACACCCAATAACATACATCAACGCTTTTCACAAGCCCACACATAGAAAGTCAATAAGTCAGAAAAGCCAATCCGAGTGTCGCGGCAAGAGGTAAACACCGCAATAGATTTACATGACAAAAAGCAAACCCCTAAAGAAAAAGGTTACATGGCTTCGACCTTGAACATTGATTAACATATCCATTCAACCTCAATCGATGACAAACGAAAAGGAAAAGGGCAAGGATCTTTCACAGAAACTATATAAGATTGATTTTGACGTGTGGCGTAGTGGTTAAGAGGTAACATTGTCGCTTAGCACTGCACCAAGTGTTGTGGGATCGGTCCCCACACGAGACAACAGTTTGTGTAATCCACAATTTTTGGATTTGAGTCGCAAGTGTACTTTGTGTCCGTTGATTGAATAATAATAAATAATAATAATATTCTACCACATTCCCACAACACCATCTAGTCCCAAACTAAGCAGAGCTTGTACTATGGGTACTAGACAATGGATAAACATACATATACCTAGGTATACTTTTTTGTTGTAAATACATACATATTATACATAGAAACACCCAGACCAAGACAAACGTCCAGGTTCACGCATACAAATGTTTGATTTGAGCGGGACTCGAACCCGCGACCTTCAGCGTAGCAGTCAACTACACTACCGCTTCGCCAACCAGTCGTCAATGTTTCTAAAGTCACTACACCACGAAGTTTATTCTTAGCGATAATAGCGACCACTAAAGCATCACCTATAAGTTTCTTTTTTAAAATAATGTGTCTTTGGCTCATAAATATTTCGACATATTAGTGAAATAGGCTACCTCCATAGTTAATGAATAACACATCAACATAAAACGTAGTGAATAAAAACAAAATATTATGTAGATAAGTTTACGAGTAAAAGTCCCGTCAGATCATTTTATACACTTGTAAACTTCCGATGTTTTCGCAGAGGATTTGTCACTCGTGTCTTGTGAACTTTATCAGTCAACTACTTCCGAACGTACCTCTATAACCTATAGGTCAACGACCTTTGATAACATTTAAAAAGAAAAGTATTTTCTAAAAAAGATTATTGATACATAGACTACGTAAATTTAAGAGCGATTCACATGTACCACAATTACACCACTAAGGTGAGCGCAAATTGATATGAAAACGTATTCGTTTTCATATCAATTTGCGCTATTCACATGAGCTGAACAGTGCACTATTTATTAACTACGTGTGTGATTCCTAAGGCATCGAAGCCACGTCACAATCGAAACGCAACTACAAAGTAGCGTCTACTCGACTCCGCGAACGCATATGTACATCGCAACCTGTAGCAACAACGCAGTTACAACCACACTTTTTACTTTTCACGCGTAACCACATTTTGTCGTAACGTTTTGTCGAGACGTTTTGGTGTGGTTGTCGTGTGAATCAGGACTTAATAAATATATTTGCTAATATTACTTACATTCTATCTACTAAAACGCCTGAAGGCTACTATCGTTATCGAAATTCTGTGTACCCAAAGATAATATAGGAATTTAACGAACCCTCATTTATTATATACATTATTTGCGTAAACTATGAACTTGTATATTTCCTGATTTTATTGAAAAGCTATTACCCTGATAAACATCAACTCACTGAATATTGTAGTAGTCTGAGATCCTTAGAAGAGCGACCTCTTCACCGATCTGGTTATTGGATGAAAAGTATTTTATATCAAATTTCGCATGTCAAAATATATATCGCAAATGGGTTGGCAAAAAAAATTCGGTCCAGATTAGGAAAAGTAGAAAAAAAGGTATTTGGCTTTTCTTTTAATATTGTATATACGCGTTTAATATATATACACCCTCATTGCATTGACTCACAATTTTTATTATTGGGAGCATGGACGGCCATTATAGTATGCTGATGGTCGATATAGAGTTTGATGTAAAGTTTGCCGTATCTTTAAAATTATATAATTTGCTTCTTGTATGAGCACCCAAGGAATGAAACAGTGTAGTGACACTTTATTAGTCGACTGAAAATCTGACCACTTACCCGTCAGTAAGAGGCACCTCCTCCAAGATCTGCTTGGCTATCTCCAGCCTCTGGCGGTCGTACGACGCCGCCGCCACCACCGCGGTGATGGCTAGCAGCACGCACGCTATGGACCGACGCTCACAGGGGTTCACCATTCTGGCTGCAAGAGAAAAATACAAATGAGGTAAAAAATATTTCGGAAAATGCACAATTGCCTACTTATATTAGGGTCAGTTTCATCATCTTCGCATTATTAGTGAAGACTTATGGCTTGTATTCAGGCATCCGCTTACTGGTCTAACCAGATATAACGGATATTATGTCCGTCTATTTTATTAAAAATGTATTCTAAAGGTACATTGTATTTTTAATATCCCGGCATTTCGGTATGCAAAGGTTAGCCTTAGTCACGGGATTTGGTATAGTAGAAATATTACTCCTCTTAATTCCTAGGCATACTTATATGATCTAGACTCTAGAACGATGAGTAAAAGATGTTATATTACTGTGAAAGAACATAAAAATTGGTCCGGGCCTTACTAGGAGGTAGAATTAATTGTAAATTTGACATCCGCAGATCAATTCCAAGGCGTTCAGAAGGTTTTAAACTATTCTAAGGATGCCGAATGAAGAGATCAAACTATATATAAAAAATCTAAAGCGGAATTATATACCACTTTCAGGGTTATCTCTGAGCAATCATTTCTACCTTTTTCATCTGGTGTTCAAGTTGCCGCAAGTTTTATTAATTTATAAAAATAATCCAACAAACACAGAATTTGACTCGAAGACAAACCAAAGCAAGAAGAATAACCAACAAGGTATTCAGCGACATAATAATAATATGAGCTACACCTAAGAAATTTTGTCAATATTGGGATAAACTTTTTAAAGGATCTTTGTCTTTGAATTTTCAATGTCTATTTGCTTCAGTATAAGGATTGATTCACACGTACCATTAGCACACAACAACATCACAGAATGCGGTCGAGTTTGGGTTATGTGTAATATTGTCACTGCTGCTTCTTGCGGTTACGTTGTGATCTACAAAATGGCTCGTAGTGACACTGGTGGCTGCTGGGCTGCGTAGTGGTCGGTATCACGTACGCCATTGATAATGACGACAAAATTAATGTTAACAACAATAAACAAAAATAAAATTCACCTGTATTAACTTTTAGTTAAAAGCAAACAATAATAATTGGCTCTATTTTAAATCAATAAAATATTATCTGAAAACAGCGTTACTTGACTTGACAAAGTTAAGTAAGTTTCACAGAGGCCAAGACTTAGATGGGTGACCGCTTGTTAGTCGTTTATATCGGAGGATTACCGTGCATCGTAAAGCAAGTTAAGTAAACAAGCAACGAAGAAAACAATGCAACTGAAAACAGTTTTCAAATTTTAACACGACTTTCTCCAATTCAGACTGAACATATTTATTCAACTTATATTTCAGTTATTCGTTTGAAATCTTTATTGGGTAAAGTTTTATTCAAATTTATTGTTATTCTACGTCGCGAATCATGTTCTGCACGACCGGAAAATGGCCACTTGGATCGGGCAAGCCTTTATTTTCTTATTCTAAGGTTGCTACAAAATTGTATTCATGGACGATTAGTTCGCCCGTACTTGTTTTGGCAAGACCAATATTTTATATTCGATAATGTATTGTAATAATAACATGTACCATAATATATTGTAGTATAAATAATGCTGCTTGTTATGTGAAAGAAAATATTTCGTGTACTCTTGAGCTTGTAATCGTGACTTCTTTTTTATTTGTAACTGTTTGTGTATGAGAAATGTTCATAATGTTGTTTGTGGCACACGATTTTATTTCAATTACTGGTAAGTATTCTCTGATTATAGACATGACTGACCTGTATTTGAGGCAAGATAAGCTTTTTGAAAGCAAAAAAAAACCTTCTAAATGTACTCTGTACTTTTTGAAGTACAGAGTACATTTAGAAGTCTTTTCTTTGTCCTTCCTTGCTGTTTGAAATAGAAATATTATTTGTAACAGGTCAAGTCGATTATATCGATTTAGTAACGTTAAGTTTAGTCTATTGTAAATTTTAACTATGGTCACACTATGAACTGTCAATCCATTGATCCATTCGTTCTTTGTCGTTTCCCGCGGTCAGCGAAAAAACCTAGCCTTTTATTCGCTCTGGAAGATTCCGTTTTGTGAACGCGTTTTTGATCTTGTATTTGGTTATAAAACTAAAAACCCGAGTGAATGCCGCTTCTTTGATCTATAACCGGCACCGGTACACTGTGATAAAAGTCAAACTTGTGAACTATTGAACATTTGTAACATATTGAACATTGTAAAACTGTGTGAATCCGTCAACGTGCACGTGGTTGGTGCCCGACGACTTCGTTGAAGAAAAGCCTGATCTGGAACTCGAGTAGTGGTATTTATGACGATTTGCTTGTTATTTTGGCCAAGATTATGAGTTAATCTTATAGGTCCACTCAAGAACATTATCAGGAGCATCAGTGAAGATTTGGTAAGTAAATTAATATTGATAGTTGTAATTCACTAATCACTGTGCAACGCAGTGCATTGTGTCTAGATCCTTGTCTTGTCGTCGTCAGGTAGATGTATTACAACTTCCACTGCGCACTCTGAACAATTTCCTGCCTGCCTACGGCAACTCTAGACATAATTTTTGGTTGCAGAGCTGTAGTTGAAATCTAGCCGTTGATTGTATCAAGACTCAGATTGGTGTTGTATGAGCTATATATCTCATTTGTAAACAGTGTTTTAGTTTTCTCAGCTCAGTTTTGTCTAAAATACATAATATTTATTTGTGTAAGTTGACCTACATAATTTGAAACACATGTCATACATAACCTCAATCAGTAATTGTTTGATTTAAATTGTTGAAATCTAGCATAGATTTGTTGTTGTTAGTATTAATAAGTCACTTTGATTGGATACATAACAGTCATATTATGTATCAATTAATTAGTTAAGTGCATATATTGAGTTTGAAACATTATAACGACCAAACTTAACAAACCTTGTTGTTATAATCTATACTATAATAAAACTGTAGAGGTGAAAAAGTCTGTACATTAAAGATATTTTGACGAAAATTAGCTAAAAAAATTTAGGAAAAATGCTGAAAAACAATACTTGATAATTTTTAGAATTTATGTCTGTCTGTCTGTCTGTCCGACGTCTTTCCCTATATTGCTAAAGATCTTTAAAATGGCGAAATTGATTTCAATAAAACTTACACTCATTTACAAAGGATACTTAAACCTATAAAATAGTATATGTTACATCACAATCGGTTGAGTGGTTTTCGGTGTACAGCTTGACCTCTCCTTTGTACGTAGTCCCAAACAAAACAGGGATCATCCAAAACTGGTTTTTAATTATGTGGTGCCATCTATGATCGTTATAAGTTTGTTAGTAAAAGTATAGTTAGTCTAAATAGGAACCTTCAAAGTATTTTATGGCTATTTACCGACCGATAGATAGATGTCACTATTTTCAAATAATTTTCTAGCAAAATTATTTTTTCTTACAAAAAATACAATAATTATGTGTCGGGTATCTTTCTGTTATTAAAAAAATAATAGAGTATAATATTCGGCACTTTCATAAACAAAAAGTCTCTGTCAAAATTTATTACAACTATTCTATACTATAATAAAACTTTAGAGGTGAAAAAGTCTGTAGGTAAATTAAAGATATTTTGACGAAAATTTGTTAAAAAATCTAGGAAAATGCTAAAAAGCAATACTTGATAATTATGTATGTCTGTCTGTATGTCTGTTTCTTTCGTTCGAGCGTGTTCTGTACTTATACAGGTGAAATTATACCCAAATTCCCACACCTCACGTACGTGGGAATCCGTGGGTGGGAGACTGAGGCCTGAATTCAGATACCTCTTGAGTAACTCAACGGGGCTATCTTACTTTCGGCAGGTCTGGATATTCGTAGCCCTGTGTGTATTTTCTAAATAAATCGCAGGGACAGACTTGAAACAGCTGGAATCGACTCCCGAACATGTTGTTTTTCACAAGGTCAGTTATATGTGGCATGTTCACAAGGTAAAAATAATTTACATGTTCTATGTGAAGGTGGTAAAACAGATAAAATGTTGTGTATAAAGAAATTAGCCAATAGGCTCGCCCCCTATTACGTGGGACCTAAAAATTCAAGGCGAAATGTGGGTGTAATATTACACCTCTGCCTACCCCTTCGGGGATACAGGCGTGAGTCTATAAAAAAAAAAAAATTATCTAATCATATGTATTATATAATCTTTACATATATATAAAAGAAAGTCGTGTTAGTTACACTATTTATAACTCAAGAACGGCATAACCGATTTGGCTCACAATTGGTGGGCAGGTAGCTCAGAACCAGGAAAAACACATAGGATACAATTAGCTGCAAAAAATAGTCTGGGAGGGATTTTAGAGAGGGTCGAAGTTTGTAGGGACAAACCTACTACCTATTGACAGTAAGAACGCTTGCGCTATATGGGATATCGTATATATATCTGTCAGTACTGTCACAATCATTATATATTGTCCTATGGTGCACTGTCATTACTTCGTTCGCTTACATAATATAAACTAATAATTATTGTAACAGCTTTGGCTAATCCCTACTAAAATCAGGTACCTATAAATGCGAAAATGTGTACCTATGTATGTATCTACCGATTTCACGCTAAACCGGCTGAACATATATTCTCTACTCATAGATGCGAAAGTGTGTCAAGAGATATAGCAGACCATGGCTTTGACATTTGACTGTATGCAAAGTGTGTATGTTGTTGAGCACCTTTTGGTAGATAATGTCATGAATTCTGACCAAGTTACTTCAAGGTACCCTAGAGAGTTTCTGAACTCCTTAAATTATCAGGAGTACCTTCACGCAACTTGAGAATGAACGTTGGTGTTCCAGTCCTGTTAATGCGGAATCTTAATGCACCAAAGCTTTGTAATGGCAAACGGCTACAAGTAACACCAAGGATGAAACATTATAAAAGCTATTCGCTATTGCGAGTCAGACTATATAGTAGTGCAGGTATCCACTTACCATAGCCATTATCTTCGACTAACTATTATAGTAGTATAGGTAGTATTTGTATAAACGACAAAGCTATATTTGATATTTAATATTTTTATAGATTTGTCACTCTCTTACTTTAAAAGTTAGAGGGACCCTCACACCCATTTTACCACTTTGGAACCGTATATCTTTCAAACGATTGACTTTGAGAAACAATGGTTTTAGGAACCTCAAAGTAATTTTTAACGACCCATTTTCCACATCAGTTCCATGTATGAAGAAATTATCTTATATATCCTTAATATTCAATATTTTTTGGTTTTGGTGGTTCACAGAATACGTCTATATGGGCGCAAATTAATATATAATGATTATATTGTTACGAAAATGTTAATAATATTTAAGATTGATATTTAAATAACTATTTGTGAACACAGAACTTAGAACTTCACTACTTTAGAATATTAGACACTGTATTGGCTGCTTAACTGTTTATAAAGATTGGTTATTTAATTTATCGCTTAATTATTAAGATAACTCCAGAAACTTTCAAAGTAAAATCAATTAGTATTAAATAACATGATTCTGACACTTATTATGTTTTCGGTAATAAATAACATGCTATTATATTTACAGCCTGTTGATAGCGCCATCTGTTGACCGAATGTTGTAAAACAGCGTTTGGCTATTAAAATAAATTTGTTATTCGTGTAAAATAAATCATTTGGTGTTGTGCAAAATTCATTACAATATTAATGTCAATTTTTGATTAGTTTATAATTAATCGTACAGTAATTTCAATTATATGTTGAAAAGGAGTTGTTAAACGTTACAATAAGTGTAATGACGGTTAGTTTATAAAAAGGACTGTAGTTCGCATTTTTGAGGCAATTCTGTGCTAGAAATCGACTGAAAATAAACCAAGTAATATTACGTGAGTGTTTTTATTATGGAGTCTGGACACCATAACCCTGGCATCTCGCCGACAGCAGCGGTGGGATAAACGCCCCCTAAGAGACTTCGGGATCCACGGTTGGCGCGAGAGTGATGGGTCTCTTGGCTTGGCCGCCATCATTACCAATGATGACCTGAAGACTGATGCGACCAGCGCTTGGAAGCCGTGTTTGGCCCTGGTCAACCCTGATCGGAGACCACACGGTGTGTCGGAGTTATGGCGAGCACGTCTACACTTCACGTGAAGCCACGTGCGAGCGAGAGCGACAGAGCGACTACGACGGGGTGCACGCACCGGGGTGTGCTGTGGCGTGAACGCTGTTCTGCTCCGAGTGCTACCAGAGGTTGCAGATGCGGGTTGTTGATGCACTGACCAGAGGTATTTATCCAGAGCTGATATGATTAGAGTTTTTGAGAAACATTCATAATTTTATAAAATATGGTGCTTACACGATTACCTACTATCCCCGTAAGGATTACCAGATAAACATTATACAGTCAAAATTACGAACGTTACACCCCAAATAGAACTTATAGGTAACTTTATGTTTATCCACGTTTGGTACATAGCAGTGCTACTGTGCTTATAGTCATATTATGCCATATAGTCATATTATGCCGTCGGCTGGGGCTCTTGTCTGTTTATTAATCGTTAGGCCATGTCGGAAAATTTCTGTAAAACTTACTTATCTACACAAGAAAGAGAAAATAGCTTTATTGTTATGTGGTTCTACTAATGTAGTTATTAGTAAAGAACGGGCAGTTATACCCTTTTCAAGTTGAAGCTCTGATATAGATGCATTGTATAAATTACCTGATTTGCTTTCAGTTTAAATAAGCTAATCGATGTGCTGAATATTAATTCAATTGGTAGTCAATAGGTTATCTCAAAAGTAAAACATTAAAGGAATCGAAACATTATTTATAGCCCTTGGTTACACATTACATAAGGCTAACTAACTGCATTACTTATGGCTAGTGCTCACGGCGCGATTATATGAAGTCTCTCTTGATAAGTGACTATCCACCACAAAAATAATTATTGCATAAAACCAGTAGTTTCACAGATAAGTGCATTCAACAAAACAAACTTCAGTTTTATTATATTAGTACAGATATATATTCAGAAGGTAGATATAAAAATACATTTGTGATACACATTTTTAATGCTAATATTTGTAAAGTTACAAAATAGGTTTTATTATATATCTGTGGACTCTGTAGGCCTACATGATTTCATTTTAACATTGTTGAAATTGTTACTGTCAACTTGCAGCTCAAGTTAAGGTTATATAATAAGACAAGGGAACCCAACATATCTTAATATTTGTCGCTTAATTTTATACCTGTATAGAATAATATGTTCTGACCATGATAAGTCCTTGCTTAACCCGAACTACTGAAGCTAGAAACATGAGATCAGGACAGTAGATTTCTTTATGGACATATGCACTCACTTAGGTTTTACAAAAGTCCATCTCTAAGCATTTTAGGTTGAAAGTCTTAAGGCAGGTGACTGCTTATCTTGTATAAATACCAAAGCTTAGTGTTTTACTTGGTAAATACAATTTATTTTATTTGCAAAGTTGGTTGCATCTATATTCGGGATGACAACCAGTGATAAACCAATAAAATTTGGTGCCGACCTTATTGCTTAACTCTTGTGGGATGCAAGACAGTTCGGAGTATGGTTGTTAGGATAATGATAGGTGTGTTTGGGGAACATGATGTGAAAATCCATATTGTCTCTTTCCCATTTAGCAGTATTTATACTTGGCAAATAAAAGTAGTTGTGTGGACTGCTCATGCTTTATTTCTAAGTCAGTTGTGATTGGTAAGTTTAAATTTATTTACTCAGATAAACAATTATTGTGTATGAATAAATAAGAATTACATTAGCACCACATGTTAACAGTTTAAAATAAATATTAACATTATTTAGAAAATTCCCTTAAATATAAAGTCAAATAAAACTATTGATATAAACTCACCACCATATTAACTATACAAACTGAGTGGAATCATTTTTAGAAATAAGACTGCACTACTCTTGCTTTGTAATATTGGTAGCTTGTAAATTTCTCTTTTATGGCTCAGTTGGCAAACAGTTAAACAATTTCACAGCTTGCACTATGCCTAAAAATATTCAATATCGGATTAAACATTTTCTTACATGAAAAATAATTATAGCACTAGTATTTTCGAAATCCTTGGATCTGCATGGTTTGAAATCATTTCATATTTATCATCAACAGTCCGACTGTTCGCGGCTGAACATAAGCCTCCCTTTGTTCTTGCCATTTTGTTTTCCTGTTTGATGTGGATAAAACTTATTTTGAATATATTAAGTTTTAACTGTTTTATCAAGACTGCAAAATATGGGTATCCTGATAACTTTATATTTGATTATCTAAAGTGGCACTGTCAGACAGAACCTGAGAAAATTCAGTGTCTTTTGTATTTTACCTTATGCGTAAAATATGGGCTCCAACACTGTTGTAGCTAAGATAACTATAGACCAATGCACAAGTTGAACATGCTTGATATATAGATATAGTTTAATAGACCGGACCACTTTGTAAGAGTAGAATTTTATTTCATCTACAGTTACGAAGGTTCATGGAACTAATATTTGGGTGGGAAATGTTGCCCACCACATGTCTTTTGAGTGTTGCAGGTTGATGATGACATCCTAGCAGATGACCTGACCTTAGTGTGAAGAGAGGATGGACGAGCGGTCCTTTACTGATTGGTATGTATGGATGACGGTGGCCCGCCCTTTTGACGTCAGTGGTTTTGTGTGTGGGCTACGCGCACACATGCCGCATGAGTGCAGTACTGAGCTGGAGTCAAGCATTGTTTGCTAACCTTTGTTGCTGATCAACATCGGCGAATGTATAAGCGGCTTGACCGTATGGGCGGAGGATTCGTCAGATACCGATTTACGTGGGGGGTCCTCTACCTCCTCCACAGTCGTTGTTGGACCTATGTAATTGCATTGTATTGATATAACTGATCATGACGAACGATGATCATTATTTTATGTATATGCATTGATGTGTTTAAGAGGCAAATTTTGCATTTATGTGTTTGAGTAAAATTTTATTTTTCCTATCCAACATCCTTCCCAAAACGCTGGCTGGCCACCATGCGTATCCTTGATCCTGGTCTTGTTGGCTAGATCCCGTGATGGGTGATGCCGTGTGTTGGCTAGATCCCGTGATGGGTGATGCCGTGTGTTGGCTAGATCCCGTGATGGGTGATGCCGTGTGTTGGCTAGATCCCGTGATGGGTGATGCCGTGTGTTGGCTAGATCCCGTGATGGGTGATGCCGCGTGGGCTAAATCGATCCTATGTGGGTGATGCCGTTTGTGGGCTAGATCCCTATGTGGGTGATGCCGTTTGTGGGCTAGATCCCTATGTGGGTGATGCCGTTTGTGGGCTAGATCTCTATGTGGGTGATGCCTGTGTGCGCTAGATCCCGTAATCGGTGATGCCGTAATCGGCTTAGCCATGGGTGAAGCATTGTTTGTTAGATCCCGTGATGGGTGACGCATGCCTCAGGCTAAGATCCTATGACTAGGTGAAGCCTTGTAAATAACATTTAGTTCATTCTGTATGATAAACGCTTATTTATGTAATTTTTATATTCCTTATTTTTGTTTGTTATGCTGTTTATTCTGTAACCGTAAAATTATCAGCGCGAGGAGCGCGCTGGATCAGAATGGCCGTATGGGCGCAAATTAATATATAATGATTATATTGTTACGAAAATGTTAATAATATTTAAGATTGATATTTAAATAACTATTTGTGAACACAGAACTTAGAACTTCACTACTTTAGAATATTAGACACTGTATTGGCTGCTTAACTGTTTATAAAGATTGGTTATTTAATTTATCGCTTAATTATTAAGATAACTCCAGAAACTTTCAAAGTAAAATCAATTAGTATTAAATAACATGATTCTGACACTTATTATGTTTTCGGTAATAAATAACATGCTATTATATTTACAGCCTGTTGATAGCGCCATCTGTTGACCGAATGTTGTAAAACAGCGTTTGGCTATTAAAATAAATTTGTTATTCGTGTAAAATAAATCATTTGGTGTTGTGCAAAATTCATTACAATATTAATGTCAATTTTTGATTAGTTTATAATTAATCGTACAGTAATTTCAATTATATGTTGAAAAGGAGTTGTTAAACGTTACAATAAGTGTAATGACGGTTAGTTTATAAAAAGGACTGTAGTTCGCATTTTTGAGGCAATTCTGTGCTAGAAATCGACTGAAAATAAACCAAGTAATATTACGTGAGTGTTTTTATTATGGAGTCTGGACACCATAACCCTGGCATCTCGCCGACATCTACCTACCAATTTTCAAATGTGTAAACTGAATAGTTTCGGCATAAAGTGGCTGTGTCATACGGACTGACGGACATAGCGCGTCTATAAGGATTCCGTGTTTAGCCATTTTTGACTACGGATCTCTAAAAATACTGTTTACAGAAATGTTTTAAATACTTCTTGCGGTTATATTTCTTATCAGTTCCTATGACTAGAATTAAAATGAAAATTACTATCTAACCATGAAGGAGTTTTGTGTTACCCCGAATTTAACGTGAGCGAAGCCGCGGGCAAAAGCTAGTATATTGATAAAATTGTTAGATACCACATACTATTACTATTGTATATCTCAAATAACACAACCAGTCTGTCTGTTGCAAGTAATAAGTTAATTAATTTGAATATTCAACTTATTAATTTGTTGTGAATTATAACTTGTTTTGTGTATAACAATATAATTGAATTTGTTGGGCAGTAAATACCGGCCACTTGCTTGCACCAGCAGTAAACAGGCTAATACTTTGTTGGTTTCAAAGTATTAACAAATATTAAGTTTTGATTGATAATATTATTTATTTTAACGCTTGTCCGAGCTCTTTTGAAACTTGATTATGTCAGCTATCAAGGACTTGCGTGCGGCTGCTCGTACAATTGAATCAGATTTGCGCTGGTTTGCCTCAGCCAGTGCCTTGGTGAACCGGCCTGATCGCCAGCAGGCCTTACTACAAAGGTATGAGCGGATCGATGATCGCCTGGCAAGTGTGGAAAAGCAATTTCGCACTTTCAGCGCTTGCTGTCTCGAAGTGTCAGTTAATGATTTCCCCGCTGACCAGCGAAATAAAGTCAGCGAGGATTATGCCCAGGTCTTAGACCTATATGATGCTGTCTCTAACTGTGCAAGACAGTTAATTGCCGAGAGGGACGAGCAACCCGGCTTGAAGCAGGAGCTTCCTAGGACAGCACCGGGACTGGCGAGTAGGCTTCCCACTTTAGACCTCCCGCATTTTGATGGCTGCCTAGGAAGTTACCTGGGCTACGTTAATTTATTTGACAGCCTGGTCGATGACAGGGCTGACCTTCGGCCGACACAAAAATTGGCCTATTTGATGTCGGTTCTGGATGGGGAGGCCAAGGGCCTCATCCAGCATCTGCCCGTGTCTGACGAGGCGTACCAGACGGCTTGAGACTTAATTATCCGTAGGTACCAAAACAAGCGTGGCCTCGCCGACACGCATATTGAACAGATTTTGGGTTTGCCCACGCTCACCCGGGTCTTTGGGTTGCGCACTCAACTTTTGAACCCGCTTTTGGTGGCAATCAACGCACTTAAGTGCTTGGACCTGCCTGTGGACATTGGTCTACGGGCAGGACCATTGGGTCCTACCTATTGGGTGGCACTTTGTGCTGAAAAAGCTGCCTGCCAACCTGAGGTCGCGTTTTGAACAGCGCTTTGGTGGGGATAGCGCGACCCATCGGCCCTCCTTTGCTGACTTGGAGAGGTTTCTCGAGGATGAGTGCCTGGTCCTGGACAACTCCGGTGGTGACACGCCCGCTAAGTCGCAGCCGCCCAAGGTCAAGGAGCTTGCTTGGGGTCCCACTACCAGCAAGACTGCCCAAACTCTCGCCCCTGTCCTCACTGTGGAGGACAGCATTTGGACATTCTCTGCATGAATGCCAGAGAGGTGGGCCGCTTGTCCAACCAGCCGACGTCGCGCACGGGCGGGTGTTTTGAAGGTGGCAGCCGAGGCTCACCGGCGCATAGCCGTATTTTGGCCTCCGCTGGTTATGAGTTGCGCAAATGGATTCCCAACTCACCAGCGCTTTTGGAAGGCTTGCCAGAGGATCATCAGCAAGATCCACATCTATTTGAGATTGTTGACAACCCCGCCATGATGGCTGTTCTCGGCGTCCAGTACAGACCAGTCCAAGACATCTTTACGTATAACGTAGACTTGAAATTGCCTTGTTCTTGGTCTAAACGTCTCGTACTGTTTACTGTCGCCAGAACCTTTGATCCGAACGGTTGGATCTGTCCAGTCATATTTTGGGCAAAATGCTTGTTGCAGAAGCTTTGGACAGCAGGGTTGACCTGGGACGAACCTCTACACGATACTCTTGTTGAGGAATGGACCTCTTTTGTATCCTCACTTCCTGCCGTCAACGAGATCTCCTTGCCTCGTCCCATCCTTCCTCCCGGGAAGTTCAAGGCCACCCTTCACGGGTTTAGTGATGCCTCGGAACGTGGTCACGCGGCCGTGGTGTACTTGCGCACAGTTAGTGCCTCAGGTCAAGTGAGGGTTTCCCGGATCATGGCGAAGAGCAAGGTTGCACCCCTTCGTACATCTTTGACCATCCCAAAATTGGAGCTCTCGGGAGCAGCCCTACTTTTACGCTTATTGAACCACGTGTCCAGTACTTTGGGTAAAAGCATTTGTATTAATGGGACCTACGCCTGGACAGACAGCCAAATTGTTCTTTGTTGGTTGAAGGCTTCTGTCCACACCTTGGAGGTATTTGTCGCTAATCGCGTTTCGCAAATACAAAAATCTGAATTCAAGCTTGTTTGGAGAAACGTGCCAGGTGAGCTCAACCCCGCTGATTGTACCTCGCGCGGATGCTTGACGCCTAGTTTGATAGGTCATTCGCTGTGGTGGGGTCCGGAATGGTTGAGTCGACCAGAAATTGATTGGCCTCGAACGCCAGTTTTGAATACTTCTAATTTGCTGGGTCTGCGAACACTCGCTCTTGAGAAGGTAGAATGCGCCTTCGACCCCGATTTTTTGTTAAATCGCTACAGCTCCCTCGACAAGTTGTTAGGTGTTATTGCTTGGATAAATCGTTTTGTTTTTAACTTTAGGCACCCACAACAGAAACGACTGACACCGTTTCTTTCACCACAGGAGCGACAGGAGTCCCTCACCTTTTGGGTTCGTTCTGTGCAATTGGCGCACTTTGAGAAGGGGTTTGCTATCCTTAAATCAGGGAG
Organism: Euclidia mi; assembly: GCA_944739405.2. NCBI lineage: Eukaryota > Metazoa > Arthropoda > Insecta > Lepidoptera > Erebidae > Euclidia > Euclidia mi. Next base: position 58,268,822 of record OX123199.2, read on the forward strand.
ATCGAAATTGTCGGGAACTGTATCTAAATTGAACCCCTTTTTGGACGAAACGGGTCTCTTGCGCGTTGGAGGGCGTTTCAAGAACGCCAGCCTCCCTTACGGGGCACGTCACCCCCATTTGTTACCCAAGGACGGTCATTTGGTACGCTTGTTGGTAACTGACCGTCACCTTAAAAATTCGCCTGCTGGTTGTAATGCCCTGTTGGCCATTTTGCAACGCGAATTTTGGATCTTGTCTGCCCGAAGAATTATTCGGAGTGTAGTCTTTAGCTGCATCCCTTGCTATAAGCTCAAGGCTTCTACCATGCAGCCCTTGATGGGAGACTTACCAGCAGATCGCATAACTGAGACCAGGACGTTTGACGGTGTTGGAACGAACTTCGCTGGTCCCTTTTTGGTCAAAACGTCGACACTTCGAAACAGCAAGACTGTTAAGGCCTACCTGTGTGTTTTTGTTTGTCTCTCCACGAAGGCCGTACATTTGGAACTGGTCTCCTCGCTTACGACCGAGGCGTTTGTAGCCACATTTGACAGATTTGTATCCCGCAGAGGGCTGCCCTCCTTGATCCGTTCTGATTGCGGCACTAACTTCAAGGGCATTTATAATTATTTGAATGATGTTGGTAATTTCCTTGAAACCAACAAGGCTGATATAGGCAATAGGCTTGCCCGTCGTGGGATAAATTGGTTGTTCTCACCACCAAATTGTCCACAATAGGGTGGTATTTTTGAGGCCACTGTAAAATCGGCCAAAACACACTTGCGCAGGACAATCGGTGAATTTGTCCTTACATTTGAGGAACTCGGAACTGTGTTTTGTAAGATTGAGGCCGTTTTAAACTCTCAGCCATTGTGCCCGATCTCCTCAGATCCGAATGGTTTGGAAGCTCTTACGCCGGGGCATTTTTTGATTGGTCGGCCACTTGTCGCCTTGACTGAGTACCCCTATATTAATACGAGACCTGGTCGTCTCTCGCGTTTTGAATTGGTACGCCAGATTACTTAGAGCTTTTGGAAACGCTGGAATTTGGAATATTTGCACATACTGCAGCAACGCGTTTAGTGGACCGACAAGACTGATCCACCCAAGATTGGAGACCTCGTTTTGATCAAGGAGACTGACCTTCCGCCACTCAGATGGCGCAGGAGGCGCATTCTTCGCTTAGTAACTGGGGCTGATGGAGTTCTCCGATTTGCTGAGGTCTTGGTGGACGGTTCGATTCTGAGGAGAGCGGTTGCAACGTTGTCACGTCTACCAACTGATTAGCGGACCGGTAGGCCGGTCCGGGGCGAGTGGATGTTTGAAATATAAATATTATTTGTGATAGGTCAAGTCGATTATATCGATTTAGTAACGTTTAGTTTAGTCTATTGTAAGTTTTGACTATAGTCACACTATGAACTGTCAATCCATTCGTTCTTTGTCGTTTCCCGCGGTCAGCGAAAAATCTTAGCCTTTTGTTCGCTCTGGAAGATTCCGTTTTGTGAGCGCGTTTTTGATCTTGTATTTGGTTATAAAACTAAAAACCCGAGTGAATGCCGCTTCTTTGATCTATAACCGGCACCGGTACACTGTGATAAAAGTCAAACTTGTGAACTATTGAACATTTGTAACATATTGAACATTGTAAAACTGTGTGAATCCGTCAACGTACACGTGGTTGGTGCCCGACGACTTCGTTGAAGAAAACCCTGATCTGGACCTCGAGTAGTGGTATTTATAACGATTTGCTTGTTATTTTGGCCAAGATTATGATTTAATCTTATAGGTCCACTCAAGAACATTATCAGGAGCATCAGTGAAGATTTGGTAAGTAAATTAATATTGATAGTTGTAATTCACTAATCACTGTGCAACGCAGTGCATTGTGTCTAGATCCTTGTCTTGTCGTCGTCAAGTAGATGTATTACAACTTCCACTGCGCACTCTGAACAATTTCCTGCCTGCCTACGGCAACTCTAGACACTTGCAAAGTAATGAAACAGTCTAGTCAACAACATAGAACATAATGCTAAATGAAGCTAGATAAGGAAGTCAGTGTCAAAATTGTTTACTCACATAGAACATAATGTGGCGTTTACTAAAGTCAAATTAAATTTAGGTATGGATCGCTGATTTCTTTGTACGATATATCTCCATTATTTTAGCGTATCCTCCATCAGTGAGAAATTTATATATCCGTTGAAAGTAATTACTAATTATGTACGCTGTTTTCGAAACAAAAGAGCTATTGATGTGCAGCTTGCATCTATGCAAATTATAAATAAACAGGGCGAGTAAAGACGTATTTTTAAAAGAAATATTATATTTCTCTCACTTAAATTTAAATTATTTTTAATTTCAGATAAACCCAATCACTTTTGAAACCTCAGCCGGTTTGTCCACAATCGTCTAGTGTAAAAGCTACTAAACGCTACAAATTATCATATTTTGTCAAAAGCTTTACACTTTGCATATTATTATATTTAATAATATTGCACAAACAAACAAAGTTTACACTTTAGTAAATAATGTCATTTAGTTTAATCTAAAACAAATTAGTCGTACTGCATATTGATATTAATATCTAAATGGCGCAGAGGCAACGTAAATGATAATATCAAATACATTTAAATGAACATCAAACAGACTCGTGGTTTATTAGAAACTGATTCATATTACTAAATTAACCACTTTTGCTCTGAGATATTAGTTGGAAATACCGCAGTTCATTTTCTAAATGCAAGTTAAATACTCTTCGGGAAGCAAAAGTATGAATTCTCGGTATTTAGCCTGAGTGAAATTAAAACCGCTTAAAATGGCAAAAAGTAAATATAAAAACGTTAACATGTTTGAATTTCGATCAGATTTTGGTGTATAAAGGCTATCGTTTTTCAGTTTTAAGTTCGAATGTAAATATTGGACTACAGTCTACATTCTGTCAAAGCGAGTGCACAGTTTTCGTTGCGCTTGATTCCACGTGACTCGGATAGAACAGTGAAAAGGTACAGATTTTCACTGAAGTTGAGGACAATACTATGCAGAGAAGAGTATCGTGGCTTTGTGGTGTTATTCACCTCCTATATACAAAGGTACTCTGTGGTCTTGTTGCAACGACCATAAGTACAATACATAGAGGTTTTACTTCAGTTTTTAATAAGTCACATTTTTTGTGCTACAAGAATGAGATGATTAAAAAACTAACATATTGTCTTAAAGTAAGGAAGTAATAGAGACCGCATTAAAATAGCAACCTTATCCAATATATTTACATCACTCTCACTTATGATTTTTTTCTCATGTAAGAGATAGATAAATATACAAATGTCATTTCGAATCTTCGAAATTGTCGTAAATTTTAACTAGACTAGTGATGTGCTTACTCAAAATGAATTTCAATAAAATATCGATAATGTTTGCAATTAATCCTTAGATTTAGTTTTCTCAGAATGAATATCAATTGAATGTTGATAAATCCTCAGATAAAGTAAAGTGACGTAAAATAAAAAAGACACAGACAGTGTCATTGGCTTAATTAGAAAAAAAAATCAAATATTTATAAAATCATATTATATATACAGGTCAAATTAATTACGCCCTTATAGAAACCTACGTCTAAAATAAGTAAAAAATAAAAATAATTTAAAAGAATTAAACCAGGAGCCAGCACGGTGAGTAAGAAAAAAAAATTGGGTGCGTACTTCTAACTGGCACCGAATTCATAAAATTTTGTTGTTAAATATATTAGTTTTTCTGCTCCCTAGTACGAGCATCTTTAGATGTTATTAAAGGCTCTTGGCGATTAGTACATTTACTGACACAACTATCGGCATAATGATCGCCGAGTTCACCTCCCACATATCGACAATCTCATCAGCTGGGCCCAAATATTTGAACTCCTTCTCTTTTTCTGCTTTTACGAGATTGCTGTCATGCAATATGGTAATAACGTCTATCAATGTGAGTCGCTTTGCTCGGTCGATCACTATAATTTCACGCTTATTGGCTACAATAAACCTGTCTGTAATGATAGACCTATACCAGGACAATAACGTACGACCATTTTTTCGACAACTGGGTCGGGTACAATCTGTATCTGTAGTACGGTGAACCAATGAGATTATATTTAAGGACTAGTTGCTGATGGATTATCTTGGCCACTTGATTGTGTCTGTGCAAATACTGGCCATTGGCAAAACTTGATCAACCGGATACTATATGTCAGAGATTCCCCGGGCTGGTGACATGCCCGCCATATGTCAATCGCACCGTCCCTCAGTATATACTATCGGTAGTTGTTTGTCATGACAACTTCGTCCATAATTATGAAGACAAAACCTTTGGTTTCACCGAAGAGAATAATAGAAATAAGAGAATAGAATACTAATAAAAATTATTACACAAACCTGCATTACTGCTGTTTTATGTAATTATTTTTATAAAAGTAAAAGACAGAGGAGGATTAGTCTCACCATCAAAATATGTATTACATATTTTTAAAGTTACAGTAAAGGTTGTACGTGAAGTCAGCGATAGCCTGTGTGCGATAGCCGAAAGTTTGTGATGATCGATGAAAACACTTTTTTTGAGATACATAATTGTATTCAAGTATACATATTTTTCAAAGAAATATTGCAGTATAGCTTCTACATCACAAAAGTGCAAAGGAATTTTTTTGCAATAACTGTCACCCACATCGGAGAATGCGTGGGCCGAAGCTAGTCTGTAAAATAAAAGTATCGATAAAGTTATAACGTCACTATGTTTATGCGTCACAATCTTTATGCGAATAAATCAAAATGTCTATGAACGAAGTATCAAAGATTCAAATTAAGTTCTATTAAATTTTGACGGGTAATGGGTCCCCACACGGTGACTTATGTCAGACCTTTTAGTGATGGTCTTGCATGCGGATCTCTCCGTCTATAACATAATATATATAGTCTAAGCATCTTGTTCTGTACAGCTGTTTTTACTCTGTTTCTAAAACACTATTTTTCTAAATTGACCTTTTCCAAAAATATAAGATGAAAATAGTAAAATATTTATTAATAATTTCAAACAATAATAGTAAAACTGTGAGAAGAACCTGATAGAAATCCATATCACACTTCTAAATCAGTGTTTAATCGCGTACATTGATCTGTCTCTTTAAATACAGCCCACTTTTTCCATCTTCCATCTCAAAATTTATTAAACAATTAAATTAAGCTCAATCTTTTTTCAATTAAACGTATTCACATACGTATCTCTATCATACAAAGCGCAGCATTTCTTGCATACTTTCATTCACATTAATCATATTAATACCGTGGAATTTTAATGAAAACGCTTTGAAACGAGCAAATGATTGGCTTTATCAGTCTTATTCCACTTCTTTTGAATTCGATACCGTCTTTCAGTTAATAGAGGCTTTATGAACGAACAAAACGATTAAATACTTATTCAATTTTCACGTTATAAGTAATTGAAATGTCGGATTGACTGAGTTCTTCTTTCCTGGATTTGGATGATTTAAAATAAATCATCCAAATCCAGGGATTTGGATTATTTATTTTTAAATACCTCTTTGTAATACGCGCCTGATTGCTTGACGGTTAGATAAAGAAGTTTCTTGGTTTGTACGTTTTTATTAAATTACTAGCTGCTGCCCGCGACGTCGTCTGCGTGAACGCTATACAGAACCAAATTATTAAATAAATACCTACGATTGTACCTTTTAAAATAACATTAATTTACCCGTTCCTTCTTTATATTTCATATCTGCAGAAAGTACAGTAATAGAGGGAGACTGTCTTTTGTAAAATTGACCTTCAAAAACTGCTGATTTTGAGCCTGCTTTGAATAAATGACTTTATGGTGATTCTGCTGAACGTCATAAGTTGTGACTGAAGCAGATGGAGAAAATAAAGAATACAGAATAGGGTAAAAATACATACTTATAGGAGCAATCTCGATAAACAACATTAGTGGTTTGGCTCTCCGCAGCGACGTACAGCTGCCTGTGTGAGAAGCAGCTCGTCCTGAGTTCGACACCCGCTGCCCTCAGTGTCTGCCCCTGCGACTTATTGAGGGTCATCGTGAAGCAAACACTCACGGGGAACTGTACGCACTTGAACGGGGAGTGGGAAGGGAATGCGTGGTATAAATACTGCCTCGCCGACGCAACAACCCGTAAGAATTTCCGCCTCAATGGTGTGTCTGTGGAGCGAGATGACTTTAAGGCAGAAGTTCAGTCAGGAAGATCACTTGCTGACATGGAATTTAGAAATTCCACGGGATAATGTGTGGCATCATCTTGCTGGACGACAGTGTTTACAAAGGTGTAGATCACTTCATTTCCCTCTATATCCGAGAGAATGGATTCGTTAATTGCTATAGCTTGGTCTTTTTTGGAACTCAAAATAGCCCGCTCACACACCCAAGAATTCTGCTATTATTTAACTGATGTTCCCGTACCCACAGCGAATGAGTTCTTCTAAGCTGGATACAACTCTACTGAGAGACTCTAGAAGCACCACCTGTCCACCTCTCTCCTCTGGTAGAGTGCCTTCGCCAACACTTAGAAGGACATCGGAGAATTGTTGAGCACGTGCATTGACGCCGAGCCGAGCTCTCATATTAATGGTCAAGCGCAGCAAATTTACCCTAAACATTTGATAGTAGGCAGTAAGTATTATAGAAGTAGTATATAGACCTTCGTACATCGTGCATATATATAGTGCGACACTAGTTCCATAAAACGTACACAGATGGCATTAAATTTAGTTACCCAAAAAAGAGGTCGACATATATCTCTATTTCATATATACTCAAAGTACTCTGTGGTATAAACTCTACAAAATGCGGCGTCCATGAAACTTCCCGGAAAACTTTCCACAACACCTCCTCGTCGACGTCGGTTAAATATACCCTTTTGCTTGTCGTACGTATAATATGAAGGCATCTCGTCATACGTAAAGGACCTGCTAAACTGGTCGACTTCACAGAGCCTGAAAAATGCCAAGAGAATTGTTTGGCGCGGCTTTTCCAAGCGCTCAGCAACGCTGTCGCGATCAAAATATATGCGCTGGCCGTTCTCTAGGATGACGTGTAAATGCATGACGGTAGGATGCCTGTCATGTATAGAAAACACCAATATCTGCCAAACCGCTTCAGTCTTAACAATAAAATAAATGGCTGTGTGTGAGTAAAGAAATCTACCTAGTTCCACATCTCACTAAAGTTTATATGCGACATGAATATATATTAATTAAGAAGCAATAATTACACCAATGTAGCTAAAATGTTTTTTTTTTACTAAATCTATTACTATTTATTCTGTACTGTAAAAAATAAGCATCTCTTATCTTTAATATGGCATGCTTATTATTTTCCTCTTACTTCGTTATTTAGCTCAAATTGCTTACAGCAATAGCATGCCGTTTTCGAGTTTAACTTTTCTTAGAAATCTATGCAGTTCTTTTTGAGTTCTGTTTGTATTTACAAACAGACAAACTTGATGAATTTCATAAGACATAGATGAAGCAGCTTAAAATTTATATAAACACATTTTTTTATTGTCTTGCTAAACGAATTAACGATACAATTTTTAAGAAGAAAATGCACAACTCCATCTATAACTTTTGAAAACAACTATTAACCTTGCCAACATGATCAAATTTAAATTATTTTTATACTTTTTTATCCAAAAAGGGCTTACACATTTAATTCAACTTGATGTTTTTGAACTCTCATAGATGGCGCTGCTTTAAATCATTTAATTATGTTTATCAGTCTAATTTACTTATATTGCGTTATTTTTATAGTGTGAAGCTAGCTTATAGCATGGTTAACATAATAACAACATTCAAATTCATTCTAATAATATTCGTGCCAAATTTGAAGTAAATCCATGCAGTACTTTTTGAGTTTATCTCAGATATACAAACAGACATACATTCTAAAAACTATATTTTTGGCTTCGATATCGATTATAGATCTCACCCCAAGTATCCTTTTAAAAAAATATTCAATGAACAGATTTGACTTTCCTACCATTTTATTATATGTATAGGTACATAAAAATATACTGACGAAATTAAGAATCGCCTCCTTTTTTAATGTCGAGTTAATACCCGTAAAACACTTTGAAGATACCTATTTAGAGTAACTATACTTTTACTAACAAACTTATAATGATCATAGATAGCACCACATATATATCCAGTTTTGGATGATCCCTGTTTTGTATGGGACTACGTACAAAGGAGAGGTCAAGCTGTACACCGAAAACCACTCAACCGATTGTGATGTAACATGTACTATTTTATAGGTTTGAGTATCTTTTTTACATGAGTGTAAGTTTTATTGAAATCAATTTCGCCATTTTAGAGATCTTTAGCAATATAGGGAAAGACGTCGGACAGACAGACAGACAGACATAAATTCTAAAAATGATCAAGTATTGCTTTTTAGCATTTTTCTAGATTTTTTAGCTAATTTTCGTCAAAATATCTTTATTGTACAGACTTTTTCACCTCTACAGTTTTATTATAGTATAGATTATACTAATGCATAGAGTAGCTATGGGATAAATAGAAAAGAGCTTGTCTTCCCTGTCTATTTATTAGTCCCAGGGATGTTTAATTGTTTGATAATTTTTAGTAAAGCGAAAATGTGTGAATTGCCTGAACATGCAACTCTTTTGGAGCTTGGGAATTTAATTTTAATATTATATAATATTCAGTCATATTAAATTAAAATTTTTAGTGCTAAGCATCGCTCGATTCTCATAATAATCTGCCAAAACTTTTCTTTTCAGACTTGCTGCCGATACGAAGACGCGACGAACTTCAAGTTCTGCTAAACAGTAGCAAGCTACGCGATGTACCATAGAATACTCTACGCGACGCATAATATCATCCATTACGCGGTGGTATTTGCCTACGTCATGCAGTACCTGAAGGCCAATTCTCGTATTTAATTTTAGTGCTAAGCATCGCTCGATTCTCATAATAATCTGCCAAAACTTTTCTTTTCAGACTTGCTGCCGATACGAAGACGCGACGAACTTCAAGTTCTGCTAAACAGTAGCAAGCTACGCGATGTACCATAGAATACTCTACGCGACGCATAATATCATCCATTACGCGGTGGTATTTGCCTACGTCATGCAGTACCTGAAGGCCAATTCTCGTATTTAACAGACACTGACACTGAATTTTGACTGAACTGCGATTTAATTTTGAATTGCCTCACAATTGGTATTCTGCTTCACTTAATCTCATTATAGTATCATTTCGATATAATCAATTTATAATCTCTTGCTGATCTCAGAGGTAATGTCAAAAACTCAAAAACAAAAACATGAATGTTGCCATTGTATGGGAAAATACATTAATAGGAATGGTAATTGGATGCCACTACGTTTCCATGCCAAATTAAAATTAATATACAACTAAGTAATAAAATTTCGGTAAGTAAATGTATTGATTCCTTGGACCGTGAGGATTATTTTCAATAGGTATAGCCATCGCAGCCCAAATCCACTCATAGATACTTATTTTATTTAAAAAACAATAACAAAGTAATAAACACTTATTTTGCTCAATTGTCAACAATAGTCAGCTGTGAACTGTCAAACCGTAGTATAATTTGGTTTTAGCTACAGTTTGACGTTTGTTGTACGTAAATAATTAGCAGAATACCGTCCACACTAGTTCACACTTGGTTCAACTGTCGATGTAGTCCCGATCTCATTCAAGTGTCAGTTAAGTTACGAGAATACCATTTATAACACCGAGACTAGATTGATACTGGAATTTGAACAAATATAATTACCAGAATTGGCCTTCTGATATCCTACGCGAAAGTCTGAGCACCACGCTATGCGACGCACTGCATCACATTCTACGCGACACTGTAATAAACACGCCACGCGACGCTTTATGCTACAATAAGTGCGATATTCTACGTAACATTCTACACGAGATACGCTACGAAATATGTCACTTTGTGTTTCTGCGATCTATTCCGTATATTGTGAGCAGAACGCGTCATTGATTCTTTAGTCGCGTCTGTCGTTGGTGCCAAGAACATCGATATACATATTATATGTACTAAGGCACCGATTTCACCTGGATTGTATCTCCTGTTTAAAGTATAGGTATTCATATCCAGTACGGAAATAGTTTCAGCCATAGAGACCTTTAAAATATAAATCTTAGCTAACTTCAGTACCTAATTTTACAAGAATAAATCACCACGACTGACTGATGACTCCAGGAAATGTTTTTCTAACAAGAACCCTCAATACCAATTCATCCAATCTGCGACAAGATCTACCAAAACGTGACAGCGAGTCCATAAACCAACGCCTGACCCACCAAGATAGACAAAGGACATAACGCTGTGATACTTATCTAAAATCTATTCCAAACTTCAAAAGAATTAGCAACTCAAAGCCGTCGCCTTCGATACTCTAGCAAACAAAATAATTGCATAAAATTTAAATATTTTGCTTAATTAACATAAAGGTTTGGAGAGGTACAACAAAGGTTCATTTGATCTAATTGGATGAGGGGATGACGCCATTCTACTTCGTCGTCATCTCCGACGGCCCGTGGTGTCATCTAGCGGGGCTTATGGAAGTTAATTTAAGGTTTTTTGATTAAAGTACAAGCGGACGATGACGGATGGTCTGGAGACGTGGCTTTTGAGACACGAATTTACATTTGGTGATACTCGTATTTTCCGTGGAATGATTCTTCTTATTGCACATAGGTATGTCTATATAGAATAGATTAGGAACGAATGCAAAGAATTCCAACCTAACCTACGAAAATGCAACAACCTTCATTTGATTTAGTTGGCTTTAAACTTAACTGTCCGTAATTGCAACTTCACGTCTAAACTCAAAATACATCTCTAAAAAGTATTCCTAAGATTGATTTACTCAACATTTTATATCATCATTAACGTATTTGATGTTTATGGTATTGTTGGTTAAACATCGTGAGATCAGAAGTTCAGTGAATGTTTTTAAAGTGCCCTACGATACAAGATTTATTCCTAGTGCCATATTTCTTCAATATATTTTTATACAAACATGCTGCTTACATCACATTCAAACAGTGATCTTCAAATATCACACTGCAAAGTAGCATACCCTGCAAAAAATTTAGCTCTGTTTCCGTAACTATAATAATATAAAAATGCCTTATTTCAACCCGGCCAGCGTCATCACTCAAAATTTTCTAATATATAAAGCTGAAGAGTTTGTTTGTTTGTTTGTTTGGTTGAACGCGCTAATCTCAGGAACTACTGGTCCGATTGTGAAAATCTTTCAGTGTTAGATAGCCCATTTATCGAGGAAGGCTATAGGCTATATAACATCACGCTATGAGCGACGGGAGCAGAGCAGTAGCCTTAAATAACGCGGGTGTAACCGCAGGCATCCTCTAGTATCTTTATAAATAGATAAATTTTATGTGTATTTTGGTTTTAAAATGAAAGCTTTAGGTACAAGCACTATAAACCTTTAACCGTATAACAATCAAAACCCTTTAGATACGTTCTGTTTTGTTTTGGGCAATCTCTGAAAAGGCTGCATCGATTATGATGTTACTCTACTAACATGACATGACTTAGGCTGCTGGCCATGTGCTCCAAGGGCTAATGCAAACGGGGTAAAGCTTGATGAAAATATAGTTATAAATAAGACTGCCCCATTGGTCCAGTGGAGAGCGTATCCATTCACTAATCGGGAGATCTCGGGTTCGATTCCCAGGTCGGGCAAAAGTGTTACTGAATTTTTTTTCGAATTCTCAATAGCAGCACGGAGTCTTTCAATGTGCCCGGTAACCAGTAGTTTCGTATTCCCTGTAATTAAATGTAATTTTAGGTCCCACGTAATATCGTGGGACCTAAAATTCATAAGGCGAAATGTAGGTGTATTTTAACACCTCTGCCTACCCTTTCGGGGGTACAGGCGTGAGTCAATAATAAAAACAAAATAGTTATAGAAAAATGTAGACATATTAAACGCCCACTTTTCGCCAGTGTTTTGATCCCACGTAATAGGTGGCGAGCCTATTGCCGCTTATTGGGACATTTTGTTTGCCAGAGCCTCGTCCGTTGATCGGCAGGTGCACCACTTGCAGGTGAGGTTGGCTTGGGACCCTAAGTTCTTGGTGGGAACCCTATGCACCCCACCTCGTTTTATATGTCTCTGCCTACCCCTTCGGGGAAACAGGCGTGAGTCTATGTATGTATGTATGTACAAATGTAGACTTAAGAAAATGAAGTAAACGCAGACTGCTAAAGTCTCTCATTGACACACGATTCACAACTGCGAACGCGCTCTGAATTATTCCTTTGGAAACCAGAATCTCCACAGTGCTATCCGTTTTGTAATGACACTGAGGCATTAGCATGGACGTAAGGATTTCCGCGGTAGACGTTTTGGGTTCCGGACCTAAAAAGATAAAATGGAATAGTTTTGCTACTTTCCTATTTATACGACTGTCTGAAATTTTTCTCAGGCTTGCGTGAATGTTGTGTTACAAGATTTGTGAAATAATAAGTTCTATGGAATGAATATGAATTTGAATTTGAATATAGTTTCTATCTATATCGTCACGATAGTCTCCCGTTGGGGTAGACAGAGACTATGGAACGCCACATGCTTCGGTTCAAACATAACTCTTTCGCTTCCTCGACATTCATTAACCTCATCATGCAAGCGCGTCGGTTCTGGGTACTTCTAATTCTATGGTTTCTTGATGATAATTAAAATCTATTTTAACGTTTTATTAGAACAGAGATAATTTTCTTTTCAAAATGGAATAATTTAAATTCCAATGGGTTTAACATTGGTGGCGAGTTTTCCGTCTCTTCATTATGATATTACTTGTTTCGTGTATTTTCCTTAATCGCTTCTTACGACACCCACGGCAAAGAGCCCAGATATTTACATAGAGGCGCATTTTCTATGGGCGCTCTGAAGACAAACTTTCTATAATCCAAATAGCGGCTTGGTGGCGTGGCAGTCACGCTGAGTCAGCTGTCTCTACGAGAGCAAGAGAGACGAACGTTCCTCCTGTGTATCTTAACTACGAGAGCAAGAGAGACGGAGAACAACGCCGGTGCCGCCAACGGCGCCAACTACAAACTAAACTGGAGCCAGTTTCCACTTGGAATCGGCACAAGAAATCCTTAAGAACTGCGCTTTTATGTTAATCTGAATTCATTGCCCACCGTGTGAAATAGGGTAGTGACACTTACTTAATGCTTCACCACACGTTTAGTGCATAATTTACTTAATTAAAAACATAATAAAGCATTATACTATCATTCAGCTCCCAAAATAAATAGCCAGAAGTAGTTCCTATAAAAATATCCAAGCAACGGGTGTTTTGGTTCCAAAATAAAAGCTAAGCTAAGCGTCTGTAATTTATTACAATGTGCCATAGGTGTCCGTATAAATTGTGTTGGCGGACTGTATATTCGGGCAACACAGCGGTACTAGGCTGATCGGTGTTCCTTATACAATATCTAGACCACAGATAATAAAATACTTCTAGACTAAGTACCTAGATCACAATAAGCCATATTGCAAAACAAGTTTCGGAGTTAGACCAACGGCCATTTTCAATATTCGAACTATATAGATAGATCTTTAGATTTTAGATTCGTGTTTGATATATTTTGTATGGAGCTTATGTCAAAAATGAATCTAAAATCTACAGATCTATCTATAGTTCGTATATTGAATTCCGTAGTAAGTCAACCAGTCGAAATGACCGGTAACTCTAAACAAAGGTACGTGGTATATACCCCAAAAGACAATTTAAAATAAATAATATGATCATATGTTGTACGTGCATCTAATATTAGTCTAAATATCATTATGTTTTTTTAAGTAGATACGTAAATTTTTCGAATAAGGACCAGATATAAACAACTCTCTCGATTAAAAACATGACTTAGGCCTCTGCTTACTTTAACTTGCAACAATTAAACAACGCCACATTCCAATAAGATTGTGACTCAAGGAGTATTGGGAATACTATACCAAACTGGGTGGACGTGTTGATAAAGAATATGTCGCAATGACCGTCCCTTCGCAAAGATACTCTTCGCTTAGCGTATTTTTATTAGTTTTAGAAAGTTAAGCAACGCTTGCACAGGTCACCACTTGGATGGTTGACCGTGTGTGGCATTTACATCTGAGCGCTACCGTGCTTCGGAGAGCACGTAAAGCTGTCGGTCCCGGTTCTTGTCTAAGGATAAGGATCGTTAGGCCAAGTCGGAGGCCTTAGAGCGGTCTGAAAACTCCAACACCAGAGTTGGCCGCACACTCACACGAAAACAAAACAAACATTAGTACATTAGTTTTATAAGACTTCATACCGTTTTCAAGACAATGGCCGAATACTAATATAACTAATATAGGTAACTACGCCATATTATTTTAGAAAGACCATTTCTAACTATACTAAACGATTTTAGTACCTCCGCTATTACTGACTATTTATCAATACAACCCATTACCGCAACATCAATTCTCAAGTTTAGAAGCAACATTAATTCATTCGAGATCGCCCAGTTATAACAATAAATAGGTGAACAGGTTGGCCGGTACGGTAGCGTTTACAAAAAATATGGGCGCTGTTAAGCGAGGATAATACTAGCCTATGAGTAATGTTTGTGCTGAGCGAAGCTAGGATACCAGAGAAATGCTATTTGTGGCTGTTGTGTTTTTAAAACTTCTTATCTGCTTAGCATATTGTATGAATTGGGGCTAAAGTATTCATTTTGTACCTTTTTAAATGAGAAGATAAAACTTTCGTCGTTTACTTGTCAAACTTGCCTACCCTTATGTTTGGTAGTGAAAGTTGCGTATGGCAGAAGAGACTTGAACGTAGAATAAATGATGTAGTAATGGGAGCACTGAGAAGTATGTGTGGTGTATTTCTGATCGACAAGGTAAAGAATTGTGTGATACGAGAGTGGTGTGGGGTAAAAGAAGATGTAGTGACAAGCATCGAGAAAGGCATGTTAAGATGGTTTGGGCACATGGAGAGCATAGATGACGAAAGACTGACAAAGAAGATATCTAAGGCAAGTGTGAATGGGACAGGACGAAGGGGAAGACCTAGGCGGACGTTCTCTGACCAGATTGGAGACATCCTAAAAAAGACAGATCAGAAGTACCCTAAAACAGAAGATCATGCATGAGAAACTTGATGGGAGTAAATGAAGCAAGAGAGGTATGTCAGGATCGTTGCAAATAGCGTTCCGTAGTCTCTGCCTACCCCTCCGGGAAACAGGCGTGAGTCTATGTACGTATGTGTTAGAATTTAATATTAATAATTATAATGCTTTTCTATATAAACATTTAATTTTGATTCAGTACGGTATTTATTACTGTTATCTTTTTGTTTTTCCACATTGTAAGTAATAGTGTAATGTAAAACGAACCAATTAATTGTTTGTTTAGTCTGTAGCCATAAGAAACAAAGGCTGCTGCGTTTTGAATTTCGTTAGAAACTAGAAAAATACTATTGATACCTTTACCTAACACATCTCTCAGATGACTCGCTCATCTTTGATTGACACGTAACCTTACTATTTTAAGGACAGTGGTAACGATATATCAAAGGATCTGTATACCAATACAGATGAACGTGTTGATTCTAATACGATCTTTTCTTCCTATTTTATGGGACGCGTCCCAATAAAAATAAAATCCTTTTCACTGTAACTACCTGTCGTCGTTTGATGGTCCAAGATATATTGTTTATTGAAATGAAATTTTATTGATTTTGATATTTTATGTTGAGCTGAGGTTTATTTCGTGTTTCCTTATTTACTGTTTAGTTCTTACTCTTATAGAAAGTACTAGTAATAAAGTCGCCGACTAGGGTATCAAGTGACTTTGCTATATATTTGCTTGCTTGCTTTCTATATTTTGCTTTTTTGGGTTTCCAACAATATTTTTACCAAAGAAAGATACCAACATTATTTTACGTTATTTGGTTACAACGCATTTTAAGTCAATAAATATATTTTGTTTTGGCAGACGCCAGCCGTTTTGTTGAACATTAGTATATAAGACTCGAGGAAAGAGAGTGCAAGAGTGTTATCCCATGTGAGAATCGAAACAGCAAAAGAAAAATAAAACACCACCATATATAATTTTCTAGACAGCAAAATATAAATTACTACAAAAACATTACCCTTCCTTTTGGCTTCGACGTAGTTGAGTAAAAAGTGAGTTATTATTGGTTTTGTTCTGACATAATGCTAGCCGAATTTCGATAACGTACCATACAAGGCACATGAACCGTCGCATGCGGGTTGATAAGTGTCCATACAAATTGTTCCCTTTTTAAGATAATGCTTCGCAAACCCAAACCACAAAACGAGCGGTGATATCCTAGCGAAAATATGACGATTTATAAGTACTCGCATTTGAATTTTGTTAGTTTGTGTCTATAGGTCGCTCTCACATTGGGCAAGCGCTTTCCTCGAGCGGGCGCCCTGCGTTTGCCCGTCAAGCGCTCGGCGATCACTCTGTTCTACAAAGTGAACGCCAGGCGCACGCTGAACGTATATTATGTACATACGCCAGCAAAGACTCGGGGAACACGCTTGCCTAATGTGAAGGTGGCCTTAGATACGGCTTATTACTTCCAAAATTCAAATGCAAGGAGGCAGAAAAAAATATTTTCTAATTTCTTCAAATAGAACAAGACAATGATAGACTATATCGATTTAGTTCAGCCGTGCAACAGTATCACCAGTACCTTACACCAGAATTTACAACCTGAGGAGGCCTTAGAGAGAAACAAAGTTATATACAATAAAGTAAGAGACTTAAAACCTCGTTTCTTCTATAATAACATTACGTACGTGGGTGATCCCTTTATAAGGATAAAATCATAATTTGAATTACAATGAACGTATGAGAATGTTGGATGTGGATTTTTGTGTCCCTACCCTTGTCAGTGGAAAAGGTTTTATTTTAGTAGTTTTGATTGGTTGGGCGTTGGGGCTCAAGTGGGCTTAGTACTAGCGGAGTGTAGAGAGGTAGTTTCGTATAAAAGTTCAGATACTATGCGTCAAGATGTACTATTATTTATGTTACGGTCATGGAATGAACTATGAATGCCTAACCCTTCGGGGATAAAAGGCGTGAAGTTATGTTATGTTATGGAATGAACCGGGACTATGGACGATGTAACCCATCTCGAAACTTCGGAACAAATAAAATATACTCACGATGTGCCAACTGATTAATTAAGCAAATTATTTTGACAATGAGCTGCGAAGTCTAATTACTAAAATCAAAACGCTTGTAACCGTCTTAAAAAAACTATTACTGCGTTGATATATATATTTTTTTAATACAACTGCCACTGGTGTGGTAAATATCGCGGAGGATTTTAAGAACATTCAATCATTCAATACTAAGTACACGCAAATTCTAAAAACTCTAAAGAATAACGGGTCACACAAATTATTGTATATATAGTCTCATGCCTGTATCCCTGAAGGGGTAGGCAGAGGTGTAAATATTGGAACCACATTTTGCCATGAATTTTTAGGTCCCACGTAATAGGGGGCGAGCCTATTGCCGTTACCGGGCACATCACCAGACTCCAGGCTGCTACTGAGTATTTGGAAAAACCCAGTAATACTTTTGCCCGACCCGGGAATCGAACCCAGGACCTCCGATCAGCAGCCGCATACGCTATCCACTGGACCACGGAGGCAGCACTGGACCACAAATTATTGTCTTGCGTAGAAATCGAACCTACAACACACAGTTCTTAGTCGCAAGGCGACTGCTTAAGCCACTACACCATACGTGACGTCAACTATAATTGCGTTATTTTATATTGGCAATTTAGAAAGACCAACTACCCTCGTACTTCAGATGAAAGGTAAATCAATCATTTCAAAAATCTACGTCTCTTTTAACATCTAAAAAATATTGAAGATTACCGAAGAAAATCTATTGTTGTGATACATTCGTTTTCTTCAACAACAGGTGCACTGATATTGAACCACAACGGTTCTCAGAAGAACGTTCCAGATAATCCTACAAACACGTTAGTGACAAGGGTTTTGAAAGGCTAACAGTACACAATGTCCTATATATTCTTATTTATTGCTTTCTTAAAGGATCGCTCTCGTACTGATATTGGATTTAACATACTCGTACGATGAAATATAAGACATTGGATGTGATGTGGGAATCTGAAGATCTTGTAGATGCTTGAGAAGGTTGTGGTCGTCTGAAACGTTATACTTAAATATAATATGGTAAACATAACATAACGTCACGCCTCTATCCCTGGAGGGGCGAGCAGTGGTGCAATATACACCCACATTTCGTCAGTTATATTTCGGACCCAATGTAATACTGTGGGCGAGCCTATTGCTATCTACCGGGCACATTATTAAGCGAGCCATAATTAAAATTTTTAATACACACATAACTTCGAAAAGTCATGTGAATGTGTCGAACCCGAACATCGCCTCGACAGTCCGATATTATGTTCACAGAAGTAAAAAATTTGCTTCGATTAGCAAGAAGTTGCGTAAATAACATGAATAATAATGAAATGTCAATTTGGATGAAAGGTATAATTGAGTACCATGACATAGTTACAAAAAAAAAATTCTTACTAACGTAATTATCTTGAATTAGCCTAAACTACTGGAGTTAGTAATATGAAATTTGGTCAGAGTATTCCTATTATGGCGTTGGCATCAACTACGGAAGATTTTTTTAACATTCGATCCGTGAGGTTATATAAGAGGTTGAGAGTTTGAAAAATGTTTATGTAGCTTGCACTATGAAAATTTGGCCAACAGCTAGTCGAAATAAATACCACGTACCGAATTTTCATGTTTCAATACTTCGGCAATGTTGCAAGCGCCATGTTTACGGAAGAATTTTGTATCTACATGCGTTGTTTAAATGCCTTGATAAACAATTTGAAATGCTATAAATCCCTGAAATGTTTAAAATAACTTACAATCTAACCACGAACACAAAATTCAGCCATACTCAAAGCAATTTGTGGATGATTCAAAGCGTTGTTATGTAGTGGGGATCGAACCCACAATACTCAGAGCAGTGCTATACGGCGAGCCGACCTTATATACTACTATGCCTTCCGTTCAATCAAACTATAACTGACAAAGTGTTTTAACGTCGGTTACTGATAAATTTATTAGAATCTGAGAACTTTTAAAGCATCATCCATACAGTAAATCTAAAACCTTTAAACGAGCGATTCTTGTATATTATTTATATTTTCTTTATTGAGGGCTAATACTATATGTATAGACTGCCTCGTTGGTCTCGCGGCATAAATGTGTTTTCTCTTCGACATAAATGTACTCGTGGGATTGGGAGGTCTCGGGTTCGATCCCCGGGTCGGGAAAAGTGTTATTGGGTTTTTCCGTTAGGAAATTCTCAGTAGCAGCACGGAATCCGGTAAAGTACCCGGTACGGCAATATGCTCGCCCCCTATTACGTGGGACTAAACTAAATCTGGTGAAAAGTGGGTGTAGCAATATACCTCTGCCTACCTCTTCAGGAATATAGGCGAAAGACTATATATGTATGTATATACTATATGTATATCATCTGAATCTCGGCAACGGCTCCAACGATATTCGTAAAATTTTCTATGCGTTACGGTTACAGGAGCGATAAATCTATCTAGCTGGAATATATTTGTAGAAAACACGATTAACCTACCAAAAAATACGAGAAAAGCTTGGTCATATTAAGTTAAAAGTTACTGTTGCCTTGCATACAAGCGCTGCCTAACTTTCAATACATTTAGCTGCAGGTCACTTAGTTGGATCAGCGAACCGGCGTTGCGGTTCACCAGACCGCTTACAACAATAGCGGGCTATCTCACGGAACCATCGTTCGGTTAACTTTAGATAACTATTAACGGAATTTGTATAGTAATTGTCAGAAGCACTAAGGTTGTATAAAATGGTATTGATGAAATGCTTCACTGTAAAGATGTATTCTGTATGCATGAGATTTTTGTGCCAGGTTTTAACAAAACGAGGATGTTTTTAAATCGGTATCATATGGTATGATATTGGTATTCGTCCAATGTTTGAGTGAATACACCATATATTGTGAAAACATGAAATATTTGGGTAATAGTAACATTACAGATGATTAATTATAACTATATACTTTACTATCTTAAATAATCATAATTTCTAAGAATATATATGTACATAAATCTAAAAATAAAAAGTGAAAATATATATGTATGTTTAGGCGTTGTAGAATGCCTCGGCATCAATATCATCGGCACCAGAAGGCTGGCAGCATTGCCACGTTGGATGGCAATGCTGATTCTTTGAGCAAATAATAAACCAGCCTTCTGGTGACGTGAGACGTCGACTAACCGTTTAGATATTTCTCGGTATAAAGAACGAGCGCTCGGACCCCATGAGCCAAGCGTTTCCACCCCAAACGGCTCAAATACGTAATTAGCTATTAGATGACTGTATTTGCGCCATAATATAATAATAGTAATAGTGGATATATTTTTTTAATAATTGTAGTTTGATCTCGACAATGTTTTGTTTATCAATAACAAGGAAATTTTGAATTACAATACGTGTGACAAAGTGGTCTAAGTGGTCGGCTAGACACTTATAACTGCGCCGAGTACTGTCCACACGAGGCAAAACTGTGTGTGACCCACGAATTCCACCCTCCGTAAGTGATGAATGTTTGAAAAGTCGCTAGCGATACAAGTACATCTCATATTCAATTGAATTGAAACAATGAAAGCGATGACAAAGTATGATATCATAATCTGTGATCAACATCAGTGATATGACATAACCAAAATCATAGCTCCTTTAAGTGAGAATCAAATAAATAACCGTATTCTTCCACCCGATACTCGTAAAAATGTTACCCCAATTTAAAAACCCATCCCACCATAATGTTCAAATAAATGAAAATAATCCACAAACAGTATACATTCCACTTACCTCCTGCTAAAAACCCGAGTAACTTAATCTTCCTCTTAGGGCCTTGATCTGCAACAAGAGAGATTCTAATTAATTGTGTTACTACGTGACCTGTGTTGCCAACTTTTTTATATCTTTTCCTTTAATTTAGGACACCTTCTTAAGTAAAAGTTATTTACTTTACCTTTGGTGAACGTAATTATCTTTCTAACTTCGATGGAGAAATAAGAACATGAAATAAGTTCTTGTTAGTGAAAAAATTTGGTTAGCGTTTATTAAAATTTATGACGTCATTACAGTGTAAATATTCTAGTTTTATTAATAGTTTGGTAATTTTGAATGTCGTGGATATAAATCTATAGACATACTTGTAAAAAAATATTTTCAATGTTTTAGGCTACTTCTAAAAATCTTTTATACTTCAGTGATATATTGTTGCGTAAATTATTAATTACAATAGGCAAAGTCAGAGGAATAAAATAAAATAAATATACAGGATGAAATAAGACCCATCACCAAACCGAAGTCTACTCATTTTGGACATCGTACCAAGTCATACAAAGCAAAAATTATACCTGGGAAAGAAATATTTTTTAAGTAGACTCATTTTTAAACCTCATTTACAAGTGTGCGCGTGCCATGCTAGAAATACCTTCATATCTATGGGTGTATAGGACCTCAGAGAGGTTGGACTAGGTTTAGTAAGGTTATATTTCTTTGTACGACATCTATAAAACAAATTGGCGGGGTAAATGCCTCGATTTTGAACCTATTAAGAAAAATTGTATGGTGACTTTCAGCCTTAATATCTCCTGAACTAGTAATTTACCAGGTATGGTGCCGAAGTAAAAAATGTTAATAATGATCGGTACAATATGTGGTTTTAGTTTTCGTTAAGGGTCTTTTTATACCCTGTATAATAATGTTTTTATAGGACATTCAAAATGGGCGTGAGGTTTGCTTTGCCTACCCCGACGGGAAAAAGGCGTGAGTATATGTATGTATATATGTGTCAAAATGGGCCACCTTTTTTAAGCTCCAGAGCACACTTACCTACTGCAACTGTGATGTAGGCCGCGCCTACGTTGCCTGCGTTACTGCACGATATCGGCGTTACGAACAAATATAAACACTTGCGAATAAAATTTCAAGTAGAACTGGAGCGCTCACAATGGATGATAGTTGTTGTACGTATACGCTGATCGCATTCAGTATGAGCATTCTAATAGAAGGTACTTGGAAATGAATCCTGCGTATCTGTTTGCCCCTGTTAATATTGCTGAATTTGTACTAAAACGCATAAAAAATGAGAACCTCTTTCATCATGTCACCTGCCACCCCGAAGCTCTCCACATGAGCCGGTCTTGAGCCACGCGCAGCTATCCGCTACTTGCAATCCTAACAAGATCGCCAGTCCACCTTGTGAGAGGCATTCCTCTGCTATGACGACCGGTGCGTGGCCGCCACTCCAGAACCCTGCTCCAACCCCTCTGAACCTCTTAAGGAAGCTCAAAACCCACACAGTTCGAACAGTCAGTTACATACATACGAGTAGGTAACGCCCCGTACACACAATTTTCTACTCTGACGCCGATATCAATAAAGCGATCAAACGGAGTCCATAGTAAAACCGGAAAAAAATCCATCATCAATATTTCGGTCCCAGCCACCACCGCCAAAAGTAGCGTATATGCATCGACCTTAATAAATTTTATTTATATACACAAAACAGATTGAATTCATATGAAATACTTGCCGTTTCCGCGGTTTCACCCGCGTTCTGAGGGAACTACTTCGCGTACTCGAAAAACCCAAATATCTTACGGACCCCTATTTTTTCTAAAATAAAATATAGCCTATATTACTCGCAGATAATGTAGCTTTCTAATGGTGAAAGAATTTTTAAGTCCAGTAGTTTTTGAGTTACAAACAAACAAACAAAAATACAAATTTAGCCTCTTTATAATATTATATAGTGTAGATAGTAAACATCAATTAAACCGCGGCACCTATTATCAATGATTTATTACACCGTTAATAAACGATTTTAATTAATAGTAAAGAGTATACCTGTTTAGATTTGTGGCACATGGCTATCCTAGCACAAACCATTATTTATGATGATCCCCGTTTTAGTGTGGTTCTAGCCTCTGTTATAATATGTGTGAAGCTTGTTTGTAATAAACGTGGAATCGAAATAAATAAAAATATTTTTAAGAACTCTTTATATGGTTAAAATACATGGCTATGTCCGGACGTTCGTTAAAATGTAATCCTCGTTTTGTAATAAGACTTTCATGTCCAAGATGTAATATAATGGGTTACAATTTGACCCAGTCCAAATATTTTTTTGAGATGAGCACATTTTTTTGGGTTTTATGAACGTGTAATCATTTATTTAGAAACAAATAAATATATCATTATAGGATCAAGAATACGAAATGTCACCACCCCATATCATCCCATGGGTGTCATAAGAGCCGACAGAGGGAGCATATTATGCAGAGAACAGCACTGTAAGAGAAGGAAAACTTGATACAAACTCTGTACCAAACCGTTTGGCCAGCGTGGTATAGTAAGCCAATTCCTCTTTTCAAAGGAGAGGCCTAGTCCAGCAGTGGACTGTTAAAGGCTGATGATGAAATATATCATTGGAGGGGTCTATGTCCAGCAGTGGACTGTGGCAAGCTGAAGATGAAAATGATGATGAATAATATTCGCTTTAAATATTTGCCTGTGTAAGTGAAAAAATAGCTCTGCTAAGATATACAAATTAAGAAAGATTATTTTTGTGTTCACAGATTATGAGGCTGAGTCTGAGAGAGCTGACTGATGGCTTTGGCGCGGCTACAGCGCGGCGGGGCGGCTCGATTTTGGCGCGGCTGTGTGCCTCGCAGTGAAGTGACGGTGCTTCTAGCACTCAATATGAGGCGTTAGTTAGTCGTTACCGACAGCTGACAACGACTTCGTAGAAGTATGCGACACCAATGACGTAAACCTGTTGTATTCCCGGCTCGTCTAGAGATTTTCCTTATTTTGTTTTTGTAAACGTCTGTTCTCTCTAAGGGGTAGGCAGAGGTGTAATGAGAATGTCCAAATTGCCCCGCATCGGGAATGGAATTGAACCCGGGATCCCCTTTTTTTTTTTTGTTTTACGAGGTGGAAAATCCTTTCGGATCTCCGACTCTTGGGGGAAATAAGAGCCGGAGTATGTGGTGTTTCCACTAAAAACCACCTCGACTTCCTCCATGTACCCGTGTGTCGGAGGGTAGGGTTTCACCGAAGCATTCCTCGCTACCCCCCGACGGGTATTGGCCCGCCAGATGGTTAGGCGGGCCCCGAACGAAACCCCCTTGGCGGCGGATGAAGGTGTTGGGCTCCGCCGCCAAAACACCTAGCGGCCGCAGAGGATAGGGAGGACGGCAACGCAACACCGCATCTCCTCTTCCTCTGCGGCCCCACCACGACGCAACGATGGTGCGCCCCCATTCGGTCGCGGGAGATAGGGCGCGCGGCAACGCAACACCGACAGGCCTCTCCCCCCGCGACCGCGCCCGACTGCAAGGGACAGACAGAACTGTCCCTCGCACCCGCACCGTTGGACGCGTCCTGCGCAGGCCCCTCCAAGCCCACGCGGAGCGTCCCCTTCTGGATCCCTCTTAGCTTCACCGCGGGTGACCAATCCACGGTTACTGAGCACCCCCACCACGACAAGGTGGAGATCCCAAGGGGGGGGACCCGGGATCCCCTGATAGGTAGACGCTAACGCTATCTAATTGACCACGGAGGCATTAGACACTAGACAACTAGAGAAGTTTTAGAAAATATTTTATACTTATTTAAGATATTGATTGTTTATACAGAATAAACTCATATGTCTTACAGTATAGCTTACATAATTTAAAAAAAAAGGATCCATGTCAAATTTCATTCCCGAAAATGGAGAGTAGTTTCTCTTGGTTCTTGAAATAAGTTAATAAACGAACGAGGTTAGGAACAAAAAATATATAAAAGGTACAACTGAATTGCGAACCTCCTCCTTTTTTTCGAAGAATTTTAAAAATCACAGAGACGTTTTCGGTTTTCGAGAGAAGAAACATGAAAATTCAATTACAGTAGCAATTTTCGTTTAAACGCGCGTTATGGGTAAGACGATTTCGAGTAGTTAGGTTAACATAAGTAATTAAGTTCATTTCTATCGCTTCGTTTAACTAATCTTTTCGAAGTGAAGATCTTTAAAGTTTAACTAAACTACTTATACAAGATTGTTATATAATAACAACTTAGTCTAAGATTAAAACTTAATATTTTATCAAAGTAGTTCCAAGTTAATTCAATTTAATCAAATGTTACTTCAGTACATTTTAGAGATAAGTTATTTACAAATAAAATACATAAGATAATTATGATGACCTATGTCATCATAATTATCTTGTGACTAAAATTGTTGTATTGATATAAACATTTAAAAACTTTGACTAAACTTGCTATACTTAAGTTACAAATTACAAATTTTATATCAATTTATTTCTTAGAGAGACAAGATACCAAAATAATAGAAAATGATACTCCTCTTAACGGGTTAAAATATATCCTCTACGTTTTTCGTTGATTATTTGATGACAATTTTATTGGACAAACGATGGCAAATCACAAATATTTTTCTTATTAATTTTGAATTTTCTTCATTTCAAACCCTGGGAATATATCAATCAAAATAGTTTTAAACAACAATTTATAATCTAAAAATTTATCTCCAATATCAAAAGTCTAAACACAGTTGTGTAAAAGAACAAAAAATGCAAAAGTGTAATATGAAAACATTCAAACAATTTAACACTTCTACTAGGATGTCGTCCCAATAATCTAAAGTAAAAATTTCAAGTTACCACTTCTGAGATATCGTCGTAAAGATATAACCTCCCTGAAATAATCCGATTATTCACAGCCTTTCTTCTGCGTGATAATATCTTTCTTAGTATAAAAAGTGTTATGACCAGAAGGCCGATTCTAGTAATTATATTTTTTAAATGCAGTTTCTATCTAGTTTCAGTGTCATACTTATATCATAAATGATGTTCACGTTAAATAACTGATATTTAGATGATATCGCGACTAGATTGTAAATTGAACAAGGTGTCAAAATATGTGTTAACGTTGAACTATAACAGCCCAGTGCAGATACGTTAGAAGACGGTCAAAAGTGAAGTAAAATAATATTAGGATGAAACCCATTGGAGAAGGAAGAAAATATAACAAAAATTAAAAGAAAAATAATTTATTTTTCTTTTAATTTTTGTTATATTCTGTCGCGGGTACGACTCCCGCTCAAGTCAAACATTTGTGTGGATGAACATGGATGTTTGTCTTGGTCTGGGTGATTCTATGTATAATATGTATGTATTTACAAAAAAGTATATATGTATGTTTATCCATTATTTAGTACCCATAGTACAAGCTCTGCTTAGTTTGGGACTAGATAGTGTTGTGTGAATGTGAAAAAAAAGTAACACAGACCCTGCCATGAACACCTGTTTAGTGATCAAATATCTTAACAACAAACCTTGAACCAGCAGTATGAAGACGTCGACTAGTTTTTGTTTAGCAGTTGGTCAGAATATTCTAAAATTGTTAAAATTACCTGCTTCCACGATGAACAGATTAGCAACTTGACAAATAAAATGAGTGAGAAAGTGAAATAAGTGAAATTTTAACGTCGTCACCGTCGTGTAGAATTGTAGCTGAAGAGACAAAAATCATGTTATCTCAGGAAAAAGGAAAGAAATGGACATCAAGTACAAAAAGAACAATAAATTAAAAATGCAGACAAACCAAACTTACGAAAGTTTATGGGAAAAGTGGAGGTAAGCTAACAAAAAGATGTCACTATCTCAAATATTCAACATAGTAAAACACGTGTCACGACGAATCATGATGAAGACACATGGTTACAGTGCTCCAGATGCCAAGGGTGCGCTTTTGAAGCTTGTGCAGAAGTTCTTGAATGTGGAGACTTCGTCGAGATATACACGATCAATGGCCGATGTTTTGCAGATCTCCGGCGCTAGTCTGTAAACTAATTGTGTGTCCGGTACTAGGTCCCAGTTTTTACAATAACATTTTTCTTTATCTAAACTTAATTGTAGTTCCTGATTATATTTATACAGAAATCGTATTTTTGTTGATAGATTAAGATTTCATAATTTGTTGAGTCAACAAATTTAAAATTAATTAAACTTACATTTCTTAAAATACTTTTTATTTTATTTCCTAAAAACCTTACGTTACACTTACACTAATTTGTCGCGGGATCTTAGACTATTGGCAATAGGCTCGCCCCCTATTACATTGGGACCTAAACATAACTGGCGAAATGTGGGTGTGTAATACACCTCTACTCACCCCTTGGGAGATAAAAGGCATGACGTTATGTTATTTTACTAAAACTAAATGAGAAAATGTTTTAAAGCATTTATTGATGATATTGTGTTTGGGGTTATCAGAGTAAGCAGCAAGCTAACTGTACTCATAAATATCATTAAAATTACGCAGGTCTATTTGAAAGTCTCATGAAAATCCTTTTAATTTTCGCAACTTGCACACATAGTATTATTTGTATAACAGGACTTGAAAATGAAGGTGAAATACCTTCTATTTGGCACGTCGCTTCGGCATGATTTACTCCAGCCGTGATCACGACATGATTAATATCGTGCTGCCATCACCCAGAAAACTTAATTTTTTAGTTTTTTTTATAGTCTCACGCCTGTATCCCCGAAGGGGTGTAAATATTAACTATCCCAGAGGTGTAAATATTACACTCACATTTCACCATGAATTTTAGGTCCCACGTAATAGGGGGCGAGCCTATCGCCGTCACCGGGCACATCAGCAGACTCCGACCTGCTACTGAGTACTCGGAAAAACCCAGTAACATATTTGCCCGACCCGGGAATCGAACCCGGCACCTCTGATCAGCAGTCGCATACGCTATCCACTGGACCACGAAAGCAGTCGCCAGAAAACTTCATATTCAAATAATAACGCGATTTAGACTCGCTTCATAACTAATATTAATTACTAAGGGTTGATTTTTCAATCGTCGGATAAAATTTACTTAACAGTTAAACTGTAACCGGGCTAAATTGAAAAGAACGTAACATCATTGATCTACTTTATCCACAACCATAGTTTTTAATTTGTAAGTGTTATATTTTATTGTTTTGTTATCTTTTAACTGAAGATTGAAAAATCGGCCCTAAGTATGTAAATCCGTTCAGTAGTTTTTGAGTGGAACGCAAACAGGAAGACATTTGCAATAGAGGCGTTTTTTAAAATATTATTGTAATTTGTTTTATACTGAAAGAATTTAAGTAGATGCACCTACCGAATTTAAATAACTTCAGGTAATTCCCACAGTTGAGGCGGTAGGTCTTAATTTGGTTAGCTTCTATAAAAAGCATATCCATTTACTAGAGGACGCCAGCAGCTACGCCTGCATTTTTTTACATTTACCCGTTTTGGCCGATCTCGTGGGAATTTCGGGAAATCCCTTCTTAGTGCACTCCTACGGTCCCCAAGGAACATACATGCCAAATTTCAGCTTCCTGCGCCCAATAGTTTCGGCTGGAGCGTGTCTGTCAGTCAGTCAGTAACGCAAGGATTTTATATATTAAGATAACCACATAAGAAAATAACTATTATTGCTTTCCTCTCAAGGTCCATTTTTCTTGCGCTGAATATCGCAAGACACAGAATAGTCGTTCTCAGACATCGAGGCAATTAATGTCAAGTTGGACACGTCGATCAATGGTATCCGTAATGTATCTGTCACTGATTAATTATACAACCCTGTTAATTAATCTTTATCTCGTTTTTCTGTCACAGTTATTTGATCTCGTAGAGCAAAAACAGTAATTGAAATACTATTTTGAGACATTATGCTATATATTAAATTAATATATATTAAAATTTAAATAATCACCTATAAGCTACAATTCGGTATATACATATGTTTCTTGAGGGTTGTAGGGGAGCACTAAGATTGGATATCTGACAATTCCCACCCTAAGAGGGTAAATAGTCCCACGCGAGCGGCGCCGGCGATAACTAGTATAATATATTAACTTACCAGATTTTGTCTATAGCACCTGTTTTCTTCTGGTAGAGCGACATTTAGAGGATGAGATTGAGATTCGAATGAACTACACTATACATATATGTAGGTACATAGGTATATATACCTACCTACCTGCATGAAATATTTTATAGTTTTTTTTTACCTAGCTTAATTTATTTGTTTAGTATGTTTTATACCATTATGTATCCTTTCCGTCCAAGCTGTAACAACCCGTTTTTAACATAAATGCATGGTGTGTTCTTCTGTAAATGAGAATAGCAAGATCAAACACAAGATAACAAGATTGTGAAATATCTCATTTATCATGTAATGTGTATTCTTTGTTGGAGAACCAATAAATAAATAAACAAACTGGAAACGCGGCCGCCTTTCTATGTATTAGTAGAAAATTCAGCGTCAAAAAGTCTACATTGTTCACGAAATTGTGTCATACGAGGTTGAAATGAAACTTTTTATGATGGCACGTGTATACATTTATATATATTTAAATGGGTGGTTTACTAATAGTATAAACTTTACAATATAAGACACAGGCAAATTCGCGAGCAAAATCTAGTACCTACTCAAAAAAATCATACTTATCTTTTTCAACAAATATTATAGCCCATGATACCATCTAAATCACAAGAAAAATTTACATAAAATATGTTAATATCCTTAAAGCATTTGCCATGATCTCACAATCTGAAATCCTAAGGGCACTCTTCGCTCTTCATAACGCCACTTGAACTCGAACTGGCGACACGGTTTGTCAATTAGACTTCTAAACGGGCTTAATTTTACGAAACTCTAATAGCACTCATACATTTGAGCGTTCACTCGTAACAGAACATTGAGCATTCGCCGTTTTTATATTTGTCGACTGAACAACAACCAGAGCCAAACATTGATATGAACATTTTCATGCTCATTCTAGCGAACGCACACATCAGCAAAAAAGCTCGGAGCGAATTTTCTCTCCTTTCGTAAGAATGCTCGCCAGAACGCTAGATAGGATGTTCGCTAAAACTTTTCCTGTATTTTCTGTAATGTAACATTCACCAGAATGCTAATTACAAGTAAATGCTCAAGTGTATCACCGCCATAATTTATCGTATTAGATTCAAAATGTTGACAACTTAAGCCAAGCGATGAAGATCCTAAATCGGCTTAAAGGCTACGCTTTGACAAGTATTGCAATAATCTTTAGTTCATGAAATTCTGTATAGCCACGGTAGCGAATGTTTTATCGCTATTTACGTCGTGCGGGCAGCGGCTTACCTGATAGTAATCTATAAACTTGACGGATGGGTTTAGTTTAAGGATAAGATAGACAGAAGATGAAAATGAAAATAGGTGTTGTTTTCAACAGACAGTTAGGAACAACGGAAAGTGCACAAAAGATAGATTCTGCGATGTCGCAAAATAAGAAATCACTTACAATTTTAACCTATAGGGACCTAAGTTCTGAGATGAGTACATAGACGTTTTTTTATTCTATCTTCTTTGCGTTTACTCTTGTCTATCGACTAGATGAGTAACAGTGTACGAAAAACAACATGTAGAATATGTTTTTGCATTTTGAAAACAAGTCTCTTGAGGCTTAATATTTTCTTATTTACGAGTATAGTAAAGAGGTCTTATTATTTTACCAGTCATTTTGGCCGTCTGGCATCGGTTACAGTTAAATAATATTTTATAGTAAGAGCCTCAATTATTTCATTTAATTTGTGGTTACTGGTTGATAGTATAAATATTCAGTAATTTACCATCAGTACGATAACACATAAATCAAAGCCATATTCTACTTCAAATTATCATCTCCAAACCAGTTATGTATATTCAGTAGCGTAGAACAAAATCAAACAGAATAACCGTTGAAGTTGATTATTCTTTGTCGTCACAATCCCACGGGCGGTCGCAATTCAACAACACAATAAGAATTACTATTCGATTGCGTCCGTCTCGGCGGGGCGCAATTAAGCGACTCTCAAACAGATGCTATAGCTATGCTACCGACTGTTCGCAATAGCTTTAAGCTTTTATTAAGCTTTTATTTATAAACTTTAGCTTATGTGGTTGTACACATGAATAGTTTATCACGGACACTGACATCCTAGGTGGACATGATTTTTAACTCTTGGTATTCGGATATGATAAAGGCCATATTGTGTCTTCCCCTTAAATTTTATATTATTATTTATATATATTAAGAAAGGCCACACTATTTGTACCCTATCCCACCATCCGGAAATAAAAACAAACAATTGCAAAACTTAAAGTAACAAAACAACAATATTTTATCGATATAAATAATCGACCTTTTGGACACCGTAACATTAATGAGAGTGTGTGAGTGATCGTCAAGCGCGATAGTTCCATGTCAAGCGAAGTGTTTGCGCTAGTGTGACAACCAATGGCTTACTCGCGATCTAAGTAAGTGTAGTTGATTTGTGTGCGTAATGCGCGTACGTATTAGTGTATTGCTTGTAGTGGAGATAGAGAGTGGGAGACACTATATCTATGGTGGGAGACAATCGGCGACACGCGTTCTAATACAAATCAGTAACTATTTCCGTTCTAACCTCCTTTAATTGTTCTGTGGTTGCAATCCAATAAGACCATCAGAATTGCTCTTCGATTGCGCCCGTCTCAGCAGCGCGCAATTAAGCAACTCTCAAACAGATGCTACAGCTACGATAGCGATTGTTCGCGATAGCTTTAAGATAAGGTTAACAATTCACGGAATTGGCTTTCTTTAGCGCAGTGATGTTTAGAAGTGAAATTATTTTTATGTGTCCCGATGTTTCAGTCTGTTTATTTTGGTTTTGGACACGATTGATCTTATCACTTGTGTCCGGTATACAGTAATACACTATCTATCTACATATTTAATTTAAAAATATTACCTCTATTATATAAATAGTTTAGACTGTGGCGTACACTTATTTAAGTGTTCATAGATTTTCCTGACTTTTAAATGTGTACATTCTTATATATAATTACTTTATATGTATTTCATCGTGGTCCAAGGGAGAGGCCTTTGCCCTGTGCGGGACACATAAAGCTGCTACAAAAAAAAAATCTGTTCCACTTAATTTGCAATTACATGAGCCTGCATGACTTTTCAAAAAGTAGGTAAGTAGGTACTAAACATTTTCAATAATTATATTTATTCAAGAGCTAGTCTCTATGTCATATTGTCATAGCTAATTTAAAAAGAATAACGTACGGATGAAATTTACTATCGTTTGCTATGAGATTCCCACGAGTAGTCGA
Source organism: Euclidia mi (assembly GCA_944739405.2). Lineage (NCBI taxonomy): Eukaryota > Metazoa > Arthropoda > Insecta > Lepidoptera > Erebidae > Euclidia > Euclidia mi. The sequence goes on from OX123199.2 coordinate 58,301,218, forward strand.
GGTCGACATGACAATTAGAATTGCACTTCGATTGCAACCGTCCTGGGGGAGCGCAATTAAACAATTCTCAAACAAAACCAGTGGATACACTAGCAAAAACTTTAGTGTCAGCATTAACGAATTTGGGATTTTCTTTTACTCCTAAATATTCACAAATTAGTTACTGTTTTAACAGTCATGAAACAATTATGATTTTATTTAAAAAATTGATTATACAAGTATTTCATTTCAAAGTATGTAAAATGTCTAGATTTACTACTAAAGACGCATTATTGTGTACTAGCTGCTGCCCGCGACATCGTCTGCGTGAACGTTATACAGCACCAAATTATTAAACAAATACCTATGATTATCCCTACTTACTAATATTATAAATTCGAAAGTGTGTATGTATGTATGTATGTATGTATGTATGTATGTATGTATGTATGTTCCGTTTTGACGCTAAAACGGCTGAACCGATTTTGTTGAAATTTAATATAGAGATATATTGGACCATGGAGACGGACATAGGCTACCATAAGTTGCAAAAAATAAACTGGGAGGGATTGTAGGGAGGGTAGAAGTTTGTACGGCACAAATTTACCTCTTGGAAGGAAGAACGCATGCGCTAATAATTGAGTACTGCGCATGTGCTAACACATATCTGTCAGTACTGTCACGTCATACATAATGTCATATTGTGCACGTTGATTAAATTGTTCGCATATGTAAACATGATGTAAACTAATAATCATACAATATAATAAGTTTAAACGGCTGAAACGATTTTCCCTACTAATATTTTTATAGAGATATATTGAACATGTATTAGAACATGGCTTTGACAATTTGACTGTATGCAAGGTGATGTTATTCCTCCTATTTATTACCTTTCGAGTGCTTTTGGTAGATAACGCTAGATAATGAGATGAGTTTCTGAAGTCTTTAAAATAATGTCTTCACACAACTTGAGACTGAAAGTAGATTTGTGTTACCCCGAATTTAACGCGCTCGAAGCGGCGGGCAAAAGCTAGTACCTTTTATTATAACATTCATTTACCCGTTTCTTCTTTATATTTCATATCTGCAGAAAGTGCAATAATAGAGGGAGACTGTAAAATTGACCTTCAAAAAGTGCTGATTTTCAGCCTGCTTTGAATAAATGACTTTATGGTAATTCTGCTGAATTAAGTAATAAGTTGTGACTGAAGCAGATGGAGAAAATAAGGAATACTGAATAGGGTAAAAATACATACCTATGGGACTTCTCGATAAACAATATTAGTGGTCTGGCTCTCCGCAGCCAAAATGTAAGGAGAGTCAGGACTGGTGACGCTGGAGCAAGCGACGTACAGCTGCCCGTGTGAGAAGCAGCTCGTCCTGAGATCAACAACCGCAGCCCTCAGTGTCTGCCCCTGCGACTTATTGATGGTCATCGCGAAGCAAACACTCACGGGAAACTGTACGTACTTGAACGGAAACGGGAAGTTATGAGGTATGAAGGGAATGCGTGGTATAAATACTGCCTCGCCGACGCCACAACCCGCAAGAAATTCCGCTTCAATGGTGTGTCTGTGGAGCGAGATGACTTTAAGGCAGAAGTTCAGTCAGGAAGTTCACTTGCTGACAGGGAGTTTAGAAATTCCACGGGATAATGTGTGGCATCATCTTGCTCTACGACAGTGCTTACAAAGGTGTAGATTACTTCATTTCCCTCTATATCCGGGAGAATACATCCGTTTATTGCTACAGCCTGATCATTTTTGGGCCTCAAAATAGCCCGCTCACACACCTAAGAATTCTGCTATTACGGTATTCAACTGATGTACCCGTACATATAGCGAATGAGTCCTTCTAAGCTGGATACAACTCTACTGAGAGACTCTAGAAGCACCACCTGTCCAGCTCTCTCCTCTGGTAGAGTGCCTTTGCCAAGACTTAGAAGGACATCGGAGAATTGTTGAGCACGTGCATTGACGCCGAGCCGAGCTCTCAAATTAATGGTCAAGCGCAGCGTACGAACTCGTGACCACAACGAAGATCGTTTCAACGAAGTACTTACCTTGTCAGCCCTCGATCCCCGCGTCACCACGGGAAGCGTTTGTTGGAAATCGTCACTGAACTGAACTGTGACCACCCATCAAATGCTCGCTGCGGATGCCCTGCAGAGTTCTGTCCACGGCCCTAACTGCTCATCCCATACGATCAGAGAGCAATCCATGAGCACGTGTCCCTTCTCGCTGTTACGTGACACACCACAAAAGGACATTTCGGCGCTCTCAAAATCGATGGGAATTTTAAACATGCATGTGCTGTCTTGCCACAGATGATGGTGATACTTTTCCCACAAAACTACTGTATTTGCGACTCTATAAAATACCAAGATGACGTCAAACAGATGACGCATGCGGGTCCCAGCCGCCCAGTCACTGACGCTCGCCTCCGCGAGGGTGTCATCCCAGTTTTGGTCACCGTCGAGAAAGTGACGTACTACGCAGGCTTTGCGGTAAGTGGGATACTCCACGCCATCAAATGTCCTCAGAAAAGCGAAAGACGTTGGGCCTCGAACCGTGTGAATTAACAACCGTAGAAAATAGCATTTGCCATTATTCATGTGTACGGTATGAACTCTACAAAATGTGGAGTCTTTGAAACTCCTCATCGACGAGTTAAATATACCCTTTTGCCTGTCATACGTATAATATGAAGGCATCTCGTCATACGTAAGGGACCTCCCAAACTGGTCGACTTCACAGAGCCCGAAAACCAAGAGAGTTGTTGGCGCGAATTTTTCAAGCGCTCAGCAACGCTGTCGGGATCAAAATATATCAAATAAAATCTAGCTAGTTCCACATCTCACTAAAGTTTATATGCGACATGAATATATAAGTATTCATTAAGAAGCAATAAGTACACCAATGTGGCCAAAATGTTTATTTTGTACTAAATCTGTTACTATTTATTCTGTACTGTAAAAAGTAAGCATATTTTATCTTTAAGATATAAATGACATGCTTAATTTTCCTCTTACTTCGTTATTTAGCTCAAATTGCTTACAGCAATAGCGTACCGTTTTCGGATTTAACTTTTGTTATGAATGTATGCAGTTCTTTTTGAGTTCTGTTTGTATCAACATACAGACAAACTCGATGAATTTTATGAGACAGATGAAGCAGCTTAAAATTTACATAAACACATTTTTTTTAATTGTCTTGCTCATCTCTGAAACGAATTAACAATACAACTCCATCTATGACTTTTGAAAACAACTAAAAACTTCGCCAACATGATCAAACTTAAATTATTTATATCCGAAAAGGGCTCACACATTTAATTCAACTTGATGTTTTTGAACTCTCATAGATGACGCTGCTTTAAAATTGTCTTGATACTACTTATATTCATTGAATTATGTTTATCAGCCTAAGTTACTAATATTGCGTTATTTTTATAGTGTGAAGCTAGCTTATAGCATGGTTAACATAACATAATAACAACATTCAAATATGCGTCGTTAGATTACACGTTGTTACAGAATGCGTTGAAGAAATAAAGGTTCACTGCTCGTTCACCGTAGGTGATAGCGTAATAATATGTAGCCTATATGTTGATCCGACATTCTAACAATATTCGTGCCAAATTTGAAGTAAATCTATGCAGTACTTTTTGAGTTTATCCCGGACATAAGGACAAACAGACAAAAATTCTAAAAACTATATTTTTGGTTTCGGTATCGATTGTAGATCACACCCCAAGTATTCTTTAAAAAAAATGTTCAATGTACAGTTTTGACTTTCCTACCATTTTATTATATGTATAGATAACGTGTTGGTTGAAAACATTATATTGTTTTTGATATTAAATACGACGTATTAAGAAGATACGTGATATTTTGTATGGATTTTCAAAGGAATTAGTTTCAAGTTGCATTATAATAAACCGGGTTTCTGTCCTTATTCCTGTTATGTGATCTATACAATTTTATGGAAACGGGTCTAAATCGCGCTATTTAATCAATTGTAAAAAGTCCCACTGCAACCGTCACTTTTGTAAGACGGTCGAAACGTCGAAAAAACAGAAGTATTTACACCTTAACTTAATGAAATATCGCGAATAAGACCCGTTTCCATAAAATTGTATGATGCATACAAATCACGAAAGCTTAAAATCGATTATGTGATCTATGTTTTTATGTATTACTAGCTGCTGCCCGCGACGTCGTCTGCGTGAACGCTATACAGCACCAATTATTAAATAAATACCTACGATTATACCTTTTAAAATAACATTCATTTAACCGTTTCTTCTTTATATTTCATATCTGCAGAAAGTGTAGTAATAGAGGGAGACTGTCTTTTGTAAAATAGACCTTCAAAAAGTGCTAATTTTCAGCCTGTTTTGAATAAATGACTTTATGGTGATTCTGCTGAATTAAGTCATAAGTTGTGAGTGAAGCAGATGGAGAAAATAAGGAATACAGAATAGGGTAAAAATACCCTTCCTTCCACTCGACACCACCAAAACGACACCATCGGTGGTGTCGTATGGAATCACTAGTCCATACGACACCACCGACTAATAGTGAGGTTACCTACATACAAAGTTGTTGATATGAAAACTCCAATTAAGTTCAAGCAGTTTCATTAATGAGGTATGTCATTTGATAAAGTTTATATTTATCTGTCACTCAAATGGTCATCTTGACATTGTTCATTGCAATTTGCATATTATTGTCTTATTATAATACTTTGGGGTCGGATCAATGTATGTGATGCTGTCTGATATTTATTTATTTATTTTAATGAACTGGGAGCTGTTAGTCAAAAACACGCGTTTCTGGACATCACTAGGGTGGTGTCGTATGGACTAGAGATTCCATACGACACCAAGGATGGTGTCGTTTTGGTGGTGTCGAGTGGAAGGAAGGAAAAATACATACTTATAGGAAATCTCGATACGGGAACTGTACATACTTGAACGGGAACGGGAAGTTATGAGGTATGAGGGGAATGCGTGGTATAAATACTGCCTCGCCGACGCCACAACCCGTAAGAATTTCCGCCTCAATGGTGTGTCTGTGGAGCGAGATGACTTTAAGGCAGAAGTTCAGTCAGGAAGTTCACTTGCTGACAGGGAGCTTAGAAATTCCACGGGATAATGTGTGGCATCATCTTGCTGGACGACAGTGTTTACAAAGGTGTAGACCACTTCATTTCCCTGTATATCCGAGAGAATGCATTCGTTAATTGCTACAGCTTGGTTTTGTTTTGGGCCTCAAATAGCGCTCACATACCCAAGAATTCTGCTATTACGGTATTCAACTGATGTCCCCGTACCCACAGCGAATGAGTTCTTCTAAGCTGGATACAACTCTACTGAGAGACTCTAGAAGCACTACCTGTCCACCCTTCTCCTCTAGTAGAGTGCCTACGCAAAGACTTAGAAGGACATCGGAGAATTGTTGAATTCGTGCATTGACGCCGAGCCGAGCTCTCATATTAATGGTCAAGCGCAGCGTACGAACTCTTGACCACAACAAAGATCGTTTCAACGAAGCACTCAACTTGTCAGCCCTCGATCCCTGCGTCACCCACGGGAAGCGTTTGTCGGAAATCGCCACTGAACAGAACTGTGACCACCCATCAAATCAGACAGCTCGCTGCGGATGTCCTGCAGAGTTCTGTCTACGGCCTCAACTGCCGTCCTATTAGCCATCATACGCTCATCCCATACGATCAGAGAGCAAGCCTTTAGCACGTGTCCCTTATCACTGTTACATGATATACCACAAACGGGCGTTTCAGCGCTCTCTAAATCGATGGGAATTTTAATGCTGTGCTGTCTTGCCTCCCGGAAGCAGTGTCGCAGCGATTCCCAACAACGCTTCCACAAAGGCAATTTTGCCTTCCTTCTTGACCTCTGCAAGTATGCCAGTGGTAACAAATGTTTTTCCTGTTCCACCAGGAGCATCGAAGAAAAACATTTTACCCTGGCTTTGCCCAACGCTTTCAAAGACGGTGTCATAAATTTCCTATGGTGGTCATTTCACCCGGACCGTAAATTGTCTCAGTGTTATACTCCCAATTGCAACGGTCTTTATGCGGTGATGATTGGGATGCTGGTAACCCATGTTCGACCAGTGGATTGCCGCTGATAGAAATGACCACGTCTTGAAGTGAACTGAGACAGGTGTTCAGCACGCGTTCATCAGTTACTTCGACTTTGTATCCAGTAGCACGCCTCAAAGCTCGAAGAAAATCTTCAGACAGATGATGGCGATACTTTTCCCACAAAACTATCGTGTGCGCGAATCTACAAAACAGCAAGATGACAGTGACAGACCCAGTCACTGACGCTCGCCTCCGCGAGGCTGTCATCCCAGTTTTGGTCACCGTCGAGAAAATTACGTACTCCACGCCATCAAGTGTCCTCAGAAAGGTGAAAGACGTTGGTCCTCGGACTGTGTGAAGTAACAACCGCAGAAAATAGCGTTCGCCATTATTCGTGTGTACGGTATAAACTCTATAAAATCCTATAATGGCGTGCTTGAAACTTCCCGGAAAACCTTCCACAGCACCTCCTCGTCGATGTCGCTCAAGTCAAGCGCTTAGCAACGCTGTCGGGATCAAAATATATGCGCTGGCCATTCTCTAGGATGATGTGTAAATGCATGACGGTAGGATGCCTGTCATGTATAGAGAACACCAGTATCCGCCAAATCGCTTCAGACGTAACAATAAAATAAATGGCTGTGTGTGAGTAAAAAAATCTAGCTAGTTCCACATCTCACTAAAGTTTATATGCGACATGAATATATATTAATTAAAAAGCAATAATTACACCAATGTGGCCCAAATGTTTATTTTGTACTAAATCTATTACTTTTTATTCTGTACTGTAAAAAATAAGCATCTCTTATCTTTAAGATATATATGGCATGCTTATTATTTTCCTCTTACTTCGTTATTTAGCTCAAATTGCTTACAGCAATAGCGTGCCTTTTTCGAGTTTAACTTTTGTTAGAAATCTATGCAGTTCTTTTTGAGTTCCGTTTGTATTTATATACAGACAAATTCGATGAACTTTATAAAACATAGATGAAGCAGCTTAACATTTATATAAACACATATTTTTTAATTGTCTTGTTAAACGATACGATTTTTAAGAAGAAAATGCACAACTCCATCTATGACTTTTGAAAACAACTATTAATCTCGCCGACATGATCAAATTTAAATTATTTATATCCAAAAAGGGCTTACACATTTAATTCAACTTGATGTTTTTGAACTCTCATAGATGGCGCTGTTTAAAATTGCCTTGATACTACTTATATTCATTTAATTATGTTTATCAGCCTAATTTACTTATATTGCGTTATTTTTATAGTGTGAAGCTAGCTTATAGCATGGTTAACATAATAACAACATTCAAATTCATTCTAATAATATTCGTGCCAAATTTGAAGTAAATCCATGCAGTACTTTTTGAGTTAATCCCGGATATACAAACAGACAAAGATTCTAAAAACTATATTTTTGGCTTCGATATCGATTGTAGATCACAACCCAAGTATTCTTTAAAAAAAATATTCAATGTACAGTTTTGACTTTCCTACCATTTTATTATATGTAGATACATAAAAATATTATACTGAAGAAATTAAGAATCGCCTCCTTTTTTTAAAGTCGAGTTAATACCCGTTAAACACTTTGAAGGTACCTGGAATTTAGACTAACTATACTTGCACTAACAAACTTATAATGATCATAGATGGCACCCCATTATATCAGTTTTGGATGATCCCTGTTTTGTTTGGGACTACGTACAAAGAAGAGGTCAAGCTGTACATCGAAAACCACTCAACTGATTGTGATGTAACATATACTATTTTATAGGTTTGAATATCCTTTGTACGTGAGTGTAAGTTTTATTGAAATCAATTTCGCCATTTTAGAGATCTTTAGCAACATAGGGAAAGACGTCGGAATGACAGACGGACATAAATTCTAAAAATTATCAAGTATTGCTTTTTAGCATTTTCCTAGATTTTTTAGCTAATTTTCGTCAAAATAACTTTAATGTACAGACTCTTTCACCTCTACAGTTTTATTATAGTATAGATATTTATACTAGCTGACCCAGCGAACTCCGTATCGCCTTTTTAAGAATTTTTGTTTAATTCCCTTTTTTCGAAGCCCCTTTTCCAAAGTTACCGTGGACTTAGCGCTTAATCTCTTATCATTTCAGAGTATTTAAATGATGAACAAACAAACAAAGATTTTTATATAATATTGAATTCCCCATTCCTTAACATATAGGAGACGATACCCATATCGACTTTAAAAAAAAATCCCGTCCGCCATCTTTGATTTCCTACCCGCGATCTTTGATCACGAAATAGATGTTGTATTTGGATCATAGAGATATAAAGGATAGAGTGGCAGAATAGTATCTAACTCAATACTGTGACGTGTCCGCCGGTGGGAGAGAGAACGCAACAGTTAAAGGCCCCTGCATCTCTCTTTAACAACGCATGCTCTACATTCTACAATGGGGTTGGCAACTGTCAAAGTGTGTTGTCGTTGTGTCCCCAAACATTTAATTTGCAATATGGTCAAATTTTTACCATATTATATACACTTTTTTGTCATTTCAAACTATCTTCGTGTATCAAAAAAAAACAACTTTTAAACTATTGATTACTGATAAACTGATATAAATAATAGTTACAGTTAGCCCACCATTGCGCAATGTTGATGTGATGCATGTACTGTTAGAGAGAGATGCAGGGGGCCTTTAACTGTAGCGTTTTCTCTCGCACCGACGGACACTCATTGGCCCCTCTCTGCTACTCTATCCTTTATATCTCTATGATTTGGATTCACCATCCCTTAAATCATCAGAGACGATACCCATATTGATTTTTTTAATTTTTTCCCATCTGCCATCTTGAATCACGAAATAGATGTTGTATTTGGATTCCCCATCCCTTTAAACATCGGAGACGATATCCATATTGATTTTTTTAAAATATCCCGTCCGCCATCTTTGATCACAAAATAGATGGTGTTTTTGAATTCCCCATTCGTTAAAATATCGGAGACGATACCCATATCGACTTTAAAAAAAATCCCGTCCGCCATCTTTGATTTCCTATCCGCCATCTTTGATCACAAAATTGATGTTGTATTTGGATTCTCCATCCCTTAAATCATCAGAGACCATACCCATATTGATTTTTAAAATTTTTCCCATCCACCGTCTTTGATTTCCCATCCAACATCTTGAATCACGAAACAGATGTTGTATTTGGATTCCCCATCCCTTTTAACATCGCAGACGATACCAATACTGATTTTGTTAAATTTTCCCATCCGCCATCTTTGATTTCCATTCCGCCATCTTTGATCACGATGGTGTAATTCGATTCCTCACCCCTTAAAATATCGAAGGCGATTCCCATATTGATTTTTAAAATTTTCTCATCCGCCATCTTTGATTTCCCGTCCGCCATCTTGGATCACAAAATAAATTTCATATTATTAATCAGCGTCCCGGAAATCTCGAAAACGATACCCATATAGATTGTATCCTATTCGTTTAGCCTTTTTTGCCTTTGACACAACCCTCCCCATTGTCGTTTAACCATTTTATTATTTTTGTCTGGCCCCTTAAAGTTGTGGCGTAATTTAATATAGCCCATAGCCTTAGGCAATAACAATTTTTAACTGCTACTGCTAGTTCCTGAGATTAGCCGACATTATCTCTTAGCCTTTTAAGCCTTTTGCCCGACCCCAAAGGGTCGAAGCGTTATGTTATATAGCCTATAGCCTTCCGGAATAACTGGGCTATCGTATACAAAAATATTTTTTCAGATCCAACCGGTAGTTTCTGAGATTAGCGCGTTCAAACAAACAAACTCTTCCGCTTTATTATATTAGTATAGATAACTGCAAAAAGTATTTACACATACAAACTACTTAGTACTAAGACTTAGTAGTATAGGTAAATTCACGAAAGTTGACCACAAATGGCGGCCGTCGCGCATATGTACATTCGTGCACCAATGGCGTTGCTCCATACTTGACGCATTTAGGGAATGCGTCAAGAACGGAGCCACGCCATTGGCACTCCACCCGCGCCTCACCCCGCACCTCCACGGGGACCTAAAAAATGATTTCTGCGCAGTGGTCATCTTTCGTGAACCGACCTATACTCAAAATGTTATCCGGTTGACGTTTCGCTAGACTGGCCAATATGGCGACTGTGATTGGTCTGTCAGAACTATTACAATTTAGCAAAATACTCGACAATCCGAATTTTACGCATATATGTTGTCGACTCGAAATCTTTATTTTTTAATGTTTTATTATTCAGGTAAGGTTTCGATGTACTCCTTGACGAAATTATTAATATTAGATTTGACACTACGATAGCAGCGCAGTCCGTCGGTTCCAATGTGAAACATTCCAAAATCCACAACTACTTACAAATTAAAAATTTACTAAAAAAACATTTTCCAGTTGACTAAATTGTGAATCTGAACCATTCTCAAGTCCCCTTGAACACACACAAAAAAATTCATCATTTAGTATTCGTTTAGGAGGAGTTCAGTGACATACACACGCACACAAAAAATATATATATTAAGATATGTACATAAAAACATAAATCATTTTACTCTCTTCATATTTCTGTGTATATAACACGCATTGAATCCCTGTGAGAATTGAATACACAAAACTCCGAGCAGCGTAGTAGCAATATACCACAATTTCGACAATTACTTTACTGTGAGCGTTTGGGTAAACATGCACAATGCTAAAGCGATCAAAAACTCCCGTTCAAAGAGTGAAACACAGTGGCTAGTTGTTAGGAATCCAGCATACTCCTATGCCAACAGTCAGGAAAAAGTGGTAAAAGCACACATTGTACCGAATAGGCAGTGGGACTGCATATGAGATGCAAAATATGGTGCTGCAAGTTATATTTGGTTAAAATAGGAAGATTAAGAACAAACTTCTTTGGTCGAACGTAAACGAAGGTAAACGAATTTTTTAGTCCCACGTAATAAGGGGGCGAGCCTATTGCCGTTAACGGGCACATCACCAGACTCCGTGCTGCTATTGAGAATTCGGAAAAACCCAGTAACACTTTTGCCAGATCCGGGAATCGAACCCGGCACCTCCAATCAACAGTTGCATTCGCTAACCACTGGACCACGGAGGCAGTCAAAAGTAACATCTTTATTATTTTCATTGAGCGCAACTAGGATCATGATGTTATCACCATTATCATCAGTGTATATATCGTCACTACAGTTTTTAGCCGGAGGGCATGCTAGAATATACATACATACATACATAGTCTCACGCCTATAACCCCGAAGAGGTAGGCAGAGGTGTATTTCTACACCCACTTTTCGCCAGATATACTTTAGTCCCACGTAATAAGGGGCAAGCCTATTGCCGTACCGGGCACATTTCCAGACTCCGTGCTGCTACTGAGAATTTCGTGACAGAAAATCCCAATAACCAATACCATGCTAGAATATGTTTGCAAAGATTGGCGTAGTGGTTTAAGCGGCCGCCTCGCTGCTTGAGACTTGTTGTGGGTTTGATTCTCACACGGGAACTCGTTAATGAAAACTCGTTATGAGGGTTACGCCATATCTCAACCACGCACATATGCGATCCGAACATTTAGCTAGCTAAGTGCGTGTTTGCATACCTTACATGTCTTACAAAAATTTTATACAGAACTCATGCATGCAGTTTTCCGTATGGAACTGTTATATCCCTTAATTCCATGTAAATAAAGCCTAGTCAGCAATTACTATTCCGTCGTAATTTTCCTTTAGCGTAAATTGTACAATAAGCATTATTCGATATACTTTAATTATTAATTTTATTCAATCAGTTAGATCTGAGACGCGACAGTGTACGGTACGGTTTAGGAACCATTAAATTTTCCATTTTTACGGTGTGATATTGTAAAGTGCAAATAAACTTTGGGTTTTCTACTTGCGAGTTTTTTTTAAAAAGACAAACGGACCCGGCCTCCTAACAAAATTGGTGTCAGAAGTGTGGGATGTGTCAGATTGATAGCCTTCATACGGTACTGGCACATTCGTTTTTTTTTTCGGAGCTTCCGTTATCGCCACTGGTCGACAGTAAGACTTTGCCGTGGCTAAGCCTGCGCCAGAAGATTGTGTGAAGACCCTTGGACGACGATAAGCCTCCGCTCTGAAGCGTGAGCCCGCTCCAGCACACCGCCGCCGCCGTACTCTCCGTCAGGTAACTTGTAAGCCTCAGCTGCAGCTCGAGCCAGAACCGACCAGGTCTAACTCACCTACCATCTCTAACATTTTTTCAAATTTCTTTTTCCATTTTTGCGTATTTTCCAAGTATTGAAGGAGAAATAACTGCGAAGGCGCAGTTATCCGACACTCAGCGCGCAGCCGCGCCACGTTACATCGCCACGCGCTCACCGGATTCTAGCAATGTCAGCAGCTTCGTGTTTCACCGCGTGCATAATTTTGTGAGTGTTTTTTGTGAATCTATGGCCAATAAGTGATTTTTTCAGTGAATTTTCCTATTTTTTGTGTGATTTTGCATCAAACTGTGTACAAATATCTTTCGTAAGTAGTTTTAAATTATTGTATATTTTTATTAGACAATTATTCTATGTCTTTTAAAACAGAAAAAGTTGAAATGTCTGACAAAATTACGTTAACATTTTTAACCAAATTTATTAAACCTTACAATGGTGACAAAGAGTCCCTTCCGGCATTTCTCACTAACTGTGACAATGCCATGTCATTAGCTAGCGAAGATCAGCAGTCAATCTTATGTAAATTTATAATATCTCAACTTGAGGGCAAAGCCCAGGTTGCAGTCAGTTTAAAAACATTTGACGAATGGCTCGACTTAAAATCCTTTTTACGAACTACGTTTGGTGAAAAGAAACATGCCACTCATCTCTTAGTCGACTTGCAGAATTGCAAGCAAGAACCATCCGAAGATGTAACTAAATATTCTATGCGAATAGAACAGATCCTTACTAGGATTTTGTCTGATGTTCAATATAATATTAAAGATCCCAAAGAGCTTCCCGGTAGGTTAGCCGCCATGGAAGATCTAGCGCTCAACACCTTCATACTAGGTCTAAATACTTCTATTTCAACTATTGTAAGGTGTAGAAATCCCTCAACCCTCAATGAGGCTGTACAACACGCTATTGAGGAGGAAAAACTTATCAATCTTCGTTTTAGTTCATTAAAATTCAAAAGTAATTCTGGTTTACAAAATAACTCTAGATTTCAAAATAAATCAAATTTTAATCCAAAATTTAATTCTAATAATTTTAACAAATCTAATTATAGTTCTAATTCTAATAATTTTAACAACAGGTCCAATTATAATCCTAATTCAAACTCTTTTCATTCCAACTCAAAAAATAATTCTAATTCATATCCAAAAATTTGTAGTTACTGTAAAAACATAGGGCACAGTATAGAACAATGTCGTAAGCGACAGTATAACATGCAGCGTCAAAATGCTAATTCTAACTCTTCTAATCCTAAACCCGGTTCATCTAGTGCTGTGCATGTTTTACAACAAGGTGACGAAGTGGTCCATGATGAACCTTTAAACTAGCAAAGATTTCGGATACGTGCCTGCCGAAGTCGATAAATCATAACGGCACAAATTCGTATACTATTTCTTATCCTAAATCGAATGTCGATACTTATACTAATTCTTATCCTAAGTCGAATACTAAGCCTTTTACTAAATCATGTACTAATTCTTATACTAAATCGTCTACTAATTCTTATCATAAATCTTATACCAATTCTAATCCTAAATTTTATAATAATTCGTACCCTAATTCTTATGCTAAATCTTATGCGAATAATTTTACTAATTCAACTACTATTTCTTCATCTCAGCTACCCAAAAAGGAGCTGAGTCATACTAATTCAATTACTATTTCTACATCTCAGTTACCCAAAAAGGAGCTGAGTCATACTAATTCAACTACTATTTCTACATCTCAGTTACCCAAAAAGGAGCTGAGTCATACTAATTCAACTACTATCTCTACATCTCAGCTACCCAAAAGGGAACTGAGTCATACTAATTCAATTAATATTTCCACATCTCAGCTATCCAAGGAGGAACTGAGTCCTACTAAGTCGAGCTCAACTGAAGTGTCTGAGTCAAATCTTTCTAAACATTATTCTAACTCTTGTACCAATTCTTATACTAATAATAATGCTTATAATAAATCAAAAGGGTTATTATTTGGCAAACCTTCTAATTCCTGTGGTCGTGAACTTGATCCAATTCCCATTTTTGAAACGAACTTATCATGTAAAGTGTGTCTACCATATACAACATTGTTTACAAAACAATCACATAAGTGTCTTAGCTTTCTTATCGATACCGGCGCGAGCATTAGCGTCGTTAAACAATCTAGCTTAACTAACAAACACGAACTTCTCCCTGACACTATAAAAATACGAGGTATAAACGATACCGATACTTATAGCGAATCATTAGGCTCTATTTATTTATCATTTTTAATATCGGAAAAGCCTCACGAGCATAAATTCTACGTCATAAGCGATAGTATAAATTTAAAAAACTACAATGGTATTTTAGGTACGGATTTCCTCCGAAATTTTAATGCTAAAATAGATTATAGTTCAAATACAATGCTTTTAAATAATCATAAGGTACCGATCCTATTTCATCAACCTATTTATATCGTCCCGGCACGTTCTGAAGCCGTTATCGAGTGCGCTGTATCAAATTACTCCGCCGAGCTATATCATAACAATGAAGCTCTCGTATTAGACCACACTTTACGCGATGGTGTTTATGTTGCAAATTGTATAGTCTCTATCAAACCAAACAGAAAGGTCAACGTTACAATTTTAAATACCACTGACATTGACATAGAGGTCAAGGACTATGTAGTGGAACTGTCACCTTTCAATCAATTAAAGCACTCTGAATCTTTTCATAACATAAATTCTATTTCTTGTTCTAAGTCTAATCGAGCAAATCACGTTCTAAGCTTAATTCGTTGTTCACACCTTAATGACGAGGAGAAAAAAGCTCTCCTCGGTTGTTGCTCAGAATACACAGATATTTTTCATGTCGAGGGCGAGCCTCTGTCTTTTACAAACGCCGTCGAACATTCTATAAATACGGGCAATGCACCTCCTATTCATGTAAAATCGTATCGCTTCCCCGAGTGTCACAAGGAAGAAGTCGACACCCAAATTCGTAAGATGCTCGAACAAAATATCATTCGTCCCTCTGTTTCACCCTGGAGTGCCCCTGTATGGGTAGTTCCGAAAAAAATGGACGCCTCTGGCAAGAAAAAATGGCGAATAGTGATAGATTATCGCCGTCTCAATGACGTCACTGTTTCTGAAAGCTATCCTCTGCCTCTTATCACAGGTATCCTCGACCAATTAGGACACTCAAAATATTTTAGTACCCTTGACCTTGCCAGTGGTTTTCATCAATTACGAATGGCCCCCAAGGACGCCCCAAAAACGGGTTTTACCATAAGCACGAATTCAAGCATGTCTGGACATTACGAGTTCACCAGAATGCCATTTGGGTTGAAAAATGCCCCTGTTACCTTCCAACGACTTATGAACACCGTCTTATCAGGTCTGCAAGGTCTACATTGTTATGTTTACTTGGATGACTGTATCCTGTACAGCTCGACCTTGGACTCCCATATACAGAAATTAAGACTAGTATTTGACAAACTAAGAGAATATAATTTAAAACTCCAACCTGATAAGTGCGAGTTTCTAAGACGCGAAGTGACTTACCTAGGCCATATCATCACCGATAAAGGTGTCTCTCCCAATCCAGAAAAAGTTAAAGCCGTTTCGCAGTTTCCAACGCCCAAAAATCCTAAAGACGTCAAATCATTTCTAGGCCTAATAGGCTATTATCGCCGATTCATAAACAATTTCTCCAAATTAACTAAACCCCTTACCTCTTTATTAAAGAAAGACGTCACATTCCACTGGTCCCCTGAGCAACAAACCGCTTTCGATACGCTGAAAGATATGTTAATTACCGCACCGATTCTCCAATACCCAGATTTCTCGCAGCCATTTATAGTCACCACCGATGCAAGTAATTACGCTGTAGGAGCAATCCTTTCTCAAGGACCTATAGGCAAAGATAGGCCAATAGCATACGCTTCCCGTACTCTGAATCGCGCCGAAGGTAACTACTCTACAACTGAGAAGGAGTTACTAGCTATTTTGTTTGCCGTTAAAACTTTTCGACCTTACCTATATGGCACTAAATTTAAAATCGTGACGGATCATAGACCCCTTGTGTGGTTATTCAATGTCAAAGACCCAGGCAGTAAACTTATACGCTGGCGCCTTAAACTCGAGGAGTACGACTATGAAATAATTTACAAACAAGGTCGTCTCAATTCTAATGCTGATGCACTTTCTCGTTGCCCAATTAATGTCATAGATATTAACAATTTAAATAATTTATCCTATGAACAATACTTCAAACTTCAGTTCACTAATAAACTCCCAACTTCTAATACTATTGTTCACGAATGTACTCAAGGTCTACATTTAACAAAATTAAATACCATTGCATGTCCTGTTTCCTTAGACTTCGATTATTCTATTCCCCACTGTGAAGAAATCTTATCACAATTAGAGAAACCTGATGAGTTACTTAACACCGAACGCGAACCTTTTACTATCCAAACGACACTCGACAAAAATAAAACATATTACTTTCTTTTTACTAAAACTCATCATTACGAAGAAACAAAATTCAAAGATATATATAACTTACTTATAAAACTTAGAGATAAAATTATTATCGAAAACCCTACTATCACTGATTTAGCAATTTCAGACTTCTCTGACCCCTTTTCTAAATTAGCCTATACTAAAATTTATAATATGATCACTTACATATTTCACAATACGAATTTAAACATATACATTTACAAAAATCAATTAATTTATCCTACCCCAGTCGAAGTTCCAAAAATTTTAAAAGAAAATCACGATTCCCCTATTGCGGGTCATCCCGGATCGAACCGGATGTATAAGAGAATTAAAGCCGCTTATTACTGGAAAGGTATGCATAGATATTGTAGAATATGTCAAAAAATGTCAATTATGTCAAGTTAACAAGCCACTTAGACTATCTAACAAATCCCCCATGGAAATAACTACTACCTCCACGAGGCCATTTGAGCGACTAGCTCTCGATATCGTTGGACCTCTACCCGAGGCGGGTTTTCAAAAGTTTAAATTTATTCTAACCCTACAGGATGATCTCACAAAGTTTTCTAGTGCCTATCCTATGATATCCTCCACGAGTGAAGAAATAGCTAGAAACCTTGTACATTTTATGTCGCTATTCGGTTTTCCCAAATCTATATTAACTGACTTAGGTACTTGTTTTACCTCTGACTTATTCAAACAATTAACGGAAATATTAAAAATTAAAAACCTTTACACCACTCCATATCATCCTCAAACTAATGGTGCTTTAGAGCGCTCTCATGCTACTCTAAAAGAGTACCTTAAATCCTTTGTAAATGAAAACCAAAATGATTGGCACTGTTATTTATTTACCGCAATATTAGCTTACAACACTACTCCTCACTCTTCTACTAATTTCACTCCTTATGAGTTACTGTATGGTTATAAGCCAACTATTCCTTCTTCTTTGTATGAGACTAATAACAACACTACATATAATGAGTACATACGCGCTTTACAATATCGGATGCGTTTTAGTCGCGAAAAAGCTATCCAAAACATTAATAACAGTAAGGAAAAATCTAAACAATATTATGATACAAATTCCCGCCAAGTGACTTATAAAGTTGGTGATTTAGTCTACTTAAGACATCACCACCGACTTAGGAAAGCCTTATCTCCAATCTGGAAAGGCCCTTATAAAATCATAAAAGTACACAATAATCATAATGTTACATTGCAAGTAGGTCGTAAGCATATTAAATATCACACCAATGAAATTAAACCAGCTGTTTCCTCATAATCTTTCACTTTAAATCTTTCATTATACATATATTCTTTAATTATTTTCAGAACCCTCTGCTATGGATGCCAAGCAGATTCCAGTATTATACCTATATTTCATAGTCCCGGAATATACTTCGAACATATAACTAACATAAATTTTTATAATGATTACTGGAAAGTAGTGACACACATCGACATAATGACTTTAGATCCGTATCTCAATAAAATTGAAACCTTATTACAAAAATCTATTAATCTTTGTACTAGAATTCAGTCAGAACATTTAATTGATTGTAAAGATTTTTCTAATCCAATAGAAATCTTAATAGAAACCAACTATGTTAAATTACAATCTTTGTCTCACATTATTAGCAACCAATCGACAACCAAGGTCAAAAGATCTTTAGAATTTGGTGGCGAGATCCTTAAATTCTTCTTTGGTACATTAGACGCCGATGATGCTCGTAAATACGACGCAGCAATTGAATCCTGTCGCAAAAGCGATAAAGAATTATTTCATTTATTCAAAGACAATATTCACATAATTAAATCAACCATAAATAATTTTAACTCGACCATTTCTAAATTGAACCAGAATGAAATCAAATTAAATTCACAAATAAATGCTATGAATGAAATATTTTCACAAATTACTAAAACTGACAATCTACATTTTTATATTTCTAGAATTAATAATTTACTTAACATTATTGAAGGTTCTTTACTGTCCATTTCTAATTTATTAGACACAACCTTAAATGCAATTTTATTCTCTAAAGTAAATGTTTTACATCCTAGTGTTATAAGTCCCACAAACCTTTTTAAAGATTTATCTGAGAATATCAACCATATAAATAAAAAGCTAGATTTTCCAGTTGAATTGAGCATTCATAATATTCATTCAATAATTGATGTATCAGAACTTAATTGTTATTATTATAATAATAAGATTGTTTTTGTTTTGCAAATCCCCTTGATTATGCCAGACAAATATATTGTTCATAAAATAATACCTTTACCGACTCCTCATGAAGAGACAGATTCACATATTCAGACCTTCGCTTTGATACAACCTTCCAACTCGTATATAGCCTTAAGTGATGATAGAATGCATTATACTATGTTAAGTAACCTTGATGATTGTAAACCTATTAGCCGCAACTATTCTATTTGTAAATTGATTTCTATATTCTCATGTATAAATAACCCAAATTGTGAATCAAAACTATTAACCGAAGTAACTTTAACATTACCTAAAGAGTGTAACGCTAAATTGTTATTTGGTCTTATTGACATTTGGCAAAAGCTGAAAAATAATAAATGGATATTTGTACAATCAAACATGAGCAAATTAACAATTAAATGTGATGATAATATTAGTGATTATCCTATTGTCGGCACAGGTATAGTAAAATTAACAGAAAA
The DNA here is from genome assembly GCA_944739405.2 of Euclidia mi. Classification (NCBI taxonomy): domain Eukaryota; kingdom Metazoa; phylum Arthropoda; class Insecta; order Lepidoptera; family Erebidae; genus Euclidia; species Euclidia mi. Next base: position 58,320,701 of record OX123199.2, read on the forward strand.
TTGTATAGGTTTTTCGAAAACCATTCAACTATTACCAACTCACACTTATTCTTTTTCAATTAAATCTCCTATAGACATAAGTTTCGATATCACAAATGACGATTGTTGTAAAAAGGACATATTTAATAAAACTTTGCCTCATTTAACGCCACTCACATTGAGTAAGATAAACTTAGAATCATTAAAATATCAAGATCACCAGCTAAACAACTTGGAAAGCGAGATAAATAAAATCCAAAGCGAATCTCATTTTATTAAATATGCCCATTACTATTCTACATTTACTTACATCCTGATTGTATCCTTATTTTTATACTTAACTTATAAATTATATAAGTGTTTTAGAAACCGTAACAACTCTCAATTTTGTATCCAGATATATAACCAATGTAATACTAAGAAATCAGTTAAAAATAATTCTAAAATTTCTAGTTCTATTGAAATGACTGAAATGTCAACATCTGATGATGACAGATCTATAAAATCATTGCCAAATCCTGTAACAAATTATAAGCCTTATGCTACTGTACACAAAGTCGAATATCATTCAAATAGAAACTTGAAAAACTTTTAAAGATGCTGTTATGTCATGTACTCCGTTTAGTTATTCTTTATAATTATTATGTTCTTATTTTAATATGAACTTTATGTACTTCTAGATTAAACACTTTTACATTTTTATCTACTACTATTTCTGTACTATTTCTTTATAACTTTAACTCTAATCTAATCTTATGATTTTTGTACTATATTCAATGGTTTCTAAATTTGTTTTCCAAATGTATTTATTTTTCTAAATCTGACTTCGCTTTATCTTAATTCAGATAATGCTTCGTCTAAAGGGGGGGGCTGTTATATCCCTTAATTCCATGTAAATAAAGCCTAGTCAGCAATTACTATTCCGTCGTAATTTTCCTTTAGCGTAAATTGTACAATAAGCATTATTCGATATACTTTAATTATTAATTTTATTCAATCAGTTAGATCTGAGACGCGACAGTGTACGGTACGGTTTAGGAACCATTAAATTTTCCATTTTTACGGTGTGATATTGTAAAGTGCAAATAAACTTTGGGTTTTCTACTTGCGAGTTTTTTTTAAAAAGACAAACGGACCCGGCCTCCTAACAGAACGTAAGCCATGTTTAAAAATTAGGTAGACTCGGACACTCAGTGGTGCGCGCTGCGGATTCGAACTCGAGACCGTCTGCGTAGCAATATGTTGTTCTCTCCACTAGGCTATAGCTGCCTGTGAAGCTTCACTTATGTTCCAGTCGTCGAGAGTTTTAAGTGTCATACTGACGTCAAAAATGGCATTCTTCTGAATTAACTGATATTCAAATGATATCGCGACTAGATCGTAGATAGAAGTATGGCGCCTAAGAATAAGGAAAATACATATGGATTGAACAATGTGTCGAAATATGTCTTAACGACGAACTATACACGTTGAATAGCATCGAATAATATAAAAATAATAATATTCTACCACATACACACATCACCATCTCATAGTACAAATATATGGGATAAAAGAAAAGATAATGGATAAACATACTTCTATACTTTTTTTTGTAAATACATACATATTATACATAGAAACACCCAGACCAAGACAAACATCCATATTCATGCACACAAATGTTTGACTTGTGCAGGAATCGAACCCGCGACCTTCGGCGTAGCAGTCGCTTACACTCCCGCTGCGCCAACCGGTCGTCAAAGACTAGACGATAATGACATTAAGACGCTGACAACAGCCAAATGGCAAAACAGGCTTGTCTCAAACAATTTTGTTGCAAAATCTATAAAGTTTGTGACGGCGGAAAAAATATATGTTAATCTTGAACATATTTCTGAGAACCCTGTTGTATTCAAAACACGTTTTTGAAAAGTTTTCTCGACACAAAAAATAGTAAACTAACCTCTTAAAATTATCTTCCAACAAAAATATCTGTATTACTTATCAACGAACGTTGGTAACATTTATAACAATAAAGTACCATATTTAAATACAGAACCTGGTTGTTTTTTTTTGTTTTTCACTACTCAACTAATTTTTAAGTAATTTATTTATTTTATGGTTTGTAAAAATATCTGAATTCTCTTTCTTATGTATACAATCCGACAGTGACAGCAGCGCTCGGTTGTCAGCGCCTTAAATTAGCAGAATACCAATTGTGAGTAAATCAAAATCCACTCGCATTTCGTTCAAAATATAGTGAGGAAGTCAGATAAAAGGAGAATGACCTTCATTGAAAAGGTCATTGAAAATCTGCAGTATTCTATCATCAGTACAGATGTAGAGTTAGGAGCTAGCAAAGATAAACAAAATATAGTGTTCTCTAAAATAACCAGATGTTGAACGAAACAACGTGTTACGATTCGCGCGCTTCTGTCGGGAGGGGATATCTATAGATATAATATTATACCTATGTTATGCTTCAGTTATTTCGTCTGTTGACACAAACATGTTACAACATACATCGATCTTACATTAATAGATCCAGTAAACAAGTCAAGCCACGCAAGCCATTCCATTCTCTGTTTAAAGTTCAAAACGAGAGCAATCCCATTTCAGTACAGTATTAACACAATATCGTTCCGATCCCATCTGTTGGTGACGGCCCGTCGCCGCTTCGGCCAGATATTCTTTAATAAATCTATCTTTATACTGACTTTTATAAATGGTCCGAGATATCTTTTTAATTGAACAATTTTGTGACGTGGATGGAAAGCGTTTTAAAATTATTTTTATCAGCCCAGTCGGCTAAGGACTCAACATATATAGAAATGAAACGAAATAGATTGTAAGTTTATATCGAATTTTAAAGTTTTAATCCGGTGGCTTAACGGGAGTGTACCCAACTATTACTCCGAAGGTTGCGGTTTCGACTCCCGCTCAAGTCAAACATTTAATATATAAACATGGATGTTAGTCTTGGTTTGGTTGTTTCTATGTATAATATGTACTTACGTATTTACAAAAATAGTATATATTTATCTATGTTTGTCCATTTTCTAGTACCCATCCCGTAGTACAAACTTTGCCTAGTCCCACTAGATGGTGGTGTTAAAAAAATTGGCATTATAAATATTCTCCGTGTGGTGACAGATTAAGAATTCAGAATGTCACTACCTTATTTCAATCTGTGGGTATCGTAAAGAGCGACTAAAGAAAATCGCAAAGCAATTAGTTTTGTTTTTCGTGTGAGGGTGTGGCCAACTCTGGTGTCGGAGTTTTCAGACCGCCCGAAGGCCTACGACATGGCCTAACGACCTTTATCCTTAGAAAAGAAACGTTACCGACAGCTGTACGTGCCCTCCGAAGTACGGTAGCGCTCAGATGTAAATGCCACAGACGGTCACCCATCCAAGTGGTGACCTGTGCAAGCGTTGCTTAACTTTGCCGATCTCTTACGAAGGACAAGCTGAGTCGCACTATGAGCGCTACAAAACAATTAGTATCTGTGGAAAGAAGACGGGAAAGTTGAATTCAAACTCTATAGCAAATTCTCCTCACACATTATACTCTTTAGACGCTAATTATGAGAGGCCGATGCCTAGTAGTACACTACTAAAAGTCTCTATGAGATTCTAAATATTTGTCGTAATAAGCGAATTTTAGTATTAAAGTTAATTTATTTTTAAAATAATAAATACCAATATCAATTAAAGTAAAATCACAAGCATCTTTGGAAGGTGAGAAAAAAGTTAAAAAGTAATAACTAGCAATACGCGTATCTATACATATAATAAATCTGGAAGTGGTCGATGTCTGTACATGGAAGATATTTAAGAGAAAACTATTATAATCTTTCAACCGTCGTAATTTTACATTTTACAGATCATACTATATTAAGTTTCAACCAATTCAACTCAAGAGTTACTTATTTACATTGCTATAGGACAAATTTCAACCGAAAAAATACATCGTTATGTTTAAATTGACATAACTTTTTTATTTATGAACCGATTCGAATAAAACTAACACTATATGTTAAGTGAGGCTTCCCAAAATATATCAGTGAAAACCGCATTCAAAAACGATAAGCCGTTTCTGAAATTAGCGTGCACAAACGCACAGACAAACAGATAAACAGACAAACAGACAAATAGACAAACAGACAAAAATTGTAATAATGATATTTTTGGGTTCTCTTCTATAATAAAGACTCCTTAACTAGTCAGTTACTGGACGGTATCAGCACTGGGATAACGCTTTGTCTGAAGCAAGTATAAGTGAAAGTCCTTATCGATTACGGCAATTGTCTGCAGTAATGCTGGAGTTCTGTAAACTTTCAGATACTGCACAGTTATGGCATTGATTTCAAATGGCATTGATTTCAAAACGAATTGGCCGAGGACTTTTTCAGGCACGCACAACCAATTAATGCATCGTTGTTTGCTTGCTATTCAAGACATAGCTATATCTATCCTATAACTCAATATGGCCTGCCGGAAGCATCATTTGATGGTCTAAGTATTAATAAAAATTTGGTGATATATGTGAATCTATATACCCATTAAAACAAAACCGAAATCCTGCAAAATGATGTCTCGAGACAAACTGAAGAACAGCGTTTAATATAATTATGATCGTGTGTGTTGTAGCGTGTATAGTACTTTGAGCAAAATAGTAGATGTTTCGGGTGGAACTGGAAATACTTTTCTTATTAAGATGATTTTGGCCAAGGAACGCAGCTAAAGTAAGATTACGACAGCTGTCTCTTTATGGGGTACTAGAGGGCGACAACAGCTACACCCGCACATTTTTATAAACATAAATTCATAACTTCACATTTAACACAGTTTAACACCGAAGTGGTAGCCAGGATGTGTATTACACATCCTCACTTCGCCAGTTATGTTTCGGTCCCAATGTAATACCAGGCTCATTATTAAGCAAGCGATGATTAACATTTTAAATACTCACATAACTTCAAAAAGACAGGGGTTTGTGCCCGGGGTACCTGGGGATCGAACCCGAGACCCATCGTCTCAGCAATCCGTTACGTACACTGGGCCATGGCCGCTTATAAATTTCACAATTTCTGCCCGATCCCGTAGATTCGAGAAATCCCTTTATAGCGCACTTCAACGGTCCCCGAGCAACATACCTATATGCAAAATTACAGCTTCTTGCTACCAAACGTTTTGGCTGTGCGATGTCTGTCAGCCAGTCACTAACGCAAGAATTTTATTTGTATAGACCGATAGCAGCCATATCGTTATCAGGAGGAAAAAGTGCCTACAATGTTTAAAACTCTGATCGACTTAGACCACACTGAGAGCTCTGTTTGTAATATATCCAGAAACAGCAGCTACAAAGGTAAAATTTTCCTTACCTTTCCCACCATATGGGATGAATGCACGATGATCAACCGTAAAGCGGTCGAAGCATGATATCCTACATTAAAGAATATCAAGCAACATTACCAACCCATGGCCGGTATTTTTTATGGCGATTTTTGTCAAACTCTGCCTGTTATACCAAGTGGGACAAGATCTGATGAAGTTAATCTGTCTTAAGAGTTCTACACTGTAGGATTCTATTATCGCTATGCATTTGAGATTAAATATGCGAGCGCAAGCGACTTATGACAAAGAGCTATTTAGATACCCAGAATCGGACACGGGATAGTGAAAATTGTAGAGTACACCTATTTCTATCAACATAACGAGTTATGGAAGAGAAAGAATCAACAAACTATTGAAATTCCAGTGGATTTTTTGGAATCCATCAATGCTTTTGGATTGCCATTTCAAAAGACATCACATAATATAACTTCACACCGTTATTTCCGAAGGAGTAGGCAGAGGTAGACACACGCCGAGCCTATTGCCATACCATCTACCGGGCACATTGTTAAGCGAGCGATATTTAACATTTTTATGCAGACATAACTTTGGAAAGTCAGAGGTATGTGCGGGGGGCGATGGCCGGGGATACTTGGGGATCGAACCCGAGACCATAGTCTCGGCAGTGGTACGTACACCACAGGGCTATTTCAAAAGATAAGTCTGATACGGGTACTTGAATCCTTATACTGAGATTCAAGTGCCTGTAGCAGAATAAAGGGGCCTACACGGACTGGTTTAACATTGATCGTGGTGTTATTCAGGGATGTGTAGCGTCTCCTTGGCTGTTCAATCTATTCATGGACAGTTTGTTTGACCGATCTGAAAGAGTCTGAATATGGATTAAGTATGGGTGAATCTGTGTTTAAGACCCTGTTATACGCTGACGATCAGGTTCTTTTTGCGTCGTCAGCGTCGGATTTACAGCAGATGGTCACTTTAATGAATGAGGCGTATAAGAAGAAGGGCATGAAAGTGAATTTAAGCAAGACTAAGGTAATGGTCATAGAGAGGGAAGACAGTATAACTGAATGTTACATAATCATAGGAGATAAAAAAGTGGAACAAGTGAATGAGTTTGTGTATTTAGGGTCTTTGTTTACGAGAGATGGAAAATGTGACGGAGATGTTGAAAGGAGAGTGAAAACAGGAAATAGTGTGAATGGCGCCTTACAGTCCATCATCAGTAATGAAATTATCCCAAGTAACGCTCGCCTTGCTGTACTGCAGGGAGTTTTAGCACCAACGCTGATGTATGGTAGCGAATCATGGATATGACAGAAGAAGCATGAAAGTAGAATCAATGCTGTGGAGATGAGAGCTTTGAGGAGTATGTGCGGAGTAAGACTGATAGATAAAGTGAAAGTATAGTAGCGAATCATGGATATAGCTGAAGAACCATGAAAGTAGAATCAATGCTGTGGAGATGAGAGCTGTGAGGAGTATGTGCGGAGTAAGGCTGATAGATAAAGGGAAAGTATGGTAGCGAATCATGGATATGGCTGAAGAAGCATGAAAGTAGAATCAATGCTGTGGAGATGAGAGCTTTGAGGAGTATGTTCGGAGTAAGGCTGATAGATAAAGTGAAAGTATGGTAGCGAATCATGGATATGGCTGAAGAAGCATGAAAGTAGAATCAATGCTATGTAGATGAGAGCTTTGAGGAGTATGTGCGGAGTAAGACTGATAGATAAAGTGAAAGTATGGTAGCGAATCATGGATATGGCAGAAGAAGCATGAAATTAGAATCAATGCTGTGGAGATTAGAGCTTTGAGGAGTATGTGCGGATTAAGGCTGATAGATAAAGTGAAAAACAGTGTGATGCGAGAGAAGTGTGGTCTAAAAAACGATGTAGTAATAAAGATTGAAAAAGGAATGTTGCGATGGTTTGGACATTTGGAACGGATGGATGAAAGAAGAAATACGAAAGAAATGTATCGTGTAAGAATGAATGGAGGTGTCGGTAGAGGACGCCCAAGACGGACGTACGCCGACCAAAAAGGTGACGTACTAAACAAGGGCCAAATTAAAAGTACCCATAACCGGCGAGCATGTATGATGAGGTTAATGAATGTCGAGGAAGCGAAAGAGGTGTCTTTGAACCGGAGCATTTGGCGTTCCATAGTCTCTGCCTACCCCAATGGGAGACAGGCGTGACGATAGATAGAAATAGATAGAAATTTAAAAAGTAACTCTACTAAAGCTTTATGATTGCACCAGAAAAGTACCTAATTTACAACGAAACGTGATCGAAGCAGAGATTTTAATAGGGTGCGGAGCAGGTGATAATGTTTATATGTTCCCTGGATGTATTTCTCTAATTCCAAACAATTTTTGGTTTAGTTTCAAACGAGTCCAGCTTAACTTAAGGCCAAACGCTGAAAGTTGCGGGTGTGGATCTCAGTAACAGCTGTTTTCGCACGGTCAGTTTAATGTAGCTCTGTCACGTGTTAGCGAGCTTAGGCACCTTTATGTTTGTATCCCCGAAGGCTATCCTTATATAGTGTACAAAGAAGCTTTAATATAGATTATTAGATATTAAAATAATGAAGAAACAAAGTCCACGCGAACGGAGTCGCGGGCACAGCTAGTGTATAATAAGTATAGGGTTTTTCCGAATTCCCAGTAACAGCACGGAGTCTGGTGATGTGCCCGGTAACGGCAATAGGCTCTCCCCCTATTACGTGGGACCTAAAATATATAATTCATGGCGAAATGTGGGTGTAACATTACACCTCTGCCTACCCCTTCGGAGATACAGGCGTGAGTTTATAAAAATATAGTATTATAGGTATCATATATATACATAGTCTACATTCCTACATAGTCTAAAGTCCCACAGTCCTCCAAATTCATCAGATTCGCTATTTTCTTAGTATAGATATCGATCACTTTTATCTTTAGAAACCTTAGCTTTCCTAAATCCAGCACGTCTAAGTTTTCACGTCGTCCTAAAAATACTTTAAAGTTTTCTCTGCCCTACATCTAACGGTCAATAAGTAAGTATAAAATTAAATTAAGATCGTATACTAACTTTCATTTAGAAACAAGTTCAATATTGAGAGCGATGATTTTAGAGGTACACAATCGAGTATCATTTTCAGCGCATATGCATTCGTAGACTCACCGATGTACCTACCCGTGAGGCAGTGATATTCTAGTAAGCTCCATGTATTTAGAGGCTCTCTTAATTTCACAGAATACATATACTAAGTTTCAAATGTATAATTAACATTGACGACCGGTTGGCGCGGTGGGCGTGTACGCGACTGCCACGCTCTAGGTCGCGGGTTCGATTCCCGCTCAAGTCAAACATTTGTGTGCATGAACATGGATGTTTGTCTTGGTCTGGGTGTTTCTATGTATTTTTTTCTTTAATTTGTTACATAGTATTTTGTGCACGGTAATGACTGCATTAGTTTAAACTGTGTCGTAGTCATTAACGCCCACCTCCATAGGTTTTTTAACATCATCAGTTCTAGCTTACAAAATATACTTAGGCAATAAACAAAAAATAACGATTTAAATCAAATAAAAGGAAAAACTAAAACAAAAACTAAAATAAAAGGAAAAACTAAAACAATTTCAAATGTTATACAAGGTTATATAGCGGGTCTTACTCGCGATAAATCTTATATTTAAGGCATAAATACCTCGGCTTAGCAAGTCAGCCGAAACGTTGGCAAAGACCGCGGTACTTTTCTAACAACTCTATACTATATTCACATATAACTAAAAGCATGGTTAGATATAAGTTGTATTTTTATCTCATACTATAGAGACGAGAAATAATAATGTCTGCTTCAAATTTGTAAAGTAGATATATGAAGCACCAAAAGATAATTAAAATAACATAGATGAAAATTATCATTTTATAAGGTAATTTATACTAAAACTACTTTACAGGTTGAAGTACATTTGTATGAGCCTCTAGCACTTTGTCTAGTGATTGGATTGACCTGCGAGGTTTTCTGAAAATTGGGGCGTATAGCTTAATTCATAAGGTTTAAAATGATCTACAGTGGAACCAACGATCGGTATTCTACCAATAATTATATAGAGGATGAATATGTTTACTTAGTGTACGTAAATATGAACCAGCAGACAAAGTAATCCAAGACGCAGACACTATCTCTGAATTGAACAAATTGCCGCGATTGAAAGCCCAGTCGTTGGCGAAATGCCAGTTGGTCAATTTAACTGCCACAGCAACCAGTTTTAGTCTTATAGGGGTTAAATTTAGAAAGGTATTGCCAATTATTTCGGCGAATTTAATCTCTGTAGATCTCAGAAGCTGGTTTTCAATGCTAATACAATATACGCCGTAAATTATTTACCTATGTTTGATGAATAAATCATGACATTTAAAGTGCAATTTGTTTACATATGAAAATAAAACAATCGGTGTAGGTAATTTGTATAAATAATCGTATTATTAGGGTTCCGTGGCCAAAGCAGCAAGAAGCTGAACCATATAAATTCGTCATGTCTGTTTGTATATCCACCCGTCAGTTACAGCCAGTTTATGCTGAAAGTAATAATAATATTCCACCACGTTCACACAACACCGTCTAGTCCCAAACTAAGCAGAGCTTGTACTATGGTTACTAGACAATGGACAAATATACATATATACTTTTTTTTTAATACATACATAACCTACCCTATTCCTAATATATATTAATAACCTCTGCAATCATACCCTAAATAAAACTAAAATAATAAGTTACGCTGATGACACAGTAGTACTCACTCATGGAAGGGACTGGTTTGAGACTCAGTTTTATCTAGAAGAATCTTTACGCACCATCATTAAGTGGCTTCATAGAAATATTCTCACTTTTAACCTAGAGAAAACCAAATTCATTACTTTTGCCCCAAAAATAGCTTCTCAACCAATTTCTCCATTTTCAATAACTGCTCATACTTGCACCACGAGTAACAATTGTCAGGGCTGTACCTTTTTTTTTTTGTTTTACGAGGTGGAAAATCCCTTCGGATCTCCGACTCTTGGGGGAAATGAGAGCCGGAGTATGTGGTGTTTCCACTAAAAGCCACCTCGACTTTCTCATGTACCCGTGTGTCGGAGGGTAGGGCATCGCCGAAGCATTCGTCGCCACCCTTCGTCGGGCATTGGCCCGCCAGATGGTTAGGCGGGCCCCGAACAAAACCCTCTTGGCGGCGGATTAAGCTGTTGGGCTCCGCCGCTAAAACACCCAGCGGCCGCAGAAGATAGGGAGGACGGCAACGCAACACCGCATCTTCTCTTCCTCTGCGGCCCTACCGCGACGCATCGAATGGTGCGCCCCCATTTGGTCGCGGTAGATAGGGCGCGCGGCAACGTAACACCGACACGCCACTCCTCCCGCGACCGCACCCGACTTCGAGGGACAGACAGAACTGTCCCCCGCACCCGCAACGTGTCAGGGCTGTACCTAAATAACGCGTACAAATTGTATTAAGTACTTGGGCGTTATAATAGATAGCACAATATCATGGAATGACCAAATACAAATGACAATAGCTAGACTACGAAAACTAATATATGTGTTTAAAAATTTGAGAGCATCGACTAGCTTCGCTACGCTTCGTACCGTCTATTTTACATTAGCTCATTCTATACTTACTTACTGCATTACAGCGTGGGGTGGTTCTGGGAAGTGCCTTGTACTTCGTTTGGAAAGAGCGCAGAGGCGGCGGCGGTTCTGAAAGTCATGACGTACAAACCTATTCGTTTTCCCACGGCTGAGTTGTATGCTATATGCAGGGTACCGACGGTCAGACAGTCATTCCTCCTGAGTATTATATTACGCAAGCACTCGAACTTGACATATGATCCCAACCTGACTAAACAAAAACGTAAATCAGGTAGAGTCTGTCAAGTGGAGTCTGCTAGAAATCTGCTTGTACGCAGACAATACCAAATTTTATACAATAGAGTAAATACAAAACTCAAAATATATCCACTTACCCTACGACCCTATGTCAATGTCGAGTACGGATGGAAAAATGGTTTGCCACCCTCAGTTATGACGAAGTTGAGCTGTTGGTTAAGACTTGAGTTTCTCACGCACACACGCACGCACGCACAGACACACACACACACGCACAGACACACACGGACATTTCTATACCTACACGAAATTACTGGTCAATTTGGTAGACAGTTGTAATTGTTTTAGTTTTTCCTTTTATTTTAGTTTGTGTTTTAGTTTTTCCTTTTATTTGATTTAAATCGTTATTTTTTGTTTATTGCCTAAGTATATTTTGTAAGCTAGAACTGATGATGTTAAGAAACCTATGGAGGTGGGCGTTAATGACTGCGACACAGTTTTAACTAATGAAGTCATTACCGTGAACAAAATACTATGTATAAAATTCTAAAAAAAAAATACATATAAATCATCATCATCAATCATATAAACATCCAGACCAAGACTAACATCCATGTTCATGCACACAAATGTTTGACTTGAGCGGGAATCGAACCCGCGACCTTGAGCGTAGCAGTCGCTTACACTCCCGCTGCGCCAACCGGTCGTCAATGTTAACTGTATGTATGTGGCCTTTTCATCTATATTCAGATGCAGACACTTCTTCTGATGACTGTACAAGCCAATTCTGGAGCGGCAAGATCGACCGCATCCAGAACATATGTGCAATGTGTTTGGTGGGTTTGATGGAAGATTGTCACTTTGGTGCCGTTTGGCCCTAATGTCGGCAAGCCTGTCGAACCACTCTGTGTCATGGCGCTTTATACCCTGTGCAACCTGATATCTCCACTGGTCCCTATCTTCAGCAAGCTTCTCCCATACGCTATGCTTGATGTTGAACGTGGCCATGTCACGCTTGACGCAGTCCTTAAAGCGAAGCAGCGGGCGCCCAATTTTTCTCTTTGCATCGGCTACGGTACCCAGCATGACCTGCCTCGGCAGTCTGGAAGCATCCATGCGTTGCACATGCCCCAGCCACCGTAGTCGTCGCTGTTTAAGCAGCGCAGTTAAGCTGGGAAGCCGCGCTTTGGTGAGAACTGCCTCATTCGTGACCCGGTCCTTCCACATTATGCCCAAAATACGGCGCACGCAACGCATGTGGAAAGCGTTGAGCCGACGTTCATGTTTGGCGTACGAGGTCCATGTCTCAGCTCCGTACAAGAGTATGCTGAGAATGCACGCTTGGTAGACCAATATTTTGGTTCTAGCGGTTAGGTGGTTGTTTTCCCATACTCTTGAACGTAGCCTCCCGAACATAGTGGCCGCCTTACCGATGCGAGTGTCGATCTCCGCATTGAGCGAGAGATTGCTTGTAACGGTCGAGCCAAGGTAGGAGAACTTGTCGACTACGTCTAAAGGGGCGCCATTCAGTAAAATAACTGGTTTTTGAGCAAAACCTTGGGCGAGTATTACAGTTTTCCTGGCGTTGATGGACATGGAAAACAGACTACATGCATGGGAAAACTTATCCATCATAGTTTGGAGCTCCGAAGGGGACGTTGCAACAAAAGCGGCGTCATCAGCAAAAAGAAGACTGTCCGCGTATAGGTCTTCCCGGTTGCGCTTAGATCTTTGTAGGGAAATATTGTAGAGTTTCCCATCGGCTCTCGTATGGAGATGGACACCTTGTTGGTTTTCACCAAAGGCAACTTTTAAAATCAAAGAAAAGAAAATCCCAAACAGGGTAGGAGCCAAAACGCAACCTTGACGCACGCCTCTGCGCATGTCAAAAGGCTCGGACAAGTCACCCTTGAAGACCACAGATCCTTTCATTTCCTGATGGAATGATTTGATGAGACTAAGTAGTTTCGGCGGACAGCCTACCCTCACGAGTGCCTCATAAAGACCCTCCCTGCTAACAGCGTCGAAGGCCTTATTAAGGTCCACGAACGCTATCAAGACAGGAGTCTGCTGCTCTCTGCATTTCTCTTGAATCTGGCGTAGCGTAAATATCATATCTATTGTTGATCGCCCGGCCCGGAACCCGCATTGGGACTCAGGATAGATGCGGTCAGCAAGATGTTGTAGTTTCTTAAGAAGTACTCGACCTATGAGCTTGCCAACGATACTGAGAAGGGATATACCGCGATATGAGTTACAGTCGCCGCGGTCACCTTTGCCTTTGTAAAGGGTGACAATATTGGCATCGCGCATATCCTGAGGTACCATACCCTCGGACCAACACTTTACTAAAAGATTATGCAGGAGCGGAGCTACGAAGTCGAATTTGAGGATCTCTGGATATATGGAGTCTCCACCAGGACTTTTGCCGCACTTGAGTTGTCGTATGGCGCTATGGAGATCTTCCAGTGTGGGTTCGTCGTCTAGCTCGTACCATGTTGCCCATTCAGGAATTTGGTCTATAGCTTCGGGCCGTAAGTTTATTGGTTGTGAGTAAAGACTGGTGTAATGTTCGACCCATCTTTGTAGCTGACGCTTGCTGTCCTTGATGATCCTTCCATCAGGTTCCCTCAGAAGGGCAATCTTGCTAGGAACAGGGCCGAGAGCCTTTTTTATACCCGAATATACTCCACTGAAATTACCCGAATCAGCGCATAGCTGGATGTTACGGCAGAGTTCAAGCCAGTATTTATTTGAAAAGAAACGACAGTTTCGCTGCAGTACCGACTTGGCCCTTGTAAGTTCAGTTCGAGTGGCAGGAGACGGGTTCAAGCGGTGATTTAAAGCGGCAACTCGTTTAGAGTCAAGCAGGGGTTGTAATTGCTCGATGTTTTCGGCGAACCAGTCCTCAGTCCTTGCTTTCTGGTATCCGAAAGATTTGCTTGCGGTCTCTGAGAGAGTTCTTTTAACACGATCCCACTCATCCTGAAGCGACACATCTTGGTCCCAAAGTGAAGCCTCGGAGCGAACCAGCTCTTTAAAGGTCTCAACTTTTGCGCTTATCTTAGTTTGGCCAAGATCGATTTTCTTCCTTCCAATAGGCCTTAATGAGTGAATTCTTTTGCGGGAAATGGCTATTTTTGTCCCCACAAGTGAATGGTCTGAGTCGCAATCGGCGCTTTGATAAGAACGGGTGTGGAGGACGAAGCGAAGATCTTTCCTCCGAGTTAGGATTAGATCAAGCTGATGCCAGTGACCAGAACGGGGATGCTTCCATGAAACTTTATGCGAAGATTTGCCTCTGAAGTATGAGTTAGTAACACATAGCCGGTGATTAGAACAAAACTCAAGCAAACGTTGTCCGTTTTCGTTCATTTTGCCCACACCTTGGTTACCGAGACAATCTGGCCATGTCATGTTATCTTGGCCGACTCTTGCATTGAAGTCACCCAGGATGTAAATATGATCATTGGGAGGTACCGCGCATACGACTTGCGAAAGCTGATCGTAGAAACGATCTTTAACCTCCGGTGCTGAACCCAATGTTGGTGAATATGCGGAAATCAATGTTACAAAGCCGCAATTACTAAAAAGACGCAGTACCATGATGCGCTCTGAAATTCCTTGGGGTGCCTCAATAGATGTGAGGAGATCATTACGAACAGCGAAACCCACGCCATGCTCGCGGATGGAGTGCTGATCCTTTCCTACCCAAAAAAAGGTGTAATGTTCTTCTCGAATGGAACCAGTGTCAGGAAGCCTCGTCTCTTGAAGGGCCAAAACAGCGATATTAAGTCTCACCAGCTCGGTATCAATCACAGCAGTCTTGCGCAGATCTTGTACGCAACCTAAACCCCCACAGGTCTCCGGGAGGCCTGTCCTCATTGTTCGGACATTCCATGTTGCTAAACGCATGGAAAGGAGTGGTTGTTGTTTTAAATTATTCACTTTTCGTTTTCGCGCAGGTGAGTAATTTACAGCACCAACTGTCTAGTTTTATACTAGTGTCTCCTACACCCAACGGAGACAAATTAGTGCTGAGACGGATCAGTACCTTATTGGCCGGGGGCTGCCCAGCTAAAGCGGGCGGTAACTGATCAGTGGACCTACGAAGGGCCCTCCCACTGCCAAGAACGACCCCTAGCGCCTGCGCTTACGCCTATTCGCGCTGACTTAGAACTGGTGACTGTCATTCCCCGTGTTGTTTTCACCGCTGATGGACTGCAGTGACGAAGTGTCCTCTCCGCAAAATTTAAATCTGCTACGCCTGGGATTTCTTTTAGGAAATGCAGGTTTTCCCACTGCCTACATCTCCCTCTCGACCTCACCAGCTTAGCCCACAGGAGCGACGAGTCGCTACGTGTGGAGCCGGCTCGGCTGCAGGACCTGGCTCATGCCTTACGATGGTGCCGTTTCGGGTTTGTTTCGAGTTTTCCATCTCTGGACCTGGCTCGTGCCTTACGGAGGATCCACACCGGGATTATATCGAGTTTACCTTCTCTAATGATGGCCTTGCAGTTTCAGATGGAATGCTGCATATTATGGGCCATCGAGTGCCTCAGTCGCCTCTTACGACACCTGGCACTTGCGGGAGACACTATTCTGCTCTGCCGGTGTCTCACGGCACAATGTTAACTACATACATACATATCGTCACGCCTTTTATCCCCGAAGGGGTAGGCAGAGGTGTATTTCTACACCCACTTTTCGCCAGATATACTTTAGACCCACGTAATAAGGGGCGAGCCTATTGCCGTACCGGGCACATTTCCAGACTCCGTGCTGCTACTGAGAATTTTGTGACAGAAAAACCCAATAACACTGCCCGACCCAGGAATCGAACCCGGGACCTCCCGATGCCACGCGCAAATTTATGCCGCGAGACCAACGAGGCAGTCGTATAGGGTTTGATGTCGAGTTTTCCGTCTCTACGCAAAGATGGTATTTGCATAGTGTTATCCCTTGGTCGCCTCTTACGACACCCACGGGAAGATAAGGGGTGGTGACACTTGTATTCTATGCCGTCAACCACACGGCACCAATGTTAACTATACATTTGAAACTTGGTATACATCTACATAGATGTATTCAGTGAAATTAAGAGAGCCTCTTAATACATGGAGCTTACTAGAATCTCGCTGCCTCACGGGTAGGTACATCAGTGAGTCTCCGAATGCATAATATGCGCTGAAAATGATACTCGTTTGTGTACCTCTTAAGTCATCGCTCTCAACATTGAACTTGCTTCTAAATGAAAGTTAGTAATTAGTATACGATCTTAATTTAATTTTATACTTACTTATTGACCGTTAGATGTAGGACAGAGTAAACTTTAAAGTATTTTTAGGACGACGTGAAAACTTAGACGTGCTGGATTTAGGAAAGCTAAGGTTTCTAAAGATAAAAGTGATCGATATCTATACTAAGAAAATAGCGAATCTGATGAATTTGGAGGACTATGGGACTTTAGACTATGTAGGAATGTATACTATGTATATATATGATACCTATTATACTTTTTTTTTATAAACTCACGGCTGTATCTCCTAAGAGGTAGGCAGAGGCGTAATATTACACCCACATTTCGCCATGAATTATATATTTTAGGTACCACGTAATAGGGGGAGAGCCTATTGCCGTTACCGGGCACATCACCAGACTCCGTGCTGTTACTGAGAATTCGGAAAAACCCTATACCTATTATACATACGCGTATAATAATAGTATTCTAAGACAGTTAACACACGGTCATATGATCCAAAATTCTTGAAAGCATATACATTTCTGTATAAGTTCCGCCTAGACATGGAGCAAATAATCATGTTCATTGCACATAGATTTGTCCTGAGTGCGAATCAAACCCAACACCGTTAATTCAACAGTCAAAGTCACTCAAGAGCAATAAGTTCAGTCATATACATAATTATATGTTTACACAGTTGCTTATACTTGCGTTGTGTTTTGAAGGAAGCAAGCTGTGTTCTGTTGTCTCTGCCCACCCCATCGGGATAAAGGCGTAAGTACATGTATGTATTGTTTGATGCGACGCACCCGTTCTACCTCTTTGATCGCGGGCAAGGGGTCGCAGGTCTTTAATTGCTAGTTATTACTTTTTAACTTTTTTCTAACCTTCCAAAGATGCTTGTGATTTTACTTTAATGGATATAGGTATGTATTATTTTTGATTTTATATGTTAAAAGTCGTGTGGTGTCGGATTAAGAATACGGAATGTCACCACCCCGTATCATCCCATGGGTGTCGTAAGAGCCGACAGAAGGAGTATATTATGCAGAGAACAGCACTGTAAGAGAAGGAAAACTTGATACAAACCCTATTCCAACCCGTTTGGCCAGCGTGGTATAGTAGGCCAAGTCCTCCTTTCAAAGAAGAGGCCTAGTCCAGCAGTGGACTGGTAAAGGCTGATGATGATGATGTTAAAAGTATAAAAACATATTAAATTTAATACTAAAATTCGCTTATTGCGACGAATATTTAGAATATCATACAGCCTTTTGTAGTGTACTACTAGGCACCGGCCTCTCATAAATAATTAGCGTCTAAAGAGTTATAAAGTGTGAGGAGAATTTGCTATAGAGTTTGAATTCAACTTTCCCGTCTCTTTCCACAGATACTAATTGTTTTGTAGCGCTCATAGTGCGACTCAGCTTGCCGTTCGTAACAGATCGGCAAAGTTAAGCAACGCTTGCACAGTTCACCACTTGGATGGGTGACCGTGTGTGACATTTCCATCTGAGCGCTACCGTACTTCGGAGGGCACGTAAAGCTGTCAGTCCCGGTTCTTGTCTAAGGATAAGTATCGTTAGGCCATGTCGTAGGCCTTCGGGCGGTCTAAAAACTCCGACACCAGAGTTGGCCACACACTCACACGACAAACAAAACTACTTAATTGCTTTGCGATTCCCTTTAGTCGCTCTTTACGATACCCACAGATTGAAATAAGGTAGTGACATGCTGAATTCTTAATCTGTCACCACACGGGGAATATTTAAAATGTCAATTTTTTTTCAATCATCATCTAGTGGGACTAGGCAAAGTTTGTACTAGGGGATGGGTACTAGAAAATGGACAAACATAGATAAATATATACTATTTTTGTAAATACGTAAGTACATATTATACATAGAAACAACCAAACCAAGACTAACATCCATGTTCATGTATCAAATGTTTGACTTGAGCAAGATTCGAAACCGCAACCTTCGGAGTAGTAGTTGGGTACACTCCCGCTAAGCCACCGGATTGAAACATTACAATTCGATATAAACTTACAGTCTATTTCGTTTCATTTCTATATATGTTGAGTCCTTAGCCGACTGGGCTGATAAAAACAATTTTAAAACGCTTTCCATCCACGACACAAAATTATTCAATTAAAAATATATCTCGGGCCATTTATAAAAGTCAGTATAAAGATAAATTTATTAAAGAATATCTGGCCGAAGCGGCGACGGGCCGTCACCAACAGATGGGATCGGAACGATATTGTTGTAATACTGTACTGAAATGGGATTGCTCTCATTTTGAACTTTAAACAGAGAATATAATGGCTTACGTGGTTTGACTTGTTAACTTTAAACAGAGAATGACTTGCGTGATTTGACTTATTTACTGTATCTATTAATGTAAGATCGATGTATGTTGTAACATGTTTGTGTCAACAGACGAAATAACTGAAGCATAACATACGTATAATATATCTATAGATATCCCCTCCCGACAGGAGCGCGCGAATCGTAACACGTTGTTTTGTTGAACATCAGGTTATTTTAGAGAACACTATATTTTGTTTATCTTTGCTAGCTCCTAACTCTACATCTGTACTAATGATAGAATACTGCAGATTTTCAATGACCTGCAGGTCATTCTCCTTTTATCTGACTTCCTCACTATATTTTAAACGAAATGCGATTAGATTTTGATTTACTCACAATTGGTATTCTGCTAATTTAATGTCATTATCGTCTAGTCTTTGACGACCGGTTGGCGCAGCGGGAGTGTAAGCGACTGCTACGCCGAAAGTCGTGGGTTCGATTCCCGCTCAAGTGAAACATTTGTGTGCATGAACATGGATGTTTGTCTTGGTCTGGGTGTTTCTATGTATAATATGTATGTATTTACAAAAAAAAAATATATAAGTATGTTTATCCATTATCTAGTACTGATGTGTGTATGGGGTAGAATATTATTATTTATTATATTATTCGACGCTATTCAGCGTGGATAGTTCGTCGTTAACACATATTTTGACACATTGTTCAATCCATATGTATTTTTCTTATTCTTAGGCGTCATACTTCAATCTACGATCTAGTCGCGATATCATTTGAATATCAGTTAATTCAGAAGAATGCCATCTTTGACCTGTGAACGCTACAAAACAAAACTGAGGAAGTCAGATAAAAGGAGAATGACCTGCAGGTCATTGAAAATCTGCAGTATTCTATCATTAGTACAGATGTAGAGTTAGGAGCTAGCAAAGATAAACAAAATATAGTGTTCTCTAATATAACCTGATGTTGAACAAAACAACGTGTTACGATTCGCGCGCTTCTGTCGGGAGGGGATACCTATAGTATGACACTGACATAAGATTGAAACTGCATTTTGAACAAATATAGGGTAAACGGCGTAATGATAAAACAGAAATAAGCTGTGAAGTACCAATCATTGAGGGGGTGCCAACAATAGTACGGTTTACCCTAACTAAAAGAATTGGCCCTAGATAAAAGTATATTAACAAATACGATCATTATAAAGTATTCTTTTATTTTTATATTTATCCAAATTCCACTTTATCACGCGAAAACCTAAAAATAATTTCATTCATTTCAAAATGAATGAAATTATTTATTCGCCAAACATTGGTCGAATGATTGATTTCGATTGTATTGTACAAACAGTAGTAGTATTGAAATCCAGCCTTTTAACTATGTTACAGGGTTTTAAATCGTCTAAATAATTGGTATTACCGTACTAAATTTAACCCCTATAAGAATAAGACTGGTTGCTGTGGCAGTTAAAGTGACCAACTGGCATTTCGCCAACGACTGGGCTTTCAATCTCGCCAATTTGACTAATCCAGAGATAGTCACTGCAAGTCTTGGATTACATTTTATGCTGGATCATATTTACGTAAACGAATAACTAGACATGTTCATCCTCTATAAGCAATTTTAATTATTGGTAGAATACTGAACTTTGTTTCCATTGCAGATAATTTTAAACCTTAGGTATAAAGCCATACGCCTCAATTTCAAAAGGCCCCTTCTCGATATGAGGGTTACGCCATATTTCAACCACGCACATAGGTATACGATCCGAACACTTAGCTAGCTAAGTGCGGGTTGGCGTACCTTACATGTCTTACAGAAATATTATACAGAACTCATGCATGCAGTTTTCCGCACGATGTTTTACTTCACCAATGGAACGGCAGCGATGATTAACAATTAGATAGACACGGAAACTCGGTGGTGCGCGCTGCGAATTCGAACTTGAGACCGTCTGCGTATTAGTCTCTCCACTAGGCTATAGCTGCCTTCACTTATGTTCCAGTCGCCGGGAATTTTAAGTGTTTCTGAGCCAACCCACTTACAATGGAAACCTACGTGGGTCAGCTATCAAAAATTTGTGTTGTGATTTTTGAATAACAACGGTAAATAATAGAGTTTGACTCTATACTCTAACTCTGACGAGACCATGGCTCCAAGGGGATTATATAGTGGCGCCGGTAACCAAACCATAGCGCGATCTAACTCGATCCCTACGCCACCTATCGAGCTATGCGACAGTTTGTCGTACCATAGTTTCCCTGGAAATATTAGGTTTTCCAATACATTTTGTTTAAATTTTCGCACTTAGGTAGACTTCAGGCGTTCTAAAGTTAATTTAGACAGCATTATTGGTCAAATTTACTGTCAATCTTCAATTATTGAGTTCCTATCACAGATCAAATAAACTCATGAAATGCACCGTAATTTTTAATTAAGGTAACATTACAAACCTTTTCGGAAATCATAGTTGGTAAAAATTTATAACTGGCATTTTATAAACTTGTTTTTAAAAAGAAAACACATTTTGTTTCGAATTAAGCGCCGTCTGGTGTGTCCTCTGTGAAAGTTCTAGAGTACCTATACACATAGTCTGACCCTATAGTCTATATATTGATACGCGAGGGGTAAACTGTACCACAGACAATACAATACACTACTGTACACAAAGGCACCCCGCTTTCAACGGTAAGCTCATGTTTGTATCGGGCTAAATGAGTGATCTGTTTTGAATGAAAATGTGGTACTTATGAATACTTTTAAGCGTTAGTGAATGTTCCACATATTATTATTTATGTAACAAGTTAATCTCATGACTTCGGCTGGTGTGATACATGCCGAAATGTCGAGACAAATATAAAGTACTAGAGGATGCCCGCAGTAAATTGTAGATTTTCTTTTGTCCCCATCTCGCGAGACCTTCGAGAGATCACTTCTAAGTGCATTCCTAAGGTCCCCATGCCAAATTTCAGTATCGGGTGCGAATCCACTGCGCGCACCACTGACTTTTCGGAGTTATGTGCATATTGAATTGTTAATTATCAGCCACCGGTCCAGGCTGTCACGAATATCTTCAGCAGTCGTTATGTCACAGGAATCTGTACCTCTGAATAATCTGACGCTAGTCTAAACCATGAAATATCGCTGTCCCTTTGGGTTGCAGAGGTATGAGGGCAGTCATTCTGCGGAGCAGTTGATATTCTGTCAAATCTGGTTAGACTACAAAGTGGACCCCAGGTTTCAACTGGGATAACGGTAGAAGGATGGTGATGAAGTAGTCCATTATAAAAATTTAACACAGGGACACGTTATAAATAGTGTGACGGCCGCTGTCATGTCAAGCTGTCATCACTACGGACATCAAGGACTACTGACGTCTACACGACAAACTAGCCGGTCGTAAACACAATAATTAGCAAAGAGGTTTGAAGACTATTTTATAATTTGGAAATTACAGTTTTTAGTTCGATGACGTATACACCCTGTCAAGTGTTCACCAAATTCACCAGTCATTGACAACAAGGCAATGGCCGTGCGGACAACGCATCCCGTTCACGTTCTGAGGGCGTGGGTTCAAATCCCAGTCATAACAGATTTTGGTTTTTATGAAATTTGTCAAAAGTTTATGAATATCTGGCCAATATTAAAAAAAAAGATAGTTAGTTAAATTTAGCCATTCATCCAGTTATTAGCCAGCTAAATTCTAAATTTAACATCTGGTACCTAGATGACGGAACCCTAGGAGGCGACGTAGCCACTGTCTATCAGGACCTGGCACTCCTGAAGACAAAATTTCCATCTATCGGCCTAGACCTTAATCCAAGTAAGTGTGAAATTTTTATAAACGATACTTTAGACCATTCCGCAATTATTTCCAAATTTCAAACCCTCGCACCCAGTATAACTCATATTCAAAAAAGTTCTCTTCGCCTTCTCGGGTCCCCAATACTAGACGAAGGTTTTGATTCTTTTATTCATGAAAAAAAATCAACATTTTAGTGAAATTTCGGTCCGCCTGCTCAAAATTAATATACATTCGGCTTTCACTATTATTCGATACTGTCTTTTTGTGCCTAAGTTCACACATGCTTTACGTTCTTCGCCTTTTTGGAAAAACCCAAGCCTACTAGTCAATATTGACAAAATTTTACAAAACTCCCTAAGCAACATTTTAAATGTGGCTCTGAACGACCGAGCATGGCTACAGGCGACATTACCTGTTCGCCTGGGTAGGCTTGGCGTACGCAAAATATCCGACGTGAGCTTACCAGCATTTCTGTCATCGGTCCACAGCACTGCAGAATTAATCAGGAAAATCTTAGCACCCACACTGGTCGATTCTGAGGTGCCGTGTAAGATCGATGCCATTAATGCTTGGAAAATGGCTTGTCCAAGCATTGAGTTGCCCCGAAATTTATCCTCTCAGAGGCAGTGGGACGGGCCACTTTGCAGCGCAATACGAGAAAATCTCCTCCGTACATCGTACAATGCTGCAGAGCGTGCTCGTTTGCTGGCTGTGGGAGAGTGGGAGTCGGGGCTCTGGCTTCAAGCACTGCCATCGTCCAACATAGGTACCATGTTGGACGACACGACCTTTCGCATCGCTTCTTGCCTCCGGTTAGGTGCGCCATGTGTCGCTCCACATCGTTGTCACTGTGGGGAGGCTGTCGACAGCCTTGGTCACCATGGCCTATCATGCAGCAGGAGCGCAGGTCGCATTTCACGACACAGCAACCTGAATGACATTCTCCGTCGGGCTCTTGTCACCGCTGGCATTCCAGCCCAACTTGAACCTCAGGGTTTGGCACGCAACGATGGTAAAAGACCAGATGGAATGTCTCTACTGCCTTGGAAGTTGGGTAGGCCTTTGGTGTGGGACGCAACGTGTGTCGATACCCTTGCGCCATCTCATCTTCCTAGCACAGCGGGCTGTGCGGGCGCTGCTGCTGCCACAGCGGAGACTCTAAAACGGCGCAAATACGTAAATCTCATAGGGGATTACGTATTTGAGCCGTTTGGAGTTGAAACGTTGGGTTCATGGGGCCCAAGTGCTAGATCTCTATATAGAGAACTTGCGAAGAGACTTGTCGACGCCTCGCGTGACCAGAAGGCTGGTATGTATCTAGCTCAAAAAATTAGCATTGCCATACAGCGTGGCAATGCTGCCAGTCTTCTGGGCACGTTCCCAATAGACGGCGATGTGGAGGACTTTCACGACGCCCTTTGAATTCTTTTTTCTTTTTCCTTTTTTTTTGTATTGTACCTATATTTTAATTTAATTTTAGTAGTAAGTAGTAAATAATTAGTTATAATTGTTTTATGTTAAAATTAATTTAATTTTGTGGTCCTTAATAAATATAATTTTATTTAAATACTTCGAGTAAAAATTAGAAAATTCTAGAAACTTCAGGAAGGAATGGAAAGGTTAAAAAGAGACAGTAGATGAAAAATCAATTGAAAAAAAATTTGTGGATCTAGAACATTCCTAGGGGTATATAAGGCGGTGTAGATGCGCAGAGTGCCAGTCTAAGTTGAGACGCGTCGTGAGTATGAAGTTGAATAAAGTGTCATCAGTGCTACTCGGTGTTTCCTTCCAATCCCGTTACCCCGTCCGTAACAATAGTAATGACCATCAATTTTGAATATCTGGACCTGAGTGGAACCACGACCTCTGACGTAGCAGTATATTACAAGATACTGACCAACAGAATAAATAAAGCCGATAGAATAATCAGTCCTTTGTAAATAGATATACCAATAGTAGAATAGTAGCCAATTATTTTGTCTCGCTATATTTCTACCATGCTTCATGATATTTTCGTAGTCATCATCAATATATAGCTCTCCCAATAGCCAAGCTGAAGTGACAATGGGCAGGGCACATAGCTCGATGAACTGATTGCCGTTGGGGTGAGGGTTCTGGAGTGGCGACCACATACCGGACGACGCAGGAGGGGTAGGCCTCCCGCAAGGTGGACCAATGTTCTGGTTAAGATGGTGGCGGTGCACGGTTGGATGCGAACGGCTCAAGATCGGTCTGTGTGGAGAACCTTGGGAGAGGCCTTTATCCAGCTGTGAATGTTTCTAGGCTGACATGACTGCAACATGTTAGTGTTATCCCATGTAACGTAATACTCCACGTATTGCGTTATAATATCTCGCAGGCGCTTAACGCCAGCTTAGCTGCAGAGCGTTCGCAATATTACCAAATATGGTCATGTTCACTAGTCAAAGTCAGTTAGTGACTCATAGGCCTATATCTATATAAGATGGGTGCGCGATCTAAGTCGGTCACTTGCCCTACACACCGTCTCGCTGATGGTTGTAGTGACTACAAAGTACTATTCTACTTCTCTGTCTACTGTCCCGCTGGGGTTCTCTCTACGGGCTGACGTTCTCTCTACGGGCTGATTTTCACCCCACGAGCTGTCTTCTTCCTACGGGCCACGATTCATCCTACGTGCTACGAGCCACAAGCTGCTGGCGCCGTGCCGCTAAAAGCCAGCCGCCACCCAACCCTCCGTTCCTGCCTACGAGCTCCTACAGCCAAGCCACGGATGCCTGAGCCTAACCACTCGGCCCACATCGGCTGCACCGCCTGAGACCCGCTCAGCCTGAACCTCGACCACCGAGCTGCCTGCGCAGCGCATCTTGGCCAGCTCATAGGCGACCCTACAAGCAGCTACCCTGCGAGCGTCGGAGAGCAGCAGGAGTCTACACTCCAGCTTTCAGGCCAGTGCTTACCTAGTTCGGTCATACTGTATGTAAGCGGTAGTGAGACATAATAAAGAACCTGTTCAGCCTAGCAGTGTTTCTTTTGAACCCCGACATCCTACCTGAGATCCGCCGTCTCAGTGGCGCCCAACACTACTTGTCTCACTTCCAATTACTGCAGTTGTTCTTGTTTAGGAGGTCAGTCTTTGTAAACGAGGAGGTGCAGACATCAGCGAACTGGTACGTACTATCTAACTTGTGTGTATCTGTGTATTGCTGTCTATCTTTAATTTCTATTCTTGTATAACTATTATGTGTTCTCCTACTATTGTCAAACTTAAATTTCAACTACCGATTCCCTACGTAACAGTTCGCAATTTGAAATAACCGTTTTTTATTTTGCAAGTCACTTATCTATTGTCTACATTTTTACACCGAATCGTCTTAGTTTCTTTGTAAACCAGAATGATTGCACACAGAGGGCTGTAATATACTTACGTTTCTTTCTTATCTATCTATCATACATTTCATTTCATCATGAGCACTAACTCTATTAAGTACTTTCTACTTAATAGAAATGAATTGGCCTACGAGGTCGCTATTCGCGGAGAGGAGCCGGCTACCTCTGTTCTAGGTTTACGGAAGCAGCTACCTAAACTACTCGAGCTGATTCCGAATGACGAAATCCTAGAGTCAGGCCTAGACATAGCAGACGACTTCAAGGGAGCTAGCCTGTCAGTTGCCGATTTAGATTCGCGAATCTCTTCCCTTAAGGAACTATACGACCACAACTTGGCGAAGAGAACTACGGCTTTGCACAACAAGGTCTACCACAGATTGGGCAGATTAGACAAATCCGAACCTAAATACGGCAAGAAAATATCCGACCTGACTGAACGCTTTCTGATGCTGTCGGCAGAGCTATCTAAGATAGAACACTTAAATGTTCCGTCGGCGGCAGTCGTCACGATGACTTGCACGGATTCTACCCCTGCAAGGGCAGCGTCGACCCCGGTAACTGTCCACTGTGAGCATTTGAGGGTTGGCGAACTATCGAAACTCAAATTCGACGGAACAGGCTGCGTTCGCGAATTTCTACAACGCGTGACGGAATTTAGGACGGTTAGAAATCTACCTGCCAATAGATTATTCGATTACGCGTCCGACATTTTTACGGGTAATGCGTTACACTGGTTTCGCGGTGTTAAAAATTCCATTTCTACATGGGACGAACTAGCTAGTAAACTCACAGCTGATTAAAAATAGTAAACTATTTACAAGACCCTCAAGTAAAAATCTACGAGACGGTTTTTAATAGTATGTTACTATGTTTGTACAAACATTTCCCGACTCTGTTTTGCTGTTAACAGTTGAATTTTTAGCAGACAAAATATGTCTAGAAATTTTGCCTTGGAATGAACGAAGCAAAATTACGAAAAGTAATCATAAAGTCATCAAACGTCTGTAGCTTTAAGTAAAAAAACCACATCATAAATCACGTCAGCTAAAACATTAATTCATTTATTCAACGTACAAAAAATAATCGCTAAACAACTGTTCGCCAGCTTTGAGCCACTAATCGTTTTTCAAAACTACAAACAAAATAAATTCGGCTAAAACCTCGAAGCGTTTGGCACATAGAGCGAGACATTACATTAATTCTCACGATGACGTTACGAGCGGCCGACGTCTGCCGCCGTCGTGACCTCAATGTAAGATATACGCGGGAAAACGATACCCCATTGGATAACTGCGGACTGTCCTCGCCATTCGAAAATCGAATGCTTCGAATTGAACGTTTAAATTTCAAATGCTTGAGGCGCGAATGGTACACAGAACCTACAATTAAATGTACTGGAAGTGAAAGTTCCAAAATCAAATGTTGAAACTTGTAGGGTTCGAATCCTCGACTTTGAAAGTCGCTTCAAGTTTGTAATCTTAGGTCATTACGCGAATCATTTATCTTTGAGATGGACAAAGTGCCATATTGTTTGGCAAGCGCTCGAAATAATCTCGTTCTTCGAAGTTTTAAATTAACAGGTTTCATCACTTGGTTGGTGTAATTAAGACAGTTTGCTGGCCACTACAAGATGCTATATATTGTCGATATGTGAGGGAGGCCTTAATGCTCGTTGCTATACATTTATGACAATGGGAAACAAATCCCATTAGTCTACTTCATTAACTGGGAAAATGAAGTGGGAAACATCCAGCAAGTATAGTCAAAGATACAGGTATGGTGTGGCCACGTCTAACGTCATGCTATCCATGTTGGCATCCTACATGAGTAACAAATGTCTTGCCATGCTACCTCCGCCGGGCCCCAATAAACGGGGAAGACCAAAAAAATGCTGGTTTGACGTCATAAGGGATGATATGCGTGCCAATCGACAAACTACCAGGGATGCTGAAGACCGTGCGAAGTGAAGGAGACACAGCCGGAAAGCGGACCCCGGTCTCTAAGGCGTAGTTTTTGGAACGCAACCGGGACAGCGCTAGGATGATGATGATGATGACGAGTCAATACAGGTAATTCATACTTGGGTGAAAGTTATGTTAATAAAACCTTTATTTAGGTCAGAATAAACTTCTTCGCAAAGAACAATATCTAACAATGTTAGGCACATTACACAGGTCTTAAACTTGACCATTTCCTAGCCACAAAGTAGCACACACGACAGAGGTAGTTATATGTACAGAGTAGATCTGTTCGACGTCTGCATGAAAGATTTACGTGGGAAACGAGCGGCGTGTGACAATGGATGAGAGACTGTACTAACTGTGCGAGGACGAAAATCGAGCGAACACAACGTCTCGGACCGACTAATGTATGGAGAATTGTAAAGGCGTTGATACACTTGAGCATTCACCTGTAATGTGCATTCTCGCGAATGTTACAAAACAAATGAGTGTGTTTTAGCGAGCATTCCCACGAACATTCGGGCGAGTCTTAGAATATAGATAATAATCTATACTATAATAAAACTGTACAGGTGAAAAAGTCTGTACATTAAAGATATTTTGACGAAAATTAGCTAAAAAATCTAGGAAAATGATAAAAAGCAATACTTGGTAATTTTTAGAATTTATGTCTGTCTGTCTGTCCGACGTCTTTACCTATGTTGCTAAAGATCGCTAAAATGGCGAAATTGATTTCAATAAAACTTACACTCATGTACAAAGGATACTCAAGCCTATAAAATAGTAAATGTTACATCACAATCAGTTGAGTAGTTTTTGGTGTACAGCTTGACCTCTCCTTTGTACGTAGTCCCAAACAAAACAGGGATCATCCAAAACTGGTTTTTTATATGGTGCCATCTATAATCATTATAAGTATGTAAGTAAAAGTATAGTTAGTCTAAATATGTACCTTCAAAGTGTTTTATGGCTATTTACCGACCAATAGATGTCACTATTTTCAAATAATTTTCTAGCAATATAAATGTTTCTTGCAAAAAAGACAATAATTGGGTGTCGGGTATCTTTCTGTTATTAAAAAAATAATAGAGTATAATATTCGGCACTTTCATAAACAAAAAGTCTCTGTGTCAAAATTTATTACTATGTCCACTTAATTTAAACGGTCAATCTCATTTATTTCAAATTATTTTATTATATACATTTCATTTTATTTTAAATGGTAAAAACAATGACATTTGTTTATGTATCGTACCCTTACTCTAGAAAATTTTATAATTCATTAGTGGAACTGAAGTAAATTTATTGGGTAAAACTGCTGTTGTAGTGCGATTTCTATAATTTTTCTATATTCCACGGACTATTTGAATTTAGAGTATTCGCTCGAATGATCGTGAACATGTTCGGTTCGGCGAATGCTCGCTGTTTTTTTACAAGTAAATGCTCAGGTGTATCAGCGCCATTAGGTTGACACAAAAAATGTTAAAATGATGATAGTACTGACTGATACTGAAAATCCAATAAGCAAAGTATGAATCAATAAAATTTTTGTGAAGATGAATAACTATTTATTTCACATACAATATGTAGTTTTCAGTTTTGTAATCCATAAATATGTTGCTTTGTTTTTGTCGGTCTTTCATGTCACGACGGAGATTGTGATAGGTATGCATTTCAGGTGAAGAGATATATTGGAAGCTGGAAAGTGACAGGTATTTTACGTCGATAACCGACTCTTACGTGGGCGTAATTGTGAATGAAGTCTAGTTACTGTATAGTACTTTAAGCTGCCTCACTGTTTAACACTACACCGAATGTTGTGGCTTCTCCACGCGAGATAATACTTTGATCGAACAATTACTGATTTAAGGCTGGGTGTTGTTGTATCGTTGTTTGACTGTTGAATATAGCATCTCTCTATACAGGTTTCATTCCCAGTTTGAGGGTTTTCTTTTACTGCGGACGGTTTTCTTTACTTTTAAACGCCATTTCCGTGGAAAATATACTTAACCATAACTTTGGTATGCCTCTGTATAAAATACGGAATAGCAATATGTATAGAGAATTCTCGTAAGATACACATGGAAGGCATATAAGATATTTGCCAAGCCATTTTTGCGTTAAGTATTTAAAGGTATATGCCATAAAACACGAAAACTGCTTTATTTATTTGCCTGGTAATCATATTTAATTATTTAATATTATGAAATCACTATGGAAAGATGACTCAAAAATCTTACTCAAAAATCTCTTAACTTTTTTCTCTCGGAACTAATTTTCAATTTATGTAACTAGAAGACATTTAACGAATGTTGCTGGATAATAATATCTTTGATGCGCAAATGGATAATATGGCTAGTATGCTAAATAAAACTTCCTATCCCACAAAATAAAAGATATCCCAAGGAACACATCGCACAACCGGCACCTACATACAAATTGTGAAGTTCTAAAGTGCCGAAGTGAATATGCTTCACTATAAATTATGTTGGAAACCACTTAGCATTCACAAGATTTCATCCAATAGAGCCGAACAAAGGCACACTGAACACCTAATGGCATTTTTAATTCCTAACTATTGTGTGGCGACACTAAAGGTGACGTTGAATATGTATTAAGTTGGATTATTGCTTCTATATATAGTTATGTGGCATGGTTGTATTTGGATTGCGGTGGGACGTGAAATACTGAGTTCGGTGACAGGACTAGGATGAATGTTTTGTTCATAGAAAGTATTAACATATTGAAACAGATAGCGTGGCACCTGCATAAAACTGAACATTATTTTAGATGTGACAAACTAAGAAATGCAGTATGCTATCTCTTTTTATTCTTTGATTTTCTTCATGCTAGAAAGTGAGAACGACACCCACTTGTAATAGTATCTCTTTCAGGTTTTAGTCACAGCAATTCGTCAGTTTTCAAGGAGATGCTTATTTTTCAACAAGTCTATTATAGAAATTCTCATTCGGAGCACCAATCAACTGATGATGTTCTGATGATTTAAGGTATCCACGGTCAAACTCATGTCCCAATTTCTGATTGATGTGTGTGCCATTCAGAGTTTATTGTCATAAGCGGGATTTTAAGGCCGCCCTAACATTGGGCGTTAGCGTCAACGCAGCGGCACCTCAGCGTTGACGCGGCGTCGACGACGCGTAGACGCCACATCTACGGGCGGTTTCAGATTAGCGTTTTATTCGCGCGTATAAGCTCGTTTTTGGAAGCACATGTAGTCGCGTATAGGCGCGCCCTTTGGCAAACGCGCAACTCGTACGAGCGTTGACGCGCTTCTAAGCTCGTATAAGCGCGAGCCATCAGAATCCATGTTGACATTGACAAGATGTCACTACCGTTTTGAGCGAACACGCCGAAATGTGCCCGTTTACTCAAGTCCGGTTTTTTGAAGCGCGTATTGCAGCGCGCGAATGCTGAAACGACCGTTTATGCGCAGAAAAATTCCGTTAATCTGAAACCACCCGTCACGTCAGCCGAACGTTCTTTAAAAGACGAAAGCGTTCTCAAAGAACGCTCGGCTGACGCCGTGTCGACACCGCGTCGATGCCGAGGTGACACTGCGTTGACGCTGACGCTAATGTGAGGGCGGCCTAAATATTGCATGTGACATTTCTCTATGTTTTTCACATGTTTTACTATCTATGCTGGCTATCTTTTTAAATCTTAGGACGATATGGTATTTCTTATGGTATTTCTTCATGAAAAATCCTCAAGCAAGCTCTGTTTATTACTATAGGCAGTTTCCAAGTTTCAAATTTAACCACTGGCTAGCTAGCTTCGTGCCAGAGAAGTTAGGCGCAGACTTTAGTGTTCACTTAAGATTTCACCAAGAACTTGTGACAATGCCCACTGCCAAAAATTCTGGTTCTGAATAACGATTGAATATAGTATTAAAAAGTACAAATTAGGCAGCAATATACGCAACGTGGCCGGAGGTATTTCGTGGTCTAGAGTGGAGACCGCGCGTTGACAAACGTAGTACAGGATGTCTTCCGGCTAGGTGCAGTGACGATGTAGGTACGCAAAATATCTAGTAGCAGTTGGACACCGAGAGCCGAAAATCTGGCTCAGTGGCATGCCGTTTTAGAGGTCCATATCCAGCAGTGGACTATGGCAGGTTAATGATGACGAAACAGAGCCTACTGCAGAGAGCCTCATTTTAGTTTTTGCATAAAAGTATAACAAACTTTCATATATCCATTCATCCTCACAAGTCTTCGCAATTATAATTATATCTGTATATAAAATATTTTCAGCGCGAATATTAGATGATTCGTCGTCTTATGTCTGTACATAAGACGAAGAATCGTCTAAAATTCGTTCGGAGCATCTTATATTGGGAATATTTATAGAAATAGCGCCATTTTAAATTCCAAAGCAGCTGGTGTCGCGGGAATAATGCAGGAGTTTCCTTGAGGCGTTGCTGACAACAAAGGGCTTTTATTTCCTAAGAAGGGTGTGAATGATCTCCGTTAAAAGGCGACAACCCAAAAATTGATCTTTTCGAAGAAATGTCTTAAAATGCCGCTCCATTCAACCACTGACCAAAAAGGTGGTATAAGTTTTTAATACCTGAAGAAATATATGAGTGTTATAAGTTTGAATCACAGTGTGTGTATGAGTCTGTCAGAGCTATCGTAGCTCCTAAACGAGTGGACCAATTATGATGTAGTGTTTTTCTTTGTAAGCTGATGTGATCGGGATGGTATTCATCTTCTAATTAAAAAAAATTAAGTTTTTGTTTAGTAACTGGCGTAACAAATTAATTTGCGGTAGAGTTTCATTACTCCTGTATAATAAATATTACACAGATAAATTAATTCATCAGGTAAGCTGATATTTTCTCATAATTATCTGGTGAGACAAATAAATAGACTTCAGGTTCCAAGGCGTGTGAGTTTCGGATGCAACCGAGATAAGGCTAGGATGATGATGGTGATTAAATTAATTTATCAAGAACTAATCAAACTTCGGTGAAAGTGACCAGGCCTAAAGTTTAAAGATTTGCAAGCTAAAAACGCGGGCAAGAATACGACTATTTACTATATCATATTACGTTGTTGAAATGTTTACCACTTAATGGTGCATTTTACGGTAGTAGAGCCTTGCTGATTTCAGCATGAACGGGCCGGCTCGACCGGGGAAGTACTACCCTCTCACAGAAAATCGACGTAAAGTAACAGTACCTAAACTGTTGCGTTTCGTTCGGTGAGTGAGAGTGCCGGAGGCCCTATCCCCTATTTCTACTCCCTCATCCCACTCCTCATCCTATCTCTTTACCCAACCCCAAGGGGCGGCAACGCACTTGTGACTCCTGTGGTGTTGCTTGTGTCCATGGGCGGCGGTAATTGCTTACCATCAGGCGATCCGTCTGCTCGTTTGCCGCCCAATGCTATAAAAAAATGGTGCATTGCCTCAGGCGTGTTCAGAGGTAGCTGCAGTATAAAAATGATAACAAAGAGAGAGCCACCAGAGACAACATAGAGTAAGATATTTCACAGCAATTTACCGTCCTGAAATAATGCCGGTATTTTTACTTTCAAGAATATTAAACGTTCGGTGGAGGGAAATTTGCAATTTTAATAATATTTCAGTTAGGAAATTTTATTTGTAGGTAAAATTGGTGGAGTTGTTTCTAATAGCTTTTTATTATGTGAGAAAATAATTTTTAATGGGTCTCGGATGTTATGAATTGTATTTTTGTTACCTTTGGCGAGCAAGAGATTTTGGTGATGAAAAGTGGAATTCTTTGTTTTTTCTATTGAAGAAGATTTTGCAACCAAGAAGTGGAACAACATAATTGCATAGAGTTTTATGGCGCTGGTACACCTGAGCATTCACTTGTAACAGAACAGCGACCATTCGCCATTTTCTATTTTGTCGAACCGAACATTTTCACGATCATTCTAGCGAACACGTTAAATTCAAATAGTCCGTAGAATATAGAAAAATATAGAAATCTCACTACAACAGCAGTTTTACCCAATATGGTTATTTCAATTTCACTTATGAATTATTTCTAGAGTAAGTGTAAGGTACATAAACAAATGACGTTTCTAAATAATAAAATGCAGATTTTTATTTGAACTGGTTTAATAAATCACACAAGTCTCTGTTCCTACGTTAAAATTTATTTATCGACATCGAGAGTTTATCAACATTCTATTGAAATTACTTCTGAGTAAACCAAAGCTAAGGATCTATTGTAAATATTATCAATATTTTATCGATATCTATTCTGTGTAAGCCCAACACGAGTCAAGTTAGAATTAGTGACAAACTACGAAGATTCTTCCCTAGATTAAAATCATAAGTCAAATTGAAGTAAATAGATTGGGTTTAACCGCCATTGTAGTGCGAATTCTATGTATATATCTATATTCTAAGGCTCACCCAAATGTTCCTGAGAATGCTCGCTAAAACACACTCATTTGTTTTGTAACATTCGCGAGAATGCTCATTACAGGTGAATGCTTAAGTGTATCAGCGCCATTTAGATTATTTATGTATATGACAAAATTGCTGATTTTGCATTGAGATGCTGAATGTATACGAATATATTTACAAACAAGTAATGGTAATCTGTATACATTTAAAAAATCTGGTCAATATCTGTCCAGTTCATTTCAGCAGTGATAACAATTCGTATGCAATTACAGAAGTTTTACAGTAGTTAGTAACTCAAAAGAAGAGACGTTTTATTTCAATGGCACCATTTAGAAATAAATAGAGCTTATAATCTTGTTTTTAACATCTTCTATAACATGCTTTCTTGGATTGTATCTATGGGTCAAGTACTACAAACACAGTTTAAAATTTTGCACGTTGTCGTTGAAAGAGATTAGTTTAACAGGATAGAAGTCATCAAGGGCTAACAGTTTAAACATTTCGTTTAAGTCGCACTATTTCAGAACTCGTGTTTATCACATTGGGCTATCTAACAAAGAAAAAATTTTTCAAATCGGACCAGTAGTTCCTGAGATTAGCGCGTTCAAGCAAATAAACAAAAAACCTCTTCAACTTTATGTAATAATATTAGTATAAGATTTATATTAATACCTAAGTGCTAAAATCAAAAGTTATATATTTGTAAATAGCCTTGAGTCCTCCACTCTACTCTATAAGTTTCTATTCGGCATACTGCAAATGTAATATCAGCCAAAGTTCAATAAAAGAGGACTTTTGGATGACGTCCTCAACTTCTCGTGCAATCACTGGAATAGTGCCATGCCGAGCCAATGTAGCAATTTTTGCAGCTATTAGATTTTTCAATATTCTAAATGAGTGTAAAATAAACATAACATAACATAACATATCTTCACGCCTTTTGTCCCCGAAGGGGTAGGCAGAGGTGTATTACGCACCCACACTTCGCCAGATATGTTTTCGGTCCCAATGTAATAGGGGGCGAGCCTATTGCCATCTACCGGGCACATTATTAAGCGGGCGATAATTTTTTAATACACACATAACTTCGAAAAGTCAGAGGTGTGTGCCCGAGGTACCTGGGGATCGAACCCGAGACCATCGTCTCGGCAGTCCGTTACGTACACCACTGGGCTACCGCCGCTTTATAAAAAATAAAATATTATTAAATTATTTTATACTCTTTCAGACAATCATTCATCATTCAATAACATAAATATGTAAAATAAAATAACTTTAGTTAAATATTCGTATATAATTAATTCTTGAGTTAATTTACCAAGAATAAATACACCAAGAGCATTGGAAAGTTGGCAAACTTCATTATAATAAAACTATTTCGCATTCTACAAACTGTAACTTAGTAGTTGTTTACTTTATTATTTGAGTTGTTTAGTGCTTGTTTTTTTTTTTAATATTCTACTACAAACACACGAGACCGTCTAGTCCCAAACTAAAAAGCATCTAGTGCTAAGCAATGGATGGACGTACATCTATTTTTATTGTAAACACATAAAATTTTACGTAGAAACACACAGACCAAGACAAACATCCATGTTCACGCACACAAATGTTTGACTTGAGCGGAAATTCAACCCATGACCTTCGGCGTAGCACTCGGTTACACTCCCGCTACGCCGCCGCCGGGTCGTCGCCCCATTTTATTTTGTGATTTGTTGTAAAGTTACAAATACAGAGTAGACAAATATAAATAAAGAGTAACACTTGGTTGTAAGAAGCTGAAATTTTATATTAAGTTCCTTGGGAACTGTAGGAGTGCACTAAACAGCGATTTCCTGAAATTCTCACGGGATCCGGGAAAACGGTTAAATTTTATTTATTTTATGTAGCGATAACTACAAACAGAGTATCTTTAACAGCGATAGCTTAGCGAAGAAACTAACAAAGTGCTACGCAGAGAATCGCGATTTAATACACCAGCAGCGCGCACCACTGACTTTTTGAAATTCTAATAATATTTTGACACTTAAACACATCACCATCCAGTCCCAAACTAAGCAGAGCTTGTACTATGAGTACTAGACAATGGATAAACATACATATAATCCTTTTTTTTGTAAATACATTCATTTTCTGATTGTATTTATTGTATTGTGCGTTGTATTTGGTGTGTCAATAAATGATTTACTTACTTACTTACGACTTACCTATTATACATAGAAACCCCCAGACCAAACAAACATCCATGTTCATGCACACAAATGTTTGACTTGAGCGGGAATCGAACCCGCGACATTCAGCGTAGCAGTCGCTTACACTCCCGCTGCGCTAACCGGTGGTCAATGTCAAGGAAGTTAAGTGTCCATATTATTTTCTATCTCGATCGGTTTGTATATGTTAACATAGATGGCGTTTTCTGAATGGCGATGTTAAGATTCTCCGTGGATTGAGTGGGTTCTCGGTTAATTTTCTTTCGTTTTCGTCGGATTGGTGTCTTAGTTGTTTCTTTTGAATAATGAATGTGGATGTGTTTCTTTGATTTCTTTCGTTCGTTCGTGTTCTGTACTGAATTTGGAAATAATGAGACACCTGTATAGTGTCTCATTATTCCCAAATTCCCACACCTCACGTACGTGGGAATCCGTGGGTGGGAGACTGAAGCCTGAATTCAGATACCTCTTGAGTAATTCAACGGGGCTATCTTACTTTCGGCAGGCCAGCCCTGCCGAAAGTATTCGTAGCCCTGTGTGTATTTTCTAAATAAATCGCAGGGACAGACTTGAAACAGCTGGAATCGACCCCCGAACATGTTGTTTTTCACATGGTCAGTTATATGTGGCATGTTCACGAGTAAGCGGTAAAAATAATTTACACGTTCTATATGAAGGTGGTAAAACAGTTAGATAATCCTACTAATATTATAAATGTGAAAGTTTGTGAAGATGTATGTATGGATGTTTGTTACTCTTTCACGCAAAAACTACTGAACGGATTTGGATGAAACTTTACAGGAATATAGTTTATACATCAGAATAACACATAGGCTACTACTACTACTAATTTATAAAGATTTTGTATAATGTTGCCATAACATAAGGAAAAGTATCAACTGAGTCGGCAAAATCCTGAGCTCAGAAAGCTGTCATCGCGTACGTTGCCTAAACCATTAAAGTTACTTGAACTTCAGATACTGTACGGTGAAATTGTTTATCAGAAAAAGCTCACCATGAAAAATTCAAGATGGCTGCCGGCCGTCACAAAATGGCGGATTACTTATTTTCCACAAATACCTCAATATGGGTATCAAATGAAAGTGCTTGATTCGTAGAATACAGCTCACTATAAAAAATCCAAGATGGCTGTCGCCGCAAAATTACGGATTACATATTTGCCACAAATACCTCAATATGGGTATCGAATGAAAGGGCTTGATTGGTAGAATAGGCTCACTATGAAAAATCCAAGATGGCTGCTGCCACAAAATGGCTGATTACATATTTTTCACAAATACCTCAATATGGGTATCGAATGAAAGAGCTTGATTGGTAGAATAGGCTCACTATGAAAAAACCAAGATGGCTGCTGCCACAAAATGGCTGATTACATATTTTCCACAAATACCTCAATATGGGTATCAAATGAAAGGGCTTGATTGGTAGAATAGACCTCACTATGAAAAAACCAAGATGGCTACCGCCATAAAATGGCGGATTACTTATTTTTCAGAAATACCTCAACATGAGTATCAAATGAAAGGGCTTGATTCGTAGAATAAAGCTCACTATGAAAAATCAAAGATGGCTGTCACAGCAAAATGGCTGATTACATATTTGCCTCAAATAAGTACCTCAATATGGGTATCGAATGAAAGGGCTTGATTGGCAGAATAGACCTCACTATGAAAAATCCAAGATGGCCGCCGCCACAAAATGGCTGATAACTTATTTTCCACAAATACCTTAAAATGGGTATCAAATGAAAGTGCTTGATTGGTAGAATAGACCTCACTATGAAAAACCAAGATGGCTACCGCCACAAAATGGCGGATTACTTATTTTTCAGAAATACCTCAATATGGGTATCGAATGACAGGGTTTGATTGGTAGAAAAGGCCTTACTATGAAAATAGAATGAGAAGTATCAACTAACAACAAAACTAAAAACTTGAAAATAAAATAAACTAAAAAAAACATTACATTTTTGGGCGTAGCGTATCAAGAATAAACATTA
The DNA here is from genome assembly GCA_944739405.2 of Euclidia mi. Taxonomy (NCBI): domain Eukaryota; kingdom Metazoa; phylum Arthropoda; class Insecta; order Lepidoptera; family Erebidae; genus Euclidia; species Euclidia mi. Next base: position 58,359,238 of record OX123199.2, read on the forward strand.
TGATAGAAATTTCACTTGCCCAACGATTTTATAGTTGTCTGATCAATACCCCAGATTGATGAGAAGTTGGGTGCGATCGGGCAGCTAAGACATACCGAATTACTTTTTAGCTTTTGTTACGTAACCTAACTACATAATTTTTATTGTAATAAAACAGTAAAACATAAAAAATATGTTTTTACAATGCTCATTCTAGAGTAGTTATCAAATTGTTTTCAAATTTGATAGATTTATTGCCTTCAGTATTTAATGAAGATGAACTTTGTCTTTACAGTACCTAAGTAGTTTGGACGAATACTTTAAAAGTTATCACGATATAATTGACCTAAGCGCAGCGTCATTAAAAGCGCTTACTATGAGTTGTCGCGCACAGCGGGGCGGAGGGGCGGTCTGATTATGTACTTTGTGGTAATGCTTTCAGTTTTTATTTTGCTGCTATTCTATTCAGTAGATACATAAATTATAAGCTCTTCAATAACTTTAATAATATACCTACATACTAATCTTTACCTGAAGTTTGACGACTATGAAAACAAAAATAATTTTAAGTATTATCTGTTTATATGTATGCTACACGGCGAATGTGCAGATCAGTTTGTGATGAAATTTGATATGGATAGTTTGAAATCTGGGGAAGTACAAAGGCTACCCTTTATTAAAATTTCATGCGGGCGAAGCCGCGGGCGAAAGCTAGTGTTGTGTATAAAGAAAGTCTCTAATGATATCCCTACTATCCCTTCTTCCCTTCTAATATTATAAATTCGAAAGTGTGTATGTATGTATGTATGTTCCGTTTTCACGCTAAAACGGCTGAACCGATTTTGTTGAAATTTACGAGTAATCCTACTAATATTATAAATGTGAAGATGTATGTATAGATGGATGGATGGATGGATGGATGGATGTATGGATGGATGTTTGTTACTCTTTCACGCAAAAACTACTGAACGGATTTGGATGAAACTTTAGAGTAATATAGTTTATACATCAGAATAACACACAGGCTACAACTTATAAAGATTTTGTATAATGTTGCCATAATATAAGGAAAAGTATCAACTAAGTCGGCAAAAATCCTGAACTCTGAAAGCTGTGATTTTTATAAAAGCACATATATTTCGGCAACAAGAATATATAACCACTTGCCGGTCGATATAAAAGAACTGGATGCAATTTCATTTAAAATGGTACTAAAAAAATGGTTAATGGAAAATGGATTTTACTCTGTTAATGAATATTTTGCTAAAAAATAGAGTTTTGATTTTGTTATACTTTTTGCAACGCCCGAATGGGTAGACTGTTGATACCAAAAAATATTGTAAAACAACATTGTAAACACAGTTTAAGCAGTAAATGTCTTTGTCCTTGTCTTCGCGTGCGTTGCCTTAACCGTAAAAGTTACTTGAAGATAATGTACGGTGAAATTGTTTATCATAGAGCATTTCATAGAGGCTCACTATGAAAAATTCAAGATGGCTGCCGTCACAAAATGGCGGATTACTTATTTTCCTCAAAATACCTCAATATGGGTATCAAATAAAAGGCCTTGATTCGTAGAATAGAGCTCACTATAAAAAAGTCCAAGATGGCTGTCGCCGCAAAATGGCGGATTACATATTTGCCACAAATACCTCAATATGGGTGTCGAATGAAAGGGCTTGATTGGTAGAATAGGCTCACTATGAAAAATCCAATATGGCTGCCGCCACAAAATGGCTGATTACATATTTTCCACAAATACCTCAATATGGGAATCAAATGAAAGGGCTTGATTGGTAGAATAGACCTTACTATTAAAAATCCAAGATGGCCGCCGCCACAAAATGGCGGATAACTTATTTTCCACAAATACATATATGGGTATCGAATGAAAGGGCTTGATTGGTAGAATAGACCTCACTATGAAAACAGAATGAGAAGTATTAGGTAACAAACAAAACTAAAAACTTGAAAATAAAATAAACTAAAAAAAACATTTATATTCATTTTTGGGCGTAGCGTATCCAGAATAAACATTATGATAGAAATTTCACTTGCCCAACGATTTTATATTTGTCTGATCAATACTCCAGATTGATGAGAAGTTTGGTGCGATCTGGCAGCTAGGACTTACCGAATTACTTTTTAGCTTTTGGTACATAACCTAACTAGATCATTTTTATTGTAATAAAACAGTGTAACACAAAATATATGTTTTTTACAATGCTCATTTTAGAGTAGTGTAGTTATCAAATTGTTTTCAAAATTGATAGATTTATTGCCTTAAGTATTTAATGTAGATGAACTTTGTCTTTACAGTAAGTAGTTTGGACGAATAGTTTAAAAGTTATCACGATATAATTGATATAAGCGCAGCGTCATTCAAACCGCTCACTATGAGTTGGTGCTCTTAAGCGCAGCGGGGCAGAGGGGCGGTCTGATTATGTACTTTGTGGTAATGGTTTCAGTTTTAATTTTTGCTGCTATTCTATTCACTAGATACATAAGCTCTTCAATAACTTTAATAATATACCTACATACTAATCTTTACCTAAAGTTTGACGACTATGAAAACAAAAGTAATTTTAAGTAGGTATTATTTGTTTATATGTATGCTACACGGCTAATGTGCAGATCCGTTTGTGATGAAATTTGATATGGATAGTCTGAAACCTGGGGAAGTACAAAGGCTACTCTTTGTTAAAATTTCATGCGGGCGAAGCCGCGGGCGAAAGCTAGTTATCTATATTCTAACGCTCACCCAAATGTTCGTGAGAATGCTCGCTAAAACACACTCATTTGTTTTGTAACATTCGCGAGAATGCTCATTACAGGTGAATGCTTAAGTGTATCAGCGCCATTTAGATTATTTATGTATATGACAAAATTGCTGATTTTGCATTGAGATGCTGAATGTATACGAATATATTTACAAACAAGTAATGGTAATCTGTATACATTTAAAAAATCTGGTCAATATCTGTCCAGTTCATTTCAGCAGTGATAACAATTCGTATGCAATTACAGAAGTTTTACAGTAGTTAGTAACTCAAAAGAAGAGACGTTTTATTTCAATGGCACCATTTAGAAATAAATAGAGCTTATAATCTTGTTTTTAACATCTTCTATAACATGCTTTCTTGGATTGTATCTATGGGTCAAGTACTACAAACACAGTTTAAAATTTTGCACGTTGTCGTTGAAAGAGATTAGTTTAACAGGATAGAAGTCATCAAGGGCTAACAGTTTAAACATTTCGTTTAAGTCGCACTATTTCAGAACTCGTGTTTATCACATTGGGCTATCTAACAAAGAAAAAAATTTTCAAATCGGACCAGTAGTTCCTGAGATTAGCGCGTTCAAGCAAATAAACAAAAAACCTCTTCAACTTTATGTAATAATATTAGTATAAGATTTATATTAATACCTAAGTGCTAAAATCAAAAGTTATATATTTGTAAATAGCCTTGAGTCCTCCACTCTACTCTATAAGTTTCTATTCGGCATACTGCAAATGTAATATCAGCCAAAGTTCAATAAAAGAGGACTTTTGGACGACGTCCTCAACTTCTCGTGCAATCACTGGAATAGTGCCATGCCGAGCCAATGTAGCAATTTTTGCAGCTATTAGATTTTTCAATATTCTAAATGAGTGTAAAATAAACATAACATAACATAACATAACTTCACGCCTTTTATCCCCGTAGGGGTAGGCAGAGGTGTATTACGCACCCACACTTCGCCAGATATGTTTTCGGTCCCAATGTAATAGGGGGCGAGCCTATTGCCATCTACCGGGCACATTGTTAAGCGGGCGATAATTTTTTAATACACACATAACTTCGAAAAGTCAGAGGTGTGTGCCCGAGGTACCTGGGGATCGAACCCGAGACCATCGTCTCGGCAGTCCGTTACGTACACCACTGGGCTACCGCCGCTTTATAAAAAATAAAATATTATTAAATTATTTTATACTCTTTCAGACAATCATTCATCATTCAATAACATAAATATGTAAAATAAAATAACTTTAGTTAAATATTCGTATATAATTAATTCTTGAGTTAATTTACCAAGAATAAATACACCAAGAGCATTGGAAAGTTGGCAAACTTCATTATAATAAAACTATTTCGCATTCTACAAACTTTAACTTAGTAGTTGTTTACTTTATTATTTGAGTTGTTTAGTGCTTGTTTTTTTTTTTAATATTCTACCACAAACACACGAGACCGTCTAGTCCCAAACTAAAAAGCATCTAGTGCTAAGCAATGGATGGACGTACATCTATTTTTATTGTAAACACATAAAATTTTACGTAGAAACACACAGACCAAGACAAACATCCATGTTCACGCACACAAATGTTTGACTTGAGCGGAAATTCAACCCATGACCTTCGGCGTAGCACTCGGTTACACTCCCGCTACGCCGCCGCCGGGTCGTCGCCCCATTTTATTTTGTGATTTGTTGTAAAGTTACAAATACAGAGTAGACAAATATAAATAAAGAGTAACACTTGGTTGTAAGAAGCTGAAATTTTATATTAAGTTCCTTGGGAACTGTAGGAGTGCACTAAACAGCGATTTCCTGAAATTCTCACGGGATCCGGGAAAACGGTTAAATTTTATTTATTTTATGTAGCGATAACTACAAACAGAGTATCTTTAACAGCGATAGCTTAGCGAAGAAACTAACAAAGTGCTACGCAGAGAATCGCGATTTAATACACCAGCAGCGCGCACCACTGACTTTTTGAAATTCTAATAATATTTTGACACTTAAACACATCACCATCCAGTCCCAAACTAAGCAGAGCTTGTACTATGAGTACTAGACAATGGATAAACATACATATAATCCTTTTTTTTGTAAATACATTCATTTTCTGATTGTATTTATTGTATTGTGCGTTGTATTTGGTGTGTCAATAAATGATTTACTTACTTACTTACGACTTACCTATTATACATAGAAACCCCCAGACCAAACAAACATCCATGTTCATGCACACAAATGTTTGACTTGAGCGGGAATCGAACCCGCGACATTCAGCGTAGCAGTCGCTTACACTCCCGCTGCGCTAACCGGTGGTCAATGTCAACGAAGTTAAGTGCGTATTAAATTTTAATGATCCTTTGTTAAACAGCGAAAGCAACTCATCGTGAGGAAACCTGTAAGGACTGATGTTGATGATTTTCATTCGACTATACGATGCAGTGTGCAAAGGCAGCGAAAGCCTAGTGGAGATAGCAACAGACTGCCATGCAGAGGATATCGGTTTCGAATCCACGGCGCGCACCAATGACTTTTTGGAGTTATGTGCGTATTGAATTGTTAATTATCGCTTGTCCCGTGCCTCGGAAAGCACGTTAAGCCGTCGATCCCGGTTGTCATGAAAATTTTTGCAATCGTTACAGGGCGTCATTACCTTCTACATAAACTGACACTAATCTAAACCATGGAATATCGCTATCCCTTCGGTTGCGGAGGTCAGACAGGCAGTCGCTCCGTGGAACAGCTAATATTCAGCCAAATCCGGTTAGACTAGTAAGTGGACCCCAGATTAAAACTGGCCTAAGAGGATGATGATGATGATACAAGATGCAGTGTGCAGCAGTGGACGTCTTTGGGGTTCTTTAATGAGAAGGGAAAGCCTTTCTTCGTATTTGTATATAAAACAAAATAACTGTTATGTATATAGTGACAGTTACAAGTTTGTGATAAAAAATATACGTTACGAATCTTTTTACAAATGAAGGTGAAACCAAGATTCACACAGAAAAATAAATATATAATCATCGAATAGAAAACTTTCTCCTTCTTTTCCAACTATTAAAGTCGTTTAAAAGTAATTTGAATCGGCCCACAAAGGTCCCTCGCCCCGCAGAGAAACAAACAGTCATATGTAATACGTTGACTGTTAACAACAACAGGTTGGTGAATACACATATCATCATAGATAGTTGGCAGACGTGTATACTTCTGTAAAGGGTATCCACTTTGCATATATTACGGCACAAACCAAGTAGAATATTAACAGATCTAATAGTTCAACTATATTTAGAGCCAATTCGTTAGGCGCTTAATGAACGTGGCTGCTAAGCGGTCGTGGGTTCAATTCCAGGATAAATGTTCGTGTGATGAGCATGATTATTTTTTCAGTGTCTGGGTTTACATTCATATACAAAAGCTCAAGATGCTTGGACTAAAGTGACGTTCATAAGCATTCTCTTTGTGCAAAACTAGGTAAAGTTATGATAATGATCATATTATTTTCTAAATTCAACCATGCATACTTGTTTTAAAGTTGTATTTACGTCGTAACATTTTGGCATTTAACGCCTGCGCCGTGCGACGAACGATACAGTACTATTTGAAAAAATCCAAGTGCATGTATATATGTATCTTTATCGTATGTATCTTTTCGGACGATTCTGAGACGCTGACGTGTATAATGGTTATTTATATATCAATTGTGGTTTATCTGTAATGTGCATGTTTTTGGGAATACATAAGTATGTTTATCAGTTATCAGGGGCCCAATCCTCGTAAATAAATACAGTTTCAATATAATGTCGGTGTCATACTTACGTCACAAAAAGCGTATTCTTCTAAATTATCTGATGTTTGAATGAAATTGTTACGAGATCGTATGTGTCAACGACGAACTACACATTTATACCTACACGTTTATTTCAAATTATACGATAATGACATAAGGAGCATTAGGTTATCAGAATACCGCTTCTGAGTCAATTCAAAATATAATTTCAATGTCTTAAAAGTACTAGAATTAGGGCCAATTCTCCTATTTTTATATGATATTGATATTATATTTTGAATTACTCAGAAGCGATATTCTGATAACCTAATGTCATTTATAGTATAATTTGAAATAAACAGCTCGTCGTTGACACTTATTTTGACACTTGTTTTAGTAACGATCTCGTTACTACTTCATTCAAATATCAGATAACTTACAAGAATACACTTTTTGTGACATAAGTATGACACTGACAGGATTTCAATACATTTTGTTCAAATTTTTGGGCTTAGGTAGAATTAAGACGTTCTATAGTTAATTTAGGCAGCATTATTTGTCAAATTTACTGCAAATCTTCAATTATTGAGATCCTATCACAGATAAAAAATTACTCATTAAGTAATTTTTAGATATGGTAACATAACCAACCTTTTTGGAACTAATAATTCATATATTTCTAAAACTGGCATTTTATAAACTTGTTTTTAAAAAGAGTATACTACTTGTGACGGATTTAGCGCCGTCTGGTGTCGTCTGTGAAAGTTCTATAGTACCTATACACAGAGTAAAACTATGTCTTCTCCTATAGTCTATACATTTATAAGTAAAGGGCGAACCGGTTAAATGTGTAGGGCATCGTTGTGCGTTCGGAGGGAGATTCGCTGTTGTCGCTTTCCGAGATATTTTACATAATTATAATGTGTTTGTATAAGGATGAAAAGATAATCCTAGTAAAAATTTAATGACTGATGGTCAAAATGCGAGCACTATTCTTTCAGTCCTTTTTATCTAACGTTTGCCACAACAAGATGTTGTGGCAAACGTTTGAAACACTGCTTGGCATAGTTGATGATTTGTTGACGTGACGACAGTTGCAAGATTAATTTGCATTTGCAGGAATTAAGAATTGTCAGAATTGGAACAAGCCCTTGGTCTCTAGAGAAGATTAAAAGGGAGCGAACAAGAGGGAATATATATATGCACAATGTATTTAGATTTAATGGCTAATAAACACACTATCCTATGCGCCGCTTAGACTAATGAAAACGTACAACAAATAGTTTACATAACTACACAAAGTACAGCATAAATCCCATGGAATTTTGAACAGAGCTGATTGCTCTATTTTCAGAGCAAGCTGCGATAAAATCCATGAGAAACAGTAACAAACTCGAAGCGTACACTACAGAATGGAGCTTAAACAGTTTCTCTATAAAATCAAACAGCAAAGAGCGAGTGCAAATATTCAATACTTTATGCTTGGTGGATATGAGAGGAAAAACTATATTTTTTTGCCGGCGCTCTGTTAAAACGTTACGCGAATAGGAAGGCCCTGTTATTGAATTGTTCGGGTTTAATGTTTACATACACGCACACTCAAGATTTCTGACGCGTTTAACAGAATCGAGTAGAGTTTGCTTTAGATTTTTCTAGCGGATTTCTAGATTTGTGCCTTAGATTTGGCGTGACGGTCTAATAATTTTGCTGTTGTTGATATTGTAACGTATGTCCGGTACTTACCGCGTTGCGTCACAGTACCGCCCATACGCTCGGCCAATCAGAGAAAGCCATCGTCCGCACTCGCAAAGCCTGACCAAATATGGTCATAAACGGACTCTCAGCCTGATGGAGGGCCCGGTATATAAAGGGGCCGACAGAGAGGCCGGCACCGCTACTCTACACTAAACTACCACCGCTACTAAATTCTATACCGCTATATCTATAATTATACTACTTCATACGTGTATCCTGGACCCAGCTGTGGGTTCCAGGTTCACGTTAAGACTCCGGCTACGCTCCTAGACCGCTACACTTTCCTGCATCGCCTTCGGCTTCAGCTCTGGCGAAGAGTCTGGCCTGCCCTGCTCATCGTTCACACACCGCCGGTGTCTGCCAGCTGAGCTAACGTCAGCGAGGGCCTGTACCGCTACGCGCAGCCTTTGAGTAGCCTGCCTACACACTACCGGAGGGAACAGCGTGGGAGACTGCAGCCCTTAGTGTTCAGGCCAGTGTCGTGTTGTTGGTCGGTCATACTCGTGGCAAGGGAAGTGAGACAATACTCTGCAATAAACGCATCTAAAACTTCTACTGCGTTTTACTACCAGAACCCGTTACAGTGGCGCCCAACGTGGGGCCAAACTTACCTCTACCGGTAAGCTGATGACTCGTTTTGTAAACTAAAACAATTGTTAAGCTCCGCACCAATATTATCGTGTCCCGATTACGAGAAACCTTTTGAAGTTCACACAGATGCGAGTGCGAGCGGCATCGGTGGGTTACTTACACAAGAAATAGATGGCGTGGAACTACCTATCGCTTACATGAGTAGGTCACTAAATGCACAGGAACAAAACTACAGTATAACAGAACGGGAGACATTAGCAGTTCTAACGGCCCTCGAATATTGGCGCTGTTATTTAGATAACGGGTTAAAGTTCGTTGTGTATACTGACCATTCTGCACTGAAATGGTTCCTAAACTTGAGCAACCCGACTGGTAGATTAGCTAGGTGGTCGGTTCGTCTGTCAGCCTTCAACTTCGAAATAAAGCATCGGCGCGGTGTGGATAATATTATAGCCGATGCGTTATCACGATCCCTACCTGTAAATATAATTAACGCGAATAATAATAACGTGAATGACCCTAATGTTGACACTGATCAATGGTATTCAGCCACCTACAATGGTTGTTTATCTTCTCCTAATGACTATCCAGACTATTCTATTAAAAATAATAAATTGTATCGTTTGATTAAATCTAGGTGTATGCTACGTAAGGAGTTCGAATGGAAAGAAGTACTACCTTCTTCTGATCGAAATAATGCCATATTAGAGAACCATGCCGAACCCACTTCGGGGCATTTCGGTATATTTAAAACTTACAAGCGCTTAGCACTGCGTTACTATTGGCCCAAAATGCGCGATGACGTAGTTAAGTTCATAAATTCTTGCGACACTTGTATCGCGCACAAACATCAGAACCATGCACCATTGGGAACCATGGGACGACCCAAAGTGTGTTCACGACCCTTCCAAACCATTAGTCTAGATTTGGTGGGGCCACTACCCGTCACAAGAAAACAAAACGCCTATATCTTCGTAGTAACTTGTTGTTTTAGTAAATACTGTCTACTTTTTCCTATCAGGCGCGCAACTGCTGAAATAATAACTAATATTTTGGAAGAAAAAATATTTTTAGTTCATGGTATACCATCTACAATTATATTGGACAATGGTAAACAGTTTGTCAGTGCTACTTTAAAAGCTATGTTGAGCAAGTACAAAATCCCTAATCTTCATTATACTCCTAAATATTCCCCACATGTCAATACGGTCGAACGCTATAATAAAACCATTGGTTCTACCTTAGCGGCGTTTGTAGGAAATGACCAGAGATTATGGGACACTCTCGTACCTAAGGTGCAGTTTGCATTAAATACTGCAGTTAATGAAGTCACGGGCTATACACCTAGTTTTTTAGTCTATGTACGTGAACTAGTTCCATGCGGCTCACACTATGTCGACACAGACGCTGATGATATAGTATACATACCTAGGGACGATTACGCAGAAAACATAGGTCACTTATCAGGCATATTTGACAAAGTTCAGGCACTCCTCATTCAAGCTCATGCTAGGAATTCCCAAACGTATAATTTACGCCGTAAACCAGCTGAGTTTAATGTGGGAGACACTGTGTGGAAACGGACTTTTTATCAGAGCGACAAGGATAAGTCCTTCTGTAAGAAACTAGCCCCTAAATTCGTGAAGTGCACAGTGATTAATAAAAAGTCGCCTCTCGTTTACGAGTTGTCGGACGCGTCTGGAAATTCTATTGGGTTTTGGCACATTAAGGACCTAAAACTTATACACTATGGTGCCTAACTATTTGTTACAAACCGTAGAAGACTTTCCCTTCCTTCTCTCTATATGCCGTCTTAGCTTGGACAGTAGCGGACTCATAGACCTAACGCAGCTAGTCGGATTTTCCTTGTTAGCCACGTAAAATCCTCTCCTAAGGCGGGCGGTATTGTAACGTATGTCCGGTACTTACCGCGTTGCGTCACAGTACCGCCCATACGCTCGGCCAATCAGAGAAAGCCATCGTCCGTTCTCGCAAAGCCTGACCAAATATGGTCATAAACGGACTCTCAGCCTGATGGAGGGCCCGGTATATAAAGGGGCCGACAGAGAGGCCGGCACCGCTACTCTACACTAACCTACCACCGCTACTAAATTCTATACCGCTATATCTATAATTATACTACTTCATACGTGTATCCTGGTCCCAGCTGTGGGTTCCAGGTTCACGTTAAGACTCCGGCTACGCTCCTAGACCGCTACACTTTCCTGCATCGCCTTCGGCTTCACCTCTGGCGAAGAGTCTGGCCTGCCCTGCTCATCGTACACACACCGCCGGCGTCTGCCAGCTGAGCCAACGTCAGCGAGGGCCTGTACCGCTACGCGCAGCCTTCGAGCAGCCTGCCTACACACTACCGGAGGGAACAGCGTGGGAGACTGCAGCCCTTAGTGTTCAGGCCAGTGTCGTGTTGTTGGTCGGTCATACTCGTGGCAAGGGAAGTGAGACAATACTCTGCAATAAACGCATCTAAAACCTCTACTGCGTTTTTACTACCAGAACCCGTTACAATATTTCTACGACGACGTTCGACTTCTTGACAGTGATTTCTGTTTCTTGTGAATAGCTATGTGTCTTGTGGTGTGCAATAAAGAATTATCTTATCTCTTATCTCATGATAAATTCTTTTATTCATTACTAAGCATCTTTGTTTACATTCCACAATATAAATATAAGTGTAAATTATTTGAACATTTAAAAAATCCTTTAGTTACTGACTAACTGACAGCTGAGCTACGCAAGAAGCTGAAATTTGACATGTCTATTCCTTGGACCGTAACTGTGCACTATGAAGTGATTTCTCTAGGTTCCCACGGAGTCGGGTAAAACGGGTAGATTAAAGCAGCCGAATGCAACCGCGGGCATTCTCTAGTAATATGATAAATTTGAGATTTGGACCTAATATAAAACTCAGTGCCTGCCCACGTATTCTTTTTGATCCTAGTTATTTTAAGCTAGTCATAAAAAGCTATTCTTTAACCCATAAAGGTTATTTAGCTATAATTATTTACTATGGGACTCCATGACTGTCTAAGGTCAGGCAGCATGGAGTCAACTTGATAGGCTACTATAAAAATAATAAATGGGGGAAATGTGGGTGTAATATTACGCCTGTGCCTACCCCTTCAGGGATACAGGCGTAGGTCTATAAATAAAACATAATAAAAATAACAAGTGTGTTTCTGTGTTCTTATTTTGCGCTAAAACTACAGACTAGACTATAAGGCTTAATTTCAGACCCACTTAAACTTTAACCTAGCTTTTAATAAGTCAGAGATAGCTGACTTTTGTTGTTGTTGACTGACCCACACTTTCACAAAGCGTGCTCGACGCAGAAGTTTTAGTAAAATCTATCCTAATATTATAAAAGTTAAAGGTTTGTTAGGTCGAACGCGCTAATCTCAGGAACGACTAGTCCGATTTGAATAGTTATTTTTGTTTTGGATAGCCCATTTGTCGATGAAGCATTAGACCTAAATAACGCGGGTGTAACCACGGCTCAGCTAGTAATTTTTTTAGGGTTTGGTCTTACTAGGGGTACATCTTGTCCAGTAGGGGCAAGTGAGGGCGTGTAGCCTTCCCTGAGAACCAGTTCCGTTAAACATGGCGCCATGGGAGGAAGACTGGACAGCTCCGGTACCCAGTCTTCCTCGCGTTTTTTCCGCGCGTCTTTGGTTGGCAGCCAAGATGGTTTTTAGTGGTTACACCACATACTCCGGCTCTCATTTCCCCAAGAGCTGGAGATCCGAAAGGCTTTTACACCTCGTAAAAAAAAGAAAAGGAGTAAACTTGGACCACAGAAATCGTTACAAAAACCGAAACAAAAAGAACAAGAAGTAATAAAAATCAGTCAAGCCGTTTTGAAGGAATTCAATAACAAACACTGCGACACGTGATTGTCACATATTTTATTATTCTCAACTTAATCAGAGCAAGTGATACTTTCCTTACCTTTCAGCTTTGCTACACTTCTTAACTCCCTCTCACGTCTCTAGTTAATATTATGTGGCCTTAAGAACCAATTTCTATTAAGTCCCAAGCAACACAGCAAATAAACTACTAGACGCCTTATAAAGAGCAAACGTGATTTCAATGGGGACACATGTAATATTGCTATTTCTAATCTAGCTACTCTATTGCCTTAAGCGTCGGTTGTTTACTTTTAGTTGTCGAACCAAAAACAAATGTTTTGGGGATATAAGTATTATTTGATGCCAAGGTACGAAGTGCACGAGAAATAGCAAAGTAAGAAGTACACAAGAAATCATACAAATCGGTCAAGCATAAAACATGTTGTAGTTACGCCTTACCGATCTGTATGATTTTTGTCCACACGAGATTTTTGATCATTATAAGATATTGACTAGCTATCACCCGTGCCTAAGTTACTTTGTACTTTACTTGGTCTTCTGCTTAACAGCAAGAATTGCATTAAGAAGTATAGAAGAATAGAAATATAGATTTGTCATATACTTTTTCAAGCGACTTAAAAATATGAGGTTTTCTATTCGTTTGTATTTATGTCTGATAAATCCACCATAGATACGTATTAGCAGATTTCAAAAATATATTAAGTTTGAAGGGATACTTGATACTTGATACTTGATGGCACGGGCTGTTTCCGCAACTCCACGTCTTGGCGTGTATTTTGCGTGCGGGTGGGAATGGTGTCGTCATTCGAGCCACCCCAGCTCTTCGAGGAAGGCCAGCAGACTCTTGATGTGGCCCACGGCCTCCCTCAGGGTGCTGTATCTGGACAGGTACTGCTGCCTGTACTGTGCGAACTCAGGGCAGTCGAGGAGCAGGTGGGCTGCCGTCTCGTCTGCTGCCATACAGGCCCTGCACAGCGGGCTGTCGGTGATACCTATAGTAAATAGGTGTTTATTAAAGAATCCGTGTCCTGTGTAGGCGGCCGTGACTGTCCGTAGTTGTTGTTTGGACAGCCGGAGGATTTGTTTAGCTATCTTACCGTCTACTGCGGGAAGAGCCTCCTTGGCCTGCCTACATGTTTCAGTACCAATCCAGGACTGGTTGTGTTTGGTCCTGGTCCTATTTCTTACCAGGTTGCGATAAAAACCAGAAGGGAGGGGAATAATGGGCTCGGGTCCCACCACCTCTAACGTGGCCCCTCTTCTGGCAAGTACGTCGGCTGCGTCATTCCCTCTTGAGCCACTGTGGCCCTTAATCCATTGCAGTGTTAAGTTGTTAAGTTTACCTACCTCTGTTAGTTTCTGGTGGCATTCAAGCGTGAGTGCCGAGGTGATAGTATGGCTTTTGAGGGCTGAGAGGACAGCCTTACTATCTGAGAGGATCCTAATGGATCGTTCCCGTTTGAAGGGATAGGTATACTTCTCGTTCGGTCCCATACAAGTTTCAGTTGGTATGTTGGTACTACAAAGTCGTGTAAATAGTTATAGGAGAGCGGCATAGAAATGAAAATACTTAACTGCGATCAACACTTTCGACTATCCCAATTAAAAACAACATCAAACTACTTCCAAAACAGAATTCATCGAGCTAAGCATTAGTTTAACCAGTAGAATAATAAATATTGCTACTGAAGCTTAGTTCTCAGATTATGGCGGCACATGCGTACATAGTAATTAATGCAGAAGGGGATCGTATTTGTGGTATTTGTCACTGAATATCAATAATAATTAACAGCATGGGCACCACAGGCGAGTGTGAATTATGTACGAAAACGGGTAGGCCTCTGTGCGGTTTTGCCTTACGGTGCTGATGTATATAGGGTGGCGCAAAAGTAATGACCTTATAGAAATGCCTTATTTTCTTATGACATCTCCTGTCATTCTGATATTGAAAATTTTGTAGTAATCAAATGTAAAATTCACTAAAAATAATCATGGACCGCTTTACTCCCCAAGAACGTGGAATAATCGTGTCATCAGTGATAAACACACAACGTGAATTTGACTCTGAAGCGTATTTTGGTCAAAGAATTGAAGATGTTTCCGTGTAAAACTCAGATGACTCATCAGCTGCTGCCTACAGATCACCGAGACCGTCTAGAGTACAGCCAGCGCGTCATAAACCTCAACCTTGAAGAGAATAATTTTTCTTCAAAATTATTTAATTTGGGATTATTTAAAATCTCGGGTGTATGTGAACGAACCACAGACTCTCGCAGCTTTTAATAAAACATACACCAAGAAATAAGAAACATATCGCAGGAAGTGTTACGGCTAGTTATGGAAAAATATGTCATACATAGGGCTCAAATGTCCTTCAACTCTGGAGGTCAACATTTAATAGACATCATATTTAAATCATAATGCAACTAAACTTCATAGCATGACCACACAGAGACACAGCTTCATACAACAGCGCGAATCGGTTGCACTACTACGAGCACGCGGCTTATGTGTGCGTGACCACTGGCCGCTTGTCGTGTACGCGGCGAGAGTGGAAAGAACCGGTTTACGTAGGCACAGGCAGTTGACAATCTTAGGGTTATTACGACGCATGTTGTTTGTTTTGTACGTTGCAAGTTTTAATATTTTAATGTAAAAATAGTGGTGTTTCATTATTAATAATGGTTGTTTATTGTACTGTGTGTATGAATAATACTAGATGAAATAATTAAATCATTATAAAGATTTTAACAATGGTAACGTACAATTGGGTTTTTTAATTAGGTATAACTCCTAATAATTTTGTCGCATTTGTTGAATTGCTCGAGCAAAAGTTTCGCGAATATTTCGATCTTGAAATAAATATTGTCAATGTTGGCAACGAAATCCTTAACAACTCATTAGTTGTGAAATTGTGTAAAAGCGATTAATGTTTACAAAACCAATGACTATCAGAAAGTGATCAGCCATCGATAGGGATTACAAAAAACATGTGCATGCGATTTTCGACCTTATGGACGTAACTCAAAATTTATAATTTTAATAACGTATGAATGTCAGAAAGCAAGAAAATACCAAAAAAAAGTCTGTCATGAATTGTCAATAAGGTTGAAAATCGCAGGCACCTGTTTTTTGTAAGCCCTATCGATGGTTGATCATTTTATAGTCATTTGTTTTGTAGACGTTCATTTGTCATACACAATATCTTTTTAAACATTTTAGATACCCGTGGTAAAACTAGTGGCCATAATAGCTAAAAGAGATTCCTATGTTTATTAGCAAAATAGATCATATTACCAGAAAATATTCAACACTATTAGTGGTATCGTTGGGAATGTCAAATAAATCACCTCGTCACGTCGTGTCCTTGGTAACAAATGTATATTTTTATTCCGCGCTTTTAAAAGTTTCAGGTGCATGCCTTTTTTGGTTCCACACGCTATTTTATTTACAACTGTACTTCTGCCGTATAGCGAATCCGTCGAGTCCAAGAATCTGCCCAATCCACGAATCTGTCGAGTTGGGAATCTGCCAAATCACGAATCTGTCCAATCCAGAATCTGTCGTATACCGAACAAGCGATTTGTCTTAACCTATTGTGACAACCCTACCAAAATAGGTAACAAATTTACAAGCTCTTAAGAAGCTGTCTCTCTGTTCGGTTTATTTACTCACTAGCTTTCGCCCGCGGCTTCGCCCGCATGAAATTTTAATAAAGAATTTGAAATGAAAACAATTTGATAACTACACTACTCTCCAATGAGCATTGTAAAAAACATATTTTTTGTGTTACACTGTTTTATTACAATAAAAATGATCTAGTTAGGTTATGTACCAAAAGCTAAAAAGTAATTCGGTAAGTCCTAGCTGCCAGATCGCACCAAACTTCTCATCAATCTGGGGTATAGATCAGACAAATATAAAATCCTTGGGCAAGTGAAATTTCTATCTTAATGTTTATTCTGGATACGCTACGCCCAAAATTAAAATAAATGTTTTTATTTTATTTTATTTTCAAGTTTTTAGTTTTGTTTGTTAATACTTCTCATTCAGTTTTCATAATGAGGTCTATTCTACCAATCAAGCCCTTTTATTCGATACCCTTATTGAGGTATTTGTGGAAAATAAGTTATCCGCCATTTTGTGGCGGCGGCCATCTTGGATTTTTAATAGTAAGGTCTATTCTACCAATCAAGCCCTTTCATTTGATACCCATATTGAGGTATTTGTGGAAAATATGTAATCAGCCATTTTGTGGTGGCAGCCATATTGGATTTTTCATAGTGAGCCTATTCTACCAATCAACCCCTTTCATTCGATACCTATATTGAGGTATTTGTGCCAAATATGTAATCCGCCATTTTGCGGCGACTGCCATCTTGGATTTTTTAATAGTGAGCTCTATTCTACGAATCAAGCCCTTTTATTTGATACCGGTATTGAGGTATTTTGTAGAAAATAAGTAATTCGCCCTTTTGTGACGGCAGCCATCTTGAATTTTTCATAGTGAGCCTCTATGATAAACAATTTCACCGTACATTATCTTCAAGTAACTTTTACGGTTTAGGCAACGCACGCGAAGAGAGCTTTCAGAGTTCAAGATTTTTGCCGACTTAGTTGATACTTTTCCTTATATTATGGCAACATTATACAAAATCTTTATAAATTGTAGCTTATGTGCACAGATGAGAAAATTAGTCTCAGATAGAGCGCATTCGTCCAACTAAGTGTGGCACTTTGACAGCTATGTGTGCGTGACCTTTGCCGACTGGCACTGTACGGACACGCGCGTCTATGTGTGTTTAAAGTTGCCAGATTATGAATAATCTCCCAGTATTTTGCATATAGTTATGTAATATTCTTATATTCATTTGCGGTTTTGAAGAATTTACCATGGATTTAATTAATGCTTTTATAAATACATTTCTTAAATGTAGGTACCGAGTTAAGTTTTAACTACTTCGTAAATCTTAAATCTGTATATTATATAAAATCCTTGCGTTACTGACTGACTGACAGATAAGCTACAGCCGAAACTACTCGGCGCATGAAGCTGAAATTTAGCATGTATGTTTCTTGGGAACCGTAGGGGTGCACTAAGACGGGATTTCTCGAAATTCCCACGGGATCGGGCAAAACGAGAAATACGAAAATATATGCGTGCGAAGCCGCTGGCGTCGATTAGTTGAGAAATAAATAGTATGTATGTACCTACACACGGCACCAAGTCAAGCTAAACAGTTGTTGTACGATTTTGATACTTATTCCCTACGCCATAAGTATGTATGTACACACGGCGCCAAGTCAAGCTAAACAGTTGCTGTACGATTTTGATACTTATTCCTTACGCCATAAGTATGTATGTACACACGGCGCCAAGTCAAGCTAAACAGTTGCTGTACGATTTTGATACTTATTCCCTACGCCATAAGTATGTATGTACACACGGCGCCAAGTCAAGCTACACAGTTGCTGTACGATTTTGATACTTATTCCCTAAGCCATAAGTATGTATGTACACACGGCACCAAGTCAAGCTAAACAGTTGCTGTACGATTTTGATACTTATTCCCTACGCCATTAGTATGTATGTATACAGGGCGCCAAGTCAAGCTAAACAGTTGCTGTACGATTTTGATACTTATTCCCTACGCCATAAGTATGTATGTACACACGGCGCCAAGTCAAGCTAAACATTTACTGTACGATTTTGATACTTATTCTTTACGCCATAAGAACGGTGCAAAGGTCAAAGTGTATAAGCTTGACGAGTAGCAGGGTGTACACGAATATTTGGATCGTTTGGGGATCGAACTCAAAACAATATTATGTAAGGTATATTCTAATGGAAATTGAAATTCTATTACTATATTTATGAGAAAGAAGATATATCTACAATATACTTTTATAATACGGTAATGTATTTTTCATTAACATGACAATCATTATCACATAATCAATTGACAAGTGCATTTTCCCTAATTCAGGCAGAACGGCGTCGACAAAAACTGCCAACACTTACATATTTCTTGCACAAATACGAATTTTATCGAAATTAAATTAGGAAACAGTCAAATTATAAATAGTTACCTGTGAAAAGATATTCCATTTTCCTGTTTTTGTTTTTAGGAACAACTTTTACAGTGTTTAAGAACGCAAGACGGCATTTTGAGAATTTAAAAGTTGAAGTGATCGTGACGCGTGAACTGTACGATGCGTCGTAGCGCACTGAGACGAGTTTGTATTCGCTTTTCAATTTTGTATTTGCTTTAGTGGCCGCACGCAACTGTGCCGTGCGTTCCATCTGATACTAATTCTCTCATCTATGCTTATGTGTTATTCTGATGTATAAAATATATTACTCTAAAGTTTCATCCAAATCCGTTCAGTAGTTTTTGCGTGAAAGAGTAACAAACATCCATCCATCCATCCATCCATGCATCTATCCATCTATACATATATCTTCAAGAACTTTCACATTTATAATATTAGTAGGATTAAATTTCAACAAAATCGGTTCAGCCGTTTTAGCGTGAAAACGGAACATACATACATACATAGTACATAACATACACACTTTCGAATTTATAATATTAGAAGGGAAGTGGGGATAGTAGAGATATCATTGGAGACTTTCTTTATACACAACATTATCTAACTGTTTTACCTGAATTCAGGCCTCAGTCTCCCACCCACGGATTCCCACGTACGTGAGGTGTGGGATTTGGGAATTTGGGAATAATGAGACACCTGTATAAGTACAGAACACGAACGAACGAAAGAAATCAAAGAAACACAACCACATTAATTATTCAAAAGAAACGACTAAGACACCAATCCGACGAAAACGAAAGAAAATTAACCGAGAACCTCATCAATCCACGGCGAATCTTAACACCGCCTTGACCGCCATTCAGAAAACGCCATCTATGTATACATATACAAACCGACCGAGATAGAAAATAATATGGACTAATCGACAATTTATTGAAAAAAGGATCAATAGTAATTGTTTTTATCATTTAAAATAAAATGAAATGATTATCTAACTATTATATAAACATAATAATTTTAAATAAATAAGATTGACCGTTTAAATTAAGTGGACATTGTAATACATTTTGACACAGAGACTTTTTGTTTATGAAAGTGCCGAATATTATACTCTATTATTTTTTTAATAATAGAAAGATACCCAACACATAATTATTGTCTTTTTTGCAAGAAACATTTATTATGCTAGAAAATTATTTGAAAATAGTGACATCTATCGGTCGGAAGGATAACTATAAATATCGTCGGTTCCAGTAATTTATTTATCGAAAATACGTAAAAATATACTGACGAAATTACGAATCACCTCCTATTTTAAAGTCGGGTAAATAGCCATAAAACACTTCGAAGGTACCTTTTTAGACTAACTATACTTTTACTAACTAACTTATAATGATCATAGATGTAACCAGTTTTGGATGATCCCTGTTTTGTTTGGGACTACGTACAAAGGAGAGGTCAAGCTGTACACCGTAAACCACTCAACCGATTGTGATGTTACATATACTATTTTATAGGTTTGAGTATCCTTTGTACATGAGCGTAAGTTTTATTGAAATCAATTTCGCCATTTTAGAGATCTTTAGCAACATAGGGAAAGACGTCGGACAGACAGACAGACATAAATTCTAAAAATTATCAAGTATTGCTTTTTAGCATTTTCCTAGATTTTTAGCTAATTTTCTTCAAGATATCTTTAATGTACAGACTTTTTCACCTCTACAGTTTTATTATAGTATAGAAGATGTGGCATGACTATACATATTTAAATAACGAATTCTAGTTTTCTAATTTGCAAACGAAGTTGTAGCTGAACCAAATAGGGTCATTACGTTATGAGCATTCACTTGTAACAGAACAAAGAGCATTCGCTGATTTTTGTTTTGGCGAACTGAACAACGAACAGAGCCGAACATTGATACGAATCTTCACGATCTTTCTAGCGAATGCTCCAATCAGCAAAAACGTTAAAGCTACGGTAAATTCGGTAGAATGCTCGCCAGAACGTTCTTAAAAATGCTTGCCAAAGCACACTCGTTTGTTTTTCTGTTTTGTAACATTTGCAAGAATGCTCATTACAGGTGAATGCTCTACTGTACGAGCACCGTTAAATAAATGTTTAAACACCAGAGTTTCCTTTCAATGAAATACATTTGGGGATTTATGAGCAAGGGGCGTTACAGCTCCTACTGACGGTGGTGTATAGAATGAGGTGTTTTAGCTGGTGAGGCTATACCGCGGCGGTGATGCAGATTGTAGAATATTTATATTGCTGGATTCGCCATGGATTTTCATATATAGCTTTATATTATTATTCCGTGGGTGTCAATTGAGAATAAAAAATGTGATTGGAAAATATTTTTAATGAGACTAATGAAAGAGCCTTAGACCTCTAGAAAAATTAAGTTAGAATCGGACCCACAGCTCTTATGGCCGGTCCCATTGCATGATCTATCCATGGATTTGGAGATTAGAGATACATATATCTTTATATATATCTTAGAAGAATTTTGCATGTAACAATGTCAATGTCTCTAATCTGCAAACCCATGAATAGAGCGGATGTTGGACTCGGTGGTTAATGTAGTGTCCAAGTTCAACTTCATAAAAGTCCCAGAACAAAATTCGTACATAATAACAACTATAGTGCGACCGCTCTCTTGGAACTTAGCACTATACTAAAAATAACCTTCTATATAGAGTACGTGCTGTGGTCGAGGCAAAAAGCTAGTATTGCGGCGTGGTTCGTTTTTAGCTCCGCTCGTGAGAGAACGCTATTGTATGAAGAAATTTATCACACACTAGCCGTCATTCCTTACCGTACATGGCCCAGCTTAGTTGTATAGAAGCAACCGAGTGCAGTATTGTTATTATTTTATTTCACGAAGAAATAACGCTGGAGGTAGACTGTTTGCTTGAAAATATACGCTCTCTTGGAACGTACACGGTTAAAGGTGATATTCGAGTGTTGACATACCATTCCTTTATTTTGGTTCTACGGTGGAAACCAATATCAATATCAGTATTTGGGTCTCAGTGGAGATGGAGTGTAAGAATCCCCTAATGTCATTTAGACTTCACCCATGGTGAGGTAGGATTACGTGTGTTGCGTTACCATGTCATAAGCAATGGTAAAGATATCTAGGTAATCAGCACAATAACTTTTAGGTAATACTAATAATACTTACCTAGTAACAACGCTCTATTAGTAAGTCTAAGTTGGTAGAATGTGAGATTTCATGTTTAACAAGTGGTAGAGTAAGATCCCAGGGCCACCATACCTTACTTATTTTCTCAGAAACGAAATGTATAGAATAATGTAGTGTTAGTTTCTGCTATGAGTGTGCGCATACTTGCTAGCTTGGATCGTGGGTCAATTTTTAGTTATGAGGTGCTAAAGGTGCATGGGGACAATTTCCATACATCTTCTAAATGCGCCTTTAAACTTTAAAGCGTCTGGTAAAAATTACCGCCGCTGAAACGAGTGCGACAGTATTATTTATAAATTTTTATATATTATACTAGCTGCTGCCCGCGACGTCGTCTGCGTGAACGCTATACAGCACCTAACTATTAAATAAATACCTACGATTATACCTTTTAAAAAATACGCGGCGGCGATAGCCCAGTGGTGTATGTAACGGACTGCCGAGACGACGGTCTTGGGTTCGATCCCCAGCTACCCCGGGCACACACCTATGACTTTTCGAAGTTATGTGTGTATTAAAAAATATTAATTAATTATCACTCGCTTAACAATGTGCCCGGTAGACGGCAATAGGCTCGACCCCTATTACATTGGGACCGAAACATATCTGGCGAAGTGTGGGTGTGTAATACACCTCTGCCTACCCCTTCGAGAAGATATACCTTTTAAAATAACATTCATTTACCCGTTTCTTCTTTATATTTCATACCTGCAGAAAGTGTAGTAACACAGGGAGACTGTCCGTTGTAAAATTGACCTTCAAAAAGTGCTGATTTTCAGCCTGCTTTGAATAAATGACTTTATGGCGATTCTGCTGAATTAAGTCATAAGTTGTGACTGAAGCCGATCGAGAAAATAAGGAATACATAACAGGGTAAAATACATACTTATAGGACTTCTCGATATACAACATTAGTGGTTTGGCTCTCCGCAGCCAAAATGTAAAGAGAGTCAGGACTGGTGACGCAGGAGCAAGCGACATACAGGACACCCGCTGCCCTCAATGTCTGCCTCTGCGACTTATTGATGGTCATCGCGAAGCAAACACTCACGGGGAACTGTATGCGCTTGAATTATGAAGTATGGGAGGAATGCGTGGTATAAATACTGCCTCGCTGGCGCCACAACCCGTAAGAATTTCCTAAATGGTGTGTCTGTGGAGCGAGATGATTTTCAGGCGGGTCACGTTACACAACTTCGTAGGAGATAGGTTTCGAAGAAGCATAATCGGGACACCGACCTTCAGCTTGATGCTATGCGCTGGAAGTTCACTTGCTGACAGGAAGTTCAGAAATTCCACGGGATAATGTGTGGCGTTTTCTTGCTTGACGACAGTGTTTATAAAGGTGTAGACCACTTCATTCCTCTCAATTTCCGAAAGAAAGCATTCATTTATTGCTACAGCCTGATCATTTTTGGGCGTCAAAGTAGGCCACTCACACACTCACGAATTCTGCTATTACGGTACACAGCTGTATAATTCTAAGCTGGACACAACTCTACTGAGAGACTCTGGAAGCATCACCTGTCCACCTCTCTCCTCTGGTAGAGTGTCTTCGCCAGGACTTAGAAAGACATCTTACAATTGTTGAGCACTTGCATTGATGCTAAGCTGAGCTCTCATATTAATGGTCAAGCGCAGCATACGAACTCGTGATCACAACAAAGATAATTTCAACGAAGCACTCACCTTGTCCGTGTGGTGGCGGATTAAGAATACGGAATGTCACCACCCCATATTATCCCATGGGTGTGGTAAGAGCCGACAGAGGGAGCAAGAACAGCACTGTAAGAGAAGGAAAACTTGATACAAACCCTATACCAACCCAGCGTGGTATAGTAGGCCAATTCCTCCTTTCAAAGGAGAGGCCCAGTCCAGCAGTGGACTGTTAAAGGCTGATGATGATGATGATGATGACTCACCTCGTCAGCCCTCGATCCCCGCGTCACCACGGGAAGCGTTTGTCGGGAATCGTCACTAAACGGAACTGTAACCACCCATTAAATGCTCGTTCCTGCGGATGTCCTGCAGGGTTCTGTCCATGGCCTGAACTGCCTTCCTATTGGCCATCGTACGCTCATCCCATACGATCAGAGAGCAATCCTTGAGCACGTGTGCCTTATCACTGTTACGTGACACACCACAAACGGGTGTTACGGCGCTCTCTAAATCGATGGGAAATTTAAACATGATATGTGCTGTCTTGCCACCCGGATGCAGTGTGGCAGTGATTGCCGGCGACGCTATAGCAATGACAATTTTGCCTTGCCTCCTGACCTCTGCAAGTATGCCAGTAGTAACAAATGTTTTTCCTGTTCCACCAGGAGCATCCAATAAAAACAATTTAGCCTGGCTTTGCCAACGCTTTCAAGGGCGGTGTCGTAAAATTCGTTAGGTGGTCATTTCAAATTGTCTCAGCGTTATCCTCTCATCCTCTCAATTTTCACGGTCTTGATGTGATGATGATTGGAAAGCTGGTAACAAATATTTGACCAGTGGATTGCCGCTGATAGAAATGACCACGTCTTGAATTGAACTGAGACAGGTGTTCAGCAAGCGGTCATCAGCTACTTCGAGTTCGTCTCTAGTAACACGCCTCAAAGCTCGTAGAAAATCTTCAGACAGATGATGGCGATACTTCTCCCAGAAAGCTACCGCGTTCGCGACTCCTCAAAACACCAAGATGACGTCAAACAGATGACGCATGCGGCTGGGACAGTCACTGATGCTCGCCTCCGCGAGGTTGTCATCCCAGTATTGGTCACCGTCGAGAAAGTGACGTACTACGCAGGCTGTGCGGTAAGTGGGATACTCCAAGCCATCAAATGTCCTCAGAAAGGCGAAAGACGTTGGGCCTCGGACCGTGTGAAGTAACAACCGCAGAAAATAGGATTCGACATTATCACACAAATAATATAGAAGTACGGTATAAACTCTACAAAATGCGGTGTCCTTGAAACTTCCCGGAAAACCTTCCACAGCACCTGCTCGTCAACGTCGGTTAAATACACCCTTTTGCTTGTCGTACGTGTAATATGAAGGCATCTCGTCATACGTAAGGGACCTCCCAAACTGATCGATTTTACAGAGCCTGAAAAATGCCAAGAGAGTTGTTTGACGCGGATTTTCCAAGTGCTCAGCAACGCCGTCGGGATCAAAATATTTGCGCTGGCCGTTTTCTAGGTGGTCGTGTAAATGCATTACGGAAGGATGCTTCTCATGTATAGAGAACACCAGTATCCGCTAAACCGCTTCAGACGTAACAATAAATAAATGGCTGTGTGTGAGTAAAAATAATCTAGCTAGTTCCACATCTCACTAATATTTATATACAGTTAATCCAAACAAAGGAACGTGCTATATGTATACCCCGGAAGACAATTTAAAGCAAGTTTACATGCGACATGAAAATATATTAGTTAAGAAGCAATAATTACACCAATGTGACCAAAATGTTTATTTTGTACTAACTCTATTACTATTTATTCTGACAGAAATGATGTAAGCAATCAAGTGTGGCGATGGTGTAGTTAATTAATTAAATAACTTCAACTAATAGTCTTGCTCATCTCTGAACCGAATTAAAAATATAATTTTTAAGAAGAAAATGTACAACTCCATCTATGACTTTTGAAAACAAATATTAATGTCGCCAACATGTTCAAATTTAAATTATTTATATCCAAAAAGGGCTTACACATGTAATTCGACTTGATGTTTTTGAACTCTCTTAGATGGCGCTGCATTAAAATTGTCTTGATTCTACTAATATTCAATTAATTATGTTTATCAGCCTAAGTTACTTATATTGCGTGATTTTTATAGTGTGAAGCTAGCTTATAGCATAGTTAACATAATAACAACATTCAAATATGCATTGTTACATTACACTTTGTTACAGAATGCGTTGGAGAAATAAAGGTTCTCTGCTCGTTCCCTGTAGGTCATAGCGTGATAATATGTAGCCTATGTGGTTACCCGACTTTTCAGTAATATTTGTGCCAAATTTGAAGTAAATCCATGCAGTACTTTTTTACTTTATCCCGGATATAAGGACAAACAGATAAACAGACAAACAGACAAAAATTCTAAAAACTATATTTTTGGCCTCGGTATCGATAGTAGATCACACCCCAATTATTCTTTTAAAAAAATATTCAATGTACAGTTTTGACTTTCCTACCATTTTATTATATGTATAGATAATTACATAAAAATCAGCACTGAGAATTTAAGAAAAGTTAATACTATTTAACTATCTAACTTTAGCATCTCGTACCTAAAAATTGGCCCACGATCCAAGCTAACAAGTATGTGTACACTCATGACACATACGACCGATTGGCGCAGCGGGAGTGTAAGCGACTGCTACGCCGAAGGTCGCGGGTTCGATTCCCGCTCAAGTCAAACATTTGTGTGCATGTACATGGATGTTTGTCTTGGTCTGGGTGTTTCTATGTATAATATGTATGTATTTACAAAAAAAGTATATATGTATGTTTATCCATTATCTAGTACCCATAGTACAAGCTTCTGCTTAGTTTGGAACTAGATGGTGTTGTGTGAATGTGGTAGAATATTATTATTATTATACTAACACTACATTATTCTATACATTTCGATTCTGAGAAAATAAGTAAGGTCTGGCGGCCCTGGGATCTCGGATGAGTTAGATAGCTAGTATAAACCTCTTTTTTGCACTTTGACTTTTATACATAAACCAATGGGTTTACCAGGATCACCATCCCGAAATTAGATTGTAGATCGTCATAAGAAACGACAATTGTATGTATGTGACATAGTACTGTACCAATATTTTGTGTCCTTGATTATGTTTTGATTAATATTCAAAAAAAAAGAAATCCTAGAATATAGCGGCCAGGTGGCATAAATATTTCAACCAGTCGGTAGATAAACTAATTTCCATAATCCAATATAATGTTCAATTGGAACAAAGTGTTGGGTGAATGAATACCACATAATGAGGGGACACATGCCGATGAATAGCGAATAAAATGGCAGCACAATTTTGTCAAATCAAGTGCCAATTGATTCGTAATGTTCAAAGCCCAAGCTTAATGTATTTTCACTTTGATGTATTAACGGATATGAACGGTAAAATATGTATTATAAAATGTTACATTAGCGTATTTTTATAAAAGCATCGTTAAAATAGAGCACAGATAATAATTATATTATGTGATCTGTGGAATAGAACGATAATTATCACATATACCGGTCCTGCAAGTGTAATACAGTCCAGTACCTTTTTAGTGAGTGGAAACATCGATCGAAGAAAGAACGTAAAATTAATGAGATGCCGTAATTATTCTACTGACTCTTGAGACCTTATTCTCGTATTTTTATAATGACATTGAAATTATATTTTGAATTGACTCAGAAGCGGTATTCTGATAACCTAATGTCATTATCGTATAATTTGAAATAAACAGTTCGTCGTTGACACATATTTTGGCACATATTTTGACACTTGTTTCAATTTACGATCTCATTACAATTTCATTCAAATATCAGATAATTTAGAACAATAGACTTTTTTTGACGTAAGTATGACACTGACATTATATCGAAACTGTATTTATTTAGGAGTATTGGGTCCAAGTGGTAGTTGCGGTGTAGTGTTCGTTCATTGGATACAAAATACACCAAGATTATTTTTTGTTGATAATACAAAATCTCGTCTCGTGGGAGAATCAAACACAATCAATGCAATGTTAAATGGCAAGGTGATCGTTTGAACTACTACGCCTTTCATAGGTACGGTCGCGGTCTAAAAATGTTTACCACTTTTCAAATTACATTATTTGTCATGCTGGGTTCAGCAAGGTCTAAAATGCTATATCTGAGTACTTATTACTTTTCAATCATTGGTAAGGCATCGATTCAAACAAAAAGAGTATGAATATTTTAAGGTCGATGAAATAATTGGACAGAAGTGAATTTATTTTGCTGTAAAAGTTCTGTATTTTAATATTATAAAAACACTTACTTATTGTTATAAAATGGCAAGTTTAACGGTGCAACAAAGAGCTGAAATAATATTGCTTCATGAAGATGGCTTAAATATAAGTGCAAAAAAATGTGTTGAATTTATTTTTGATTATTTCTGCCTATTTTTTTATAAATCACGATTCGCCTGGTTAAGGGCGCACACTAGCTAAACAAAAGCTCACTTATGTGATCAGCATGCGCTTTAACGTGACTAGCACACCATCCACTATCATTATAGCTCACAGTCTGACCGCGCCCTCATTTTCGCTAGACGATATCATCATCATAATCATCCTAGCATTTTCTTAGTTGCATCCCAAGCTTGCGCTTCGGAGCCCAGGGCTTGCTATTACTGGTCTACCGATATTTGACTGAATATCAGTTTTTACACGAAGCGACTGCCATCTAACATCATTCTAAGGTTATACCAGTAGTCAGTAGGTATATTTGAGGGCACTGACTTCCCGCTAATGACAGCCATAGATCATGACAGCCGGGACTGCTTAACGTGCTTTCTGAAGCACGGGGGTGAAACACCGCCAACTTCGGGCTAATTATTAAGAATTTCTTGACAGAAATTCCTAAAAATATGTCACTACGAAATTCTTAACAGAAAACCTTAGCAACATTTTCCAAGCCCGACCCGCGAATCGAACCCGAGACCTCATGATCAGCTGTCGTATGCACTACCGCTAGACCAACGAGGCAATCTTACGCTAGACGATATAAATATTGTATTTTTTTCAAAAAGGTTTTATATTCAGGATGTCGAATTTTCGCCATCCCTTTCATTATAATCTGTCAATGTAAAAGTCATTTGATAAACTTATTAATTACAAATACCAAAATCGTAAATAGCAAGTTTAAAATTACATAATTTGAAGACTACAAATATTTTAGTTTCAGTGTAAATATCACGCTTGTAATTAAATAAACGTTTATTATAAATGTGGAATAATAAATCGTTATTGACACCAGTTGCTACGTTACGCATGTTATCATAGATTGGTTGCCTAGTACAATATCGTCGTCCTTGTGTCATTGTTGTGTTCATGCAATTATAAGCCTTAAGGTGGTAAACACTTTCAGACCGCGACTGTACATTATTTTATAAATACATTTTATGAATGGGCAAAAACACTTTAATCAAATTATATTTTCATCTGTATTACAATATTTATTTGCCTTTATAATATCAATAACAATAATTAGTTAATATCACAGCTACAAGCTTTTAAGTTGTCATTCCAATAAAATGCCGAAGGCTTTTTA
This sequence comes from Euclidia mi, assembly GCA_944739405.2. NCBI lineage: Eukaryota > Metazoa > Arthropoda > Insecta > Lepidoptera > Erebidae > Euclidia > Euclidia mi. The sequence continues at coordinate 58,388,541 of OX123199.2, forward strand.
AATCATCAATATTAATAAAGTAATTGGTTCAAATGAAATGAATGCTAAGAACATATTCAGTTTTCAGTTCGCTCTTTTACTGTCGTCAGCCTGTTTATAATCTGTTCTATCTGGTCACATGCGTTTTCTCATTATGAGACACTGCTATGTGTGGTTTGGTTGACTTCACATGTGTTTCGAGAACTCTACGAAAACCTTTCAGAAATGCAGTTTTCCTCACGATATTTTTCTTCGCCGTTTAGTAAGCGATTACCAATTTATAGTAACTTCGAAAAGTTAGAAGTGCGAGCCGTGCGTTTGATCTCTGACTCTCTCTTTTTTTTAAGATAACTGCCGCACTAAGGATATATTCCTCCTTTCAAAGGAGAGGCCTAGTCCAGCAGTGGACTGATAAAGGCTGATGATGATGAAGAATTTATTCTGTGTCAAGGATGTCTGGCCTTTACAAACATAGAACCAACGCAAATACCCAGACTCCAAAACAACAATTTATGGATCACACAAAGTGTTGTCTCGTGTGGGAATCGAACCCACAAGACTCAGCGCAGTTAGAGCTTAAATCACTACCCCAACCCCAACCCAAACCATGCAGTTAGTTTGCGGCGTAGAGACCAACAACTGCATAGCAGTATCTTATTCCCTCCGCTAGCATACTGCTGCCCTCACTCTTTAAGAGGCTACCACGAAGGTCAAAAAATCTTGCATAGGTCATAGCTAAGTGTTAGCTATAAAGTTGAATATCGCACCATTTATAACATTGCGTGCCACTCCGAAACACTCTGAAATCTTATTTCGTTCATAACTCAAGTGATAATCGTTTTAGAGACAAATTGTCTATGCAATTGTAATAAAACTAGCTCTACTTTCGGTGAGTAGCAATTTCAAGGCGAAAAGTTAAGTATTTTTTTAAATATTCCTTAAAATATTTAGAGGAAGCATGTTTTCAGATCCAAATTCTATCGAGTAAAAATCTTCCAATCATGTATCTGACTATGGATTTTCTAGATAAAGATCTGATAAATCATATACAACACTAGCTGTGCCCGCGACTTCGTTCGCGTAAATGTTGGAATTTAATTAGCATGACATTTATGCCAAGTTACTAAGAAGATGGATGAAAAACGATTACATGTGGCAGAGATGAGAATGTTGCGATGGATGTGTGGAGTTACGAAAATGGATAAGATTAGGAATGAATACGTGAGAGGTAGTCTGAAAGTGGCGCCTATAGACGAGAAAGTGAAAGGAAGTCGTTTGGCTTGGTATGGACATATTATGCGAAGAGATGATATGTATGTAGGTAAGCAAGTGATGAATATGAAGGTAGAGGGATGGAAAGGGAGAGGGAGGCCAAGGAAAAGATGGATGGACTGTGTGAGGATGGATATGAAAGAGAAAGGGGTAAATGATCAGATGACGGGCGACAGAAAAGAATGGAAGCGAAGGACGTACTGCGCCGACCCCAAATAGATTGGGACCAGGGCAAGAAGATGATGATGATTTATGCCAAGAATAGGTATATAATATTTATAACTTTTATATACATACATACATACATATACTCACGCCTTTTCCCGTTGGGTTAGGCAGAGACAACAGAACGCCACTTCTATCCTTACAAACCTCACGCGCTTCCCCTACACTCTTTTCATACATGCTCGCCGGTTTCGGGTACTTCGGACCTTGCCGTTTTTTAGGACGTCCCCAATTTGATCAAGGAATGTCCGACGAGGTCTTTCGCGACCTACTTGCCCACACACATTTGATCAGTCTCACCCCGCATATACCACGCAGTGATCGCGTCGCAACTGCGTTAATTCTACTTTCATGCCTTTTCTGCCATACCCAACTCTCACTTCCATACATCAACATGGGCACAAGTACACCATTTTGAACCGTCAACCGCGCCTCTTTTGGCACAGTCTGACTGTTCATAAAGGCATAAAGTGCTACATTTACATGATTGCCCGCAGTCACTCTCCTTTCCATATCTTCTTCACATCTTCCGTCTCTTGTAAACACGCTACCCAAATATACAAATTCTTTTACTTGCTCTACTTTTTCATCTTCAATCACAATATTACACTCAGTCAAACTTTCATATTTTTCAACCATCATCACTTTCGTCTTTCTTGCATTAATTTTCATACCTTTCGCTTTAAAGCTCTCGTTCATGCAGTCAATCATTTCTTGCAACTCATTCGCCGATGCCGAGTGATAGGCAGCGATAGCCGAGTGGAGAGACTGACAGACTGCTATGCAGAGGGTCTCGGGTTCGAATCCACAGCACGCACCAATGACTTTTCGAAGTTATGTGCGTATTAAATTGTTAATTATCGCTTGCTAAACGGTGAAGGAAAACATCGTGAGGAAACCTGCATGTCTGAGAGTTCTCCACAATGTTCTCGAAAGACATGTGAAGTCTGCCAACCCGCACTTGGCCGGCGGCGTGGTGGACTATGGCTATACCCTTGTCATAGTGAGAAGAGGCCCGTGCCCAGCAGTGGGACAGTATAAAGGGCTGATGATGATGATTCGCCGATGATGCAAAGATGACTTGATCATCGGCGTACAACAGGCACTTAACACGTAATCCTACCATATCGATCCCTCATTCAGTTTCTCTCATATCATTCATACAGCTATCCATGAATAAGTTGAACAACCAGGGCGAAGCTGGACACCCTTGTCTGACACCTTTGGAGATGTCAAACCAGTCCGTATAGGCACCATTAATTCGGAAACATGCTCTAGAATCCCTATACAGGGATTTCAGAGCCCTTATTATACAGCTGTCCACCCAATACATGGATAACACCTTCCATAATTCCTTTCTATTCACCCTATCATAAGTCTTTTCCAAGTCTAAGAACCCGCAATACACACTCTGGTTTTTTGGCAGACATTTTTCGTTGACGCAGCGCAAGGAAAAGACTTGATCTGTATCTACATCCCATTCCCTTCCGAAATCCCGCTTGCACGTCCCATATCTTGTCATTCGTCATATTTACTACTCTGTCAATCAAAATTCTCGCATACATTTTTCCAACAACACTAAGAAGGCTGATTCTGCGATAATTTTGACATTCCTGCTGCGAACCTAATATATATCTTTAGAGAATTTATTTCTTTATACACAACTTTAACTGTTTTACTACCTTCACATAGAACATGTAAATTATTTTTACCGCTCACTCGTGAACATGCCACATATAACTGATCATGTGAAACAACATGTTCGGATGTCGAGTCCAGCTGTTTCAAGTGCCTGTCCCTGCGATATATTTAGAAAATACACACAGGACTACGAATACCCAGCCCTGCCGAAAGTAAGATAGCCCCGTTGAGTAATTCAAGAGGTATCTGAATTCAGGCCTCAGTCTCCCGCTCAAAGATTCCCACGTACGTAACGTGAGGAGTGGGAAATTGGGAATAATGAAAAACCTGTATAGGAACAGAACACGAACGAACGAAAGAAGTCAAAGAAACACGATAACATTCAACAATCACAAACCAAAAAGTAACGTCAAATACGCAAACCAAGTAATCTAACGACGACGAAAGCTAATTATCCGAGAACCTCATCAATCCTCGGAGAATCATAACACCGCCATTCAGAAAATGACGTCTCTGCTCAACGCTATCTATTTTTACATATACAAACCGACCGAGATAGAAAATAATATGGACTAATCGACAATTTATTGAAAAGATAATCTAAAGTCATTTTATTTATCATTTAAAATAAATAATAATGAAATGCTTATATAACTATTATATAAACAATAATAATTTGAAATAAATGAGATTGACCGCACCGTTTAAATTAAGTGGACATTGTAATAAATTTTGACACAGAGACTTTTTGTTTATGAAAGTGCCGAATATTATACTCTATTATTTTTTTAATAACAGAAAGATACCCGACACATAATTATTGTCTTTTTTGCAAGAAACATTTATTTTGCTAGAAAATTATTTGAAAATAATGACATCTATCGGTCGGTAAATAGCCATAAAACACTTTGAAGGTACCTATTTAGACTAACTATACTTTTACTAACAAACTTATAATGATCATAGATGGCATCACATATATAACCAGTTTTGGATGATCCCTGTTTTGTTTGGGACTACGCATAAAGGAGAGGTCAAGCTGTACACCGAAAACCACTCAACCGATTGTGATGTAACATATACTATTTTATAGGTTTGACTATCCTTTGTATATTAGTGTAAGTTTTATTGAAATCAATTTCGCCATTTAAGAGATCTTTAGCAACATAGGGAAAGACAGACAGACAGACAGACAGACAGACATAAATTCTAAAAAATATAAAGTATTGCTTTTTAGCATTTTCCTAGATTTTTTAGCTAATTTACGTCAGAATATCTTTAATGTACAGACTTTTTCACCTCTAGAGTTTTATTATAGTACTAGCTGTGCCCGCGACTTCGTTCGCGCAAATGTTGGAATTTAATTAGCCTGACAGTTATACCACGAGTATATAATATTTATAACTTTTATATGTATATTATATACCTAATATATATCTTTAGAGAATTTCTTTATACACAACATTACTTTATACATACATAGAATCACGCCTGTTTCCCGGAGGGGTAGGCAGAGACCATGGAACGCCAATTGCAATGACCCTGACATATCTCTCTTGCTTTATTCACTCCCATCAAGTTTCTCATGCATGCTCTTCTGTTTAGGGTCCTTCTGACCTGTCCATTTTTTAGGATGTCTCCAATCTGATCAGAGAACGTCCGCCTAGGTCTTCCCCTTCGTCCTGTCCCATTCACTCTTGCCTTATATATTTTTTATAGGTTTATTATTATAGGTTTTTACCTATTACCTGAATTAAACGATTATTTATTTTTTTTTTCTTTTGGTTTCTCGGATAAGTAACCGTTGACAGACTGATGTTACGGGCCTAAGCCAAGTGAGCATCAGATATGGGTTGAGTGTTAGGCTGTAAGGTGAGGGCGGTATTAATGTTTATCGGTTGTGTACTGTCCGGTTCGCATTGTAGGAATTTTCTTACCAGTCTGCATGTTTTAAGTACTACTGATTTTTGCAACACGTAGTAGGTTTTTGGTGGTAAGTTTAGAGTTTTAAGGGATTGGTGTAATTGTTTAGGTATAACTTCTGTTGTAGAAAGAACAATAGGTACAATAGTTACTTTTTCTAGATGCCATAGTCATATTATTTCATCCTTAAGCTCAAGATATTTGCTGAGTTTTTCTGCTATTGTATTCTGGATGTTATGTGTGTTTGGTACGGCAATGTCTATGAGATATCATGTTTTAGTAGTCTTGTTTATTTCGGTGATATCAGGCCTATTATAATGGACGGTGCGATCAGTGAGAATGGCTTGGTCAAAGTATAGTTTGGTAGTAGAATTTTCTAAAACTGTTTCCGGGTTATATTTATAGTAGGCTGTTATAGAGTCTATGAATTTGTATTGTAGTGCAAGTTTTTGGTGTATGATATTGGATATCTGATCATGTCGATGTTTGTAATCCGTTTGGACTATGGACTTACATGCGCCTGTTATGTGTTGTAATGTTTCTGCGGAGCTATTACATTTTCGGCAAGAGTCAGAGTGTAAGTTCTTAATTATATGTTTTTTATAGTTCCTAGTTTCAATTACTTGGTCCTGTATAGCGATCATGAAGCCCTCAGTCTCTGGGAAGACTAGCCATGCGCTGAGCCAAGGCATACTCTTTCGATTGTTCGATGCTACTTTGTCGACATTTTGGTGGCTTAGGTCGTGACGATGTCTTCTATGTAGTGACTTTTGGGCCCCTACTGCAATCTTCGTTTTATCGTCTGTCAGTTTTTCAGTATCTTGTTCGTTTGTATATTTCAAAGAAAGTAGAGTAAATTTCTGATCATTTTGAGAAGTTGCTTTGTGGAGTCTAGATATTTCGGATTTAGTAAAGAAATATTGTCTGAGAGTCATTATTTGTCTATTGTTATTATTATATCTTCTTTGTCAGTCTTTCGTCATCCATCCTCTCCGTGTGTCCAAACCATCTTAACATGCCTTTCTCGATGCTTGTTACTACATCTTCTTTTACCGCACACCACTCTCGTATCACACAATTCTTTACTCTGTCGGTCATAGACACACCACACATACTTCTCAGTGCCCTCATTTCTACAGTATTTATTCTACTTTCATATGACTCTTCTGCCATGGCCAACTTTCACTACCATACATAGGACATGTAAATTATTTTTACCGATCATATGAAAAACAACATGTTCGGATGTCGATTCCAGCTGTTTCAAGTGTCTGTCCCTGCGATTTATTTAGAAAATACACACAGAACTACGACTATCCAGCCCTGCCGAAAGTAAGATAGCCCCGTTGAGTAATTCAAGAGGTATCTGAATTCAGCGCTCATTCTCCCGCTCAGAGATTCCCCCGTACGTGACGTAAGGAGTGGAAAATTGGGAATAATGAGATACCTGTATAAGAACAGAACACGAACGAACGAAAGAAATCATCGAAACACGATAACATTCAACAATCATAAACTCATAAGTAACGTCAAATACCCAATTCAAGTATTCCAACAACGACGAAGGCAAATTATCCGAGAACCTGATCAATCCTCGGAAAATCTAAACACCACCATTCAGAAAATAACGTCATTTGTCAACGCCATCTATGTTTACATATACAAACCGACCGAGATAGAAAATAATATGGACTATTCGACAATTTATTGAAAAAAGGATCTATAGTTATTGTATTTATCATTTAAAATAAATAATAATGAAATGATTATATAACTATTATATAGATAAACATAATAATTTGAAATACATGAGATTGACCGTTTAAATGAAGTGGACATTGTAATACATTTTGACACAGAGACTTTTTGTTTATGAAAGTGCCGAATATTATACTCTACTATTTTTTAATAACAGAAATATACCCGACACATAATTATTGTCTGTTTTGTAAGAAACATTTATTTTGCTAGAAAATTATTTGAAAATAGTGACATCTATCGATCGGTAAGTAGCGATAAAACACTTTGAAGGTACCTATTTAGAGTAACCATACTTTTACTAACAAACTTATAATGATCATAGATGGCACCATATATATAACCAGTTTTGGATGATCCCTGTTTTGTTTGAGACTACGTACAAAGGAGAGGTCAAGCTGTACACCGAAAACCACTCAACCGATTGTGATGTAACATATACTATTTTATAGGTTTGAGTGTCCTTTTTACATGAGTGTAAGTTTTATTGAAATCAATTTCGCCCTTTCAGATATCTTTAGCAACATAGGGAAAGACGTCGGACAGACAGACAGACAGACATAAATAAAAAAAATTATCAAGTATTGCTTTTTAGCATTTTCCTAGATTTTTTAGCTAATTTTCGCCAAAATATCTTAAATGTACAGACTTTTTCACCTTTACAGTTTTATTATAGTATAGATAGATAGATTTTCACTTTGCTAGTGTGTCTTACTGCTTCAAAATCGGTAAGCAAAAGAGCATACATTTTAGAGGTAGCGCCTTAACTAGTCGTTATGTATTACACTTATTACCGAACATGCCAGTAATGTTATCTGAATTATTGGATAGATATTTACCAAGCTTGTTGAACTATTGGTGTCAATTTGTTCGTATTTGCGGTGAATAACGTGGTTTGTGGTTCTCTTTACGGATGGCAAATTATTCATTTATTTATTGTTTTCTATCACAGCTTGCTATTTCATTATTCATAATTAATAAATTGTTTGTATTATAAACTAATTCTGAATGATCGCGAATGAATCGTGATGCGAAAAGTAGTGTTGTAATGCGACTAGTTATATCTAAATACGTAATTGAATTATGAACGGGTTAAAGACATTTAAATTACATGAAGAAAACCACCCACTAAATTAAATTTGACAAAATAGGACCAGAAATAAGAAATTTCACTTTTTATGAAAATGAATACCTTTTTCACACGTCCAGTGCAGTGAAGTGTAAAAATAAAGATAACACAAAGAATTACTTTATACTGAGTTCGTCGCCATATCATATTGTGTTAGACACACACAATGCTGCACTGAGAATCGTTCCTTTAAACCTAAGGAGCTATTCTTCGAACAAGTCGACTTTATTGCCAGTCAATTAAATTCCAATAGAAAAGTTGTCTATAGCCTGATAAAGAGAATTATTATAATTATTTATATGTTATATGTTTCCTAATGTTATAATGATAAAGGTTATACTACGGTTTCACGTGAAAACAACTAAACCTATTCCTTTTTTATATAAAATGATCTCTCATCTTCTTTATATATAAAATTGTCGCATTACTGACTGACTGACAGACGAAGCACAGCCAAAAGTAACGAATTTGAAGTGCATGTTGCTTGCGGACCGCAGGGGTGCAATGAAGAAGCATTTTTTAGAATGCCATGGGATTGGGCAGCAACGGTTAAATTAAAATAAAATGTGCGGGTGTAGCTACGGGCATCCTCTAGCGTACATACATACATACATAGACTCACACCTGTTTCCCGGACAGGTAGGCAGAGACTACGGAACGCCATTTCCTGACATACCTCTCATGCTTGATTCACGCCCATCAAGATTCTCATGGATGCTCTTCTGTTTAGAGTACTTCTGACCTGGCCTTTTTTAGGATGTCTCCAATCTCATCCTCTAGCAATGTATAAAAATATATGTCAGTATACAGTATAACCACCAGTATTCTGTCTATTTTTGTATAAATGTTGCCATAGACAGGCTTTTAACATCGCCGAAACTTAAGCATTAATCCGATTTACATTAAAGCGACCTTGAATCTTTTTGATATATAGCTACTTACTTAAACGACATGTTTGCGTCATGAAAACAATAAGTAAATGTTTATTTCATTGTTTATGGTTATGTAGGAATGTCGTAAATATTCATTCTTTGAATGTTAAACATCAAAGGAGTAGGTTCGCAGAAAAACAACCCATGTTAAGACATTCACAAAGTTTTAGTTGGGAAATCCTTGAACGTTATAATTGTTGTCTCTGTTGAGAAATATATCCTTAAAAATATTACTATTCCAATAGTGTGTGTTATAGCCACTTTAACGTTTTTAACGTGTGTATTATAATATACACACATTAAAAACGTTAACGTAGCTGACGTTGATGAAGTTTATCTTAATTTAGTCTCTCTCTCTCGTTTAGATTAGACCTTGGAGACATCGAAGCTACCTTTTGTTGCGAAAAATAAACTTGATGGGATTGAAATAGTGTAGAAGATTCAACATCATCATCATCAGCCTGCCATAGTCCACTGGTGGATATAGGCCTGTCCAATGGAGTAGAAGATCACCACTGGTAAATTACTTTATATGAATACTTTAATGTTTACAAAGCTAGGCCAACGAATCCATAATCATAGATTGGATATCAATCATAAATTAGTTTTGCCTATCGCATTTGAATGTATCGCCCCAGATTCATGTATAGGGCGGTTTTTAGATTAGCGTATTTTTTGCACGTATACGGTGGTTTCAGCATACGTGCTTACACGCGCGCTACATTACGCGCTTCAATAAACCGGACTCGCGTAAACGGGTATATTTAGGTGTTTGCTCGTAACGGTAGTGACATCTTGTCAGTGTCAGCATGGATTCTGACGGCTCGCGCCTATACGAGCTTAGAAGCGCGTCAACGCTCGTACGACTTGCATGTGTGGCAAAAAGCGCCTATACGCGCCTACATGCGCTTTCAATAACGAGCTTATGAGCGCGTATAAAGCGCTAATCTGAAACGGTCCATATAATGTTATGCTATTGCGTCCAGTGCTCCGCTCCAGACTCCCGCTACGCGTCAAGCTGGGGGTGTACAAAACGTATGTACGCTCCCGGCTCACCTACGCCGCCCCCGCCTGGTTCGCGCTTACGAGCGAGACGAACAAGGCCCGCCTCCGCGCGCAGCAATCACTCTCGCTGCGCGCCATCGTAGGTGCCCCCCGCACCGTACGTAACGCCGTAATCCAGCGGGACACGCGAATAGAGAGCCTGGACGCCTACATCCGCCGTCTGTCCGTGGGGATGTTTGAGCGAGCCGACGCCTCGACCTGGGACCACGTCCGGGACCTGGCCCCCTGGCACGCTCGCCCCCCGGACAAGAAGAAGCTGCCGCGAGACCTGCTCATCACCCCCGACGACTCCAAGGACACCACGGTCACCCCCAGGTAACCGCCACCTCTAACCGGGTAGAACCCACTCTTCCCCACTGTTGCAGGTGACCGCCCCTTTCCACGCGACATCTGTGCGTATGACGCGCATACGTGCATCATGTGCGCGCGCGGGCGACCACCGCAACAGCGGCCGCCTACACAACATACACAACTATAAAGACACCACTACACCACAACAACAACAACACCCCTAACACACCACACAGAGGCCGCACGTAAGCCGCCGTCCGCGTCGCTGGCTACACGGAGCTGGGCCTCCCCCGGTTCGCCGGGGGTCTCACCCGGCTCGTGCTGACCGCCCGGACGGCGTGAAGTGTGCACGGCCCTGTGAAACACAACAATCGATGACGACGACACTGTAGGGCATACAGCCCGCCCCAACTACCTTCCCTTTATTGAAGGGGCAGCGACCAGAGACCGCTGGAGAAGGGCACAGGCCCTGTACCAGCCTCCGCCAACCCTCTAGGGGGTTGCGTGAAGACCCGACTGTGTGTCCATATAATGTAACTACCTTAAAAGCCCTGTCACACGACAATTAAAATTTGTCGCGCGTAGACGTGTGATGAGCGAACGCTTGGCGCAGATGCGCGACAACACGGTTCACACCCGTTGTAGCTACATTTTTCCGGTATTCAATTGAACGCTATGCATACATTGATCGCATTACTGCACTTAACAAACGCTAATATGAAGGGTCTCTAACCCAGAGCGAGGGTAAACATCTTCCTTTTCCTCAATCGGCGAATGGACATCATAAAATCAAATGTTCTGTATCTGCTCTTTATTACTCGCGTCTGTTTTATATCACAGTAGATGAGTTGTACTGTTGCAGAGAATCGCAATGCTGACGATTGACTTATCCATACTCACTTTATTAATATAATATGTGCGAAAGACTGTTTGCCTGTTTATTTGTTTGTTTGAATTTCTGTAGCGTCATATCGGAGAGATATGTATGGTATGATTCTTGTCAGTTGAGATTTTATATAATTTATTAAATAATATTTCATTAGATATGAAGGTAAAATACCGCTGGTCTGTTTGTGACCATCATCAATGCATTGCCTTGATAGAATGTCGGGTCTGATATGTAATTTTCATTGCCAAATGAAAGTACGTTTTTATCGGGTGTTTCGTATACCTCACTAGAACGATGGTCACGCAGGCTGTCTGAATCAGACCGAGACTAAGGTTTGTAAAGTAAATAATCATGTTGAACTTAATTTAAATTATAATGAGAGTTGAAAAATAATATATGTAATGCATTTTTACACTACTAGTGCGCGTGTAATCTTAATAATTTTTTTTACACGATCGCAAATATCTTTATAATTATACGAAAGTATATCACGATTTTTTATTCCGGGTTCGCTAAGTGACGCCTAGCTTTGTATGAGCAACTTGAGAGCTTTTCAAGTGCCTTTTACTTATTAAATCCACATGTACTTTCGGTACAAAAGCATCTACTGGTTTTGTCGTTTTGTATGGCTCTTAACATAAATTCTTGGAAGAGATATTGGATCATAAAGCTACGTTCATGTCCAAGCTAAGTGGAGCTAAAAATGCCATCAAATGCCTTTGAGTGAATGAACAATCGTACATAGAATGTACTAGACTTCATGAATGGCGTAGTGGTTAAAGCGGCCGCCTTGCTCGTTTATTTTGCGCTAATTGCTTTCATTTCATATAATTATTTGTATACAATATAGTGATTGTTGTAGGTTCGATTCCTACACGAGACAAGATCTTGCGATGGACAAATTGTTGCGTCAAGTCTGGGTATTCTTTGATAGATAGATAGATAATTCTTTATTGTACACTACAGGGATAAAATAAATAGGAGAAATTTACAAATAAAATGTACAGTGAGCGGCCTTATCGCTAAAAGCAATTTCTTCCAGGCAACCTATAACCTAACCTACTAAACAAGTTTTCTTTATGCCTATTGATTGAATGTTTGTAAAGTCCCCCGCGATGCAGGCTTCTCGCACCGCTCATCTCATATTTGTTTGAGATGAGGTTTATTCTGAGTTAGTTCAACTGTTATGAATACGAGATACAGTAAAGAAGATTGGCCATTTGTGCTGGCCGGTTCTAAGAACTCTACTTATTTTTTTGGGACGTATCCCTGAAGTATTCACACTATGTGGCTATGTGCTAAGGTAAATTCCAGTTACCTTTTATCTGTATATGATGATATATATATAAAATCCTTGCATTATGAGGGCTTTACACGGGGGGTCGATTTTCACCGTGCGGCTAGTCCCTTTACAAATTGCCTCACCAAGCTCGCTGGCTAATTTAGTCTACCGTGATATTTTATACATTGTACACACTTTATTCACCCGTGTAAACCCCCTAATTACTGACTGACTAGCTGTCTAAAACTATTGGGTGCAAGAAGCTGAATTTTGGCGTGTATATTTTAAACTACCATAACTTTACTAAACTATACTATATTTTACTCTCAAACATTCATACTACAATAACACAGCATATGCAGCGAAGCAACCGGCGTCAAAACACACATTGAAACATAATTCTTGGACGCACCCATTAACAACTGGGTTAAACTCCGCAAAGTGCGGAACAGCTTTAATAAAAATAACATCATTGCCAAGTTTTTCACTGCTACGCCTTCAAGATATTGTGCAGCAACTTCAACTTAAATAACTTGGCAAAAAACTTGCCAACTTTTTATATTAATTACCTTACTCCTTTAGTTTTTGAGCTTAAGTTAATCTGACAGTTTGCTCCGAGAAAAAAAGATAGTTTAAAATGTTTTAAGTTTTCTTTTAAAGTCACTAAAGACAGACATCTCAAAGGTAAATAATTCCTAAGTGACAAAAAATTTACAAAGAAAAAAAGGTACATTTACATTTAAAAAGATTAAGGGAGATAAGGTTGATGTAATTATTTTGAGAGTCACTGACACTGTGTTTTGAACAAACTGCGATTTGATTTCGTATTGACTCACTGGTATTCTGCAGCGCTTACCGATCCCCATGCAGGACCTATCCATGAATTTGGTTACGAGAGATTTAATATAAGTTCGATGCAAAATACGTTAATCTAGATGAACCCGCGGTTACACCCACGTTATTTACGCTGTTAGTACACCTACGCGTTCGCATGCGGCTGCGAAACTTTTGCGGAATTATTGCGGAAAAACATGAGCGAAACTGTCAAGACTACAAAAAAAATCTTGACGCATGTCCTGTCAAAACGTCTGTGTATGTGTAACGACAATTTCACAGTTATCTGCGGAACAGTAGTGACAAGGATGCAAAGTTATTAATCTTGCTGTGTAATAGAGTGAGACATAGCATATACAAAACGTTTTCATGCAACTGGCAGATATTTGGTAGTTTCGTTGACGCATGCGATTGCGTAAGTGTACTAACAGCGTTAAGGCTACTGCTACGCTCCCGCGGCTCGTAGCGTGATATTATATAGCATATAGCGTTCCTCAATAAATGCGCTATCTAACACTAAAATAACTTTTCAAATCGGATCAGTAGTTCCTGAGATTAGCGCGTTCAAGCAAACAAAGAAACAAATCCTCAGCTTTATATATTAGTACTAGAGGACGCCAGCAGCTACGCCTGCATTTTTTTTTTAAATTTGCCCGCTTTGGTCGATCCCTTGAGAATTTCGGAAAATCCCTTCTTAGTCTAGTCCCTACAGTTCCCAAGGAGCATACATGCCAAATTTCAGCTTCCTGCGCCCAATAGTTTCGGCTGTAGCGTGTCTGTCAGTCAGTCAGTAACGCAAGGATTTTATATATTAAGATTAGGTCCGTAACCAACAAGTAGTTTGGCGTTGACACATAGTTTGAAACTTTCAATTTCCATTCAAGTTGCGATATCATTCAAGGGTCAGTTAATTTATGAGAATACCATTTACGACACCGACACTGGACCGAAACTGCATTTTGAACAAATATAATTACGATTAGAGCCTTGTATTTCACATCTCTTTGACAAGATTCGTAGTCGACGACCCTGCGTAGTATACGAATCGTTGCAATCACTACGCTATATATATCCTAGAGTTTTAGATAGGCGCAAAAGCTCCGCTGTATGTGCCCCCATCCCATGTCGCACTACATTTGCACGTCGTCATTATAAAGTTCAAAGTGCACGTCTTTATAATAAAATTAATCGCATCCTTAACATTTACTCATTGACGCGATACAATGTGAAGTATACGCTAATAAATTATTTGCAGAAGTTGACATACAATAACACAGAAGATTTAATTTTAGTTGTTTCGTAATTTTTACATACATTACATCTGACGTTTAATAGCCACGGGTACTGTGCATATTCCTCTGAGTCTAATAAGTTGTAACAACTCAACATTTCAAAGTCACATGGCTCCTAAGATACAGGTACTTTAACCTAGTTTAGGAGTTCAATGTAACTGACCCGCATATGTGATCATTTAACTTAGACTCCTGTTTTTGACAATGTAATGTACATGAATTGTACTTTGTAAGTTGTGTAACTACTAAGTGTAAATGAATTAGATTAGAATTGAAATAAATAAATTTATTTTTATTATTTATTATTATTATATTATCCCTATAGCGTAGTGGTTTAAACGGTCGCCTCGCCGCTTAGTATTGCACCGTGTATCCTGGGTTCGATTACCACACGAGACAACACTCTTATACACTAAGTCTGGGTCTTTGTGTCCGTTGATTGCATGTCTCTTTTCCACGACATAGGAAGTATTATTTCAATCTGTCATAATCAAATCATATTCGTATTATTAAAAAAATTAAAGCTCCTGATATCTGCTACATTCGTCTGAAAAGTTGCAATCTCAAAGATTGCACAAGAAATGGAGTCCGCAGTCAAACTCCTCTTTTATTGAACTTCGACTTATATTCAATTTTTAGTGCTACAGAAAATTATAAGCCTACCGATGTATGTTTAAAGGGAAAATAACATGAATTTTGTCACGTTTGTATATAAATGCGGAGCCTTCAACTAATATTGGGACTAATAGAAGGCTTTTCACCTCTTTTATTCAATAAAATCCATACGATAAATGTGGTTGCGACTCTGTACGCTAAGCCAAAGGATGTGTTTATCATGTGGATGTGTGATATGCGCCATTGCCAAGCACGTTCCGAAGCACGGGACAAAGGATAATTAAAAAATCAATACACTCATAACTGCAAAATGTCATTGATGCTGTGGATTTGAACCCTATGCCGCCTGCATGGCCGTCTGTTGTTATCTCGACTAGGCTATCGCTGTTTTTTTTATAATCACTATATTTACATATACTGTGTATTCTTTAATATTTTATCAAAAACATGCCATTCTCCATACATTTGTCGGTCCGAGGCGTTGTGATCGTTCGATTTCCGTCCTCGCACTGTTAGAACAGTCTCTCATCCATTGTCACCCGGCGCTCGTTTCCCGCGTAAATCTTTCATGCAGACGTCGGACGGATCAACTCTGTACATATAACTACCTTTGTCTTGTGTACTACCATACTCTGTCGTGAGGAAGTGGTCATGTTTAAGATCTGTGTAATGTACTTACAATCTAGCTTTCCTGACAATCTATGAGGGCTGAGAGAAAATTTCTGTCACAGGACAAAAATAGATAAATGTTTATAAAAATACAGCAAAATAACCTAATGTTCACTCTAGGATAATGTTTATCCTATCCTGGTTGTGCTGGTCAGTTATTAGTGATTCTGTGAAATTGATTTGATGTGATATTCAACTAAATTACCAGGTTATAAAATTGATCGGTAATAAAGCACAAGCTTAGCATGCCAGTAGTAAAGTGCTAAGATATTGATAAAATTTACCGCGTCCGTCTTCTCTAATTGATTTAGAAAGCCGAATCTCTATCGAACTGCTTCTTAAGCTTGCAATCTTTCAGTGAGAGAAACAAAAGTTAATCACCTAATGGAAGGAAAGAGGAACCTAAAATCTACCAATGGATCCCACCACGCACCCTCGGGTGCGTGGACTGCGTGGTGGGTTCCATTGGTAGATTGGTTACAATGGAGCTCCGCCAAGTAACGCCTGATTCAATCATATCTACGGTGCAATAATGGCAACCTAACATTTAATGAATTGCCAAGATTGCACCGTAGCCAACTAGACATTCCACAATACCCTGCACAGGCCGTTGCACAGGGATAAATGATTTCCTCGTGTCATTTTTGTGGACTGAATTCTGCAGTGAGATTTATCACAACTTTGCAGTTTTGCGGTACCGGTTATTTTAATTTTATTATTGAAGAACAATATTCACATGTTTGTGCAAGTAATTTTGGTAAATATGTGGTAAATTATGTTTAAAAAAAAAAGCTTTTGTCTTCGAAGTTTGGATATATTATTATTATCACTTGTATGGAGGCCCCTCTCTTGTGGAGGCCCCGGGGTCACTGCCCCGCCTGACCTCCCTACTCCTTAAATCCGTGGCCCTGAGAGTAGTTCACGCGTTTGATGTTTACTTTAAAGTCCTGAATACAACAAAACTGAAATAAGATAAAAATGAAGCACACAATCGCAAGAAAACTGCAATAAAGGATCACACAAAGTGTTGTCTCGTGTGGGAATCGAACCCACAACACTTGACCCACCCCATTTTAAGGCGCTGTCGTATCGCAGATATCGTAAAACGCATAATTTTTCGTCGCGCAATTTATTACAAACTAGTAAAAAAATACGTGACAAAAATAACTTAAATAAAAACTAAAAAGAAAGAAACAAGGCTAGTAGTTTAGAATTCTAATGCAGAACAGAACGACTCACAGTCGGGGCCCATTCAAATTTTACCAATCAAATGTTTCCAAGGAGCCCCGACTGTGAGTCGTTCTGTTCTGCATTAGAATTCTAAACTACTAGCCTTGTTTCTTTCTTTTTAGTTTTTATTTAAGTTATTTTTGTCATGTATTTTTTTAAATTATTTTTTACGCAGTCTGGTTTTTTGTTTTTCTTTAAATTTTTATTTTATTTTATACTTTTTAGTTATTCACTGCTTTTTTGTTTGTTTATCGTTTATACTTCAAGTAAAAACTTAAATCAATAAGTAACAACATTAGCGAGAATGATTGTTTTGTTAAACAACTTTAAATCGTTATATATCCTAAACTATTATTTTAAATGAAAAATGATAAAAGGAACCTAAAGATGATTTTAAAATACCTATTCAACGACACCCCACATGACATAGTTCATCGACATTTTTTTTTTCTTTTTGACAATATGGCGTCTGGTTGATGCTGTGGTGAATTTTGATAACTGTCATGTCTTTAGTGACACTCGCAAGGTTAAGACGAATCGATTGACGTAAAAATCATCAAAATCGGCCTACGCATTTGGTCTCTAGAACGCCACATAGAAACAAACATATAAACATACATACATACATAGACTGATAAACACATTACCCTCCTTTGCGTCGCGCAGTCGGGTAAAAAAGGGCTTAACGTCAAGACTCGGCAAAAAGACTTAAAAAAATCATCTATCTAAATTAGGACTGCCTCCATGGTCCAGTGGATAGCGTATGCGATTGCTGATCGGAGGTCCCGGGTTCGGGTCGGGCAAAAAGTGTTACTTACTGGATTTTTCCAAATTCTCAGTAGCAGCACGGAGTCTGGTGATGTGCCCGGTAACGGCAATAGGTTCGCCCCCGCACGTAATAACGTGGGACCTAAAAATTCATAGCAAAATGTAGGTGTAAAATTATACCTCTGCCCCTTCGGGGATACAGGCGTTAGAATCACAGAAAAAAATCACAATAACGAGACAGAAAAAAATCTTTTGTCTCGCAGTTTGCAATATTTTGATCGTAAACTATCATATTTTATTTATTGATAATGTAGGAAATTTAAACTAGTAAAGAATTACCCTATTTATTTTCGTACCTATATTTTTTAAATAAAATATAATCTGCCAAATGTCTATGATTTTGACGCTTGGTAGATCACATTATCAAACGCTTCGGCAATTTAAACCTTATTGCCTCGTACAATCCACTGAGTGTCGGTTGCCAATTTGCGTCCCACCCAGACCTCACCCCTCACCCCACCAGTCGGCTATGAGCTATGTGAAAGATAGGTCATGTCATGTCGCTTGCTCATCCGCTGCACGAAATTTTACGCCAACTTATTTGTTTTTGTTATACCTACGTCCGAATGAGTTCGTAATTTCATGTTTTATATTATAGAGTTATAGACATTTCATTCGTTTTATAATTTAATCAAACAGACGTGTGTGTGACTATGGACGCAAGTACCTAAATATTTTTGTTGTGTTTTAAGTGATATTGTTTCTGTGCTTATAATATGCAAGAAGAAGGGTAAGCAATGTGCAATAAGAGAAATAAAATACTACGAAGAATTTGTACGAGAAAACGTCGTAATAAAAACAGAGATGCATCCGTGGTCAGGTGGGTATCCAAGTAATGTTTTTGTTGACAGGTACCTACATAAATAAACGATTTAAAAATTTCGCTTTACAACTTTCGACCGGGAGGGGCGGGAGGACGGATAGAGACTCGGTTACTTGAAGCCGCGTTTCCACTAGACATCATTTGGCGCGAGACACGTGACGCTTAGCATGTACGGCAACGCTACACAATTCAGCGTGCGACGTTGCCAGCTGATGCGCAACCATAGAGATATGTATCTCTATGTGCGCAACATGACTCGCGGCTTGTTTGTTAAAGAGCATCCTTAAGGCCTTGCCACACGGCACAATTTACGTCCAACTTGACTAAATCACTTGATGAAATCGTGACGTGTAGACGCCAGTCGTCCAACTCAAGTTCATCGGGTGGGCGGTACCACCAGATTTTATCCAATCGGGTGGACGAAATGAAAATCAGTGATTTGATTGTGTCGTGTAAACGGGCAAAGCCAATTCGACTGAAAATTTGATCAGTGGTAAAATTGTGCCGTGTGGCAAGGCCTTTAGTTGAGCATCAATTGTTGTTGATTCTGATTGTTATTTTGTAGGTATTTTCTAACCCACCAACGTGTTTTGCCGCTGAAATCAACACAAGTTGCTCTGGCACCATGGTGTCGACGACTGACGTAAAGTAGTAGAATATATGTCGACCATGACGTCGACTATATACCTACTTATAAAGCATAGACTGATAGTCCCTTAATAATCGGTCCGACGTGAGTGTAGCCAAACCAATATCTATGTAGGTGTAAACAACACGTTCTTATACTCGGTGACACGCACACAAGCACACCGATAATGTTGCTGCAAAAATGACATTTACCCTATTAATGGGGAAAATAATTGGGATCGTGTCTAAGAAAATATCGAATTTTTAATTATATATTTTCATCAATGAACCTTTAAAATTTGTATGATATTAGGTTTACGTACTGATATGTTATAAAATACGCAAAACTAATTAAAACTAGTTTTGCATGGAACGCTAAAGTTTAAGTTTGTAATGCCAGGAGATATATGAAATAAAAATATTACTTATTTAATTTAAATTTTTATTTAAAGTACAGATCTTAGTACACTAACAAAATAAAAAAATAAGTACCGTTGGAAAGTCTAAAAGAGCACGCCACATTTAGATACTTATCAATATCTAAAAGTAGCGTGGGTTATAGGTATGTGAATGCAGTATAAAATTAGAGATTCCTATTATTACTAGCCAAAGTAAGTAAAAAGAAGAAGCTTACGACATATAGAATTGCTATGAAAGACTAGGTAAAATATTACTTTTTTCATTTCAAATACCTTCTTTGATAATAAATGAACGAAATTAGTATAATAAATAAATAAACTAAGCAATGGATCAAATTACAAAGCTCTTCTACGTTCACCCTATTATGACCTATATTGCCATAGCGGTAACGATCATAACTGCAACACTGCACTAGACGCAGACATGCCTCGTACGCAAATGAAATGTGACATTTCATGGTTTTGTTTGGCGCGTAAAAAGGTGCCTGTACTGATGTTCGTTTTAAAATACAAGCAAAATTTATGTATGGTCTCAATAAAAAAATGGTTAAACAAAAATCAACTCAATGTTTTAAAAAAATGGGTTTTAAATGCATCGCACCGGTGGGAACGCCGGCGGCGGCGTTCCTCGCGCTCGGTGAGCATACCTATCGAGAATAATAACGGGAACGCCGGCGTTCCAGCGCGTGTAAAACTATTTATGCATCGGACCAAGCTCCTGCAAACTATTTTGAAAAAAGTGGAAAAAAATATTCCTTCAGCTGGCAACATTATCTGCATAATGGCGTCTATAAGATTTACGATTTATATTTCTGTTTGATAGATGTTTTACGCAAAAATACAAAATGCCTTAAAGTAATTACCCATGAAATGTGATCTTCAAATGTGTTTGATGTTTATTCGACGAGTTGTGGCATCCTTTCACTAGACAGTATGACATTTTTTAAATTAAATACGTGAGCTCTTTGCACTGACACCTGCTCGTGAGCAATGCGGCGTCGATCTGTGTTGCCAACAGCGCTGGCCCTAATGTCGCCGATTCTCATGCGTGAAGTAGCCTAATATCGCCGAATTTGAGTTGTAGTAACCTAAAGTTGCCCAAACACCAAAATATCAACAACCAAAATATGAATAAATAAAATGTAGTTTTAATCAACTTATTTATAAGAGGTTTATAACACACTGGTAAACAGACTTAAGCAAATCTTTAAAACACGTTAATGAATTTAAAGTTAACATTTTCAAAACTAATTTAAACAAATAAAAAAATAGTGTTGGGTACCTATTCTGATTCGTCCTCTGTTAGCAATAATAAGGCATCACTAAGACTTTCGACGTCTTCAGTAGAAGTTGTTGTGCTAGTACTGGCGCAAGATCCACCGGAAACATACATTTATCTCCCAGCGTGTTACAACACATACTTCTTACATTTATATGGGTACGAATTCTAAGAATGGCGATCAGCATGGGTAGTTGCATGCGATTCCTTAATATAAAAAAATGTCCCTAGAGTAGCCTAATTGGCGACCAGTCGCCCTTTAAGTTTTTTCATCGCCGATTCTCGTTCTGAGTAGCCTAAATGGCGAAATATCGCCTACGTTGGCAACACTGGCGTCGATCGATGTACAGGATATACTTACTACGGAATTCAATATTCGAATTATAGATAGATCTGTAGATTTTAGATTTGTTTTTGACAGTTTTTGACGTAATCTCCATACAAAATATGTCAAACACGAATCTAAAATCTACAGATCTATCTATAGTTCGAATATTGAAAATGGCCGTTAGACTAAATAGTCTAGGTTGAAGTGGCGTCACTTCGCTCGCGCGTATTGCGGTTCTAAGCGTTATAATTCTATGGCGTCGACAGACAACTTTTCAACAAAAGTTCCGCGCTGACTTTCAACATGCTGGGCAACTTGTTGTGCAACATGTTGAATGCGCGTCAATTATTGACGAGTGTAAACGCGGCTTTAAACTCAGTTATCAACAAATGCCGCAGTAACACAACTCAACAGTGTGTGGACGTCATAAGTGTAGTTTGTCGAAGTAAAGACAGTGGGGATAAATATAAAAAATTATATGCACAAGTGAGGGACGATACCCGCGCTTCACAAGGACGGTAACATCATTCCCTCCGCGACCACGATCGTTGCAAGCTGGTTGAAACGTAGGAGAACAATAGAGGTATTTATTTTATACCTACCTTTAAATAGTTTAACTATCGCGAGTAAAACCCGCTAAATAGGTAATATTGTACGATGCCTACATAAATATTTTTGAGTCTTATGATTTATGATTGACTGTGTTATTGATAATCGATTATGCATAAAACTGTGCAATTATCACGCATGCGCGGTACTTTTATCACTACCACTACATAGTATTAATCAAAGTTTGTCATCTGTCTGTCTGTCCCCATGTATGCTTAAATCTTTAAAAATATCCAACGGATTTTAATGCGGTTATTTTTAATAGATAGAATTAAACACCTTAGCAATAAAATAAAAATATCTAATCAAATTCTATCTTATCTTTATAAAGTTCAACGCAGCGATAGCCTAGTGGATACTTATACCAACAGACTGCCATGCAGCAGACTGCATAGGTATTGGGTTCGAATCCACGGTGCAGACCAATGGATTTTTCGGAGATATGTGCGTATTGAACAGTTAATTATCGCTTGTCCCGTGCCTCCGAGAGCACGTTAAGGCGAGGTTTTACCAGTTTTCAACATATGAGAACCTCTGCAAATCTATAAATACGGCAAATAACGCAAAAGAAAAATACTCCGATAGAATTGAACAGACTGTCGAGCGCTGTGTAAAGATAGAAAGTATAGAAACATGATTCAGAATAATTGACTCGATAAAAAAAATTGCTTCCCAGAACGTGTACCTTACATAGAAACCATTATAAAATCTCTTCGGAGTTAATGTCAAAGATGAAACATATTACTTATTATAAAGCGCTGTGTGAAACTAGATTAAAAAATTTCGTTATTGCTTTTCTATAATAAAAAAAAAATCAAAATCGATGCCTACATGCGCTTATCTGCAAATATGCCGGACGGCGCGGCGCGGCGGCGGCGGCCAGACAGTCAGTACCCGCTGAGGCGTGTTTGAGGTGTCGCTGTCGTGTATCGCTTGTTCCACGGAGCTCCCCCTCCACCCTTTTTTCGATCGTGTTCATAAAGTTGTCACAGAATAAATTATAAACTTTGATGTTGTGTTTTGAAGACTAGTTTTCAGTTTGTATTAATAATATTGTGTTGATTGGGTTGTTCTATAAAATATGGCAAATAAAAAGAATCAAAGATGATATCGTAAATTATATTATATCAAAGATGCTCCAGAATAAGGGAGACACGGACACCATATGTATTCTTGAGCTTTTCTTTACAAAACAGCGCAGCAGTATCTATGTAATGCAAACAATTTGTAATCAGTATGAATTATGCGACAAAACCTGTTAATTAAAAACATTGAAAAATGACTTTATACTTTCGAGTCCGCGCCAAACGCCAAGCAACATGGCACCTTGTCCATCTCAAAGATAAACGATTCGCATGATCACCAAAGATTATAAACTCAAAGCGAATTTGAAAGTCGAGCATTCGAACCCTAAAAGTTTAAACATTTCGTTTTCGAACTTTCATTTCCCGAAAATTCGATTTTAAATTCTGTGTTCCATTCGCGCCTCAAGCATTTGAAATTCAAACGTTTGATTCGAAACATTGGATTTCCGAATGGTATGGAGAGGCCACACCACAGTTATCCAATGGCGTGTCGTATTCCCGCATATATCTTTCATTGAAGTCGCGGTGGCGGCGGCATACATCAGACCTATCGTGGCTGCTCGTAACGACATCGTGAGAATTAATGTAATGTCTCGCTTTTATGTGCCAAACGCTTCGAGGTTTTAGCTGAATTAGTTTTATTTGTAGTTCTGAGAAACGATTAGCTGTTCAAAGTTGCCAGACGGATGCGTTGAAATTAGTTTTTTAGATGTGATAAATTGCAGAAAAACAAGATTTTTTATGAACTTTAGATCAATCCTAATAATGACTGGCCTCGTTTATTCCATGGTTGATATAAAATATATCTTCAAACAAAGATACGAACTCTCTGTAAGAAAAAAAAACATAAAATGGAGTCCGGAAATACGTCTACTATAATAATATTCTTTTTAAAATACAGATGAACTTCACGAAGGGCGTAGCACTTTAAAGAATGCCTTATCATTTGACAAACCGCCAAGTACTTTGAATGTAATATAATTTAATATATCTTATTTCTACAGGTTTTCTCTTTCTCTACAAAAAAGACTATTGTTATGGATTCAGCATTAACTTCTGTAATTTCTTAAAGTAAAATGCAACATGTGATATACAGAATAGAACTCTAAAAATCCTTGTATTCGGCACACGTTTCAACAAGCGTCACTCAGAGCACTTTCAGCTGCGAGTACAAACTGTTTAGCTCTCACATTGTCGCGCTAGTGTCGCCGTGACAGTCACTTATTGCTCGCCGCGACAAAAGGTACGATTCACATATTAAACACGGATGATACTGTTACCGTTCTTGACGTAAAGTGCAGTGGTGTAACGTGAGAGGCCCTGCGGGAGAGAGACGGATGCAGCGAGAGTGTCGCCGCAACACTTTATACGATGTGGCATTTCGTTTATGCTCTGGAGATAATACGGTGCACGGTGCACTTTTACTGTGTAATAACCTGACAAATATTGGTTTGTTTTTGGGATAATGACACTAAAATCAAAGTGAGATAATTTTTCGAGAAGTAGTAAGCAGTGATAGGGTGAGTCAGTAAGGGATGCTTTATAATTTAGCGTTTTGACAATGCGGTATTTATGCGGCGTCGGTGCGGCGTCGGTGCGGCGTCGACGCGGTGGCGATGCGGTTTTGATGTGAATACACAGTATTGCGGTGCGGCACCGGTGCGGGTCCGGCGTCGTATACAGGAAGCCTAAATGCAGAGTTTCATCAGAATCCGATCAATAGTTTATGCGTAAAAGATTACCTAACAAAAATCTATCCATCTCAGAAAACTTTAACGTTTATAATAGTAGTAGTTGGAGTGTGTTAAAAACAAACAAAATAGGTAATAACCTTATCCAACTAAAAGCTTACAGAACTATCGCTGTAGTTGCGAAACAAATTGTTTTCTCACTGTCTGCCTGTCTAGGAGTAGACAGACAGTTTATTAGTAATTGTTTTAAATGTTTTTTTTTAACAGATCCATTTGCTTCAGGTTTAAAGATAAATACTTTTATATAAGTTGGAGTCCAGCTTGGTCTGTCGAGTTCAAATTGCCTTTTGCATTGCAATAAATGGTTTTTCTATAGACAGTTCTCATACGAGGCATGAATTTTGTATTGCTAAGAATTTTATAAACATGTAACTAAAGATGCGTCGATCGTGTAACGTGATCTTTAATTTGTGTTACATAACACGTCCACATTAGTATTTAGATGGTGTTGTGTGAATGTGGTCGTTTTTTTTTTATTTCTAGACTCACGCCTGTTTTACCGAATGGGTAGGCAGAAGTGTAACATTAGTAACATTACACCCACATTTCGCCGTGAAATTTTAGGTCCCACGTAATAGAGGGCGAGCCGAGAATATTATAATTATAATATTTTCGGCTCGCCCTCGCCCCATTAGTTGCAAGGTAATTAAATTCTTGAAATCCACAGATTTCAAGAATTTAATTACCTTGCAACTACTAGAAATAGATCCTAATACAAAAAGTACTAAATCTGTACGAACAGTACCTTTCTGTTAAAATCTTCTATTACCGTAGGCCAGCCAGCCACCTAAGTGTTCAGCAATTTTCCTAGACATCATAGGCTACGCCGTGTTAAAAAAGTACTTGAACACATATTGAACATTCAACCCAAAGCTTACGTCATAAATTATCAGGCGGCTTGAAAACCCCTGCGATAGAACAGTAACCATTAAGTAGGGACTAAATGGGAGCGTCTGGTAAGCCATTTAACGGGTTGTTCTGACTACTCGTCAACCTTACGACGAATGATTAAGACTTCATGTGCAAGTGATTAAATGCTTATATAAAATTTATCTTGCTGCGTGTTCATTGCTGATTAATTGATGGATGGTAAAAATGGAGGGAAAACAATCTGCAACGCAGAGGGTCTCGGTTTCGAATTTACGGTGCGCACTACTGCTTTTCCGAAGTCAGTAGCGTATTAAATTGTTAATTAACATTTTTGTAATGGTGAAGAAAAACATCGTGAAGAGATCTGCATGTCTGAGAGGACCAGAGTATTCTGGAAAGACCCGTATAGTTCGCCAACCCAGATTTAGCCAGCGTGGGGAACTATTGTCTTACCTTATGCTACAGTTAAACTGTGAGACGGTTTCGGTTTGGACAATAATAAATGTAGTTTCTAGATCATTCGGTAAATGTGTAAATGATTATTAAATGTAATCTCATTAAAAACAATATCTGGCTATTAAATCCGTAAGCGACAGTTTAATTTCACTACTAAAAGACTTCAAAATATTATTTTTACTGCCATCAGCAGTTAGCTAGTTGCTGATAACGCTAAAATGCTTAGCAATCTAATCGCGGCAATGAATAAATCTCTATGTTCGAAACGTCGGCATGTCGGGCGATCAATCTTCTGTTAAATGTGAGGTGTAAAAATGAGCTTTTACTGAATTACATTTTGGTCAAACTGGACGTAGAATATTTTTCTTTTTTAGTTTTAGTAGCGCTAATAGCGTGACTTGACTTACCGTTTGTAAAAGATCGGCAAATTAAGCATCGTTCAGATAGGTAACTAAATTGGGTGGTTTGCCCCTTGTGTGGCGTTTATGCCAGAGCGGTCCTGTTTTGGGGAGCATGTAGCAAGCCGTGAGCCCTGGGCAACGACAACCTAGCCTACTAGACACCTAATGTTTTCATTTCTACAAACAAACAATTCTGTCAAAGTGGTGAAGTGAAGTATGCGGGGCGAAGGGGGCTACAAAATGCATTCTTATTGGCCAATATCGGTACCGGTTCAAATTTGCGGTACGTCATAATTCGTAACTAGTGTTGGGATTGGTCTTATGTAAGACGTGTAAGTCTAACGTGTTGTCAGAAAGTGTTCGTTTTACGTCTGCCGTCTAGTAGGCTGAGTTATCGTTGGCCCTGGGTCTTGTCATAAGGCTATACTCCTCAGGCCATGTTGGAGCCCTTCGGATGGTTTTTAAACTCCGACACCAGATTTGGTTACACACAAAATAAAAAACATTTTATGTGACAACAATCGCGGCACGAATTTAACAAAGAATAAATCACCGGACAACAAGTAATACAA
The DNA here is from genome assembly GCA_944739405.2 of Euclidia mi. NCBI lineage: Eukaryota > Metazoa > Arthropoda > Insecta > Lepidoptera > Erebidae > Euclidia > Euclidia mi. The sequence goes on from OX123199.2 coordinate 58,415,615, forward strand.
AAGACAATGCTGTATCGTGTAGGTTTCGAACCCTTCACACTCGGTATAGCGTGGCTAAGCGTGGCTGTCAAGATAATCACGCAAACAACTACACCATACATGCATTTAGCTCTTCTGGCCAAAATGTTACTAAGTAGATAAAATTTTGGTCTAGCACAAAAGACTCATTTGATTGCCTTCAATATTCTGCATTTGATGCGCAAGATAGAATAAACCGATTCTCATGATCGCATGACAAAACATTTTTCCTTATACGTGACTAACTGACTCTCATGTTATTATGAACAAAAATATTTCTATGAAAACACTATCCTATATTATATACACTACATGTACCATAAAACATTTGTGTATAAAAACAGAGTACTTAATAAAAAATCTGTATTATGTTGGGGACACACGCGACCGGCTCCAATACTCATTGTACATTGCCGTTATTCTTCGAGTTTATGTCTCTGTCCTCTACAGCAGACAGGCAGCATTGAATATCAAACTGGGCGTTCGGACGTGTCGTTAAATCTCAGTGGTAGTTACAGTGCGTATTTGGCCTCGTAATATGGGATTAGAGATACATAAAACGATACGGAGCATGAATTAACTTTAGCATCATATTTTTGTTTTTCTAAGAAATAAAATTATATTGAGACGTTGCCAATATGACTTAAGCGTTTGTTGGTTCACCTTTGGAATGTAGAAATGTGTAGAAGTCAGCTGGAGCCATATCTGGTGAATATGGTGGTTGTTCTATGATATTTGGGGGTCAATTTGTTGCAAATGACCTCAGATATAACCTCCTTCAAGGAATTGGTCGAATTACCAAATACCCTGTATATCTGATGATTTCATCCGCAAACCTCGTCTAACGTTGTACCAGCCTTGAAAAGCTTGCGTCAAGTGAAGATTGAGCGCTCATAAAGTGCCTACGTTTAAACACAATCATCACAGATGGGTGACCGCCTGCTGCGGCATGTACAACAGTGCGCTACGGTAGCCATCGGCTTCTTTTCTTGGCTCAAGACAAGACGCGTTAGATTATATTGGCGGTCTTAATAAAAATCCGAGCCTAGAGTTAGAGACACTCACAGAAAAAAAGAAACGAAGAATGTTTCTTACAACAGCACGACTACACTCTAATCGTAACAACTATTCCTTTTATGTTACCTACGTCATAAACTTTTTATTGTTTATTGTTTCGCGATGTTGAATTGAAATCATTTCACGTACCTTTAATATTATTTGTACGTTTCTCATAGTGATGTTCATCAGATGGATTGATTTTTGGCGTATTATAGTAGACATGATAGAATGGTACCATTCACAGACAGAATGGCTTGGCAAAGGATTGTTTCAAAGCACTTAAATTGCTTTTATTTCAACACAAAGAAGGCGAAACATTCCTAGTGCTAAATCTGTAGGTGATCAGAGTGGCTTGGGTTAGATTTATAAGTATATCTTTGCTTGTTTCATCATAAAAATGCGAATCATTATAGAATCCTTTAGATTATCTTGGATCGTACAAGATCGTAGATGACGAAAAGTTCTATCCTGTGTGTGGATTGTAACCACAACACTACGACGTAGTGGCAAACGGCTAAGCAGTGCTTCAACCATAACACCATACGTGTAGTATTATTTAATGTGCATTTCGGTGCGTAGCGGCCAATCGCTGCTATGGAAACCGGCGAGCATGCCTGACTTCTTGGTCGCTAGCTACTGCCGCAGACTTCTCCTCTCCTCACACACTGACTATTGTCGCATTAACCACGCGCGAACATTCTTATACCGCAGGCGCTCGCCACAGCAATCGGTCGCAATGCTCTCCGTCTACCACGCAGCCTGCCCAGAAACCAATCTACCCTCAATCCAAGGTAAACAATCCTGGTGGGGCGCTAAGCTTGAACGCAAGCACAAGAAGGTAAGAAGTTCTTTAAACAGGGCAATGAACACAAGTGCGGACGAAGATTGGGACGCTTATAAATCGGCCATATCAAGCTACAAGAAATGCCTCAGATCCAGACGCACCATGGGATGGAGGAATTCTGTGGGAGCATTGAATCTTGCCAACAAGCAAACCGGGTAAGACAACTACTGGCTCAGCAACCAACGGCTGCACCAGGTCACTCTCAAAGTCAAAGTCAAAATCATTTCATCTCCGTAATCATCCGTAATCATCATCTCCGTAAACCGGATAGCACATACACCACATCAGAGGAGGAGACAAGACGCGTCCTACTCGAAACACACTTCCCAGGCTGCGTTCTCACCCCGGTAATAACGTGGCACGATACACCAACAGTGGCTACCGAACACGAGTGGAGACAGGCAAACACCGTGGTCACAGAAGAAAAACTCCGATGGGCCATCGATAGCTTCCATCTCTTCAAAGCAGCCGGACTGGATGGCAGGGTTATTACAATGGGGGATAAACCTGTTCGTAAAAGACTTCTGGCAATCATGAGGGCTAGCCTGGCCCTTAGATATGTACCGAAGAGATGGAGGGAAGACAAACTAATTTTTATACCAAAACCAGGCAAAACAGACTACACAAATGCAAAGTCCTTCAGACCAATAAGCCTGACCTCCTTCATGCTTAAAGCCTTGGAAAGGCTCTCCGAGAGGGAACTAAGGAGTGGGGCACTTAAGCACCTACCCCTACATGCCAACCAACATGCATACAGCTCAGGGAAATCAACGGAATCGGCCTTACATCAGGTCGTGAATCAGATAGAAGCTGCTATACAACAAAAAAGCATATGTCATCTCTCATCTGTCTGTGTTCATTGACATAGAAGGAGCCTTCGACAAGACAAACTTCTCCAGCATAAAAAACAGCCTAGCCACACATGGTGTGGATCAGATGCTCATACAGTGGATCCAGGACATGATCAGCAAAAGGGTGGTGCGCCTACATGGCGACACCCAGACAGCCTTGATAACTAAAGGTTGCCCGCAGGGAGGTGTTCTCTCCCCGCTATTGTGGAACTTAGTCATCAATGAACTCATAGACAAACTCAACGTGAGATACTTCTGCACAATAGGATATGCAGATGTTCTGACCATTCTAACCTCAGGTAAGGTAACTAGTACAGTGTACGACCTTACCCAACAGGCTCTACCTACGTATTGTAGAGTGGTGGTGTAATGCGTACGAATTATCAGTAAACCCGACCAAGACCCAACTAGTTATGTTCACACACAAACGCGCGCTGGGTACTTACCGACTGCCCAGTTTATTTAATACAGAGCTCAAGCTGTCTACTGAGGTAAAGTATCTGGGTGCCACTCTTGACAGCAAATTGACATGTAACAGCCACATGGAAAATAAGCTCAATAAAGCCAGCATCGTCTTCTGGCAGTGCAAGAAGATGATAGGTAAACGCTGGGGCCTATCCCCCAAAATTGTCTTATGGCCCTATAAGACAATAATACGTCCGATGATAAGCTACGTCGCAGTAGTGTGGTGGCCTCGGACCAACCTAACAATGGCCGCCAACAAGCTTCAAAAGCTTCAAAGACTTGCATGCCTAGCGGCCACGGGCTACATGAAAACTACACCTACAGCGGCACTCGAGGTGTTACTGGACTAACCTCCATTGCAGCTATTCATGCAACAGGAGGTTACAATGTCAGCGGTTCGGCTAAGAGCTCTGAAGCTCTGGAAAAACACCAATACACTGCACACTAGCAACTTAAATACATTCTTCAAAGAGGTTCCTCTAACAGAAGCCATTGGCGACCGAATACCAAAACAATTTGTTTTCAACAAGAAATACAAAATCCAACTGTACGAGGATCTACACGGAGGAGTGGTTAACCACAAAGAGCTCATGATCTTCACAGATGGGTCTAAGATGGATACAGGTACGGGTTCAGGAGTATTCTCCAAGGACCTAAACATCAACATCGCAGCACCACTGCGAGCCTATAACACAGTCTACCAGGCCGAATGTTAAGGCATAATCCTAGCTGCCACAGCAATCATGACACGTGAGGTAAGAGAACGATCCATTAGGATCCTCTCTGATAGTATGACTGTCCTTTCAGCCCTCAAAAGCCATACTATCACCTCGGCACTCACACTAGAATGCCACCAGAAACTAACAGAGGTAGGTAAACTAAACAAATTAAAACTGCAGTGGATCAAGGGCCACAGTGGCTCAAGAGGGAATGGCGCAGCTGACGTACTTGCCAGAAGAGGGGCCACCTTGGAGGTGGTGAGACCCGAGCCCATTATTCCCCTCCCTTCTGCTTTTTATCGCAACCTGGTAAGAAATAGAACCAGGACCCAGCACAACCAGTCCTGGATTGGGACTGAAACATGTAGGCAGGCCAAGGAGGCTCTTCCCGCAGTAGACGGTAAGATAGCCAAACAAGTCCTCCGGCTGTCCAAACAACAACTGCGGACAGTCACGGCCGCTTACACAGGACACGGATTCTTTTATAAACACTAATATACTATAGGTATCACCGACAGCCCACTGTGCAGAGCCTGTATGGCGGCGGACGAGACGGCAGCCCACCTGCTCCTCGACTGCCCTGAGGTCGCAAAGTACAGGCAGCAGTACCTGACCAGATACAGCACCCTGAGGGAAAGCAGTGGGCCACATCAAGAGTCTGCTGGCCTACCTCGAAGAGCTGGGGTGGCTCGAGTGACAAGACCATTTCCACCCACACGCAAAATACACGCCAGGACGTGGAGTTGCGGAAACAGCCCGTGCTACCAAGTACCAAGTACCAAGCTCTCCGTCTCTCCGATGCTTAGTATACGGATATCCCACGAGTCATTCCCGGTCGTGTTCCACCGGGGCGATTCATCTGGAGCTCTGGATTGGTTCTCAAGTTATCTTCGAGGTCGTCAGCAATCTGTCCGCATCGACGATTCATCTGCAAGTTGGTGTGATCTCAGCGCTGGCGTTCCTCAAGGCGGTATTCTTTCTCCTCTTTTATACTCTCTCTTTATAAATCTCATAACTCAAAATCTTCAGTGTGCGTATCACTTGTATGCCGATGACTTGCAGATATATGCTCAAGAAAATCTGGAGTGCGTATCTGTGGCAATAGACAAAATAAATAAGGACCTAGCAGCCATACAAAATTGGTGTGACAAATTCGGGCTAACTGTTAACCCTTCTAAGAGCCAAGCCATTATCCTGGGTAGCCAGTGGATGCTAAAGAGACTGGATGTTTTATCTTTGCCTAACATAATTTTTAACTGCACTAACGTGGACTGGTATCCAGTTGTTAAAAATCTTGGGCTTCATATGGATGCTTCGCTTAATTGGCGAACTCAAGTAACTCAGGTAAGTCAAAAAGTACCTGGTACTTTACGCGCACTCTACCGCCTTAAGAACTTTCTCCCTTCCAAGACTAAAGTGATGCTTGTGCAAACTTTAATCTTTCCTTTGATCGACTACGCTGATGTGTGCTACTACGACCTGAATGCAGATCCACTCAATAAACTTGATCGTCTTCTCAATAACTGCATTCGATTCATTTTCAGTCTTCGTAAGTATGATCACATATCTGCTTATCGTTCTCAATTGAAGTGGCTTCCCATTCGTCAAAGACGCAGCTTGCGTACTCTCACTACTCTTTATACTATCCTTATGTCCCATAACTCCCCTGACTATTTAACTTCTCACTTTCAATACCTGTGTTCCAATCACGACCTAAACCTTCGCTCCTCCTGTAATCTTCTTCTCTCAGTCCCTTCTCACAATTATGCTTTTGTACACTCTTCGTTTTCAATTCAATCTATTCTTCTATGGAATGACCTACCGCTCGAGATCAGGACGTCTGATACAAAGTACAAGTTCAAGACTATGATTAAGGAGCTCCTGTTGGCTAAGGCAGCAGTGTAGTAGTTGTAATATCTCATATATTTGTTATAATATTCTAATATATATGTTTATTTTTATATATATGCATATGTATATATTATTATATATATAATTTAATATTATATAATTTAATAATATTTATTATATTCGATATGTAAGAATTTTTTTCACGTAACTGATTCAGTACCTATACAATACACCTACCTTTCTCTCTCTACACCACTCAAAGGTAGACTGTGAGACAATGCCCATGGCATTAAGTCCGCCTGTACACTCGACGTGTATGAAGTTTTAATAAATAAATAAATTAATTAATAAACTTGTTTGAAGATTGTCGCGATTGTGAAGCACAGCGGGCGATCACTTGTACACAAACACCAAACAAGCTACGGACATGCATTGTGTATATTGAACCACGGCATCACCGTAGAACGATCGATCGTCTAAATCGAAGCACGTTCGCGAATTTATGAAACGCTATAAAATAAGACATTCCTGCTTAAAACGGTTCATTTATTTTGCAGATTATAAAGGAAAGTCGTAAGATAACAAACATGCTTTTTAGTTGTTTAAAGGTATAAACAGATAATGAGGCTTTACGTAAACGGACCACCGACCAATGCCATCGATATTATAATGTTGTCTATACAATACTTTAACCTGATACAAACGCGGTCGCAACGCGACTTGACAAACGCTTCAGACTCGGTATGCACTCAGTACTGAGTGTCTCAATATTCAGTACTAGTCAGTATTTTTTTAAAACATTTTATTAAATGCTGGTTATAATTTACTACAGCAAAAATGGGATATATATGTCGACGACAAAGATTACATGGGTATATGACTTGTCGTCGACGTCATCTACGTCGTAAATAAATTATTAGGAGCGCGATCAAATTTTCTACACAAATTGTACAGATACTAACAACGAATAAGCGGTTACTGACAAATATAAAGACGTCGAGCGACGCGACAGCTATCGTGATTGTGGTCGACTGCACAGGTGGCGCAGTGGCTTAAGCGGCGGCCTCACCACCTGACACTACGTCGGGTGGTGTGTTCGATCCCCACATGAAACAATACTTTATGTGATCTATGAATTGTTGTTTCGAGTCTGGATTTACGTTGTGTCTGTTGGTTGTATATTTGTAATGCCGGAGTCGTCATTAAAAAAAAAATATGTTCGGTGTCTGTGGCTGGCAACATGCTGTTATAATGTTTACTCATTCATAAATATTGTACATCAAAGTGTTGTAACCATTTATTCAAAATAGTTTAAAGCGAGCCATATACAGAAAAATCGGTATTTAGATGATTTTAATAAACAAAGCATCCAAATAACCATCATCAAAATAAACATCTAAATTCCGTCCAACTGTGCAGTGAAATAAAACTAGCGTTGTGTGAACACGTAATGATTGATGCGTGAATTTTTAATGGTTTGTCACGACGCGCTAAATCGCAGACGGAGTCTTCCGTCACACCGTAATGCATCGTGTATGTGAGTGGGACCGACTTGTGGGGTGTAAAGTAGGGATGTATGAGGATTCTGAAGTAAAACCATGAACACAATTTTTCTGTTCACTTACTGTGGTGTTATAAAGGGGAGAAAAGGGTGGTAGGTTAAAACAGAGAAAGAGTGACTAGGTCTTTGGCACTCTTATAGATGCACCAGGCAGACACAAACATGTTCTGGTATAAATATCGCGAAAATGTGCAAAATGGGTACCGGGACACAGAGCAAGGAATGACATCTCTCCAACCGTAGCAATTCAATACAGACTCATTATTGTGGTGGAGAAAAGCGGCGAAAGAAGCAATAATATGATGACTTAAATGTCGAAAAAAGTGGCTTATTTGTGCAAAGAAATGGATGTCAGGTATATTTTGATTAGTAACTAAGAAAAAACTCACTGACGACGACAACTCGATGCTGTTACTTTGAGTCTAAGTATTATTTGTGTCTACGTTTTAAACATTTTAAAGTCAACACAAGTTTAATCTAATACTAATATATGAAGCTTAAGAGTTTGTTTGCTTATTTGTTTTTTTGCTTGAACGCGCTGATCTCAGGAACTACTGGTCCGATTTGAAAAAAAAACAGGGTTAGATAGCCTATTTATCGAGGAAGGTTATAGGCTATATAACATCGCGCTATGAGCCACAGGAGCGCAGCAGTAGCCTTATATAACGCGGGTGTAACCATGGGCTCATCTACTTTATAATACAGTAGAAGTCCTTAAAACAATATGTACTTATCTCCAGTACCTTGGCAGATACGCACAAACCAACAGTCTCTCACACACATATACACACACTCTCACTTACACACTACAAGTACTATCATAGTAAAAACAGAATAGTAAGCTAGCTAAGGCCGCTCGGCGAGTTAATTGCCTACTCTTGCGTTGACGCACGGGTTGTCACGTGTTTACACCGCGGCGCCGGCTTTGTCGGTGCGCGCGCTTTTTCGCCGTTTTATTTAAGTGATTGCGCTGAATACTACAGAATTTAAGCTTGCATAAATTTTTTTCAAATACCTACTGACTAGCTAAGCGTTATATAACTATCTAAATGCCCTTTATAGCGAGAAAAATGTAACAAGTTTAATTTACTGTCGTTTAACACATTGTATAATATTAATAACGTTTATTACAAAACTGAATGTACATAAACAATTCGAGCGGGCGAGCAGTGTAGTACCTACATGAATGCGCGCGATCAGACGCGCGGCGCATCCCTTCACCGAGCTTGCCGCGCTCGTGAGCTTGTGTGCGTGAAAAGTGCGTGCGTACACGGCGCCCCGGCGACTCACGCATACATTCAAACCAGCGCGGCGGCGGCGGCCGATTTGTATGAAGCTATCCTACTATTCTGTTTTTACTATGGTACTAACAACAATGCGTGTATTCAAGTAGAAAGAAGTACCTAGATATATTCCACAAAACCCTTGAATTGCCTATCAAACAAAATATAAAACATGACGTATTATGATAAAAAGATATGTAGGTACCTCTCCTTTATCGTGATATTTACGTGGCACTAAATATGAGTTAGTGCATCAGCTGTATTGTCGAGCGGGAATTACCGCGTCCCGCCGGAAAAGTACCCTCGTTGAGAGAACGTCGAGATACGAAGCGAAAGTGGTAAGCTTGTCGTATAGTTTTCTGTTTTGAAATGTTACTTTTTCTAAGCGTAGCTTGTGAATATTAGTCATGCTTGGTGGTTTCAAATGTAGGGCGGAGACGAAATCCTCTTTCTCAACGCAATAATGTTAAATGGGAGATGGTTTTAATAGACATTAAAGAGTTAAAGAAATTTAGCTTTCACGCTTGTGATACTTAATCGTGTTTTTTTATAGCTGTATCTCCGAAGGTTTAGGCAGTGGTGTAATATTCACCATTTTATGAATTTGTAGGTCCCACGTCATAGTAGGCGAGGAACACTTTTTCCGACTCGGGAATCAAATCTCCTGATTAGCAGATGCAAACGCTATCCACTTGACTACGGATGCAGTCGCGTTAATTAAATAAGGCTCCATAATTGATGTCAGTTGTAAAGAAATTAATAAAATAAATCAATATTTGACTATGTTGAGAATGAAACCGTGGTGAAAGTGAAAAGCAAAACATGGACCAAAAAATGGGTCATTTTTGGAGTAGTAGGTATATCACGAATAATTTTATTATTCTGTTCTTCTATAAATGCATCACTTTACGTGTTTAATGTCTGTCTTGCTTACTTGAACGTGAAAAGCTACGTCTGGCGATCCTCAAAACCTGGTACATACCAGTGAAAAAGAAATATTTTTTTAGCTATTGCCAACGAAAATACACAGATTGAATTTGTAACCTACTTTGCTTTGGTTCAGGGTAAAAGTTACTTACAAATAAGAAGAACTATCTTATAATGTCAACAACTTCAATTTCTCAAATACTTAAAATACATAATATGAATACGCATGTTTATACCTTACACTCATTAGTTAATTATAACCCAAATTATCTTCACAAAAGCCATAAACAACGTTCTTAATCAACTTTACGAACTTACTTACTTACTTTCTTCCGAAGACACACTTACTTATACAAGACGCAGACAACACATAGACAAAATTGTTTTTTTAATTCGCTTTATCTGTGACTCTATGGTGTGACAGGCCGCAAAAATAATTGTTTTATTTTCGACGTTAGAGGCTTACTTTGAACAGCACACAAAACAAACAAACAACTGTTACAAACGACTGTTGACAAAGTGAAATCGTTTGCGCTTTTGTTGGTATATGAGGTTTTATGCACATAGATCAGCTTATTCAAACATTATAGGATTTTCAGTAATGTGGATGGTGATAGATTAGTCCATTAAAAAGTTACATTTAGGGTTGCATTTGTCAGAGGATGCCAATTTTTTTTACAGATGTGTAGGGAGAGCTAGTGTAAAGCTTGGTCCAAATTTGTGGAGTCATACCTCTTGTCCCTCGGCCGCCATCTTGGAAAGAGTCCAGGCGCGGATGGTTTTTCTTATTTATCTGGTAAACTATTGATCACAAAGAGATCTTGTTCAAGCATATTTAACTGCAAATTAAACTCTACACTTTGGTTCTGCTACTTTTAGTCGTAAAACCATAAATAAAAAAGTTTTTCTATGATATTGTTTTCTTTAGGTTATTATAATGTTTCCTTATGATTACTGTGTCTTTAGTCTTACTATGAGCCAAGCTGCGGGTTATGATCTAACAGAGCTTCGATGTTCAATTATTGATGAAGATGTAGCGGCTGCTGACGCTACAAATTATAGACAAGGCACGATATTGTGTAAGTACGGCGCGGCAGTCGTCTCCCTTCACGCATACAGTTAGGTCGTACATAGTTATATAGTTAATTTATTTGTGGTACCACAGTAAAGTATATATTTCGTTTCCTGAATCTTTCCTTCATCTCTTCACACATCTTGACAACCCCCTACATTTTGGTAGATCAGTTGACTAATCTTAAGGTTATCGCATCCGTCATATGTAGCGATAGTACGGCAAGTATCAAAACGATTGATGATAATAACCCATGGCATATGTTGTTAAATGAATTTCCAGATGTGACAAACCCCGTATGTTACAAGGAGCAACGGGGTCACCACTGTAAAAGTTAACTATTGGTGTGTTAGCTATTAACTGTCTATGTATATGGAATGTCTGTATGTGTGTTCGTGTGTGAGGTATCTCAGGCCTTGAAATGAAAGATGGTCATATGCACGACTTGTTATTTATTAAAGCGTGCGACCACGGATCGGGCGGGACAGTGACTCACGAGTCCAGAATGTTGCAACATACGACACCGGCACCTGCGCAACCACAGGCGATAAAACCCGAGGGTAGCGCAGGTGAGGACGCGTTGGCCTCGGTTACCGTGACTTCACGGATCCCGTAGTTTTGGATGGATAAACCCCGGCTTTGGTTTGTCCACTTCGAAGCCACCGTTTACTCGCAGAAACTTAGCGACGCAACGAAGCAAAACCTGGTGGTAACAAAGCTGAGCAAGAACGCGATCGAGCAAGTCAGCGACTTGCTACTTGAACCACCAGCGGAGAACAGGTATGGGACGCTGAAAGAAAGGCTCTTGCAAGTTTTTGAGGAGAGTGAAGCTTGTCAATTCCAGAAATTATTAGGAGCGATGGAATTGGGCAGTCAAAAACCGTCTCAATTACTGCGACGTATGACGGGCTCAATCTCTCCCTGTATTTAAAAAACTTGTTACAAATCATTATTTGTCACAATTATCATGACAGTTGTAGGTATATATTAATAAATATATTTAGATAAATATAATTATATATATTTGTATATATAGCTTATATTATGTATATTATAATGTTTAGTATAATATGTGTAGTTTATTTATCTACTGTATATAAGTATTGTTTTGCCATTCATTAATTTAGTATAAGTATATTATGTATTGTACGTACAATTTATACGTATTATATGTTTTTACTTATATAACATTGTTTTGACATAATACTATGTTTCATTATTTTACCAATTATGACACTGTTCTTCATTGTACACCTTAACCCACACTATTATACTTTTATTCATTGTATTCCAAACTAGGTTGCCTGGAAGAGATCGCATTTTGCGATAAGACCGCCTTATTGTGCTACTAGTTTTAAGTTATTTAAGTAAATATTGTATGTCCTCGTGTTTACTGGTGTACAATAAAGTGTTAATCAATCAATCAATCAATCAATCAAGGACCTGGCACGTAGTAAAATTCCTGACGAGACTCTGAAGATTATGTGGTCGGGGCATCTACCATCATCGATGCGAGTAGTTTTAGCCGTCACTGACGTTAAGGACCTGGAGAGTTTGGCAGTCGTTGCTGACAAAATTATGGAGACCACTCGTCCAATTGAGGTAGCCAGTGCCAGTGCAACTTTGCAGCCAGATTTAGCCGCGCAAATTGCCAAGCTGACGCTAGAGGTGCAGGAGCTGAGTCGGCGAAGTAGGCAGGATTATCGCAACGATAGGCGGAATCTCGTACAGTCAAGGTCAAGGACAAGGAGCAAGTCCAGAGAAGGTCGCAGCCGCGACAGTAAGGATTGGCTATGTTTCTACCATTATAGATATGCGGAGAAAGCTAACAAATGCATTAAACCTTGTAATTGGGAGAAGAAATCGCAGTCGGGAAACTAGACTTGGCGGAGAGCTGTATAGACTTTGCGAATCACTAACCCCTACAAAGAACTACAGAAAAAGCCGCATTTATTGGTAAATCATAATTGCCATTAATTTCTCCAACTATTTTGCTGCATCTCTCCTCAGAACACTCAGGTACTGCAGAACTTTGTAGTTTTCATTGCATGGGTGGAAGATCAACTTCATAAACCCACAGAGTGCCGTAGTTTTAGAGTTTTGTCCATATTTTACCAACCCCTGTTTTCATGGTCGTTGTAATGAGTAAAAATTTGACTTCATGGTAGTCTTGGAGACGGAGTCTCAAGTTGGAGGACTGGCTCTTGTTTTGGAGCCAGTAAAGACAAATTAAATGTATTTTTTTTTGTTACCAATGACAAAAAACCTACAAATCATAAGTTACAAATGCATTCGATTATCGTTTGTAACATTATAATTTTTTTACGACTAAATGCTACGGGACCAAAACTGTAGATAATTTAATTTGCAACTCATCTTGTTGTGGAATATTTCTGTGCGGTCAATAGTTTGCCAGATATACCAGAAAACCCATTTGTACCACTCTTTTCAAGATGGCGGCAGTAGGACAAGGGCTGCAACCCCACAAACTTGGTTTGAACTTTATACTTACTACCTTTACTTTACTACTGCTACTTTACTACTGCCCCTCTTGGCATCTATGAAATAAAATTGCGTCCTCTGACAAATGCAAGCCAAGCCCAAAAAAATTTAACATTTCAATGGACTAGAAAGGTTAGTCAATAAACAATAAAGGATTTTAGTAATATGGATAGAAAATACCAGCGTTTGTTTTATGTATTTTTCATAAAAAAATAAAGGAATTTTCAATAAAAAGATTTTTAGGTATTCAAAAATGCACGCATTTTTCATTAAATTGGATTCTAGCCGCTATTTCAATAAATTCATTCTTTGAATATTTTTTTCTGCAACAATATTCTGTAATTTTTATTTGATTTGCGTATGTACTGATGACGAACTGTAAAAGAACGAGAGCTTTTACGAAGAGCTATAGGTGGCAACGTCGTTTAAGAAAACAAAATTCTGGATCTAGTTGTTGAAAAATTACACGTTTCAAATATCTCATGCCATTATTACAATTATTGAGGCAGTGATAGCCTAGTGGACTAAGAGGACTTCGGGTTTTAATTTCACCACCAATGAGTTGCGGAAAGAAGAAATGATGAGTGAATTAAATTGTTTATTAATTGCTTTTGCTAAACCCTTAACTACGGAATTCAATATTCGAATTAGAGATAGATCTGTAGATTTAAGATTCGTTTTTGACAGTTTTTGTCATAAGCTCCATACAAAATATGTCAAACACGAATCAAAAATCTACAGATCTATCTATAGTTCGAATATTGAAAATGGCCGTTAGAAAAATATCGTGTGGAAATTTGCATATCTGAGAGTTCACCAGAATGGACACATAAAACATAATTATAAAATCTGCCATCCCTTCTTGACCAGAGTGGTGACATTTGTCCTATTCCTTCTCATAGTGAGAAGATGCCTGCATTCAGCAGTAGGACATATTATAACAAGGCTATGATGATGAATAATATCTACAATAGTTAAAATAAAAATAAACATTACGTTAGATTTCGATGTTGCTAACCGAAATAAAATAAAATTTATCTCGAACAAAAATAATGATTTAATTTACTTTTGAATCCCCAAGGGGCATTTTGCGTAAATATATTTTCATGAGTCTAGAATAGATTTTCCAATAAAAGTAATGAAAGCCCTATATTTGCGTTGCTTGGATAACGAGAACGTAAAGTAAATATTCAATATGTATTTCAGACGTGTAACGTAAATATAATATTGAAACAAATTTCGTTCTTAAAATTGAAATTGCATCGGTTGCGATAGACTAGTGGTGGTACCAACAGTTCCAACAGACTGCCACGGAGAGTATCGGGTTTAAATCAATGAAGAGTACCACTCAGTTTTTAAATTTATGTCCTTGTTCAATTCTTAATATTGCTTGCCCGGTGCCATGGAGAGCACGAAAAGTCGTGGGACACAGTTGTCATTATATCTGTCAGTCGCTATTGAGATTCCGTACCCTTAAATATAATTATTGAACTAGTGTCAATAATTATAATTCTAAGTCACTGCCTCCGTGTTCCAGTGGATAGCGTATGCGACTGCTGGTCGGAGGTCCTGGGTTCGATTCCCGGATCGGGCAAAAGTGTTACTGGGTTTTTCCGAATTCTCAGTAGCAGCACGGAGTCTGGTGATGTGTCCGGTAACGGCAATAGGCTCGCCCCCTATTACGTGGGACCTATAAATTCATGACGAAATTGTGGGTGTAATAGATACCTATTACGCCTCTGCCTACTCCTTCACGGATACAAGCGTGAGTCTATAAAAAAATAGTCTAAGTCAGTGGACTGACGATCTTGTTGGCATCGCGGGCAGCAGATGGATGCGGGTGGCTCAGGAACGGTCCATGTGGAGAGCATTGCGGGAGGTCTAAGTGTAGCAGTGGACGGCTTTCGGCCGATATGATGAGTCAGAATAGCGCTTTCCATTTGGATTGCTGACGCAATAGTATGTCATGTACATGATAATATTTTAACGAATATTTCGAACATATACTGATTACCGATTAACTTAGTTCCACTTCATTGATTGCTGACAGACAAGGCCAATTTAGTTCACAATTGATTACACCAATCTGCGATATATTCGTTGACTATAATGTATGTATTACACGTGCTCGGATTGTCATCAGTAAATGATTTGTATAATTACTAGGAATTAAACGATGGAGTATTATAGACTTATTTTATTTTTTATTTTATTTTATTTGGTTTACCAACAATTGTTTTCACTGGATACATTTTAAAGCACATATATCTAAATTATTATAACAGTGCAACAATCACTTAAAGGTAAACACAGCATGCACAATCATTAAAAGTTAAACAAGTTTACAACGCAGATTTAGGTACATATCTAACAATAACAATTTTGTACAGGCAGAAATATAAAATATTAATAGAAAACGTGAAGGTTCCTAGATTACTTTAAGAACCTTCACGCGCTCCTATTCACCACGATGACAATAGATAAGATAAATGTATATCGTACTGATATAGGTACCTTTATCACACACACTGCCACCGCACATTACATTATCCACGTAATATGGACTATGACAAATGACATAAATATTATTCAATGCTAGTTGAGCGGCTAAGAGCATTTTTTACTTTAATGAGAGAGTCAGAATGTAGATCTATAACATCGCTATAACTATTTACTGTCTTGCAAAATCTGGCGCAGGGAGAATTGGCGCCTAACACAGTTCTCCTACGAGGTGGATATAGTGGTGTGATAGAGCTGCGAGGGACCCTGTACGGGACACGAAAGTTAAAAAGGGCCAGCAAAGGGGGACAGTAAATTTTATGGGAAAATATTTTATAAGCAAACATTGCGTCATTGAGGTGTAAGCTCTTGGTAATGGAACTTAATTGGAAGTGCTTCAGTCTAGTTTTATACGATGCTAGTTTTTTAACTGTACCACAGGAATACGCAAGATGCCAGGCAAAACGCTTTTGAACACGTTCAATACGCAATGAATGTGTGGAATAATGAGGCCGCCACACTACACTGTTATATTCTAACACACTACGAACGAGACTATTATAAAGCAGTATCTTTGTTTTGCTGCAACGAAACTGTTTACAGGTCCTTATGACAAAGCCTAGTAGCTTAGAAGCTATTTTAATAATGTTGTCTAAATGTGGAGCAAAAGTTAATTTTTTGTCATATATTATACCAAGATCGCGAATGGTGTCAACTTCAGTAATTTTGTCTTTGTTGATAAAATACTCAGCGTGAATTAAATTGTGTTGTCTCGAAAATGTTAGATGGAAACACTTTTTTGAGTTAAGATGCATATTGTTACTATTACACCATTGGACAAGGCGATCAATGTCACCTTGCAAACATTTTTTATCTTCCTCGGATTTAATAACTCTAACAAACTTCAGATCGTCTGCATACATATACACCTCCGAAGATTGAAAACAACTAGAAACATCATTTATGTAATAATTAAACAAAATAGGTCCAAGATTTGAGCCCTGCGGGACACCAGAGACAATACTTTTCGTGGATGATTGGTAACCATTGACCACAACAAAGAAAGCCCTATTAATCAAATAAGAGCTTAGCCACTCCAAGAAGGACCCGCATATTCCGTATGCGCGAAATTTAGAAATTAGGCTTTTATGAGGCACTTTGTCGAAGGCCTTGCTGAAGTCTGTGCAAATGACGTCAGCTTGGTGACCTGTATCGATGGACTTTATTAAAAATTCGGTAAAAGGGACTAAATTAGTGCATGTAGATCGAGACCTTACGAATCCATGCTGGTGGTCACTTAAGTCGAGTTTTAAATGGTCTTGAACTACGGGACAGACTAGAGATTCGAAGATTTTGGCAAACGAGGATAAAATTGAGATGGGCCTGTAATTGGTTATGACGTCACTTTTATCTGATTTATGTACCGGAACCACCTTTGCTATTTTCCACTTTGAGGGAAATGTACCGGTGGATAAAGACTTATTATAAATGATATAAAGTGGCAGAACCAATTCAGACGAGCATGCTGCAATAAAAACAGGAGGAATTTCATCAGGTCCAGCGCCTGTTTTAACGTCGATGCTTTTTAATTTTTTGAGCAGAGCTTCGTGACTGATATATGGACATGTTAAATTAAGGCTATAATTATCTAAATGTTGAAGCAGCTCAGAATTTGGTACAATTACATCATGAGAATCATCGTATACGGAAGAAAATAGTTAGCAAATAACTCACATACTTCCGATCCATCTGTAACCGTGACTAATCCATCCGTCATCGTCAAGGGATATGCACTGGATCCACCTCGTTTGGTTTTCACATAACTCCAAAATAATTTGGGGTTCTTCTTCAAATTATCCTCTATGTTATTTATATGACTTTTATAACAAGTTATAGCTAGGTTCTCACAATGTTTGCTAATCAGTTTCAGTTCTATCGCATCTAACGGGTTTTTGTATTTTTTATAGCGTACTCTTATTTAATTTTTTCTATTTAACATTTTAATTAATTAACGGCTAAACCACGGAGGAAATTTTTGCTTTTTTGGTTCACGTATAGGTATAAATTGTTTTATGGCGGTATTAAGAATGTCGTAGAAGATCCCTAGCATCTCATTCACTCCACTCTGTAACCCGAACAATTCATCCCAATTTATATCTTTAAGGAAGTTACGAACGGGCTCATAATCCGCCTTATAGAAATTCGGTCTTGCATTGGCCGTATTATAGGGCAGCCTAGCCTCCTTGTCAAGGGAAATAACAATGTCTAGTGGTATTGGTCGAGTGGTATTGATCAACATTACTTAATGGAAACAAATTTTGGCTTACATTGCATAGCGGATTGGTAGACAAAACCAGATCAAGTACGCGACCAGCGGCATTTTTTACACAATTAAACTGGCTTAACTTATTAACACAAGTGAAGTCTATTAAGATTTCGTTGTTGGTCAGTTTGGAGTTATTGTTACAATTTTCCAATAGATTCCAATCGATACCGCTCGAGTTGAAATCTCCTACAATACAGACATGACAGTTTGAAATCTGTTCAAATACTGCATTACAACTATCTACAAAATTTTCCAGAACAACACGGCGTACAGGTGGAGGTAGATACACTGCGCAGAGAGCCATTCGACGCATAGTGGTTGTAACTGGTAGCTCAATTGTCACCCAGAGATCTTCGCAATGACTTTCCCAATCTTTGACGCGCTTAGATTTAATACTTTTTTTAATGGCAATTAAAACTCCACCACCTTGTCTTTTGTTACCTTGCAGATCAGAACTGCACCTATCCCTTCTAAAAACTATGTATCTATCGTCGTGTAAGCTCACTGCTCAGTACAGAACAATTGAGCCAGGTTTCTGAGAGTATTACCACATCATAATTGTTACAACAAATGTTACTATATACAGTATTGGTTTTAGTTCTTAATCCACGGCTATTTTGATAATAAATTTTCAAACTGTAGAATTCCAAAATAGTTCTCACCAGCGCAGGCGAACTTAATAAGCAAATATAATGCGTTTACTTATCCGTTTACTGTATTTTTTTCAAAGTGTCCATGTTTTTTATAAGAATGTGGTCCGCGTCATCAAATTTCCTAACAAAGATCCTGCCACTCCTCACCCAAACGTACTTGTATCCTTTTTGCTTTGCCATAATCCGTGCGGCCGCGTGGAGAGCCTTGTTCGACGCAGACAGATGCTCCACCACATAAACTGGGGTTTTATTGCCAGCAAGTCCAAAGTCTGCACTATTGAGCTTGTTATCGGTGTTCTTTTTATTGTAGGTTATAACGCAGGCCAGCAGCTGGTCGCGGATTCTTGGCGAGGCTAACCGAAGTACGACAGACCGGGGGCGAGAGTTGTTGGTTTGCATTTTAGCCCTACGAGTGCAGTGTACAATATCATTATCCTTTAATTCACATCCAACCACTGAGCCCAGCTGCTTGGCAATGGTGAACAGGTTTTCTTGCTTGTTTTCCGGTAGACATTGAATCTCAACATTGCTTGATCTGGTCTGCTGCTCCAGATAATCAAGGCGGTGACTTAAATCAGCGACAGTGCTTTTCAGTTGATCATTTTCATCTTTTAGGTTTAGCGTGGTGTTTTTCAGTGCCAAGTGTTCAGACTGGAACTCATCAAATTGCTTCGTATGAAAATTTAACGACGCACTAAGCTCTCTCATCTCACTCTTTATCGGTTCCAACTCCTTATTTACGACATTCAAAATAGTTGTATTTATTTTCTGAAGCAATGTAGCGAGTTCCTTCTTGACAACGTCTTCCACGATGGCGCGCACATCGTCAACGGTAACCGCTGCAGACTTGGAGGCGAATTTAGGGCAGATCTCTTATTTCCCCTTGTAGTGGTGACGTTACGAATGGGTGTGTTATCTTTCTTTGATTGTTTCGCTGTCAGACTCAAACACCTCGAACATTTCCATTTGCAATAATCCTCTGAGTCACTAGGAACTTGAGGTATGGATAAACAGCTAAAGTGGTAAGACTTATTACATCGACAACAGTTAATACATTCAGTATTAA
Organism: Euclidia mi; assembly: GCA_944739405.2. NCBI lineage: Eukaryota > Metazoa > Arthropoda > Insecta > Lepidoptera > Erebidae > Euclidia > Euclidia mi. The sequence goes on from OX123199.2 coordinate 58,435,311, forward strand.
CTTCCATATCTTCATTGGTACAACATCCCCATAGTAATGAAGTTGAGGCCATGATGAATATCGTATTCGATAAGCCAATAAATAATCCACTCGGGTATTTCAAGCCGTCTGATAATTTAATTGGTTGGTATTATGAAAGTCACTATTTCAGTTCCACTGGCATATAGTCCGTTCAAAGATTTAAAATAAGTATAAGTAATAGTGAGTCCTCACAGAGGTAAACCAAATAGGTAGGATCGACTTGTGCCGTCTGCGATGTTTAATCACCAGTGCTAGCGCGACTACGGTCAACGTGCAAGCAATATTCACGGTTATGTTTACTGCGTAACCGTGCGAGTCGCGTGCGCTGCGCGTATAATGTCTTGTCATATATTAACAATTAACCCTCAATGTTAAAAAGTTTTCAAGATTATCACTCACTATTAATGTATTTTGCACTGTTTATGATATGATTCAGTATTAATGTTCACTTTTACAATGGTTTATAAACACTTTTACCTAATTTACACACATACATATATTGGTGTTATAACAACTGTTTATAATTTTAATGCTGGAGAACAACTGACATTAATGTTAACCGTTTAACTTGGAATCAAAGAATGACTTACGGCCATTTTCAATATTCGAACTATAGATAGATATGTAGATTTTCGATTCGTGTTTGACATATTTTGTATGGAGCTGGAGCTTATGTCAAAAACTGACAAAAAACTAATCTAAAATCTACAGCTCTATCTATAGTTCGAATATTGAATTCCGTTGTTAATGACTATATACGTTTCATTTGCAGTGGTTTCTATAACCAGAGGGCCAATTCTCTTATTATATGTGAACAAACTCAAAGTGCAGTTTCGATGAATGTCAGTGTTATATTTATGTCCATATGGTATTCTCCTAAATAAACTGATGAATGATATTACGGTTACATTGTAAATTGAACAATGTGTCAATGACGAAATATATATTATTATGTCAAATCAAACAATAATGGCATTAAGTTAGCAAAATACCCTTGGTGAGTTAATTCAAAATCTAATCGCATTTCGTTCTGTTATAGGGTCCTCATCAGAAGGTGTTTTAAAAAAACGATTTTTAAAATGCTAGAATATAAATGTATTTATTTAACGTAATAACTATGATTACAAGGAGAGGGCCCTTAAGCAACCGCACCGCGCGAGAGTGAAAATCCGACTGACTATCGTTAGTGAGCTCTTAGCTCTACAGACTGAAATGCTGAGTAAGACGGTTCTGTTAGTCAGAACCGTCATCGTATACGTCATCATATTAGGGTTCAGCAGAGGGTTATAACACCTCCCCCTTTAGTGTGAACTTCGGGGATGATAACCGAAGTTAACATTTAAAATGAAGTCCTCAGAGTTGGAGCAGGTATTTCTTGTATGGACTGTTCCAGCTCTACGGAACCCGATCTAGGTTTGGTAGATTCGCGGAAACCATATTTGCGTAGGTTGCTACCGGGCTTACAAAAGCATAATATAAATTTATAAACTAGGTAAATTATAAGAGTACAAATGATTATATTTATAGCCACAGAATAATGTGTCCCATATTCAATTAAATGTGGTGTTTCTTGGATTCTCTCAGCTTTTGATAGGAGTTCAGTAGACAATTTGTCTATGTAGTGTAGGTCATTTAAATCAATGTTTTCTAGATGTATAGGGGACAGATTATTTGTTATATTTCTTATTTTAGTAATATTACAACAATTACTAGTTATCAGATTAAATTCTGGTAATTTTATTGGTGAAGTAACATTTATAACGTTATGATATTTCGGTACTAATATCGTGCCTTTACAATATATGACACAATTATCTGGCACGTCAATTATTCCGATACCTGAGATATTAATCTCTTGTATTTGGTTTGAATTTTGACAGTCTAGCGATAGCTTAACTGTCTCTGATTGCACATAAATATATTTGTTATTGGCTAATGACTTAAAGGTATTTAGATTTCCATAAATAGATTTACTGTTACATTGTTTTGGGATATTCACCATTGATTTTGACATAAGTTCACTTTCACAATTGGGTTTTGAATCTGTTTTGTAAATTAGTGGAATGTCACACAAGAATTCTATAGGACTTATAGACTTACAGTCGTCTAGTGAATCTAAGTTACAATATGTCGATTTGTCCTTGGTTATAGCAATGTACTTGTTGTTAGGTAAAATAAAACTGAAAATATCTGTTTGATTTACATGAGGTGTTGGTAAGGCAATATTATTATATAACATGTATTCTTGGTTGGACGTTAAAGGAACACGTAAAAGAAATACAAGTTTTCCATTAAAATAATAGCATAATAAAGTAGAGATTTTTACAATAGTGTGGACTAAACTTAAGTCTAAATGTACAGGTAAGCTTAGTTCGTCTGCGAGGTGCCTAACGTTATCGCTCAATTCCCGGTACAAGAGAGTGGGCGACATGATAGCTGGGTGCAAGATGTTTTGACTACAAAGTAATATCGCATTTGTTATTTCTTCGAGTTGGAATGATAGGGTGACCATATATGTTTCTAACAAATTTAGGACAAAGTCCATGTTCAATCGTAAGTCAAAATTGTTTGTAATTGCTGTCAAATTGTGGATATTAGTTGAAAGTTGTTCAATAGCGTTACTAAGTCTAATTTCATTGTGCTTTATTCTTTTAAGAGAATTGTTATAAGCCATTATTACAGAATTTGTGATAAGGATGTTATCTTTTACTAAGGATAATAATTTGTTTTGATTGCCTTGTATTGACTCAATTGCCTGATCATATTTTGAGGCATCGTTCTCATCTAATGTGCCAAACACTTGTTTGAGCACAGTACCTATTCCACCGATCCAAGCTCGTTTGGATCTATTGTCAATTAGGTGGGCAATTGAACTATACAGTTTAACAATATTTTGTTGTTGGACTTCTATTGGCGCTATTACATTAAGGCATTCCAAATGTTCTACAATTTGGGTTTGTTTACATAGGTTTGTAAATGTTTCTAGTGAATAATTTATGTTTTCTATGTGTGTTTTGAAATGAGATATTTCCATCGGCATAATGACATTTAGCACGCCTTTGGTAATTTTTAATTTTCCTATGTAATCGAAATACATTCCGGGACTCGTAGTTATCGGTCGGACATAGCTGTCGGGTGTCCGAGCTTCTGCAGTAGTGCTGTAAGTATATTATATTATTATTCATCTCTATAGTACAATGTAGAATACATTTATATTTATCATATGTATTTAATGACTAACACCTATTTTCTATGCTTACATAATTTTAATACTATTATTAAATCTGTTTAATGTTTAATATTTATATTGTATGATTATTATATCTAAAGGTATACGTATTAATTCTAAGTATATAATTATTATCTACTTCTTATATCAAAGAATAATTAGTTTTATGTTACAGGTTGCTGCCGACCTCGGCGAGCTTTATCTCGTCGTAATGGTGTCGGACATGCCGTCTGTTTATCAATAATGATAGGGTGTTATTACCGTGGACTTTAACCACTTTATATGGGCCTTTCCAAAGCGGTGATAAGGCTTTGCGGAGCCTTAGGTGGTTTTTTAGGTAGACGTAATCACCTATTTTATATTGTATAGGACGAGTACGTGTATCGTAATGATTTTTAGAGGATAATTTAGACTGGCGTATATATTCTAATGCCTTTTCTCGGGAGAATTTTATTCGGTTTTGCAACATCCGTACATAGTCGGGATATGTAGCACCCAACTGTTCATCGTATATTGTATTTGGAATGAATGGTTTATTACCGAACATCAATTCATATGGGGTATAGTGCGTCGTGGAGTGTACTGTCGTGTTATAGGTAAGCATCGCCGTATAAACGTACCGAGGCCAATTGGTTTGGCTCTCGTCGACGAAGGATTTTAAGTACTCCTTGAGTGTCGAGTGGCTTCTCTCGAGGGCACCCTGGGTTTGAGGATGGTAAGGTGTGGACCATAACTGTTTAATTTTTAAAAAGTCACATGTCTTTTTAAATAGTTCCGATGTAAAGTTAGTACCTTGATCAGATAGGATCATTTTTGGGATACCGAACACGGATATAAAGTGTAACAAGCATTCGCTTGTTTCTTCGGCTGTTACGCCGCGAAGGGGGTAAGCAGAGGAAAATTTAGAGAAGTCGTCTTGGAGTGTTAGAATGAATCTTAGTTTTGCAGCACCCGATTCCGGAAGGGGGCCAACTATATCTAGCGCAATGCGTTCACATGGCTTAGTGGACGTACTCGTTATCTGCATAGGTGCACGATTCACTCGTCTTAGGGCTTTGTTCTCTTGGCATTGCTTGCATTTTTTAACGTATGATTCTACTTCGCTGCGCATACCTTTCCAATAATAGAGGTCTTTCAGTCTATTATACATCCGGCTAACACCTAAATGTCCGGCTAAAGGTATATTATGGTTGTCGAATAGGATCTTCTTCACCTCTGAAGGTGTGGGATATATAATGTTATTATGGTAGATGTTTATTTGTATATTAGTATTTTGGAATAGATAATTCAGGATATTATAAATCCTAATAAAACTATGTTTCTCGAAGGGGTTGCGAAAGTCGGGTATGCTTATTTGTTCTACGTCCTGGGATATTATTAATTCGTTTCGTATTGATTTAAGAGAGTTGTAAATTTCTTCGTAGGATGTTTGGTCGAAGTGATGCACTTTTATATACAGTAAGTAGTAGGTTTTACCTCTTGAAGGGATTTTAGAGAATGTATATAGTTGTTTCTCTAGGTTTAAGATAGCCTCTCGATTCTCTACGTTTCCTAATATTTCTTCTAAGTAAGGGTTCGATTCATCGAGGTCGATTGACGTGGGGACTATAATGGTTTTACATGGGGTTTTCAGTAGGCTTTCGTTGAATTCAACAATCTTTGTATTGAAGATTTTATTTTTGTCAGATATTTGTTTTAAGAAAGTAGAATAATCTTCAGTAATAGGGTCGAGGATGGAGTTGAGATCTGTTTGTGGGTTTGTTGAAGTCTCAGTCTGGAGGGGATTTCCAGGAGCATAAGGGTGTGCTGGATTTTCGGGTACTACAGAGATGCCGGTTTGTGGGCCTTCTGGAGATTGAATGTTATCGAGATCAGGGGTACGACATTCTAATAGTATGTTAGGGTCTATTTCGTCGGACGGGAATGAGGCAGGTGACGTAATCAGATCGAATAGGTCCCTGTCTAGGCCATCTGGCTCCCTAAGAGATTCTTCTAACTGTTCAGCAGTGATACAAGGATTACCGTTTTGGGGGTTAAGCTCCAGGATATCGTCGTTGGTTGGTTGCACGGGGTTGACCGGAAACCTGGATAGGGCGTCCGCGTTTGCGTTAATCTTTCCCTTTTTATATTGAATATTGTATTCAAATTCTTCGAGTTTCAGTCGCCAACGAACAAGGCGAGATCCGGGATCCTTACAATTAAATAGCCACTGTAGGGGCTTATGATCAGTGAGGATAGTAAAACGGCGACCGTATAGGTAAGGGCGGAAGGTTTTAGTACCAAAAACTATTGCTAGGCACTCTTTCTCTGTAGTACTATAGTTGCATTCCGCCTTATTCAGTGTACGGGAAGCGTATGCTATTGGGCGGTCATGTCCCACAGGACCTTGTGACAGGATGGCTGATATGGCGTAATTAGAAGCGTCACAAGTCAATAGGAAGGGTTGGTTGAAGTCAGGATAAGCTAGGATAGGTGCTTCGACCAGTTTAGTTTTCAGAGCTTCGAAATTAAGTTGCTGTTCGTTTGTCCAATGAAATGGAACATCCTTTTTTAGGAGTGAGGTAAGGGATTTAGCAAACTTCGAGAAGTCTGGGATGAAGCGCCTGTAATACGACACTAGGCCTAAGAAAGATTTAATATCCTTAGGGGATTTAGGGACCGGATAGTGTGTTACGGCCTTGACTTTGTCGGGATTAGGTTTTACACCGTGTTGGGTGATGATATGGCCTAAGTAGGTAACTTCCTTTCGGAGGAATTCACATTTCTCCGGTTGGAGTTTTAAATTAAACTGTCTGAGTCTTTCAAAGACATCTTTGAGGTTTTGGATGGCAGTCTTTAGGTCAAACGCATACAGGACGATGTCATCCAAGTAAACAAAGCATCTTGAACCTTGAAGGCCTGTGAGACAAGTATTCATCAGTTTCTGAAATGTGGCTGGAGCGTTCTTTAACCCGAATGGCATTCTGTTAAATTGAAAGTGTCCTTGTGGGACTGAAAACGCGGTTTTCGTTGCGTCTTCGGGTGCTATTTTCAGCTGATGAAAACCTGATGATAGGTCAAGGGTCGTAAAGTATTGACTCTTTCCTAATTGGTCAAGAATTTCAGTAATCTGCGGGATAGGGTAGACTTCACCGATTGTAATATCATTCAGTTTGCGGTAATCGATTACTATGCGCCATTTCTTTTGTCCTGATGCGTCCGCTTTTTTAGGGACTATCCAAATGGGAGAGGACCAAGGGGATGATGAAGGGGATATAATATTTTGGTCCAGCATTTTATCTATTTGGGATGCTACTTCTTGTTTGTGGCATTCTGGAAAGCGGTACGATTTGGTATGTATTGGAGTGTTGCTACTAGTTTTAATTTCGTGTTGGATAGCGGGTGAAAAGGATAAAGGTTCGTCTGGGAGGTGGAAAATGTCGGAATAGTCCGAGCATAGGTTAAAGAGGGCGTCACTTTCCTCTTGGTTCAAGTGAGAGGTTCTTAATAAGTCAAGGACTTGGGTTGTACGTTCAGTGACGTTTTGAGTGTAAGGAGAGGATTGTACGGGGTATGAACCCACTGGATCTATTTTCAGTTTAAGATTTTGTTTAATCGATATCGGTTCACTGGAGGTATTAATCACGGATATGTTGATCCTTTTGTTTTCCTTTACCCTCACTAGGCAGTTGGCTACGAGTAGAGTGTCGGAAAGATGTTGGTCTAATACTACACCTTCCTTGACCTCCGGATTTGAAACTGTGCACTCAATCACGGTTTCGGTACGTGGAGGTATGACGTAGCACGGGTCAAAGAAGTGGATTTTAATTTCGTTCTTGTTTATTATTAGAACGTCACGGCTATAATCAATGTTACAGCCGTGTGTGGTCAGGAAATCGTTTCCGATGATGCCGTCATAAGGCAGATGGATGTCCTTGATGACATGAAATTTATGATTTATCAACTTCTTGTCAGAGATTTTGAATTTCAACATAAAATGACCCATGGTTTGGGTGGTTTCCTCACCTGGATCAATACCCTTAATACTGATAGGTTTTTTAATCAGATTCAGTTGTGTATGTACACTGGATTGTTTCAGTAAACAAATGGCGGAGCCTGAGTCTACTAAAAGCGTTAGAGGGACATCTGACACAGTCGATTCTACCAACACGTGGGGTAATAATCTTTTAGAAGTGTCGATGTTGACTTCATAGATTTCACTAAGATCAGACATCGTTAAGGGTCTGGTAATTTTGGGATTGAGGTTGCCGTTTTGGGGCTGGTTACCCTGATGTATAACCTCTTTGGATGTTACTAATGATTTAGTAATTTTAGGGTTGAGGTTGCCGTTTTGGGGCTGGTTACCCTGATGTATAACCTCTTTGGATGTTACCAATGATTTTGTAATTTTAGTTTTGAGGTTGCCGTTTTGGGGCTGTTTACCCTGATGTATAACCTCTTTGGGTGTTACTAATGGTTTAGTAAGATTGGAATTGAACATTTTTACGTTCTTAGGATTGGTGCCGGCTTTAACCCAGCGTCCTGAGCGGCACGAGTGCAGGACGTTTAATGGTTTAAATTTTCGTCTTCGGGGTCACATTCTGATTCACCCGAATCATCACAGTCGTTATCGATAAAGTTCACTTGTGGGGGTTTAGAACTCGAAGAAGGTCCGGCAGATTTGCTAGAACCTTCGGATTGTTGGGAAGCTTGATAGCGTTTATTCGCGGCTTGTCGTCTTTGACAATTGTTTATCTCGTGACCTACTTCTTTACAGTATCTACACACGAGGTTGGAATTACCTTTATTAGTATTAGTAGAGCTCGGTTGAGAAATCGGTTTCTGTTGGAACTTGGGTTTATTGGTAGGGTTTTGAATAGGGGGTTTAGGTTTGAACCGGTTTTGGCCACTCTGTTTGTCCTGTTGCGATTGCGTGTTATTATTATTGCTACGCTTGTAGAGGGTTTCCTGGATACGTTCCTCCGAGATAGCCAAATTGACGGCTTCATTAAATGTTTTAGGTGCTCTGCACCTAACGATATTTGATATACGGGGATGTAGTCCCATAAGGAAATGATGGAGAGTAAGGTCCTCCATAGCTGCAGTGCGACCTGGAATTTCTTTGGCCTTGTGGCCGGAGAGTGAGATTTCGGTAAGTAAATGGGACAAGCAAGTTTCCATCCTTAGTGCGAATTGCCCTACGTTTTCGTTAGAGGCTTGTTTGCTTTCCTGGAGGTCTGTCAATAAATGTGTATAATGCTTCCTTTCGGAAAACTGGGTTTTTAAGAATTCTTTGAGTTGTTCCCAGGATGCGAATTCTTTAATGGAACAGGCGGTCTCAGCCTTGCCTGTTAATTGACATAAGATGTATTTGAACAAAATAGGCTTTTGAGATTCTGAAGCTAAGTCGTAAGCATTATTGCAATTTGTTATGAAGGAATTAAGCTTTTCGCGACTTCCGTCATATTGTTTGACAAATTTTAGCAAAATATTAAGTTCCATTTCGACTGTTCGTCTCGTAGTTTTTGGTGATAAAATAGGAGATTTCGGTTCTAGATTCTCAAGACTCGGGATGTCAATGTTAAGTTTGGCGTCTTCAATTTTAGGCACCTTAGGCATAATATGAGCACAGGATACAAATATAAAACATGCAATGTATTAAAACTTCTAACACAATAGAGTTCGCAGTTCACGATAGTAAAAGTTAGGTTTGACTCACAGGAACACGTAGGCGGCGATAAGAATTATTTCTCGGAACGCCGGCATAATGGCGCCACACGGAGACGCCACACACTATGATTTCTGGGTTTCACAAATCACTTTTAGCACTATGATGTGGAACACAAAAGCTTTCTTTCACAGGATGTGTTAATAACACTAGGTACGCAAAACACTCGCGGGTCACGGATGTCGTATTTTCGCAGAGCGAAGGATTGGGTGTTGGACAGCCACCCAGGACGACGACTAGGAGTACTCGCAGCTTTCACGTAGACCGTTTACAGGATGCTCGCGGAACAAGGTCAGGCGTCACGCAGGTAAGTACAATTCACAGGGTTTGCAGGACGGATTCACCGGTTACGGATGAACACCAAGGCACTCGCGGAACAAGGTCGGGCGTCACGCGGGTAAGTACAATTCACAGGGTTTGCAGGACGGGTCCACCAGTTACGGATGAACACCAAGGTATGTTTAAATAAAACTTAATTAGTTTTAATTTTTGGATTTCGCAGGATACGGCGAGTCTTTTCACTTTCGTTTTGAACTATAATGGTTTGCGCGAATTGGCACTGGGGATGCCGTATCCCACCGCTGCCACCAAATGTTATAGGGTCCTCATCAGAAGGTGTTTTAAAAAAACGATTTTTAAAATGCTAGAATATAAATGTATTTATTTAACGTAATAACTATGATTACAAGGAGAGGACCCTTAAGCAACCGCACCGCGCGAGAGTGAAAATCCGACTGACTATCGTTAGTGAGCTCTTAGCTCTACAGACTGAAATGCTGAGTAAGACGGTTCTGTTAGTCAGAACCGTCATCGTATACGTCATCATATTAGGGTTCAGCAGAGGGTTATAACAGTTCGTAACAGTGTTGATGTATAAATACGAAAGTTGGCCATCAGGTTAGCTCATGTCCAGTGAACCGAATCCCAATAGGACAACTAGTCAAGAACTTGTTTATATAAAATCATTCATTACTCGAATGTGCACGATCGATCGTCGTTACGAAACAAATGTTCAAATCACGCTCGTTCAGGGCTTGTAGTACGTTCACACTACACAAACCCGTGCCCTGTTTGCACTAGTCTCGTCTAGTTTAGACGCAGTTTAAGTCATCACTTGACGTCGCAAACGACACACTACAAGTACAGTTCCACCTGTTCTCGACTCGTCTAGAAACACAAGTTACACACACGATTCCTATCCACCAGGAATTCAACCTAGAGACGTTCACTGCTGGACATAGGTCTCCCCCATATCTATACGGAAGGAACTGGTCCCCATGGCACAGGAAATGCTATCGAAAGTTACCCATAGATACATAAATAAAATATTATTTTTCTTAGTGCCTAAGTCTACTCGTGTAATGTGTATAATCATTGTATTAAAGTTTGAATAATAAAGAAATTTGAAAATAATAAGGCTTTGCATAGGCCGATCTTGAGTTGCCCGCGTCCAACTGCTTCCAGCGATCTTAACCAGATCGTGGGGACCACCTTATGGGCGGCCTACCTCTGGTGCCTATTCTTATTCATACAATGATCTATATTACAATCGTGGAACTGCGATACGCCAAGGAGGATCTTCTCTTGGTCAGGGTATCCTGCGTTTGAATGAAAGAACCATAACGTTCAGGAGTCGGTTACCGCAGTAAAAAGTAGCATATCTCACTCTCAGAGTTTCTTATTTACAATATCACTATATAAATATGGATAAAACGAACATACTATGACACAGGACACATCCATTACAAACTTGATAGCAATAATAGAACCCATTCTCTTAATGGCTCCATATTAGATTTTGACAGGTGTTTTAGTACCTGGATGAAATGAAACTAATTTTATCTTGATTACATAGTTTGAGTGTTTTAACTGTTTTACCCGTAAAGGGTTTAGTGCGGTAATTTTGAGATGTAATATCTAGTCTAGTATGAAATTAATGGAAGTTACTCAAGCGTTACGGCTTATTCGGCTGGAATTAAGTAAATTTAGATATTAACTATCAGGTAAGGCTGCCCTATTTTCGGGGCACCGGTCGTGAAAACCGGCGTTTGATTTCTAGTTCGAAAAAAATATGTTTTGTGTATCGTGTCTCTGTGTGGTGTTGGAACAAAAAATAAATATAAAATGACACTACCGCTTTTCATTTCGTGGGTGTCGTAACTCGTAAGGAAGACACGGAGAACTTGACATTAAACTCTATGCTGAGATGGTTTTCTGGCCAGCGTGGTATAGGAGGCCAAGTTTAGTACTCTTATGACGCACAATGCTATTGTGAGCCAAACTAGGAGAGGCCTGTGTTCATGACAATTTCATGATATTTTATGAGTCGTCCTTCATTATATTTTAATACTAAATTTTTCGTATTATTATTTTTTATAGACTCACGCCTGTATCCCCGAAGGAATAGGCAGAGGTATAACACCCATATTTCGCCATGAATTTTTGGTCCCACGCCTATTGTCGTTACCGGGCACAACGCCAGACTCCATGCTACTACAGAGAATTCTGAAAAAACTCAGTAATACTTTTGCATGACCCGGTAATCGAACCTACGGAGGCAGTCCACTAACAAATACATTATCATAATTCAACCGAAGAATTTGTTACGTTGTTTGTCAGAAAATCTTTACTATATCACGTTTTGAATACATATTATTATTTTGGAAGACTCTATTTGTAGTAAGTAGATCTTGTCATATGGGATTCTACGGCTATTCAATCTACGGATACCATCAGTTGTGTGATTCAGAAAACGAGTACGAATATCTATATAACCTTTGTTCCGTGCTAATGAAGTCCCCTGAGACACAGCTATTACTCCTAGCGTTGTAACCCCTTCTAGTATCAAATACAATAGCGTGTAAGTATATAGGTGCGTACCACGTCAAAACGGCTGAATCCAATTTCTATGATTATTTTTATGGATCACGGCGCTTCCCGCCTGTATCCCCGAAGGGGTAGGCAAAGGTGTGCTATTACCCCCACATTTCGCCATGAATTTTTAGGTCCCACGTAATAGAGGGCGAACCTATCGCCGTTACCGGGCACATCACTGAGTTACTACTGAGAATTCGGATAACTCAATAACACTTTTGCCCGACCCGGGAATCGAACCTTGGACAGTCGCATACGCTATCCACTGGACCTCGGAGGCAGAGATGATAGCTTAGAATAAAATATAAGACCTGCATATAGACCTCTTTTGTGGCAAGCCACCGAGCTTGATTTTTGGCTTCTGGTGTTCGGACTAATACTGGAAACAAGATAATGATGAAATAAGACCCTGGAGGAGAACTTTACCTTCTGTAGTAAAATTAAGTGACGAGTTAAAATAGGCGACGAAAATGCTACACTGACACTACAATATTTATAGAGGACATATATATGGGCTCTTTATATTTAGTTCTAAAATATAATAATCTCTACATCTGGTATAAACAGTTAAAACGACAATTATAAAAGTATCCGTCCAATAAAGGAGATTTAACTTACCCTAAATTTACGCGAGTGAAGCCGCAGGCAAAAGCTACTAGCTATACAGCTCATAACAAGGATGAAACCACAGGGAAATGCAGATAAGTGTATATAAGTAACACAGTCTGGAGTTAATGATAAAATATGAATCCACGGTCCTCTCTCCTAGAGAAAGTACGTACATAGCGAAAGAAACTAATCTGCCTCGAGTCCTTGTTAATCGTAAGTGATGATGAAGCTGAACATTTGTTTGTTTGAGAATATGCGGGGTATGACTCTTTGAAATGGAGGACGTTATTCTTGGAATACAAACGAGAAAGCTAGAAGGAAATGCAAGTTTGAATTATTTTGCATGAATTTATTTAATTAATGGCGGATCCTAGCGGTTTTGCCGTTGCATTTCCACTGAATACGTCGTGTATTAGAAGTAGAAAAAGTCCAACAAAAAAATAGTAAGAAGACAAGGATTGCACGCCAGAAATAGCCTAGGTGAGGTCGGAAGCGTTTCTCTCGAGATTCGGTCCTATCCCACCACCTCTCATAATGCGACGAACGGACTGCGGTTTTAACGGACCAAATCGGCAGATGCGCATCCTACTTGCGGCAGTTTTGGCACTTTTAGATGTGCATTTTCTTGATTCCTCACTCTTTAGTAACAAATCTTCTTAAAGTCAAATGTTACACTGGAGTAGTGCAAAGTATAACTCTCACACATGATGAAATCTTAATCCTGAAACCTGAGATTCGGTACGCCTCCAAACATTGGGTAATGGAAGATGATGAAAAATGTGCGCTAATTTGTGTCCCGTGGTTTTCATTTCAACACAGAGCCACCCACCGATTTGTGCTGTAAATCTATCCCGTTTGAGAATCCACATAAATACGTAAAACATATTTATATGAGTATTTCTGATTTCTTTCTTATAATTTTATTTCGTAAATGCGATTTCCAATTTTCTGTGATGTTTATTTACTAATTTTCACGTTTAATGTTTTTTTTACATGAATAATAATAATAATAATAATAATAATATTATCATCTCATCCACAGGACTTATTTCCAAATCACTTCACACATCATTACGAGAACTGGATTTACATACGCTTACATACATCGCAATGCAGAAATCAGTTATAATAGATACCTGCTCCATAGTTCGGCGGTTCCTCACATCCACCACACAAACAACCACATCATTACACGATGAACCAAACCACTTGGCGTAAGCCCGTGTTAGGTTTTCATAAACCAGCGTCAGCTGAGATCGAAATAACATTGAACCAAAATAATAATAATAATAATAATAATAATAAGGTCATAATAATAACCTAGCAACAAGTCAACAAGACGACATACAATTTTTCTCGAATATTTATATCTGTATAATTTAACATAGTTTTGGATTCAGATATATATTTTATTTTATTACTACAAGAAGGACTTTTTTACCGCATAAACATTTAATTATATCAAGAAACCATTAAATTAATTATGAAAAGTAAATACAAAAACATTATTCAAGATGACGTGTTACGTCAATGACAAATCCCCTACGAGAATGTAAATAAACAAAGATAAACATACAAAAACAACGAGAAAATGATATCATAATGAGATGTTGACAAGAGCTAGGGCAGCTGCTGCACGAATTACACCCCCGGACTCGTCGCTCAGCTCCGCCTCGCAGCCGCCGGCACCTACAACAGAGTTGTCGGCAATTGCAGAGGCGTCGAGCTCGTCGAGCGACGAGTACTTCTCGCCACCGACGTCGCCACCACCTGTACGTCGGCGAGGGAGAGGCCGGCCACCGACACGCTTGGGACCCCGAGACCCACCGGTCTCGAACAGGGCCCCCGCTACCGGTGGTGATGTGCACCGCATGAGATGGACGAGTTCGATGAATGAAAACGTCATGCGGGCATATTTTGTGGCCACAGAGGGAGGAACTAACCTCAGTGCGTACCGTGTTCGAATGCTGCCTTTGTTTCAGGCGCTTGAGCCAGCTGTCGACGTGTCAACACAACGGCTATCGGATCAAGTGCGGGCCATCCAACGGTGTCGCCTGTTGGATGATTCCGTACTTGAGAGACTTCGCTCTGACGTGCAGAGAAGTCTCCCCATCACTTTTGCAACGCAGCCTGGCACAGTGGTTGCCCAACAGCAACTGGTAAATCCAGTTGATGAAGAGGTAGATGACGAGACTTCTCATGTAAGTACCCAGTGCAACGATCAGTTAAGGAGTGCTTTGGAATGTGCTATTGCGGAATACCGATCCATGGACCCAAATATTCGGCCTCGTTTGCCTCGTTTGCCCATGCATAAAAGAAACATAGCGCTGGTGAGTGCCCTAGACACATTACTGTCAACTCACTTTGATATTAGTGAAAATCTCAGCGATACACATTCAATCCTGTATTGTGCGGCGGTTGCGGCGTGTCGAGTAGCAGGGGTTAAATTGCCTGTAAATAATACCGCTACTCGACAGACCACTACTGTACCAGCTTGGCAACGCAGGATTGAGTGTCGTATTGCTGAGACTAGGGCACTCATTGGCAAGCTCTCCTCTTTCAAGATGGGCAATACCCGACCAAGAGTGATGCGCTTTGTAACTCGAGCCTTTGCGGGAACTGGTATCAGTTCCCAAGATTATTTATCTCGGGTTACAGAGCGCATCGACACCCTAAAACAAAAGCTTTATGCATGGGCAAACCGTATTAGGCGATACAAAAAAAGAGTGGATCGGTATTGCCTGAATCGCACATTCCAGAGAGACGAGAGGTGGGTGTACAGAAGATGGGAGCGACCCGAGTCCACGGCCGGTGACGTTGATGGGGGTCGACCGGATGATGATGCTACTAATACATTCTGGCGCAGCATCTGGTCGACGCCCGTCAACCACACGGAGAGTGACTGGATTGAGACTGTTGAGCGAGTATGCGAACAAATACCAACAATGGAGCTAATATCAATTACAAACGATGATATAGCCAGTGCAGTCCGTTCGTTACCGAACTGGAAATCAGCGGGACCGGACGGGCTGCACAATTTTTGGCTCAAATGGCTCCGTAGTTCGCATACTTGCTTAGCATCTCAATTCCAGTCATCACTGGAATCGGGGTCGCTACCAGATTTTTTAACATCCGGTGTCACTCACCTACTCCATAAGTCTGGTAGTGCCACGGACCCCAAAAATTACAGGCCGATAACCTGTTTGCCAACAATATATAAACTCCTTACATCCATTTTGAGAACGAAATTAACAAAACATATATTTGATAATTCTATTTTATCTGTTTCTCAAAATGGATGTAGGAGTGGGGCCCGTGGTACTAAAGAACTCCTTCTGATAGACATGGCCATTAGCCAACAGGTGCGCCGTAACCGAAAGAATCTATCGACATGCTGGATAGATTACAAGAAGGCTTACGACTCCGTGCCACATACATGGCTTTTGAGGGTGCTGGAGTTGTATAAAGTAGATGCAACTCTATGCACCTTTTTAAGGTCATGTATGGGGCAGTGGAGGACCGTATTGCGCTATCCAGGATGTCGATCGAGTTTGGGTTGCGGTGCTCCAATAAGGATTGAGCGAGGTATTTTCCAGGGCGATAGCCTGAGTCCTTTGTGGTTTTGTCTGGCCCTGAACCCTCTAAGTACCTTGTTAGAGGCTTCAGGGCTAGGCTATCGGTTGAGGAGAGGAGGTCATGTTACATCTCACCTCCTTTTCATGGATGACCTTAAATTATTTGCCCCCAACAAATTCCAACTGACAGAATTACTTAAGGTAACCGAAACCTTTAGTAATTCTATCAGGATGGAATTTGGTGTGGATAAATGTGCGGTCATGCATGTAAAGAGAGGCAGGATTATGGAATCTGCAGGGATTCAACTCTCAGATTCCATACAACTTAGATCCCTCTCCCCAACTGAGACCTACAAATACCTGGGTATGTCGCAGTCTTTGAATATTTCTGAGACTGACATGAAACAGACGTTGCAGGCTCGGTTCTTTGGCCGCCTGAGAAAAGTACTTAACAGTCTTTTATCAGGTGGCAACAAGGTGCGAGCCTGCAACGGGTGGGCCATGCCAGTCCTAATGTATTCCTTCGGCATACTCAGGTGGACTCAGACTGAACTAGATGCCCTGGATAGAAAAGTCCGTTCAATGCTGACTGCATATCGAATGCATCATCCACGCTCATCGGTAATGAGGCTGTACATCCCGCGGAAATGTGGGGGTCGAGGCTTTTTATGTGCTAAGACCCTCCACAACCGCGAGGTGTGCAACCTCAGAGATTATTTTCTGCAGATGAGTGTGGATGTGCATCGCGATGTAGTCATAATTGATACCGGACTTACCCCGCTCGCTCTGGCTAAAGAGAACTGGCACAAACCTGCAGTACTTAGTACGGAGGACCGACGGGAAGTATGGAGGGGCAAGGAGCTGCATGGACGATTCTACCGGGCCTTACATGGGCCCGATGTAAATTTTACAGCTTCTATATCCTGGCTGCGATTCGGCGATCTCTTTGGAGAAACCGAAGGTTTTGTCTTTGCAATTATGGACGAAGTTGTCATGACAAACAACTACCGGAAATATATTCTGAGGGATGGGACAATTGACATATGTCGGGCATGTCACCAACCCGGGGAATCTCTCAGGCATATAGTGTCCGGTTGTTCGAGTCTTGCCAACGGTCAGTATTTGCACAGACACAACCAAGTGGCCAGGATAATCCATCAGCAACTAGCCCTTAAATACAATCTCGTTGGTTCAGAGGTACCGTACTACAGATATGTGCCCGACCCAGTTCTCGAGAATGGTCGTGCATTGTTGTACTGGGATCGGTCTATCATTACAGACAGGACTATTGTAGCCAATAAGCCTGATATTGTAGTGATAGACCGAGCAGAGCGACTCGCAATGATAATCGATATCACCATACCGCATGACGGCAATCTCGTGAAGGCAGAAAAAGAGAAGGAGATTAAATATTTGGACCTAGCTCACGAGATTGTTGACATGTGGGATGTGGATTCGGCGATCATTGTGCCGATAGTCGTGTCGGTAAATGGGCTAATCGCCAAGAGCCTCGATCAACACCTAAAGAGGCTCGCACTAGGCAGCTGGATCAAGTCTTTGATTCAGAAGGCAGTTCTTCTCGACACGGCACGCATCGTGAGGAAGTTCCTGTCTCTGAGGCCCTAACCACCGGTGGCTTGGTCCCTGTACCCGACACCGGTGGGTCTCCGTGGTCCCTTTTATATTTTTAAACGTTTTTTTTATTTTTTAAGTGTAGTTTATTAATATAAAATGAACTATGAGAAATAAGATAAATAAAGAGAATAATAATAATAAAAAAAACAGTTAAATAACCTTAGATCGTTCTTTCACAAAAAGGCAGCCACTAGTGAGTTACACTCAAGTATTAGCAACAATGATACCAAATTTACTCCTCTTAACTTATCAGATATACCTAATGCCTTACAGATTCCTAATCAAACTGACCGTGAAAACCAGAAAATGATTAAATGGAAAGAAAAAGTATTGCACGGACGTCACCCACACGATCTACAGCAACCTTACGTTGATACACAAGCATCAAATACATGGCTTACGGCCGCCAATTTATTCCCGGAAACTGAGGGCTTCATTATAGCCATCCAAGACCAAGTAATAAATACCAGAAATTACAGGAAACATATAATTAAAGATGTTAACATAACCGATGACAAATGTCGTAAATGCCATAGACAACCAGAAACGATACAACACATCACAGGCGCATGCGCAATACTCACACAAACTGACTATACACACCGACACAATCAGGTAGTAAATATTATCCATCAAAAACTAGCTATAAAATATAAACTTATACAAGACACACACACGCCATACTATAAGTACCGCCCTGATCCTGTATTAGATAGTGACACCCACAAAATGTATTACGACCGTGCCATACTAACCGATAAGACCATACATTATAATAGACCAGATATCACCATCCACAACAAATCAGACAATTCTGCCCACATAATTGACATAGCAGTTCCGAACACCCACAATCTCATGAAAACAATAACAGAGAAAATCAATAAATATACAGAACTCAAAGAAGAAATTGCAAGAATTTGGGAAGTCAACAAAGTATATATAGTACCAATAGTAATTTCCACCACAGGTGTCGTTCCTAAATATTTACACCATAGTTTAAAAATGCTCGACTTACCACCAAAAATATACATTAGCATCCAAAAAGCAGCTATCTTAAATACATGCAGAATAGTAAGGAAATTTATGCAAAGTGACGAAAGTGAACCAGAAACCATAGACCAAAGCACCTTAAGCCTATCTTAAATGACTATTACTTGGTATTTACCCGTAAACGTCATTAAACACCGGTTTTAAACCGAGTATACTAACAGTTCTGATAATAATAATAATAATATTCTTTATTGTACACCAATCGGAATTACATATAAAAATTGTGATTAACAGTTAATGCACAAAGGGCGGCCTTATCACTAAAAAGTAATTTCTTCCAGGCAACCTTTGGATGGACTGGAAACTGACGGATTTCGAAAAAGGGGTAGTGTTGGTGTGTTCAGATATTGTACATTATTAATAGGATTGTAAACGATAAATAGGTACAAAATACTGTAATTAAATAATGATACATATATTAATAAATATACTATACTTTGTTAATACTATACTTATATATATATATATATATATATATATATTTATACATATACATACTTATAATATATAACTAAATGATTAGGAGTAAGTAAACTGTACTAATTGAGACAGGAAAAAAGAAATAGAAAAATTAACAGTTTATGACAATGTGGAGGAGAGCTGAATGGAAAGGTAGTGGTCTCTTACTAATCTTTTAAAGGCTGACAATGATTGTGCTTGCCTGATGGATATGGGCAGTGCATTCCATAGCCGAGCAGCTTGGACTGTAAACGATTTGTCATAAAAACTGCTGGAATGCATTGGCATTTCCAATCTTAATTTCACCGATGACCTCAGCGATCTCGAATGTGTGTCATTGAGGAACTTAAAGCGTTCTTTTAAGTAAGGGGGAGTAGAAGGGTTAAAGATAATATTGTAAAGCAAAGAAAGGATGTGAGTATTCCGTCGAAGGCGAATTGGGAGCCACTTGAGAATGTTACGGAAATTTGAAACGTGATCATATTTGCGTAATCAAAATATGAATCTTATACAGCAATTTTGAAGACGCTCAAGCTTATCAAGTTGCTCCTCAGTGAGATCTAGATAACTGACATCAGCATAGTCAAGGATTGGTAAGAGCAGAGAATTAGCAAGCGCAATTTTAGTGGCATTCGGCAAAAAGTTTCGCAATCTTCGCAAGTTCCCCGCCGCTGCAAATAATTTGCGACTAACCTCACCTATTTGTGGGCACCAAGATAGCGTTTTATCAATATATATACCCAGATCCTTTACACAATCACTAATAGGTATAGGGATTCCACCAAAGTTAATCTGGGGTAGAAGATTCCAGTCAATACGTGCGATCATCCTAGGACTACCAACGACAGTAACCTGCGTTTTTGTTGGATTAATCTGTAAACCAAATCTTAGGCTCCAAGCAGATATCCGTTCTAAATCGATGTTTATAATGCGAAAGGCATCAAATAAACTGTGAGTGCTTGAGTGTAAATTTGCAGATCATCTGCATAAAGGTGGTAGGATGACTGAAGTTGATAAGAGATAGAATTTATAAAAATTGAGAAAAGTAATGGAGATACGCCGGCTGTTGTATTACACCACGAAGAGAAGGAATCTTCAATAAGTATACGCTGCCGACGACCAAACAGGTAACTGTGAAACCAATCAATCACTGGTGGAGATATGTTAATAGAGCGCAATATACCAAGAAGAGTATGGAAATCTACAGTATTGAAGGCATTACTGAAATCAAGCAGAGAGAGGACCGTCAGATTTCCATTCTCCATACCAAGCCTTATGTCGTCGGTAATTTTGATAAGCGCCGTTGTGGTGCTGTGACCAGGACGGAAGCCGGATTGGAGAGGATTAAATTCAAATTCAAATTCAAATAATTAAGGAGTAGGTTCTTATTAAGGAAGGTGCTAAGTTGGATATGGACTAGGCGCTCGAGCACTTTAGAGAGGAACGGGAGTATAGAAATAGGACGATACTCGGAAAAGGACAAAGGTTTGGATTTTTTAGGTATGGGAACAATTTGGGCGTCTTTCCATGCAGATGGAAATACGCCCAAGGATAAGGATTGATTAAGGATATGACAAAGGATGGGAAGGATTTCCTCTAAGATGGGAAGGATCATTTTGCGACTAAGATAATCATTACCGACTGCATTGGAAGAAATCGATAATACGCTCTTTTTAACATCACACGCGGATAATTGATTAAAAACGAAAGATGGGTAGTTTGGGGTTGGAAGCGATGAAAGATCTTGTAAAGTCTTAGCTTTAGTTGTCGCATCAAAATTGGAAGAAGTAGAGAAATGTTGATTTAATAAATCAATATCAATATTATTGGAACTGGATTCATGTGTGGACTTTCCAACTCCCATAGTTCTTAGAAATTTCCAGACTTTAGCTGGGTCTTCATTCTCGACAGAATTGTGAATGTATTGGCGTTGTGCTTTCCTACACACCTTGCTGCAGTAATTTCTTATTGCAATGTAGTTATCCCAATTGCTAGGAGTCGGGCGACATTTAAATTTCGTCTTAGCCACGGCTTTCTTTGACAATAGATCTTTTATTTCTTTCGTAAGCCACGGCGAGGGTAAATGTTTAACTCGGATAGCACGGACTGGAGCATGTACATCGTATAGATGAATAATCTTGTTTGTGAATATTTCGACTTTTTCGTCTATGGAATCTGAGCTTTCAACAGAACTCCAGTCAATGTTGCTGGCATCACTACGAAGTCTCTCTGCATTTATGCCACCAAAATTACGTTGAAAAAGAATTTTGGCCTTTGCCTTAGGAAGACGAAGTTTATACGACAGGAAAACTAAGTCATGGTAAGAGAAAGCATCAGCTGGAAGCTGACCATGGTTAGCGACGAGAGAAGGTGTAGAAACGAGCATAAGATCAAGAAGGGAGGGAGTTGCATTAGGCAAGTTATGCGTCGCATTTAAAGGGAGAATAGACAAGTTACAAGATTGGACAATATTGCTTAAAGAAGAAGAGCGAGAATCCCTTTTTAATAGACAAGTGTTAAAATCGCCCATGACTATGGTGTGACTGTAAGAAGGAGAAAGAGTTTCTAAGATTTTTTCAAAAGAAGAGAAATAATTGATACGGCAGTTTGGAGAATAGTAGACACCGAGTAGAACCTTCGTATGAGCAAGATCCAATTCCAAAAAGAGATGCTCGCCGGCGTTAAGTGGAGGTGGTTGTGATGACATATTGACTACTTTATAAGGAATATGTGAACGGAGATAAATGGCAACACCGCCACCACCACCCCCGGTGCGATCATTTCTTATTAGCCTAAAGTTGGGAAGTGAGTAAGAAAGAGTTGAAAGGCACGGTTTTAACCAAGATTCAGAAATAAGAATAGCGTATATATTCTTACAGTCAAAAGTGGGCAGCATATCTACACGACTACATTCAAGTTACCGGGTACATCGGCGAATAACGACAGAAGTGTATCAGCAAGCGAGGGAATGCTTGCAAAGCTGTTATTATGACTACTGACAGAAAAGAAACTATCATCATCACTACTGTTATCTTGATCTAACATGACAGAAAAAAATACTTATATTAATAAATAAATAAAAATAAAATCAATAATAATAATAAAATAATTAATAACAATTTAACAAAATAATATTACTTATGCAATACGCTATTCAAAGTTCGTCCACCTGCCAGTTGCGTGCTAACAGAAAAAAAAATACAAAAAAAAAAAAAAAACTCATTGCACACAATACTATACATAAACAATATACCTAGATAAGATGTTATAAAAGCCAAATTAAACTATAATAGAACATTAAATAGATCACAACATCCGCGAGCTTTTTATTTTATTATAAACATGAACGGTAAATTATTATTAAAAAAAAAGAAACATGAGAAAAATAAAATGTATTGAAAGTCAAAGAAATGTTTCTCGTTTCTGAACGTTATTAAGTGATGTGTATAACGAAACGTAATAATCAAAACGACAGCTGTCATAGATAGACGTCATAGTGTCATGTCATGTTCAATGTTCATTCCGTTCACTCATCACAATACAATAATTGACAATATTTTTGCACGATAATAGAAGGTAACAAACAAGCAACAAAGAATACATACAGTTTTATAGGAACAGGAAACGAAAGTGAGATGTTTGTAGTAACCAAAATATAAGAAACGAAGGAGGTATTACTAAAGTTTTGAACCATGAAAGATAGTTAAGAAAAACGTACATAATGTAAACAAATGTGCGGTTGCTGCAATCACTTGACAAACTTGAATACGGATCACTTTTTCGTGGCAGCAGCGCGTTTTGACTTTACCACGCCGGGTTTATCAACAGTGGGCGCCTTTTGTGTGGCTGAATTTATCCTGTTCAGTTCACCGAGCGACGAAATACGATGCTGTTTGCCGTCGGGGTCCATCACGAATATACGCCTCTCTCGTGTCCAACTTTTATTGACGCCAAATCGTTCTCGTGCAGCCATAAAAACGTCGTGTCGCACCTTGGTTAAGAATTCAGACAAGGTTTTGCCGCTGCCTTTCAGTTTTGTCTTCGAATACCAGACTTGTGAGTACTTGAAGGTCGCCCCATCCTGTGGCAACGCTTGATGTCATCCTTCACAAAGTCAGTTAGCTGAAGATCTTTCATAATGTTGATGATTGATTGAGCCGGATCTTCACTCTTCTGCTCTGGAACACCATGTACTAGCAGCATTTTGCGACGGCTGCGCATCTCGATGCTGTCCACCTCGCGCGCCATCAATTCCATCTGCTGCTGGAAAGCTGCCATAGTCTCCATCGCGAATGACCGGAATATTGCAAACTCAGCTGCAAGACTTGCCAAGCTAGGTGCGGTGTTTGTGTTCTTAGCGCTTTTTTGCAGTTCAGCTTCGAAGTTTGACATACGTTCTTCGATGCCAGCCATTATATTGGTGAAGGAAGTTTTCATGGCCTCCATATTATCCAAGTTTTTATGTTTTGTGCAAATAAGTATTGCAAGTAGGAAATAACACAGAACTGGTAGGTATTTTATGTTACCATAAGATTATTAACATAAGTTTGTTGAAATAATAAAATAAACTATTTTTAAATAATTATTAAATGGGAGCAAAAAAATTTTTGTCCTTGTTGTACCAACTACCCTCTCAGTTTTTTTTCATGTTTTATTGAATTATAGGAACGCAACCTATATGTAGACCAACAAACTTCTCTAGCTTCTAGTGAACTTCCACTTAAATCGGTTGCTCTAAAAACGCTGTAAAAACCAGAAGGAGGACAAAATATTTTAATATCTGTTGACAGCTTGTTACGGTGTAAAATTTCTAAAGTAGTGAAAATACCAGATAGCGAATATTTTTTTTTATTTGTACATTAATATGCTGAAAGAATCCAATTATTTAATAGGTTACTACTCTGAAAAGGCCTCTGCTCGTTGGACTCATATCCGTGTACGCCTGCCAAATGCTCTTGCATTTTCCTAATTCCATAATTATGTTGAAAAAATTCGCGTGAAAGGGAAGCAAATAATAATACACTGGCGCAATTAACACCCAGCCATCGGATTCGAAACAAACATAGAGAGAGTTACACACTTTATGTACTATGACATTCAGACACTTGATGATTGTGACGTGATTATATTATACTTAGAAAATACATACCATAAATAAATTGCAACTAGAGCCACAACAATAACTAAGATTTATTATGGGTGGGAATTATACCTACGATCTAAACAATCAAAATCACTATCCACGAGAAAAACAAGCCATTAAATTCGGTAACTACTATAATACCCAAGGTTTTCTTTTCTTTTATTTTACACAACTAAGACAAGCCTTAGAATACTAAAAATGGCTGAATAACTACCGGATACTACATCGAGACTTAACTCTTTTAGTACAAATAAGAAATCGAAATTGTAACCAGCGTCATTACTTCTCTAGTGAAGCAATTTTATAATCAAACATCACAAAAGCAAAAAATATAACTGAAAACATCACTTTATCTCTTTTAGATAAGCAGACAAATAAATACCAGGAAATCCACACTTTTCCTATTTTTCTCCAAGCATAACTGATGTAACTAAGTATTCGCATCTATTTTACGCTACGGGAGTACCGCTCCCCCATTTCGCCCCCCAATGCTACCCCATTCATCCCGTATTCACCCCCTATATCTTCGTGGCATGGTAAATGACTTGTAAGAATCGATAAAACTTCAAAACATTGTTTTTCAAAGAATAATTTTAGAGTTTCAACTGACTGGGTTAGGGGAATTTGATTGAGAAGACAGACTGCGTCAGGGTTACGTCTTAATAGGGTTGTGAGGATTTGAATGGTGTTTTGTGGATCATGCTAGTTTCTTTATGGATTTGTTTTAGGAGTTCGATCACGTTGAATAACTTATTTATAGTACAAATACTTGTTTTCTCAGTCGTTTGAAAGGAAACTAATGCTTAATAAAAATTAATCTCGTTCTAGGCGTCTCACATAACATGAAGCAGACAAAACCATGACTACACTTAAAAAGCATATTGTAAATATCATTAATGAAAATGTCCCAAAAAAATATAGCAAATAACCCAGGCATCATATTCGGGTTGCCATCATTAACTGCAAACGTAATTACTGGTGAAATTACGCATCACAATCGACAGAATTGATCACTGCAGTCATTTTGATTTGCATAATTTTCTAATGGGTGCATAACCAGGTCGTGAGATCAAGTTGTCAAAGTGAACCAACTTCCACATATGAAAGACACCAATAACTTGTTGCTCAATATTTTGTAAATGTTTGTATAGGAAATGTTAAGTACCACTTGCACAGGTATCCACTTGGTTGAGTGACCAAACTAAAGTACTACAGAGTTATGAGGCCACGTCAAACCATCGCTCCCGGTTCTTGACTTAGGACAAGTATAGGCCAAGTAGGGCGGTCTGAAAACTGCAGCACCAGTTGGTCACACACTCACACGAAAAATGAATGAAATCTTGGAAATAATACCTATGAAATATATGACTTTGACCAATTTTATGATGCTTGATTTTACAAAATAAAATTTGATCCTTGATCTCGTAACAACCATTTGTAAATCGTACATTTGATACTTCTCAACGATCGATCATGTAATATTTACAACACGTGGCATACCTAGTAAAGAAGTCGCTGCTATGTCAATAATACCGTGTAGTCAACCTTTTCCCATTTTTTGGTATATTACAACATAAATATCTTCCCGACCCAATGAAGTGAACAACCATAGTTCAAGTTCAAAAGTCAGACTTTCGTATTTCCATTCAATAAACTTTCTGGCTTCGTATTAAGCTGTATTGTAGTAGATACCTACTAGATAAAGGTCACGTATTTTAGTAAAAGGATCCCTAAGGGCACAACGGATTTGTCGGCAAAGTTCTTATCTGATACATTCTCTTAGTGAAGCTTCAGCAAAAATGTTTTTTATGTTAGCGCCCGTCGTCACTTGAATTTTGTATTATATTCACTATTCGGCGAGTTCTGGAGTTAGATTTTGTTTGTCCAATGGGAGCGTAGATTCGTGATTTTTATGTAGGTAGCTAGTGAATAAATTTTTGAAGTCTTGTATTTTCTGTCTTTGATGTTACCAAAATTAATTAGGTAGGAAATGTTGGTAGCTCTTTACCTAATTTATTATTTGGACTGCAGATATATCTATTCAAGACTCAATGCTTGGATAAACAGATGTGCTGGTGACTAGAAGGTATAATAAATGCAAAACATTTTTAATTATTATATTCCAATCTTTAACGACTGAATGACTCAATCAATTCGATTTTAAAGAAAGGCAACGCAAATACAAGCTTTATTGATCTTTCAATAAGGCTACAGAGACAATGATCTTTAAACTAGATGACTGAAACGTTCATTGAGCTAAATATTAATACAATTCTAAAACTTTTCATTAACAATATCTCATAAAAATATAATGTTTAAGTTTCTTCGTACGTTTTAATTTAAAAAGACAAATTTATTTCGGGTCGCTTGTCAATGTTCATAACATTAAATTAATTTTGCTCTGATGGTTTTGCAATTTCAACGTTTCTAGTCTGTCCAATAATCCGTCTGGCGTATTACGTTATCAGTGCTTCGCACAATAATAAACGACAATGTATTTTATTTATATAGCTGTTTATTGGTATAGCTATATACAACTGCATGGGACATATTTTAGTGCACAAGTGTATGCACAAACAGAGAGAAGAGCACTGGCTATTCCATTACTGCCACAGTCCGATGGGACCGCACAACCAACATGACTTTAGAGAGATTGGGCGCAGGACCAACGGCATAACTTGCTTTAAGACTCCGAATTTCTATTAGATAATTCACCTTTTGTTTGACCTGGGATTCGAAGCGGAGACCTCACGACCCGCAGTCGTTTACACTAACGCAGGACCATAGATGCAGCCAAATCGATCAATACTTATTTCGATGTTCGATACTACTATTTACTAAAGATAAAGACCGCAGTCCATAAAAAGGCCAAAAATTATTGTTGGGTTCATTAACCCCTTGAGTGTCCTAAGGGCACGGTGTGCCCATAAGGATTTGTGTGAACTTCACTCCAGTGTTGTGTGATTGGTTACAATAATAAAAACGCACATCGACTAGTTATAGGTTAACCAACATAATACCATCAATTTTTACCATATTTCCAAGCTTGCAACCGAGAAAAATAACAAAATTGCTTATTTTGGTGCTCAGTTTTCTCCGTGCCGCCATATTGCGCTGTGGCGATCAACTAAGTTGAATTTGTGATTTTTTTTAAATGTTTTCTCACCGCAAACGTTAAGTGATTGTATTAGTATTATATATTCAATTATTGACAATTTAGTGAAATATATGTTTTAAATATTTTTTTAGCCAATTATAAAAACATTTACAAAAAAAGTGTTAGTAACTTTTGTGATGCAATTTTCGGGCGTTGGCCGCTAGCCGTCCTCCATATTTTAAATGATTATATGTAAGTATTTATTAATTACTTTACTAAAATATACATAAGTTTTTCACAAAATTGTCTTAGAATCCATTGTTAATAAGACATTTGGTTGTATTATAAAAAAATTTAGACTTCTCTGATGTTAAAAAGCAATGAGGTTGAAACTAATTTAAAAACCTATAATTAGCTAGATTTATCCCAAACAGCAACGGATGATATTAAGCAAATCCATATAAATATTAACTTAGGATCTAAAAAACAACGCCCCGGCAGTTGCCAAACCCACACATTCTACGCAGGGTATACGTTTAAACGGGTTATAATAATCTACTAATTAATTTCTGCTTACAGATAGGGTAACCATAATAAAAGATAATGTAAATTTACATTATAAGCGTAACATAAAATTTTAGTCCCTGCCTTTAGGCAAACAAATATGATATCGAAGCATGAATAGCTTTGGTTTAAGAATCGTTTTACCGTTTACCAACGGTTTACCGTTTAACGGTCTGTGTTGTGGGTTCGACTCTCAAAGGAAGTAAACTTTGATTTACTTCAGTATCACGATCATCAGCCTACCATAGTCCACTGCTGGATATAATTATGTAGGCCTCTCAAATGGCACACCTCTGTGCCCAATTTTCGGGTCCTCGTTTCCAGACGCTGCCAGCCTCTTTGCGTATATCACCACTCCACCTACCCGGAGAGCGTTCTACGCTACGTACTCGTATGCCAAGGTACGGTCATTACTCTGTTTAATTAACTTATGAGCCATTTATTATAATTGTGCTTGTAGTAGGAGAAGGAACACTCCGAAATTGAACCAACATTTAGGGAGCATACCCGAAAACAAACCCCAATCCAAGGTGTCAACCGACCCGTGCCGAGGGATTCGTGACCAGAGGGCAAGCTAGTCGCAAACGGAGGGTGCATGTGTTGGTGGTCACAGGGCACAGCTGGGATTCCACCTTATCCCCGTAAAGGGCTCTGTGGGGACGGACATTTTAAATCCCTAATGCTCGTGGGAGCGCTATGGGAACTGAAAATTATATTTCTCCAGACGGCGGCGACGCGGTTCGCAACCCAACACGTCTCGTTTCCCGCGAGGGCGAAAAGCGGCCTACGGAAAGCCGGTTTGCAACATTAAATGTTGGAGGAGGAATGGACAGTAAATTGAATGAAGTATGCCAGATGTTCTATGTGTGAATAAGACAAAAAAGAAAGGCCCCACCAAGCATGATAGCTACACGGCTTATTGGTCTGGGGTAGGCAGTACAACCAGAGCCTGCAAGGGAGTTGGTTTAATACTGTCTGCGCGAATGAATGAGTGCGTTAAGGAATTTGCACTTCTTTGTGATGAGCCAGATAAGAGGGCTTTTTAAAGGATGGCGACACCAAGAACATAACGAAAATAAGGTCTTGGAAAGAATAAAAGTAGAAAATTTGCAAGAAAAAGATGTGAAAGATGAGTATAAGCGAAGATTGATAGCAAGATTTGAGAGGTTCGATGGCATAAATGATATGGAAGAATTGTGGCAATCTTTTAAAAAAGAGATAGTATGTGTATCGTCTGAAGTATGTGGTGTGATCAAGAGAAGGAAAATACGAAAGGTTAAGAATACATGGTGGGACAAGGATGTACAATCAGCAGTGTCAGAGAAGAAGAAAGCGTGGTTAGATTGGTTGGCTGCCAGAGCCAATGAAAGAATGGGCAAGGCAACGAGTGATGACATAGATGAAGCAAGAAAGGAGTTTGTTAGGTCTAAAAGAATAGTGAAAGAAATGGTTAAAAGGAAAAAAGAGGAAAAGAAAGATTAGTTTGATAGCAGACTATCTGAAGATTTCCGGAAAAACATAAAGTTTTTCTGGAAATCCGTTCGTGCATTTCGAGGAAGGACTCAATCTTCAGAATACACGTCAATCAGAAACAAGAATGGAAAGATATTGAATGGTGAATCATGCGTGCTGAAGAGATGGAAGGAGTATTTTGAAGGATTATTTGAAAGAACGGCGATTGAGACATCGATCGACGAAATGAATGGTAATAATAGCAATGATGAAAGCGATATTGGTGTGGATGAGATTGTGAAGGCGTTCGGAAGTATGAAATTAGGTAAGGCTGCAGGATGTGATAGGATTACAGTTGAAATGCTGAAGGCTGGACAGGGCATCATAGTTGGTCAGCTGCAGCGCTTATTTAACTTGTGCTGGAGCACCGGCCGAGTACCTGATGACTGGGCCACAGCGGTGGTTGTGCCTCTTTATAAGGGAAAAGGCTCGCAATAAGATTGCAAGAACTATAGAGGCATTAACCTTCTCAGCATTGTTGGCAAACTGTATGCGAAGGTACAGATTGAAAGAGTTATGAAAGTAACCGGCAAGAAAATATGGGATGTACAAGCAGGATTCCGAAAGGGTATGGGGTGAACGGATCAAGTCTTTTCCTTGCGGTGCATAGCTCAAAATTTTTGGCCAAAGGTCAAAAGGTCTATTGCGCATTCGTGGATTTGGAAAAGGCTTACGATAAAGTGGTGAGGAATGAAATGTGGTCGGTACTGTCGATGTATGGGGTGAACAGCAGTCTCATACGAGCTCTGAAATCTATTTATGAAGATTCTAGAGCTTGTGTGAGGGTAAATGGGTCGTACACGGATTGGTTTACCATCGAGACAGGTGTTAGACAGGGATGTGTAGCGTCGCCGTGGCTGTTCAACCTCTTCATGGACAGTTGTTTGCAAGATTTGAAAAATAGTGACTGTGGATTAAGGATGAAAGAGTTACTTGACAAATGCCTCCTTTATGCTGATGATCAGGTTATACTTGCGTCTTCAGCGGAGGAGTTACAGAAGATGGTAACAATCATGCATGGTGCGTTAGAGAGGAAAAGTATGAAAGTGAATGTAAGTAAAACGAAAGTTATGGTTTTTGAAAAGGAGGAATACGTTACGGCTTGTAATGTTATGATCGATGGACAGCGAGTGGAGCAAGTGAAAGAGTTTGTATATTTAGGTACGCTATTGACGAGAGGTGGTAAGAATGTAGAAGATATTGAAAGAAGAGTTAATGCAGGTAATAGAGTGAATGGAGCTCTGAAGGCGTTTATGAATAGCCAAAACGTGTCCAAAAAGGCACGATTGGCTGTGCATAGAGGGGTGTTAGTACCTACTCTTATGTATGGTAGTGATAGTTGGGTATGGCAGAAGAGTCATGAAAGTAGAATAAATGCTGTAGAAATGAGAGCACTGAGAAGTATGTGTGGTGTTTCTTTGACTGACAGAGTAAAGAATTGTGTGATGAGAGAGTGTTGTGGGGTAAAAGAAGATGTAGTGACAAGCTTCGAGAAAGGTATGCTAAGATGGTTTGGGCATGTGGAGAGGATGGATGACGAAAGACTGACAAAACAGATATATCAGGCAAGTGTGGAAGGAACAGAACGAAGGGAAAGACCTAGGCGGATGTTCTTTGACCAGATTGGAGACATCCTGAAAAAAGGACAGGTCAGAAGTACCCTTAACAGAAGAGCATGCATGAGAAACTTGATGGGAGTGAATAAATCAAGAGAGGTATGTCAGGATCGTTGCAAATGGCGTTCCGTAGTCTCTGCCTACCCCTCCGGGAAACAGGCGTGAGTCTATGTATGTATGTATGTGCTAGTAGTCAAAGATTAAGAATACAAACTGTCACTACCCCATTTCATTCCGTGGGTGTCTTAAGAGGCAGATGGAAAGTACACGAGCCAAATAGAGGCCTGTGAAAGAGACAGAAAACTCGAAATCAAACTCTATGTTAACACGTCTGGCCAGCGCAGTTTACAAGGCTGAATCATCCTATTGCCTGACAAGGCTATACTGATGTAAGCTAGGAAAGATCTATGTCCAACAGTGGAAATGTAATAGGCTGAAAATGAGTTGTTCTGGCAAATCTGTGTATTTTAAGGCTTCTAAGTATTCATTTATTGTATATTTGTAAAGTCACTTCTCATTAATTATTCTCAGAACTCAGATTGAAATGTTTGTTAAGGCTGAGCATTTCCCAGTATTTTACCATTCTTAAAAGTGTTATATTTCGTCGAAATGTGTGTGTTGAGTGTAAGGTTTTCTTGTTTTAATGATATGAAATGCTATTGTTAATGTAATAAGATGAACGAAAAAGCAACAATCTGTAAACCGATTTCAATGCGCTTTAAAAACAAAGATGTTTTATTTGTGAAATGAACAGTTTTCCTTTAAATATAACTTTTGTTTATGAATAAGAGATAATATAAAACGAGCTTAATTATTGCAGGTTTACGCACAGGAATTTTCAATTGTACATTTTAATAGCTGCATTCGTGGTTTCACCCGTGGTTTTAGGGCTACTGCTCCACATTCGTAGCTCATAGGGTTATGTTACATAGCTTGTAGCCTTAGTCGATAAATAGGCTATCAAAAACTCAAAAAGAGTTAGAGTTATTCAAGTCGAACCAGTAATTTCTGAGATTAGCGTGTTCAAACAAGCAAACTCTTCAGCTTTATAATAATAGTATAGGTGAGTTTACTTCTTCTTGTCGTGTCAGTTTCAATTTATATTAAAATATGCGACCACACAAATGAAATCTGCCACAGCTATGGTGTTATTTGTAGCCCCATACAGCTCGGCCAAAGAACACGTTACTATGAGTTTACTGTAGCAATAATAATTTGATGTCAAAATTAAAGCAATCGTAATAATTACATTTCTACTTCAATCTTCAATTTAAATCGTTGTATTATTTCTGATCATCATCATAATCGCCATAGCGTTATCCCGGTTGCATCCAAGACTTACACGCCATAGAGCCCAACGTCCACTTACTGGTCTAACCAGATATGCCAAAATATCAACTTTTCCACAGAGCGACTGCCGTCTGACCTCCGCAACCCAGAGGGATAGCAATATTCCATGGTTTAGACCTATATATTGGATAGCTACTCGTATGTTATTTTAATTTGTTGCGCCCGCTGCAAGGTAATAGAGTTTGAAATTGTTTTAGTGCGCTGAAATTAGATATAAATGTTTTAGAGCCAAGGCACACATGGCGGAGTTGCACTGCTTACAACGAGGGTAAGCAGAGAGCCTGGTTGGCGTGATGCTAAATAAACTGTGATTTATAAACAGTTGTTTTAAGGATGGGTGTTTTTGTTCTAAGACTATTGTTTACTCACCTACTGACCTCTCATATTTACGAGAAGAGTTAGGCCGTATTCTAACACGCTGGTCAAACGCATGTAGGTAGTATTAACATGTCAGTTCGAGAACATTATGGAGAACACTCAGTTATGCAAGATTTCTTACAATACTTTCTTTCACTGTTTAAGATAGCCCAGTGGTGTAGGTAACGGAGTGTCAAGACGATGGTCTCAGGTTCGATCCCCAGGTGTAGGCAACAGCAAAAGTAGATAATCAAAATCAGAAATTTAATACTAATGAACGGAGTTCGCGTCAGCACTATGTGACGTCGAAGTAATTCAAAAGTATGTGATTGTAAATTATACCAATCATTTACTACTAGTACAGCTGCCATATATTCGTGATCAGTAAAATTCATCAATATTGTATTCTAAATTCAAATTTATATATTGTACGTGACAGCCGAATTTCAGATTGACATTAAAGAGATTAGATAAGTACTTGAATTTTTGCACTATTCCAACAGAACTCTTGCTAACAGTGTGATAAAAGCGCGAAGTCAATATAAATAATGCCCTAAAGATAAAATTATCAATCCACATTCCGGTTTTTATACATATAGAAAATCTATTTATTTGTCACAGACACAGAAAAAGTACAACATAAAAAAAGAAACAAAACGCAAGGCATAGCTTTAGTCTGTGACAGATAGGTACACTGTGTACTGTGACAGATATATTGTAGCCGACTAGGCAAAAGCAATCATTGAGTTATAATTTTGTATCGTACCAGCTACTTTTGAACATTGACATAAATGCAAAGATAATTATATTTATTGAACTATCGTTTTGAATCACGTCAGTTACTTTTAAACATTTGACAGAAGTTACAAAAAACAAAATACATGAGAGATGAAATTTGGCATAATTATATTAAATATCAGTCGCCGTTCGGCCCCGTTAGCGAACGTACGCTTGTTTTGTTAAAGAAATATACCGAGTTCGAAACTATAGTCGCGATGTTTACCTGTATCAGCTGTGAGTTACAACATAACGACGGTCCAATTTGCAGTGTTTGTAAAAATCAATATGATTTCGCGTGTGCCGGTGTCACTGAAAATGGTTATAGAAGATTGGGAGAAAGAAAAAGTAACTGGCGGTGCCCTAAGTGCAAATCGAGCCCATTGCCATCTCCAACAATATCTCCTCCAATGCCTAGTCAACTGGATAAAATGCAAGGACAGTTGGACCAGATAGTTTTGCAGCTGGCTCCGCTGGCATCCCTCGTTGAAGACGTCAAATCTATAAAATGTGATGTTAATAACCTCAAAGATTCACTTGAAATGGCTCACGGGTTAATATCGAACTTCTCTAATACCATCGCATCCCTGGAAAAGAGAGTTTCCCTTGTGGAGAAAGTGGCAGCCGAAATTCCTACCCTCCAGTCACAAATAACCAAATTGAATCGTGAACTCGATGATAAGGATCAATGGGCAAGGGCGAATAACGTCGAGATCCGAGGAATTCCCCAGAAGAAAAACGAGAACTTATATGAAATAGCCTCAAAAATCGGCAGCCTGTGTGATTATCCAATAAAAAAGGAGGAAATAAACTACATTGCTCGGGTACGGACTCTTGTACCCAACGTGGAGAAGCCGATAATCATAGCCTTTAACAATAGATACATCAAAGAAGACCTAGTTGCATCTTCGCGTAAAAGTAAACAACTCACACTCTCCAATCTGGGCTTTTCATCTTCTGGTAAATTTTACGTTAATGACCATCTGACGCAGCGGAACAAAAAGTTGTTGAGCAAGGCGAGATCACTGGCTAAAGAACGAGGTTTCCAATATATATGGGTAAAGCATTCAAAAATCATGGCGAGGAAATCGGACAGTTCTCCTGTGTTTTTTATCAAGTGCGAAAACGATCTTGCGAGGATTGTTTAATCTACCATAACAATTTAATAATAACTGCTTTGTATTGCTTATTCGATAAACTTGTAAACAGTTTGAGAACTATCTTTATTTCACCTGCCTTTTGTTTAATGATTAATGACCAGTGTCTCAGGGGTGGAGTCAATCAACTATTGCATGTAGGTACGCAAACTATTATGCTAATTTCGCATCTATCAAGCGGCTTACGCATACTTAAAATGTTTATTCTCGTGTGCACTTTATTTTACACAGTGTCGTTATTGCTTTTACTTTATCGGTCTCGGTTGCGATATTACGTACGGCCTTTTGTCACCTATTTTAATTATGAACAAATAGTAATAATGTTTTACCTATCTTATACAATCTATCATGTGTTGCACACTATTACTACTGAGAACAGCTGTTTCGCTCACTATTTTTTACCTACCTACATATTAATGAGATTGTTCGTTCTATGCGATACATTATTTGGTTTGTTTTATTCACGCATACTTATTATTGCACGCTACATGTATAACTATTTCCTTATGGTCCCTATTGTTTTGCGGAGTCTTTTTGCAACTATAATATCTACATTTTACTTTAATTTGTGTCGCCTGAGTATGTGTTTGCATTGTATCAATGGCTATCGCTAATTTAAATGCTTATTACCAAAACACTCGGGGTCTGCGCACCAAGACGCACACTTTTAAACGTAATCTTCACCTTTTATCGTATGATATCGTCTCACTAACCGAAACATGGTTACTGGAGAGTGTATACGACGCAGAGCTATTTGATGAACGGTATGTTGTATGGAGACGAGACAGGAATTATGAATCAACGAAGGAAAAGTATGGCGGTGGCGTACTGTTGGCTGTTCACCGTAAATTTGCAGCGATTGAGCGCCCGGAGTGGCGTTCCACTGCTGAAGATATTTGGGTTACTATTACATCTAAAAATAAAAATACGATAGGTGTTTCAAATCGATTACATGTATGTACACTATACCTTTGTAAAGAAAAAAATGGGAACACATTCAATACACAATTGCATAATTTCACCGAGAATCTTTCGTTGATTATTAATTCTTGTCCGCAAGATCTATTTTTAATCATGGCTGATCTTAATTTGGGTCATGTTAACTGGGAGGGTGAGTTAAACTGTTTGCAGCCTACGGGCATGACAGGTGAGTCTCAAATATTCTTTTTTGACACCTTAAGTGAATGCAATCTTAACCAATATAATTTTAACAAAAATATAAATAGCAGGCTACTTGATTATGTATTATGTAACCATGAAGTAATTGTAACATCATGCAGCGACCCATTAGTGCCAGAAGATAGTCACCACAAATCCCTAGATATTTTATTAAACTTTACCCAGGAATCTCCACTTAAATGTAAATCCACACTCAAATATTTTTATGCTCAAGCAAATTATGAGGCTATTAATTTATCATTAAGCAATATAAATTGGCATGAATGTTTAAATAATAATAATTTGGAAGAAGCAGTCGATGCATTCTACAAATACTTATACGGTGTCATAGATGAGCACGTTCCTCGTAAATTAATTACCTCTGATTCTTTTCCAGTTTGGTATAACACTCCCTTAAGGAAAATACTTAAAGAAAAATATAAGTTCTTAAAAAAAATATCGAATATATAGAAATGCCAGTGATTTTGATGCTTTTTGCCTTTTGCGTGAGCGAGCTAAACGTATGGAGCAGGAATGTTACAGTAAATATATAAAACAAACTGAAGAAGCAATAATTAAGTGTCCCAGGTATTTTTGGTCTTATATTAAATCATCTAAAAACGGATCGAATTCATATCCAACGACAATCAATTACGAAAGTCAGTCGGCTGATACTGGTGAAGATATCTGCAATTTGTTTGCTTCTCATTTTCACTCCAACTTTCTTCTTTCATCTGCTCGTTCGCCTCCAACCTTTACATCAACTGTTAATGCATCAAACAGTATAGGTGTCATTGAAATTGACGCTGACTCACTCTTGGGGCAATTAAAATCACTCGATGTCACGAAAGGGAGTGGGCCTGATAAAATAGTACCATCATTTATAGTCAAATGTGCTCCAAGTTTATTAGAACCCCTTACGATTCTTTTTAAACGTTCACTATCAGAAGGACTCGTACCTAGGATTTGGAAATCTGCTTTTATTACACCCATACATAAGAATGGTAGCAAAAATGATGCTAAAAACTATAGGCCCATTTCTAAACTTTGTGTATTTGCTAAATTGCTAGAAAGAATTGTATATACCCAAGTATATGAGATGATATCTTCAACTCTTATCTCAGAGCAGCATGGCTTCATAAAACGCCGCTCAACTTTATCGAACTTGTTGCTTTTCACAGACTTCATTTCTTCTAATATGGATGCTGGTGGACAGGTTGATGCAATTTTTACCGACTACAGCAAGGCGTTCGATCGTATAGATCATCAAATACTGTTACAAAAGATTTTAGATGCGGGTTTCCACGGAAATCTCTATAGATGGTTTGCTTCCTATATTGAGAACCGATCTCAGGCAGTAGTACTTCGTGGCTACTGTTCGAAATGGTACTGTGTCCCTTCCGGAGTCCCACAAGGCTCATTACTGGGCCCCCTTCTTTTCAACATATTTATAAATGATATTAACTTGTACATAAAACATCGTAATTCCTACTTTATGCTGACGACATGAAAATTTTCAGAAAAATTACTTCCTTGAATGACTGTCAGCTTCTTCAAGACGATTTAGATAGATTTGAACTAT
Source organism: Euclidia mi (assembly GCA_944739405.2). Classification (NCBI taxonomy): domain Eukaryota; kingdom Metazoa; phylum Arthropoda; class Insecta; order Lepidoptera; family Erebidae; genus Euclidia; species Euclidia mi. The sequence continues at coordinate 58,472,786 of OX123199.2, forward strand.
ACTGCAGTTTTAACAACTTAGACATAAACGTTAACAAATGTCAATTTATCACTTTTACTCGGAAAATCAATAATATTAAATTTAGATATGTCATCCAGGGACAGGAGTTGCAACAGGTTGAAGTAGTTCGAGACTTAGGTGTTTTACATGACTCTAAGTTAACTTATGAAAATCATGTTGACTACATTGCAAAAAAAGCCAACAAAGCAATGGGCTTCATTCTGAGGTCGAGTTCCCAATTCAAAAATCTAAAGGTCATTAAAATTCTTTACTGCTCCTTGGTGCGCAGCATCCTTGAGTATTGCTCGCAAGTATGGAACCCGCGATACAATATGTACATAGACAGGCTTGAATCTATTCAGCGTAGACTCTTAAGACACTTACAATTCAAGTCAAAATGCTTTGACAGTAGTTACGAAGCAAGGTGTCGTAGGCATCACATTTTGCCACTTTATGAGAGAAGGAAATTTTCAGATATCACATGTCTCGTAAAAGTTGCACAGAATATTATAGATTCCCCTGATCTTTTATCTGAAGTCAAACTGAAAGTTCCTAATATGATGACTAGACGTATAACATATTTAGATGTACCGCATTGTCACTCAAATTACAGACAAAATTCTTTCTTTGTGAGATCTGCTAAGAGTCTTAATGCACTGGTTGATTTTCAGACACTTGATTTGTTTAACTCAAAGCCACTTCATTTTAACAAAACATTAACTCGTTCGTGGTTTGGTTCTCAAACTGTCTAGGTTTCGACGAAAGGTGTATGTACTACTTACTAAAAAATTTCTCATTTTTTTTTTATTTTTTATTTAATGTAAATTGTTTCTCTTATATTGTTTATTTACTCTTAGACTAACAGACAAGTAAATTAGATATCCAATTGTGAAAACATGTTAATGGTGAATAGTTTCCAAATTTGTTAGCAACATTTGTTAAAAAACACTGTATGTTTTCCGAAAAAATAAAAAAAAATAAAATAAAAATAAAATAAAAATAAAAATAAAATAAAATATACAAAGACTGCCTCTGTGGTCCAGTGACTGCCTCCGTGATCCAGTGGATAGCGTATGCGTCTGCTGATCGGAAGTCTCCGGTTCGATTCCAGGGTCGGGCAAAAGTGTTACTGCGTTTTTCCAAATTCTCAGTAGCAGCACGGAGTCTGGTGATGTGCCCGGTAGAGGTAATAGGCTCGCCCCCTATTACGTAGGACCTAAAAATGCATGTCGAAATGTGAGTGTAATATTACACCTCTGCCTACCCCTTCGAGGATAAAGGCGTCTATATTTTTTTTTATTAAATATGCATTTTTATCCAATTCAGCTGCTTTTCCGTAAAACATAACAAATTAAATTACATGTAAACACATACATATCTTCATGCCTTTTATCCCCGAAAGGGTAGGCAGAGATATATTTCTACACCCACTTTTCGCCAGATATACTTTAGTTCCACGTAATAAGGGGCGAGCCTATGCCGTACCCGGCACATTTCCCGACTCCGTGCTGCTACTGAGAATTTCGTGACAGAAAAACCCAATAACACTGCCCGACCCAGGAATCGAACCCGGGACCTCCCGATCCCACGCGCACATTTATGCCGCGAAACCAACGAGGCAGTCGTATAGGGTTTGATGTCGAGTTTTCCGTCTCTACGCAAAGATGGTATTTGCATCGTGTTATCCCTTAGTCGCCTCTTACGACACCCACGGGAAGATAGGGGGTGGTGACACTTGTATTCTATGCCGTCAAACACACGACAAATTAAATTACTGGGGTAATTAAAAAATAAGTATGGACAAATTATTTGCCTCATGATGACAGTTCATCGTTTATATTTTATTTTAACTGTTGACTAGTTTTGAACATTTTTGTCACTTCTTAGTTCTGATGTGAATTGAGTTTATAACTTTTGGAGTCAAAACTGATCACGAATATATGGCAGCTGTACGAGTAGTAAATTATTGGTATAATTTACAATCACTTACTTTTGAATCACTTCGACGCCACACAGTTCTGACGTGAACTCCGTTCATTAGTATTGAATTTCTGATTTTGATCATCTACTTTTGCTGTTGACTGAACCCCGGGCACACACCTCTGACTTTTCAAAGTTATGTGTGTATTAAACATGTTGATTATCGCTCGCTTATAAATGTGCCCGGTAGATGGCAATAGGCTCGCCCTCTAATACATTGGGATCGAAACATAACTGGCAAAATGTGGGTGTATAATACACCTCTGCCTACCCCTTCGGGGATAGAAGGCGTGAAGTTATGTTATGTTACGTGATGTCTTTCACTGTTTAGCAACTTACTTCGCAATTTAATTCGAAAAGTCAGTAGTGCGCTTCGTGGGTATGAACTCGAGACTTTCTGCATAGCAATCTGTTAGTCTCTTCCATAGGCTATCGCTACCTATCATTGTTTAATTATTCATAAAATATCCTTATAACAGCACAATTGCTTCCAAAACATAAATGGAAATATTGTAGACTAGGGCTACTGCTATCAGCTAAATCTTTAGTCATAAAACCTAACCTATATACCCAAAAGTTTGATCAAGACCGTAGACTAAGGCTCTATTTCTAAATTAAACTTTCCTTTTATACTATTCCCATACAACAAACTTTACTAAAATAAACTAGAAGTAGGAACCCAATACATTAAAAGCGGTACATTATAAATCAATGGAATGCTGAGATAGTTTGGACACGTGGAGCGAATGAGTGAAGAAAGAATGACGCATCAAATATATGAGGGAAACGTGTATGGGCAAGCCGGTCGCGGCCAACCTCGTAGGACATTCGTTGACCAAATTGGTGACGTTCTGAAAAACGGCAAGGTCCGAAGCACCCGGAACCGGCGAGCATGTATGAAAAGAGTAATTAATGTAGAGGAAGCGCGTGAGGTTTGTAAGGATAGAAGCAAGTGGCGTTCCATTGTCTCTGCCTAGCCCGACGGGAAAAAGGCGTGAGTATATGTATGTATGTATGTATTATAAATCAAAGTTTCAATCTAACAATATTTCACCATATTGAATCTTAGAACGCTACGAACTAACTGAAAGTTATTTTTACTTTAGCTTCAATAGATAGTTCAGCTTTCTATGTAACTTGCTTTTTTGCCTGAATATGTACAAAAAGTCAAAAGGGAGGATTACGTTTTTGCTATTTTTAGGTTGTTCCTTTCAAATAGGAATGTTTTTAGTGAAATAAATTACATATTTTATGGCCAAAACATTGCAATTGCCAATATAATTGCAGTGTCATTCATCTCTTCATTTAAAAATAAACGTAATTTTACTTTTTTATTTTGTTGATTTATTTGTACTCTACTTGACAGCAAAAGATATTATGTCACTATGTTAAATATAACTAATACCATACTAATACCTACAGACGACAGCAGGGATAGGCCTTCCACAAAGTAGAGCGACGATCTGGGGCTCAATTCTACTAATATACTATATAAGGTCAATGTCATACTTACGTCACAAAAATCGTATTCTCTATAATTGAATGAAATCGTAACGAGATCGTAAATTGAAACAAGTGTCAAAATATGTGTCAACGACGAACTGTTAATTTCAAATTATACGATAATGACATTAGGTTATCAGAATACCGCTTTTGAGTCCATTCAAAATATAATATCAATGTCATATAAAAATACGAGAATTGGGCCACTGGTTAAGATCGCGGGAAGCGGTTGGATGCGGGCGCCTCAAGATCGGTCTGGGTAGAGAACATTGAAATTAAACTACAGTTTACGGATTTTATCGCGTTGTATTGGTTTCACTAAGTTATTACATTTGAAACTAAAGATCTAGAAACTATATTTTTAATTTATTACTAGGAATAAAAACAACTCCTTAAGCCATACTGTGTATAGGAAAAAGACCCATACAAATAGGTACTTAAACGTTGAATCTCACCACCATCCTAAACAGTTAGCTACTGTAGGAATGTCTCTGTTTCAGAGAGCCCGCGGGATCTGTGACAAGAAACACCTGGACGCTGAGCTTCAACATGTCAGGCAAGTTCTGCAAGACAACAAGCTCCGACCGCCGCGCCACTGTCACAGATCCCAGAAGAAAGAAAAACCAGCCACAGTAGAAAGACAACCTGCTGTCCTCCCATACATCAAGGGCGTGACCGACAAAATTGGCTACATCTTGAAGCGAGCTTCTATCAAAACTTACTACAAGCCGCCAACGAAGATCAGTCAATTATTACCATCTGTCAAGTGTCAGTTACCCTTGCAAGAGGCCGGTGTCTACAAAATTGACTGTGAATGTGGGCTCTCATACATTGGACAAACCAAGAGAAGCATAGGCATTCGACTCAAAGAACATATAGCTGACATAAAACATAAACGCTCAACAAAGTCTGCTGTGTGTGAACATGTGGAACAAGGACCCAACCACTACCTGCGATTTGATGAACCACAGATACTCGCAAAAGACCATCGTTTTCTTCCAAGGATGATACGAGAGGCTATTGAAATTAAAAAACACCCTAATTTCAATAGGGAAGATGGTTGGAATGTTCCTCCAGCTTGGGACCCTGTCATAAGGCTAATGAAACCCAAGAAGGCCAAAGTCACCAGAAGACCTAAGGACACTGTGAGCTCTTTCTGCGTAAATAGTAACACTAGTAGTTGAAGAATGTTCGGGTACTTTGAGATAACTTATACATGCAAGAAAAAGACAAATATCACCTCAGTCTGCCGTGAACATGAATTCTGTAAAGAATTCGAAACGTCGGCTAGTAATAAATTAAAAATATAGTTTCTAGATCTTTAGTTTCAAATGTAATAACATAGTGAAACCAATACAACGCGATAAAATCCGTAAACTGTAGTTTAATTTAAATGTGTAACATTCGCGTAAACCCAAGAAGATACTATGTGTAGAGAACCTTGGGGGAGGCCTATGTCCAGCAGTGGACGTCTCTAGGCTGACATGATGATGTCCTACACAATTTCATACAAAATACATTTTGTTTAACAAACTTGGTTGTAGGTATTCACGTTGTCTCGATACCTCTTCCAAGGCCTGCCTTGACACGCGTTCTAGCATCTATATTGTAGAAATCCTTTAGCAACGGGGTCCCTGCATGCCTACAGCATTTCTTGTTTGGATATTAATACATATTTCCGTACGTACTAAAGTAGCGCGTAAGATAAAGATCCTTCTCACCTGTCACAAAATGTTTTGTTATTTTGAAAGGGACATACTTATTTAGTAGAAGTGCTTAGTTTCGGAAATAGACCATAGAGGGTTCGAAATAAGGGATTTAACGTTATAAGTAGACTATTGCTTTGTAAGGTAACGATGAACATAGGAGACATAAACTGTATATTATTATATCAAATTCTTTACTGACTGACTGACAGACAACGTACAGCCAAAACTATTGAAGCTGAAATTTGGCATTTATGAGGACCTGCCCGAAATTTCCACTGCATCGGAAAGAAATAGTTGAATTTAAATAAAATGTGTGATCGTAGCTAAAGGTATGTTCTGATAGAACATAAATCGTTTGAATTAAGGTTTTTTTATACCGCTATAATCTTTTGAATTTTTTTGAATTCATGGCTCGTACACTGCTCGTCATTCGATCGTAGCAGCTTCACGATGCGGAAAATATTTCTTCTATAGAAATGCGGTTGAAGTATTTAATTGCTGGATGCTAATAACTGAAATGCTTACTGATGTTTGAAAGAAGTTCAATTGGGCTGAAACATTAACTAAAATTGAAGTCCGCCGCTAATTTTGTACGAATTTCACTACCTTTTAGAGGTGTATGGTTTGATTTTCCGGTTTGGAATTTGTTTGGCTTGACGTATTTGTTTTCACGTTTGAAAATGTTTTTCTTTTATTAAATGTCTTCAACTGTAGTTAATAAAATAAACCATGTTTTCCATTTCAACAATGAGCTTAGTAAAGTACAGCGAAAATTAATATCATATTGACAATATTAATTTTTATTATAAAAGATAACTGAGTTTATGTTTTATTTTATACTAGCTGCTGCCCGCTACGTCGTCTGCGTAAACGCTATACAGCACCAAAAATACCTACGATTATACCTATTAAAATAACATTCATTTACCCGTTTCTTCTTTACATTTCATATCTATAGAAAGTGCAGTAACAGAGGGAGACTGTCTTTTGTCCAATTGACCTTTAGTGAAAGGAAATTTACAAACTGTGGAGCAACGGATGCACACTCACTCGAAGCAACAATTTAAATATGGTTTACAAAGATATTCTATTGCTAATCTAAAACATCCAAGCACCTAATCATATAGGCACATAAAAAGTCAGTTAAAATGTTTAGGAGTAGTTCGTGGCATACTCAAGTACAGCATATTACATAGCATTTTAAATATAGTCCGGCCAAATTAGACCAAAAACAGGGCTGAGGTTACAATAATTCGCAACCAGCTGAAATTTTGATTGACGAGGTTGTTCGAAACACCATTATAAATGAAGTCTAATAAGTCCACCCCTAGAATAAAATTACACGGGGTCAAAAGTCACTAAAACGGGTTTTTCGCTATTTTCAGCCCAACGGTACGTTTTATCGTATAATTAGTCCAGACAAAAGTAACTTGCAGATCACATAATTATCTGTAAAAAGTATTTTTTGTCGAGATTTGTCTCTCTCTTATTTTAAAAAATCTGATTGGAGGGACGCCCATTCTACCACTTTGGAAGCGCCTATCTTTCAAACGATTGACTTTGAGAAACAATAGTATTAGGAAACTCAATTTAATTTTTAAAGAACTATCTATAGACACCAATTATTTTTTCTTGAATCTGTTCCATGTATTTAGCCTTACTTTATTAGCCTTACTTTCCTGTTTTATTTTTTATTTTGACCCTTTGTAATTCTTTTCGCAGATGTCGGATCAATTAAGACTTTTTAAATTTCATGTATTATGATGTTTTGAACAAACCTACAAATTTTTAGCTGGTTGCGAATTAGTGTAACCGCAGATGTCTAAATTGATCGAACTAATATAACTGCCTCCGTGGTCCAGTGGATAGCGTATGCGACTGCTGATCGGAGGTCCCGGGTTCGATTCCCGGGTCGGGCAAAAATAAGTGCTGGTGATGTGCCCAGTAACGGAAATAGGCTCGCCTCCTATTTAACATTTGACATTTGATGGCACGGGCTGTTTCCGCAACTCCACGTCTTGCTCGCCTCCTATTACGTGGGACCTAAATATTAATGGCGAAATGTGGGTGTTACACGTGTTCACATCTGCCTACCCCTTCGGTGATTCAGCCGTGAGTCTATAAATATTTAAAAAATATATTATTTACAGACATTTGTTAGCGCATGCCTTCTTCTCCTTCTGTATACTATTTTCACAGTCGACTGCTGGACTTATGCGTCTCCTAATTTACTTAACAGTTTCACTGGGAGTCAGTAAGAGGTGTTAGACTACTATATTATACCGCGCCGCACATACAGGTCTTGATGTGGAGTTTTCCGTCTTTCCGTCAAAACGCTTCACGTATTTTCCTCAGACGCCATTTACGACACCTACGGCATAAAAGGGACGGTGTCATTTCAATCAAATCCATTTCAACCTTTTCAACTTCACTCTATGGCGTTCCATCCCTTTTATCTATTACAATCCTTTCCTTACAACCTAATCTTAATTAGCCAAGTTCATCTATGTACGTCTGTTATAGCGCAGTAATGTCCATTTACTCTGAGTCATCGCAGGAAACCTGAGTTGGAAGGCGCAATTAGTGACACGCAGACTTGCGTGCGACTATCTTTGATACATAACGCTTGTTATCGTGAATCTGGAAGCTGGAATAAGGTAGTTTTATAAACACCCGGCTTTGCGTGGAGATACACCGTTTTGTAAGAATAATATCGGCGTTGTTTATAAACTATGTCACTGCTGGGGTATGGCCTTTTCACTGTAAGGAGAGTACAGTCTACTACGCTGGCCAAATGCGGGTGGCAATCTTCTTATGACTTTCGAGAACGTTACGGAGTACTCTCTTTTCAGAAATGTGGCAAAACAACATGAATGAGCGAATTTATACATCTTTGTATAAAATAGATACTGTTATTTTAAAATAACAATTTTTTTATCTTTTCTGTAAACTTTAACTGTTTCGTATTATAAATAATTAGTTACTCGATTCCAAGGCAATAACGGTGATTTTTATTTTTTCCAGTCTGTCTGTATTTCTGTTTGTCTGAGGTAATCTCTGGAAAGGCTCAACTGATTTAAACGGTACGTTCACTGGAAGATAGAAGACTTTATGAGGATGGGAAGGACGTTAAATGATGATGTAATTGTGGCATTGTTGTTGAGATAATAAGAAAGCTGGTTGTTAATATATCGGTTGCATAAAAAATTAGGATGATTTTGTGAGTAAATGATAATGTTTTCATTCGTCTTTATAACAACTAAAAATATACACGTTATTTCTAAAACGTTGTGGTTTGCCTTAAGGTTAAGAACCCGAGACTCTCTGCGTGCGTTACTTTCTTCACTATCTGTACCAAGATAATACAGGCCATCGGAGCTTTTAAAGGTCCATGTGCACCAATATTTAATCAGCCTTTAAAATATGAACACAATCATTTATACAAAATTTTCCGATCACCGCAGGATGCTCCATAGTTATTGACGTCAATAATTAATAATCTTGCGGTTGCCACTCTGGCCTTGGGTAAAATATTGGTTACTTTGTAAGGGAAAATATCTAAAGGCATTATTGGCATTATATGTTAAGGAAACATTTTAATGTGTTATGGAAGGGATTACAATCTTAACTTGATACAAATATTTCGTCACGGTTGTGATGTTTTATTACTTTTGATGAGATGAATGTAGTTTACTATATAGGTAGTTACTGTAAATGTGATATATTTGTTAAATATTTTCTTAGATATATAGCAAGGTATTAACAACATTGAAAACTTTTTAGGCGTTAAGATAATCTGTTGCGGTACTCAAAGATTGGATTAAATTGGTTGTATTCACTCATTTATCAAAAATATGGAGATTAGTCTATATTCAATTTACAAGGATCAAAACGTAATGGCGAAGCCAAGAAATCATTTCTCATTTTCATCCTTCTATAAATTGCTTTTTCTAAAACTAGAGTATTTTTCTGGTGAAGTCGGGCCTTAGAGTGTATTAGGTAATGGTGGATTGTTGATTTGGGATGAAGGTTAAATCCTTCTTCAGAAACAGACCAATTTTTATACAAGTTTCGATCGCATGAGTAGGTACTCGAAATAACTTTGTATTACTTTTATCCTCCGGTCACTACGACCCTGAAAAAAAATACAATGTCGAGCTAAATATTCTAGCTGAAAAACTATACCGGATCGTAAAAACACTTTGGCAGTTATATACTTTTATCGAAAGAGTTATATAATATAAAAAAATATATAAACTTTTCAGGCACTAATCGTAAGAAAGCGAAATCCTGTATTTAGTTTGTAATAATAACTTACCTATGTTCTACAAGTAAAGAATTTTGAAGTTGAAACTGGATTTGAATTGCATGTGGCGGAGGTGACGGAGATAACGCTAGCCTCCTTCTAAAACAACATTAAATTCAACCGTTGCTTAACAAAAAACACTTAGTAATGCTCAACTTAACAAATCGCCTCTTTATATTCTAAGCGCATATCAACAATGAACTCAATATCCCACAATTTACCTTTTAAAGCTCATCTACCAAAAGAGATCAAGTATAACCGTGACCAGTGAAATCGACCAATCGGAAATGCAATATCTTTTTTAGGTCGAAACCTTGGTCTCCTCACTATCATAGCCTAAAATTGAGCAAGAATTTCGAACGGAATATCTCTCGCTTGATTTAGGAGCGATTTACATAGGTTAATAGAGTGGGGTCAGTATATCTTGTTTAATGCGAACATTTCATTGGTGATACCTAACGGATATCGTCTGATTTTAGAGCGCCAGGTTGGCGTTACTTAGTCATCCATTATTGTGAGGACGGTTAAGCTACTGCTGTCACAGTCTATCTTCAGATGGGAGAATTGGCTAACGACAGGTAAATTATGATCATTTTTTAAACGCCATACTTACAGTATGTAGTTTGATGAGATGTTTTTGCACATAACTGAATTAAAAAATATTGCTTTATTCATCGTTTTTATTAGAGATGTGGCCAGGCTCCTAGCAAGATTCTATTAATCTTGAGTGAAGCATCTAAAATATATGGTATGTCTAGACTCGTCGGCTGAGCCGCGCTTTAATTATCACTTATTTTGAAACAAAACGTAGTTTGATGTCGCTGAAAAATTACACGCTTTAAAAGACATCGATGGATAAACAAAAATGTTATAGTAAGTCCCTATCTTGAGAATGCTAATATCTATATTTACACTGCCCTGACATACTTATGAAAAGAGAACTAAAGCAATAACCTCTTTCACGATAACTATTAATTACCAGAATACTTCGTAACTGGTTAATAATAAATACTGTAGCGATACTATGATATGACATTGACTGATATTGACCTTCACTTCTCCAAGGTCATCCTCGCTCAAGATCAAAGTAACTCACCGTTGTTTAATAGTGCGTCGTAATACGGATAAAGGATGACCAATTAAATCGACACATTCAAGCGTGAGAAAAGTTCAAGGTCACCACAAGGTCAAGGTGAACAAATATAAATTTCGCAAGAATTTATTGTGAGGTTGTGTATAGAATTTTATTTTTAAGTACCTCCCACGGGATTGGTGCTTTGGGTAGGTATTTATTTACCAGACTAGCGCTTAAAGTAAATGTTTTTTTTGTAAGTGATGGCTGATGCACGAGTTTATAAAAATAAATGTTGGACGAGTTATCATATTTTCATACAGCCAACATACACAAATAATACCCAGACTCGAAACAACAACTTATGGATCACACAAAGCGTTGTCTCGTGTGGGAATCGAACCCACAACAGGAAAAACGAAAACTAAGTTCATTTAGTTCTTGTATTTATTTACAATGAACTGAATAAAAATAGAGCATGGTAATGTTTATAAAAATGTACAGGAATCGTTTTGCAACCCAATAATTATAATCTTTAAAACATCACTGAGAAAATTCTTTCTGCATAGTGTTCATTTTTATCTTAACACAGTATCATCAATCTGTCTTAAGTAAGCAATGTTGGGCTTTCTGAACGATTTTTTAACCCTTAACTTGGCACAGAAAAATATTATTAAGTATCAAAATAATTTTTATACAACATAATATTTATAACCCACAGATGCCTAGAAAAATAGACAAAAAAATCTTATGCAGGTAGTTTAAAAAAAACCACATGTATCTTGTGGGATACATTGCCAAGAGGCCTTAAAAATATATAATGATTTCAATGTATCTCTAAAGATACACTGCCAAGTTTGATATAACTTTGCTGTAGAATCAGATATTATAACAAACAGGAATAAAAGATGCATTTTCATATAAAAACAGTATATTTTATTAAAATGTAAGTTGACTAACATGAATAGAACTTCTTTCGTAACAAAAATAACAAAATCTTAGGTATAAATTTCTACCTGGCAGTAAGCATAGTTTGAACCGCATTTCATACACGTGACTGTGGTCTGATCTAGTACGCAAAGCTTGCATCGACTCTTGGAGCCAAATGAAGTGAAATAATTATATCCATCAAATCTAACATCTGTAGTCGGCCTGGCAGTACAAGGTATCGTTTTCTTTGGTACTGGTGGCATAGAAATTAGAATTTGATTTATTTATTGGTTGCAACCTCCCAGAATATAGCGGCCCTTGTTCCGTAACCATATAATTATGGTAACGGAATCTTTTCAGGTTCAGTTACTTGCAATTATTCGAGTGTCAAGGCCCCGATTTAAAATTTAGCTCAACACCGGGTTTGTACTACATATGTACTATTTGTTCCCGAAACGAGACATTTATACCTCTGAATGTGATTAAAATACTTCAAGATGTCCCTGGACCCGCGACTTTCACTTTCAAAGTGGCAGGACGATCTGAAACCGCTTCACAAGGCCAGGCAATTCACACCCCAAGGATTAGTACTACATATGTACGTGTTTATACTCAATGTTCAATACAATTAGAAGTGCCATAGTAAAGTTGGGTGATTAAAACATTGGTCCCGCCAAATTGATGATTTATAATTGCTGAATTTATATGAAACTCGTAAGCAATCGGGCAAATTCAAATGTGGAATCGTAGTACGTCTTAAGTACATGAACATGTGCAATTTTTACATTCTTAAACTAAGTACTTATATCAAAAAATTGTGGTGATATTTTCTACATGGCTGACATTAGGTGGCGAGCAAGTGAGAAATGGAAGCTTAATTTTTTTAATTATGGTTACTCTTTTTTTTCAAATTCATAACATTTGATCACTTAAAATGCAAGGATATGGAATACATATAAGTAAGGAGTATGTTAGGTCTCTTGCTGTGACAAAAATTGAAGTAGGCGATGTGCGACGGTGGCATAGATGAAAGTAGAGAATCTTGAGCAGACCTTTCTTCACCATTTGATGATTGATTGGGTTCTGGCACCAAAGCAAGAATTTGCTTAGCTCTCGAAAGCACATGGAGCTTTTTTACCTATAAATAACAGAAAAAACGGTAAATTTTGGAAGTGTAATAGGCTTGGCAGTGTGCACCATGGGATACATCCTTAGTAAATATAAGACTGTTGGGTACTTGGCGGTGTGCACGGAGAGATACATGCAGTTAAAAATCCAATAAAGCCCTCCACCAGACAATTTTTTGTACTCCAAATTGATTAATTTAGTAGAAAAACAATAATAATTTATAATTTTAGAAATAAATGCATGAAATACATACAAAAAACATTATTTTATGCATATCACTTACCTGTATGCGCGGGAGCATGGCGTCGATCGATAATGAAATAATTGTGACAGCTCACCAGTGCCGACAATTTGAAAAAAAAAAACTCGTGTTCGAAAACAAAGAACTAAAGTAAACGTTTACATAAATTTATTCTGTTTTAACAAAGAAATGTTCGGTTTAGAATTTTTCAAACTTTGATGTATCTCTAAAGATACATTGCCAAGAAAAGGGTGCAGCCTTTTTTATATCATTAACCCGTTTCCGTGCAAACAAATTACATTCTTTGCAAAAAGCTGTTTGCCTTACCGTAAATAGTCTCACGATTTATACATTACAAACTCTGTAATACTTAAAAAATATTTTAGACGTTCCTTCCTCACTTCGATCTTAGAGTAAAGAAGATTTCAAATATTTTTTTCGTTTGCATGTGTGGCCATTTCTGATTTTGTAGTTGTGACCTTCGTAATGGCCAAATGGATCATGTACAGAGACAAGAATTGAGACCGTGCCCTCCGAAGTACGGTAGCACAATGAGCCATACGCGGTCACCGATCCAAGTTTTGACCAGTGCAATCCTTACTTTACTTTGTCGACCTAATACTATCAGCTACCAAGTCCAGTTATGAGCGCTACTATATAAAAGAAGAATAAAATCGGTCAAGAGTGAGTCGTACTCGTTCAAAGTGTTCCGTTCACTTAAATAGTTTGGCGCCAAGTGTTACGGCTCGGATTACAGGCTGCCGCTATTTGAATGCAGCTGCAATTGCTGTAATTACTGTACTCTTGTTAATTAGAAGTGAACTAGATAGAACAAGGTACTCGGTACCTCATGGCGTATGAATTCTACGGCCGTAATATTTGTTTAACCTCGGAGTTTGTACGTTTAAGATTGTTATAATCGAATCTTGTTGAAATATTGGTGGTTGGGTTTTTGGTTTTAAATAATTCTTAGCATGATTGTATAATAATAAAAAATAGAGGCTTAGTACAATCTATATTTTTCACTTATATTTGGAGGCTATGAAAAGAAACATGATTTTTTTTTCTTCTTTGACAACGTTCGTTACAATTCTGTTCCCTTTTTTTTTGTATTGGCAGCTTTTGGGATTCTTACTTTTTTAGAAGGTAAAATGAGTTAAAGCCATAGATGTCACGCTTGTTTCAGCAACGGGAGGTTTAATTCCTACATCGCGTTTTATAACAAGTTTCTCAAGTACTCTCAGTCGCCCAATATATCACACTTCAAAGGCGAACCGTCAACCAATTCGTCGCTCGAAAAATTACGATGTGTTCACTCCTTCTTATCCGTCGTGTTAATGGCGATTTATATTATGTGCGACCAGTAGTCTACCATGTAGCAAGTGCTTGTTCAGTTTATACAATTGAGAAAAATCTTTAGTGTCGATTCTTCATCCATCAACTCGGTTTGGTATCAAAGTCTAGTAAACTTTATAACAATATGTTACAAAGTTTACTATTGTACATTATGCTATAAAGTTTACTAGACGTTACCAGCGTGAGAAATTTTGAACCCTTATGAGTTGAATATCCAAAAATCCTCTCGTTGTGCTCCTCTACAATCCTCAAAGAACTTACGTGCCTTATTTTCGACTGTACGCTGTGTCTGTCACTAAGTCAGTAACACAAGAATTTTATACACATAAATTCACAAGAAGTTATTTATACATAATTATATATTGCTATCTGCAAGTACGCTAATTTAAAAGTTTTAACCCGATCTGGGTGAGGTTTCAGGAAATACCCATCTTAGTACACTGCCCCAAAGATGCCCCAAAGTACATGCATTACAAAATTCAGCTTTTTGTGCACAGTGGTTTCGGTTATGCATTGCTGACAGTCGCAGTAACGCAGAATTTTATATACATATTGATTTACTTAATCGAAGTATTTACTTTAAAAGTGCGATTTCCCAATTCATCCTGTGACACCATTGTAACTGCCTATCGGCCAGATCGTTATTCAATCCACATACCAGATAAGACGGGGTGAAATTTTCAATTTAGCTTGGGTGACTTCGGATAATTTCGGGTGCTATCGGGAAACGATCTCGGGCCGGATATGGCTGTGCCCGGTGACCAAACGGACATACGGTGTGAGATTAAACTAGTAGAGCGTTTTCAGACTAGCGTTATATATGCGAGTATAAGGTCGTTTTTGGCACACGCGCTATTCGTACGAGCGTTGACGCACTTCTAAGCTCGTATAAGCGCGAGCCGTGTATGCGCGTATGCTGAAACGACCGAATCATCGTCAGCCTTTAACAGTCCACTGCTGGACCAGGCCTCTTCTTTGAATGGAGGAATTGGCCTACTATACCACGCGGGCCAAAGGGGATGGTATAGGTTTTGTATTAAGTTTTCCTTCTCTTACAGTGCTGTGTTCTGCATGAACGACCGTATACGCGCAGTAAAATACGCTTATCTGAAACCACCCGAAACATCCCAGTAGATTTGCTTGCGGAGGTCGCGGTGGTCCACAGGGAATGGCTAGGTGTTTGGTGAGCAATTTGAGATGTTTGTTGGATATTGTTTTCGGCTCTTGATTTGTAATAGTTGTTTTAGCTGTTGACAAGGTTATTTAATACCGTTTGTCTAATAATAGTTATCCAGTTATGCTATAGCCTTAAAATTTCTCAACAAAGCTATTGTTGAATGAATTTATGACATCGAAATTTTGGTAGTTCCTTAAATATGCCTGAGTTAAAAAATAATACCATTTGTCTAATAATAGTTGCATAGTTATGCTATTACGGAAATCTTTTTCTAATTCCACTAATTTTGGCATTATCATATTTAAAAAAAAGCTATTGTTGAAAGACTTTATGATATCGAAATTTTGTTAGTTCCCTAACATGTGCTCGAATTAAGATATAAGACCGTTTGTCTGATAATAGTTGCATAGTTATGCTGTGTCGGTAATCTTTTTCTAATTACAGTAATTTTAGCCTTATAATATCTCAACTAAGCTATTGTTGAAAGACTTTATGATATCGAAATTTTGGTAGTTTCCTAAAGTATGCCAGAGTTAAAAAATAATACCGTTTGTCTGATAATAGATGTATAGTTATGCTATTACGGAAATCTTTTTCTAATTTCACTAATTTTGGCTGTAAGATATTTTTAAACAAGCTGCTGTGGAAAGACTTTATGATATCGAACTTTTGGTAGCTCCCTAACATATGGTTGAATTAAAAAAAAACTATATATGAAGTAATTAAAAAAAATATACTTAATGCTTTAAAAGTTTGAAACTTTCATTATAAATAACTAGAGGACGCCAGCAGCTACGCCTGCAATTTTTTAAATTTACCCGTTTTGGCCGATCCCGTGGGAATTTCGGGAAATGCCTTCTTAGTGCACCCCTACGGTCCCCAAGGAACATACATGCCAAATTTCAGCTTCCTGCGCCCAATAGTTTTGGCTGTAGCGTGTCTGTCAGTCAGTCAGTAACGCAAGGATTTTATATATTAAGATTATGCTTTCAGTCAGTACCAAAATTTGAACATAAAGCTTGACTGATATATGTAGGTTTATTTCTTAGCTTACTTTTTCCTTTCTTAGCTTTCTTTTTTCTATTGCATTATCTCATAACACGGGTCCCAAGATACATTTCCTCACATAAACTCAGATGATAAAACTTCGCCTTCATCAAAGTACACAAAAACCCGGCACACACATACATAGCAAACTACTTACCTACACACCAGTAAGCATCTAACTCTGCCCACTCAATTCCCTGCCATAAATCTTAAGCCTTTGCTGGAAACTTAGATAGACTTAGTTTAATTAGAGGCTCATAAGAACTGCCTTAATTAAGTTCTGGTAACGAAGCCAGTTATGAAGATTAAACGTCGTTTGGGCTTTCAATTATAGATGTGGAAAAGTTCTGTGTTAACGAGATGTGTTTATGAGTTCCCTTGGTGATGGAATAAGTTTGTGTTATACGGAATGCTTTGATGGGAAATATAAACGAAACTAGGTGCACGTAGAAGTTTAATCGATTCGAATTTTGTTTTCATCGGACTAAATTCTAGAAAGTTAAACGTATAGAATATACCAGTCGTCTACAGTAGTTATTTCGTCAATTATTTAACACTGAGAGGATATTGTATTATCCTTAGCACATGTATGTTATGAACCAAGTAATAAATAAGATTTTTTTTCATAATTTCTGTCATTGTGATGAAATAAGTGATGCTTAATAATTCGTCAAGTAACTCAATTCCACAAACCTTAATTAGCAGGGCTCCTCCTTTTGTGTACAGGGTTAAGATAGCCTAATATAATATTTTACGTAACCAGGACGACAACTAATTATAATTACTTATTTCGCACAGACAAGCAGGCTGTTCGATTAATTATTCGTTGTATAACATATAAAATACTTACTCAGTACAGCTCAAGATGACCTCGAGCGAAGCGGTGATGGGAGTATCTACAATAGCGAAACCAGGGTGATTTTATGATACGAGCCCTTTGTAGGTAATTTCCGCCGCGAAACCTTGCGAACGGAACCATTCTAGTTGCGCCGTGACTTATCCATTTTATGACAGACTAGCTGCACTCACGGTTACACCCGTTTTTATGGCTAGAGAAGCATGAGATACGGGTGGTCTCTCATAGCGTGATGCAGACCAATGAAAATATCTGACTCCATACAAATAGAGAAAACTCATTTCACATCACCAAACAGAGTGAAAACGTGATTGACGAAAAGCCACATCACAGAAACCGATACTATTGTACGGTAAAAGTTATCTTGAGCAGTTGTTCCACCACGGGCGATTAGCGATTAGCAAATAGGGCGTGTTCATAGGCCTCGAAAAAGGATACTCAACAAAAATCGCGCAAAATATAATATATGTGTCTCCTGCTCAGACACGACAGTTACAACTGCTACAAGTTATAATGATGGTAAGAGACGGGTTGGACGAGGGTGACAAGAG
Source organism: Euclidia mi (assembly GCA_944739405.2). Lineage (NCBI taxonomy): Eukaryota > Metazoa > Arthropoda > Insecta > Lepidoptera > Erebidae > Euclidia > Euclidia mi. Next base: position 58,490,642 of record OX123199.2, read on the forward strand.
TCGGGTTGGCTCTGAAACAGCCGGAAGAGGACCGGTATTACCTCGGTCGAACAAAGGTATGGCTGCTGGTAGAATAGAGTACAAGAAACTGACGGGTAGCATTCAAAATTGAAGAGGCACGTTATAAGAAGAAGAGCTAGAAACTGAATACGAGTATGCGAACAGCGAGTGTATAGTGTCAATTATTTGCTGGGATATCGGCAAGTGTCTGTTTTGCGATGGGTGATTACTAGCACCACTCATTCGATTCCTATAGGTTAGTACCTACTACGCAACACTGTGTACGGTACCCACGTCTTCCAAGCGAGTTCTTGTCACTCAGTGACAAACTAGTGCAACGATTTCTCGCCGGTGGCGGCGGTGTAATAAGTGATTGATTATTATTAATATATGTATTTCTTTTGTTTATACGGCATTATATATCTATTGTACGTACGTTTCGTGGGCGGAAAACAGCCGATTGAAAGTCGCTTCGTCGTTTGCGGTATGATAACTGCCTTATTTGCTCAAAAGGTCTGCGGTATTCTACAGTAAGAAACTATCGCTTGGTATTCGAATGTTCTTGCGTAAAATTAATAATATACGTATAAATTGCTTAAATCATAAACTCGGTGAGAATTTTGCGTCTCACTATTTGTATGACAATTTGTCACTCAGCATATATTATAATATAAGTAGATGCTGAGACTAACAGCGATTTAGTGTACCGTTTCATGGTATTTGTAGCAAACATTACTGCAGTTTAAAAATTGCAGGCATGTTTATTGAAAACAAATAATTAGTTATATATATATTTTTATTTATATATAGACTCACGGCTGTATCCCCAAAAGAGTAGGCAGAGGCGTAATATTACACCCACATTTCTTCATTAGTTTTTAGATCTCACGTAATAGGAGGCGAGCCTATTGCCGTCACCGGGCACTTCACCAGACTCCGTGCTGCTACTGAGAATTCTGCAAAACCCAGTAACACTTTTGCCCGTACCGGGAATCGAACCCGGGACCTCCGATCAGCAGTCGCATACGCTATCCACTGTACTACGGAGGTTAATTATGTAATAATAAATTAATTTAGTAAAAACGTATAGGTGCCGTGTGTGCTTAGACTGTGTCGCTAGGTCTGCTCCTTTGTTCACCTTTGTACCCGGCCGCGTCTTAACGCTTAGCTACTAGCCTTGAGTCTAAGCTACCTATCATCGGAAATTTGGCATGGTTTCACATTTTGACTACACCTATAAAGCTTTTGCCGCATAACTTTTGCCTTTGACTCCAGGTTCCGCTTTTCAGCCGAACAAGGTTTGGCAGAATACGATTTTATAAAGCGGCTGATGTATAACCTCCGCAAACAAACGGAAAAGCGATAATCCAAGAGTAAGAGCATGCATGAGAAATTGGATGAGAGTGAATGAAGCAAGGGAGATATGTCAGGATCGTAGCAAATGGCGTTCCGTAGTCTCTGCCTACCTGTTCGGGAAACGGGCCTGAGTCTATGTATGTATGAATGTATGTTAAGGTATGTAGGGAGTAGAACCCTTTTTTTACTCTATTTTGCAGGCGATAAAACTACTCTTGCCGTAATGCCTGATTGACTTATATATTTTACTCAACATAAAGAATAGAGTGCCTTCGCGATCCAGTTAATAACAAATGCGTCGGTTGATTGGACGGTCCCAAGGTCGATTGCCGGGTCGAGCAAAGTGTTACTAAGATTTTATGAACTCTCAGAATCACTGCAAAGTGGCAATGTGCAACGGAAATAAGCTCGTCTTGGGACCCAAAATTCATGTCAAAATGTAAGCGTAATATTGCACCTCTGTCTACCCCTTCGGATATAAAAGAAATGAGTCTATAAAAATAAACAAAATAAATTATGTTGTTCAAATAATATTAATTGTTTATTTTACTCTCATTATTACAATAGATCTTTATGTTCTGCTTTCATTACAGGTTACACGTGGCTACGCGTACTTGCCCTGATTCATTAAAAAAGTACCTACTACCGACGTGTTTTAATTTTCAATAAGTACTATAACTTTATATTACTACACATACATATATACATACATAGTCTCACGCCTATAACCCCGAAGAGGTAGGCAAAGGTGTATTTCTTCACCCACTTTTCGCCAGATATACTTTAGTCCCACGTAATAAGGGGCGAGCCTATTGCCGTACCGGGCACATTTCCAGACGTATTACTGCCTGTATTTAATCCACGTAAATATAAGAGTATCGAAAATTTACACTTTTTGAATTGTTATGAGTAACATTAGTATAATGCCCATTTTCTATACTTTTATTGCAAGATTTTCTCTCAAACCAATTTTTTATAAGGCGAATGCAGATTATCGTGAACAAGTAAGATTATGGTCTAATTATAAATATTATAATAATTGTAACTTATTATGAAAACAATTACCGCGATGCTTTCGGAATTCGTTATAGCTGTTATTTTAATTTTCTATTTTTGGCAAAAATGTCACCTACTTTATTCTCACATATTAGGTGAAACATTCCTTATTAAAGATATTATTTTACCTGTCCATTCACAAAAGTCAAGTATCTTCCAACCTATTTATTAAATTCATTGTCCCAGATTCAAAAAGCGATACGTGAAATATTTATTGACTGCACAAATTGAAAGGCAAATCAAAATTTCAATCGCTATTGAAAAAGTAATATGAGGGCCTGCTATTGTTTAAGAAACAGTTATATACTCACGGATATTGGAAGAGGGTCGGCAGAGCAATAGCTATCATTGAAAAGCGGTGACCTGCGATGGGTAGGTACATACCCGGAATGAAATAAAATTTTGTTAATCTAAGAACTTTTTGGACAATAATTATTAGGCTTCAATTATTATGAGATTCTAATAAAGTAAGAGCTATTATATTATTTTTATAAAATTATGACTTATTTATAATAGTCGGCAGTGATATTGGCTTAGTTTTAAGTATTGTAATAATTTTTAATCTACTGGCAACTCTTTAATGGTCATTTCATCCTAAAAAAGGCAGAGTCTGTAATAACCTGGGGACTGATAAAATAAAAACAATAGGTATATATTTAAAATATACACTAGAAATAAACAGTATCAAAACAATAAATAAACATGCTCATCACACAAAGATTTTCTTCGGATATCAAACCCACGACCGCCAGAGCCGATAAGCTCACTAACTACTACAAAAAATCAGCACCAACAATAAAACGAACTACTGTGTCCGATACCTATCGGTACTGCAACTATTTATAATAATATATGCTCTTTGAAACACCTAGTGAAAATCTTTTGTGACTGTCATCCGTCTAGTAGTCTAGGTAGTAGAGCCTTGCTAATTTCAGCATGAATGGGCCGGCTCGACCAGGGAAGTACTACCATCTCACAGAAAATCTACGTAAAGTAACAGTACCTAAACTGTTGCGTTTCGTTCGGTGAGTGAGAGTACCGGAGGCCCTATCCCCTATTCCTTCTCCCTCATCCCACTCCTTATCCTATCCCTTTTCCCAACCCCAAGTGGCGGGAACGCACCTGTAACTCCTGTGGTGTTGCTTGTGTCCATGGGCGGCGGTAATTGCTTACCATCAGGCGATCCGTCTGCTTGTTCGCCGCCTATTACCATAAAAATAAAAAACTCTAAAACTGGCACTAATCAACGCGCTTAATCTCGCGAAGCAATAGATTGCCATAGTAACAACTTTATCCTCAATTTATAATATTCGTTAGAATTTATTCTTTTTAATAAAAAAGCCAACTATCGATTTCAGATTAATTTTATTAACCATTGAGTGTCCACTAATGCTATATTAAGTGAAAATCTGAGTCTGGGTGAAACGATAAAAAGGTCAATAGTACTTCTGTCTCATACCTCTATATAATTATTGACTAGTAATTTGAGTGCCGAATAAAAATATGTTAATCCAAAAAATACCTTTTTATAAACAAAAACGAATTATAATTTGTTTTACATGTTCACAATATTATTCTATCATCGATTTAAATAAAACTCTATGTTACTGACTGTCCGATAGATAACGCATAGCCGGAATTATTTGGCACAACGAGCTGAAATTTGGCAATGTATGTACTTTGCCTAAGACACGATTGCCCAAAGATGTTAGGGAAAACACATTCAAATTACAATACAATGCGCGGGTGTAGCTGCGAGCATTCTCTAGTAGGTAATAAAATAAATAAATAATAATACATATTTTCATTAAAATGTTGTTTCTGCCCACGAAATCGTGAATGTGTTCATAATAATATTATGTTACCGTGTTTCTAGGTATCTTCACAGATTGTTGCTTTAAGTTATTGACTGTTGCCAAATATTGCCATGTTACTAAGTAATATAATTGAAAATGGTTTCTAATGTAGGATGTTTCTTTTTATTTTTTCGTATTTTAGGCAATTAGCTTATTTTATCTATCTATCTAAATCTCTGACGCAAATCTAATTTCTGTATAAATTATATTCAGCTTAAGTATTCATAAAACATGAACATATATAATTATATCGTAATACTGGTATATTATATCAAACAATGGAGTCGTTTGCCTCAGTAATTAGTGATTAAGACGCCCCTACCAACGGTTCCAAACATTATAATTATTACATAATATATATATTTCTCACTTTAGTATAAACTGTGAAATAATTTGACTTTCTATCGTTAGGATGGCTAGAAATGTTCAGTGTATTACATTGAACGTTTAAGTCATTTTATTATATTCTAAGAAAAAAAGGGTGCAATGCAATTATTATTTTTTAAATATACCTATTTTTAAAAGTATTGATATTTAATAACTCCTGCACTACGAATAAATTATGTGACACGCAGGGCCCAATTGAACATTCTATCTACAGGCACACCAACAATATATTGTGGATCACACAAAGCATTGCTCCGTGTAGGTATTGAACCTACAATACACGACGAGGGGGCCGCTTAATCCACTACGCCAGCAGTAAAAAACTGCGAAAAGGGTTTGAAAATTTTTAATTCTAGGATAAATAACATTACGCTACGATTCTTAAGAAATGATAGTCATGAAGGACTGATGAGTGAAGTGGCGGAGCTCAGTTAGTATTATATATACTTTTCTATTCAAGTCACGACAGTAACATGGTTTTATCTTGTAAAAATATAATAAAAATACGCCGTTAAAACATCTCCTAATAATGATAAAAATATATTTGAATAATATCGAGAGTCACGAAAACAATTGAACCTTAGCATTCCAATGACGTCTATCATTAGAAAGGCAATGAAAACCCTTTAAACGTTTTTACCACATAACTTTTTTATTTTATCTTTCACATCAAAGACAGAACAATAATAGGCTTTGCATGGGTTGCTTTTCTAATGTACTCCTTTGTTGTGAATGTTTCGTATTTCTGTAATATTTTCCCTTTCAGAATGCCATGAAGTTGGATGTGACTTTTTGTGGCTTTAGCTTCACATGACGTAATATATATGTAATGTGCCCGGTAGGTGGCAATAGGCTCGCCCCTATTACATTTGGAACTGAAACATAACTGGCGAAAAGTGGGTGTGTAATACACCTCTACCTACCCCTTTGGGGATAAACGGCGTGAAATTATGTTTATGTTATGTTTATGTACACGTATGTATATATATGTAATATGACTTAAGACATTGCGTTTATGACGATGATAATCTTCACATCGCGTTCGCTGGACAGTATATTCGCTTCAATAATTTCCAAGTTATATAGTCACTTAAACTTCAACAACATAAATCAATCACTCTTCAACAAGAAAACAAGTAAAATACATAGATAACAACTCCCTTTCAAGGTACTGTTTGGTTTATGTTAATTAAACGCATACCTTTCGTTGCATTCTATCTGCGAAACGCCAGTCACGCAAGAAGTTTGCAGCAACATAGCCTCCACGTTTCAGATAAGACTCACAATTGGACGATTATAGAAACAAAACATGGCCTCAACTTTAAAGATATTTTCTAGCATCAGACCGTTTAAAATTCCGTTGGGTGTACATTCATTCATATATTTGCAAATAGCACACGAATTTAGTCGGTTGTGAAAAATTTACTGGCAAATTCTGCAAATATCCGTGAAAATCGGTGTTACATTTATACTGAAGTCGACAGAGCTATGGAATTTATCGAAGCCACTTATGTATTTAAAGTAAGTATACCGATGGCCGAAGCAGCGATAGCTGAGTGGAGAGACCGACAGACTGCTACGCAGAGGGTCTCGGGTTCGAATCAACGGCACGCACCAATGACTTTTCGGAGTTAAGTGCGTATTAAATTGTTAATTATCGCTTGCTTATCGGTGAAGGAAAACATCGTGAGGAAACCTGCATGTCTGAGAGTTCTCCATAATGTTCTCGAAAGACATGTGAAGTCTGCCAACCCGCACTTGGCCAGCGTGGTGGACTATGGCCTTACCCTTCTCATAGTGAGAAGAGGCCCGTGCCCAGCAGTGGGACAGTATAAAGGGCTGATGATATATGTACCGAATGGATTTAAAGTATTATATTTCTTTTGAACCATGCAGTTTTTGTTGATGCGTTGAACCGTTGACCTTAATCCTTCTTTTCATACTAAAATACATGCTTTAGTAAAAATACCAAATAGATTTAACGATACTTAAAAGATGATACGATTTATTTTGATCACATCAGATAAATTCTGTTGGTGTATCAGGATGGTAATGAGCTGACCAACTGGATCGGACAAATTTACTTCCTTTATATTTAGATGCACATCTGTCTACATAAACAGAATAATGGGGTAGACAATAAATTTTGAAGATAAGAAAGAAAGGCATACATTTTTGTTTGGCAAACATGTAATATTTTGAACACGTCTATATAATTGTCATTTTTCTTATTTTGTCATATTATTATCAAAAATCTCAAGCTATTTTTTGCCTACCAAGTATATCTCATACGATATAACTTGACCAGTACATTAAACCAACCCTTTTATTAGTTGTAACGGAGTATCATTAACCATAATAAATAATCTTTTATTGAGGAACGTAATCCTCGCTCTCAAGGGAGCTATTTTTGGGGCTTTAAGATCGCTTGTGGCTATCCTGGATATATATTTCATATTATTATATCTGCTTCTGCTAAGCCTAGAGATCCCTGTATCATCGTTGGATAAAAGGGGATTCTTAATAGACGATAGTGAATCCTCCGATGGTCACATACAGTCTTATTATTAAACAAGGACTTATTATTTATATTTCGTAGTTGAGCTCTAGTTTTAGCTGCGTATAATTTATTCAAGAAATGTCTGCCTAACTGCAGACATTTGACTCTTAAAATTGTTGAATATGACTTAACAAAATAACATTCTTCACTTTTTAAGAAGACATTAAATCTGATGTAACTTAATTGAGCTCAGTTTTTAATTATTATTTCTTTATTTTTGTATTATTTTTTAGTATCTCCTAGCAGAAAGGAAGCGGATATGACAACATTAAAACAAACGCACATTTGAACTAACTCGTTTATCACAAACGCGATTTACTTTCGAGTGAACTCCCATTGCCAGGCGTAGGAGTGTGATTTCCACACGCTCTGGTTCGTTAAGGCATATTCCAAATTAATTTTTGAACACTTCGTAGAATGCAGTTCTGAAGTGTGTGCTCGATATGACGTGATAATATAAATAGGTATGTGTATGTGTGCGTTATAAGGTGCTATGTGTATGTGTGTATGTTCGTGTTGATTGAAATGGCAAAGGTATGAGGTAAAGCTTATGTCAGGCAGGTCGGCGGCAAAAAACGTATTACAGATTAAATAAGATGTTTTAGGGTCCCGTACTAAACTACAAGTTACACTTGTTGTTCCACCATGTTAGTTTCACAAAAACGGAGGTTGTTATGTGAACATTTTGAGAGAGGCCTTTAGGGCGAAAGGACTGGTCCAACATTTTGATAATCAGGTTGGGATTGATTCAGACGTAAGTTTAGAGACTCTTGTAATCTGCATAGCTCAAAATAAACTCCGTTTATGCACAGAAACCACCACAGCATACTTAACTGCCCTACTAGAGACAACAATTACACTTTTCCTTGACACAGCAGTCGGTCACATGTAATAGTTTAAGAGGAGTTTAAGAGTGCCTATACACTGTCGTTTTCAACTGCAGGCACTTGATAAAGTGTCGGCTTGACGTGGGTATCAACTTTTAATGAGGGCGTGTTATACAGATGATATACACGCAATGTTCCTGGAAGGATTCATAAGTCAATAGCTTTTTTTTTGTCGAAGCATTGGAAAATCTTTGGAACCGTGTCATCTCCGCTACTCGTTTGGGAGTCTCTTCTAAAGGATTTTAGGGCTTACTCACTCGAAACACCGTAGTGTCCTAAACGCCCAATTAGTGGCGAGGTTGCACGAATCGTGGTTCGGATACCTTAGTGGAATCCCACCCGTAATAGTCTTTAGCTCGTACAGGTATAGAATTCGGGCACTCTCACAATCTAATTGAAAATCATACTCTAGACCAACGGCCATCACCAAAAATATGAACTCATACTTGAAGGGCGAAAAACCATCAGTATATTTCAACATTAATCTAGTTCCAATAAAAATGTTTTATGGAGGTCAAAGTCTAGAACCATTCCACGCGTGACCTTGGTCCCCGTTTACATTTTACGTCACTCTCGATATTTGCTCACTTATATTATATTTCGAAACGCGTTCAAAGAAACTACGATTTCTGATAAAATATGACTGTGTTCATTTATTTGGTAAAATTTTCTGGCATAATTCAGGAGGACCCTCTTTTACTAATAATTTATTTGTATCGCTTTTTAATGTCTAATTGGATATAATATCAACATAATTATCTACGTCATTAGTTATCACTAATGATTTTATATAATATGTAAAAGGCAAATGAAATGAAATGAAAAATGATTTATTGCTTTGCAAATAATATACACGGGTATGTTTCATAACCGGTTAAAAGTATCGTAAATCAAAGAGAATGCTGCTTCAAACATTTGATGCGAGTGGATGCAGCAAGAGAGATATGTCTGGACGTTTGCAAATGGCGGTCTGAAGTATATATATTCCATATCCAACTCAAAATTAATTACTTACAGTGATCATGATTCGTAATCCGTGTTTTATGCACTTTTCTTTATTTATTACGGTAGCAGTCGGGAGACAGAGGAACGCAAAAGGTTTGTGGTTTAAAATTCATCAGACAAATCATCAAAAAACAAGAATGCATGTTCATTTAGCTCCCTAACCATACAAATAGAACGTATTACCCGAGAGATTTTTTTTATACACTCACGCCTGTATCCCCGAAGGGATAGGCAGAGGTGTAATATTACACCCACATTTCGCTATGAATTTTTAGGTCCCACGTAATAGGGGGCGAGCCTATTGCCGTATCGGTCACATTACCAGACTCCTTGCTGTTACTGAGAATTTCCTAACGGAAAAACCCAATAACACTTTGTCCGACCCGGGAATCGAACCCGAGACCTCCTAATCTCACGCGCACATTTATGCCGCGAGACCAATGAGGCAGTCTAGACCCGAGTGGTACGACACCAAAACCACACAACATCCCTTCCATCCAGACCAACATGCATAACTACAGATGGATGACCACGTAGATTAAAGGCATTGCATCTACAAGAGGTACGCGAGTGGTAAGTGGAGCGAGAAATGTATCATCATCAACAACATCAGCCCTACCTATGTACTGTCCCACTACTGGGCACGGGCCTCTTCTCTCTATGAGAAGGATGAGGCCGTAGTCCACCACGCTGGCCAAGTGCGGGTTGGCAGACTTCACATGTCTTTCGAGAACATTATGGAGAACTCTCAGAAATGCAGGTTTCCTCATGATGTTTTCCTTTACCGTTAAGCAAGCGATAATTTACAATTTAATACGCACGTAACTTCAAAAAGTCATTGGTGCGTGCCGTGGAATCGAACCCTATTTTATTCGAGACTCTCTGGGTAGCAGTCTGTCGGTCTCTGTACTCGGCTATCGCTGCTCTTAGAAAATGTATATTTTACCGGAAAATAACAAGAACCGTAAATTTATAAATTTCCTAGGAAATTTATAAACTTTCGTAGGTTTCTAAACGAGAGATAAATAGTATTATTTTACGCCCATATTTTCGTAAATTGATAAACTTACCGAATTCATTCGTAAAATAATACGTGAGCAATAACCGAACGCCAAGTGCGCTCTGATTGGTTGAATATGTCACGTGTTCCATTTCCTTCCACGTCACCGGCATTTTTCGCCATTTTTCCGAATAAACCGGAACATAAGCGATGTTAATGAGGCTAAGTTGACGGAGCCCTACTTCGCACGGCTCCTATTTTTGTGTACAGGGTCACAAGAAAACCTAACATAACCTATTAAGTTTAACTGATGCCGACCTTCTAATCATCGACCGAACAATCAGAGAGCAGTGTGTGATTTGCCGTACCTATTTTAAAGAAGCGTAAAATTAAAAGCTCTTCTGTGATTGATCGAACCGTGTAGAATCTTACGAATGGATTTCCGTTAGCTTATACATTTACGTCGCAAATTGATAAAAGTAATACAATTTAGCTCCCGTTTAGTATCCTACGAAAGTTTATAAATTTCCTAGGCAATTTATAAATTTACAGTTCTTATTATTTTCCAGTGACTTAAATACCAGTATCATTCGCTCATTCAGACAAGACAAAAAGCGTGTTAATAAGTTACTAGTACTGGTCAATGTTTTCCTTGTACGACACCCAACTGCCTAGCCCATCTCTGGTAGAACTTTACAAAGGTGTTATGATCATGGCCTACAATGTTTGATTACCGCCATTGCCATAACAACCACTTGTTCTCAATTCTCAACAATGCGGGTATCATCCTCAAAGTGCAACCACAAGCGAGAAACGACCTACGCTGTAACTTAGTAAGGTTTGATTTCGCTAAGCTCTTTGAAATTGAAAGTGTGGTATACAACGACCACCCAGCGTTGGTGGTATATAAGCCCTACGTTTAGATTTTGGTTTTTGTGTTTTGAGATGACTTTAAGTTTGTTTAACGATAACATAATTTTATTTGTGTACCTATGTAATTTATAAAGAAAAGTTATGTTCAACATAATTTCTACAATAAGGTCATGGCAGCCATGGCTCATTATACAGACTCTGTAACGACAACACCCAACCTAGCGAATAACTTGTATGTTTTTACCATTCAATCGTATACCATATAATAACTTCATAACGCTCAACACTACCTAACTATTCCAGATAGAGCCGTATTGAAAATGTGTCGTTACGTCAGCACAGTGTGACATGATACTTTATTTTAATTATTAAATCTATTCTCACTTCATCGCTTTATTTTAAATTTTTAACCAAACTGTCTAAACTTATTTAAATATTAAAAGCGATCCAATAGAATAATTAATTGGCGAGAGCGCCAAAAGGCTGTCATTTAAATAGAACATGACCAAAAAAAACTGGAGTACTCCAGTAGGGCTGACTGATTGGGAACAAACTTGTAACGTACATAAAATGCTTTAAAAATCTGAGTAAACCATTTTCAATCTTATTCCGAAGACAAAAAGTTGACTTTAGGTTTTACGGGCCGAATATAGGTTAAACGCTTTGTCTATCAATAATAAACTTTAAGCGTTTGACGGAGAGTTTGGTTTAGGTTGTTGAAGGTTCGGTAGAAAGGTGACAAGAGAAATTAATGATTTAAGCTCGGGAACCTTGAGTAATTGCCTGAAAATATGTGTGCGTTGACTGGGAGGCAAGGTTTTTGATTTTCCATTTGAGTGAAAGTTTTGTGAGTTAGAAGCAACATTTTGTGTATGGGAGTATGTTGGGTAGTTACGAAACGCCAACGTCACGACATGTAAAGGTTTTGATCCAAGTATAAAGTAATGAAGCGTAAAATTGCTTGAGCGTTCTTACCCCAGAAACTAAACTGATTGAATAAAATGCTACCAAACGTAAAAAGATTATCAAATTTAAAAACATATTTGAATGTTTGATAGCGTTTTATAAGTAAAGAAAGTTCAGAATTTGGTTTCTGTTAAGTTTAGATTAAGCTTAGGCTTGCAATTTTAGTCACCTATTATACATTTTAGACTTTATTGAACAGTATCTAAAGCGTATTTTAGTGATTGCTGGGCAATTACCTTGCTTTGATCTTGCTCATTTAAAGGCGTTACAACACCCCAGGTGTACATAAAACATTTTAGTTCAACCTGAAAAAAAATAAGCCACATAATATAAACTTGGTTTACCAAATGTTTACTATGGAACAAAGCTAATTACAAAATTAACTAAAGTCTTTTCGTGTATACTTTGATCATACGAGCCTGTTCAATTCATACATAGACGTGGTATCTTTTGAGGTTAGGAGGTCTATTCTCGAATTTTATCCTAAATTGATACTGTCTTTTGAGCCAAATGCGATTAGTATTGGCTCTTAGAATTGAAAAAATGCTTTACATTTCATGACAGACTATCTTCAGTAACGTTTTTATGATATGATAGCAAGCAATTGCGACGTACTTAGCTTTGATATTTTGTAAGTTTGATTATACTTCTAGATATAAAATCCTGGCGATCTTAAGTGATACATGGATTTAATATAGTTTAAAATTTAGGCCAGGTCTTATCACTGTAGAACTATTATAATATTTTTGTATAGACTCACGCCTGAATCCCCGAAGGGGTAGGCAGAGGTGTAATATTACACCCACATTTCGCCATTACTTGTTAGGTCTCACGTAATAGGGGCCGAGCCCATTGCCGTTACCGAGCACTTCACCAGACTCCGTGCTGCTACTGAGAATTCGAAAAAACCCAGTAAGACTTTTTGCCCAACCCGGTAATCGAACCCAGGACCTCCCAATGGTAATATCAGCTAGCCTGGTTAGAGGATCCCCTCTCTTATATTATGAAGGGACACCCAAATCTTTTATCCTTATCACATTATTTTGCTTTCTCCCATGCGTTTCATCAGCGCATGGGAGAAAGATACCCTACATCAATAAAAGTAAAATAATTATCCCTTTTGTAACTTTCACCCTTCTAGATTATTTCGGAGTAAAGGGTAGCCTATGTCAGTGTTCAATGACCTCTAGAGAAGAAGCTTGGTAAACTATCAATTCTGGTAAGACAAACTTTTGCTTGATTCCAAGGTACAATCAAAGAAGTCGACGCTGGACCAGTTTGAAAAAAACATCCCTTGGCTCGTTCATAGAGTCGTGGCACACTAGAAACTGGTTTTGTATACGAGGCTCAATGTGCATGTAAAGTAGCACTGAAAGCGACGATGTCTTGCTGAGCGATTCTTGCCCTTATGGTTGTCGAGCGGGAAGTTGTTCAACTATACATTACCTTGGCCTGAAAAAGTTCTACATCTCAGTAAAACAATACTTGGTCTATGGAGAATATTTTTATTCAACGTTGTATAGGAATATCAGAACCATCAATTACTGCTTATTTATTGCTTTAATTAAATCGTGGAATTGACGGTGTCGGGTTTAATTAATATTTCGCTCATTCGTCTCCTTGGAGGTAAGGATGCTCTGATACTGTTAACGGGTGGCGATTAAACGCTGAAAAATATATGGTGTGTTTGATATTGGTCGCATATATTTATTTTACTTTTATGTATAAATAAAGCATTTGAACAGCAGTAATGGAAAAAAGAGTTTAATTGTAATGAGTATAAAGGCTTTAAAACCTTGTATAGTTAAAAAAAGGACAAAGAAGAAAAGTCCTTTTAAATTCTCGCGGATTCACACATGCTTTTATATAACGGATCTCAATCACGTAATTCTTTGACAAATAAGAGGTTTGTTTTGTTTTTCGTGTGAGTGTGAGGCCAACTCTGGTGTTGAAGTTTTCAGACCGCCCCCAAGCCTCCGACACGGCCTAACGATCCTTATCATTAGACAAGCACCGGGATCGACAGCTTTACCCGTGGCCACCGAAGCACGGTAGCGCTCAAATGAAAATGCCACACACGGTCACCCATCCAAGTGGCGACCTGTGCAAGTGGTGCTTAACTTTGCCGGTCTGTTATCGCTACTAATAGGATAATACGTAATTACTTCTTTTGTCCGACGCTTTAGCATAGAACCCGTGATCACGGGAAATCAAACCGGCCTCGTTGTCATGGTCTCCACTGCTGAAGATCTTCTCTAAGGCTTTCCAAACCAATCGTTCCTGGTGATAGGTAGGCTAGAAACCCGACATCAGTTCCACCGCAGTCGAAATTAATTCGTATCGATCGAGGTGTCACCTTCAAAAAATTTGTCATACAGTTCATAGACGTGGTATCTTTTGAGGTTAGGAGGTCTATTCTCGAATTTTATCCTAAATTGATACTGTCTTTTGAGCCAAATGCGATTAGTATTGGCTCTTAGAATTGAAAAAATGCTTTACGTTTCATGACAGACTATCTTCAGTAACGTTTTTATGATATGATAGCAAGCAATTGCGACGTACTTAGCTTTGATATTTTGTAAGTTTGATTATACTTCTAGATATAAAATCCTGGCGATCTTAAGTGATACATGGATTTAATATAGTTTAAAATTTAGGCCAGGTCTTATCACTGTAGAACTATTATAATATTTTATAATCTATGTTAAAACACGGCCTTATACATCCCTGAAACCAGCAGCCAATAAGATGCGAAAGGTTGAAGATGTACAGCATTTGCTGCATTTGCTGCAACAGAAGCGGAACGAGAGGGTAATTTTAATAAAAGAATTCCAGTTGAATTTATTAGAGGTAGGGTTACTGCAGACAAATTTAGTACAACCAAAGTTAACTATAGCAAATAGATTGTGTCAGCTGAATATTTATTTTAAGTATTTATTTATAATATTCTAGTTGTAAGTCCTAATGTTGGTTTTGTATAAGGCATGATGGGTCGACGTATCCACATGGATAAAAACCTCAATTCAAATAAAGATTTAAAAAAAAGATGCGAAAGTTGACCAATAAATTGCAACAACTAGGTATGCGAAGTCACTTTTACAGGCTTTACATCGTATCCTAAGTCACCAGCCGCGATGGAGTAATCTATTAACTTAATGCTGGCAGTCCGGCGCGGGTTGGGCTCAACTGATCTAAAACTTGGCCCTTGTTTAATCTCGGCTTATGACTTCACATGTCTTTTTATTTAAAGCCACACGCGCCGTCCAAATCGCTAAATTTTAACAAGGTTTTTTATGGCTTGTTTGCACTAAACATGTAGCTTATAGTTGTCTTTATGGATTTTTGTTGAGGTTTATGGTTCGAGCTTGCGACTGGAATTGACGAAGACTTTGCAAGCTTTTTCTTTATGTTGCGATCGTAATTTTAATTTGAAATTAGTGAAACTATTTTTATCATCATTAGCCATGTCGATAATCTGTTATACTCCTAGACACAGGTCTCTTCTCACTACGAGAAGGGCTAGACCATGGTTGCAACTGCGTATATGGACCCGCAATTGCGAATTTGCAGACTTCACATGTTTTCGAGTACATTATTATAAACCTATCAGACATGCAGCTTACGTCACTTTCAAAGTCTGCGGTGACCTCCGTGAGAAACCATATTAGTAAGGAACCATAAAGTTTCACTGTTATTTTAAAATATATTAAAATGTAGCTTATCTTAATAATCATCTTTTTCTTTAATTGTACTGCTCTATCAAAATATCAACAAGTCTATTTTATTTTTCTATGCGTCGGTTCATGTGTAAAATCCGCCAGTAGTGTTCACCTATTCCTAGTGCTTTTGAATTTCCCGAGTATACAAAGCATCCTTTGACACTGCCTTACTTTTAGGCTACTCGCAGCACTAAACATTCTACAGACGACCAAACAAACAACTACGACAAACTGTTGTAGGCAAACAACACACAACTGTCCTTTTTTCCAGCGTAGCCAGTCAGCATGAAGCTCCCACAAAGTTATTGAGAATAACTACAAGTAAACTAAGTTGCTCTGCACTTCTATACAATGCCCTTCTATAAGCGTACTGTTCTACTTTTTATCTCATTTGCGTTTTTGTTGAAGAAATTTTTAGATTAGGTAGAAATGAATATTTTTAAAACAGTTTAAAAACTTGAACAGAAAGCTTTGAATATGTGAATTTTGTAACTTTGTTACGAAAATAATTTCACCAATAAAGATGTGGTATATTTCTATTATACATATAACGGGTCATCATCATCATCAGCCTTTAACAGTCCACTGCTGAACTAGGCTTCTCGTAGAAAGAAGGAATTGGCCTACTATACCACGCTGGCCAAACGGGTTGGTATAGGGTTTGTATCAAGTTTTCCTTCTCTTACAGTGCTGTTCTATGCATGATATGCTCCTTCTGTCGGCTCTTACGACACCCATGGGATGATATGGGGTGGTGACAATCCGTATTCTAAATCCGTCACCACACGGACAAATAACACACCACAATAACAACTAACGGGTAAAAAGGTATAACATAATCCTACACTCCAATTATTAGGCAAAGTCTCCCCTTCACTTCTCCAGAATTCCCTACCTCCAGCTATTAGTGTCCAATTTTATGAGTAGGCATCAAGCTCATCTCGCCAAAGCTTTCTGGGTCTACCTGACCACGGCGTCCTCTGGTATCCACCTCGTGACTATATATGCCCACTTTTTAGAGTGCATTCTGGAGACATCAACTGTTCAATCCCATTTTCTTACCGACATCAGATTTGCGCGTATTCGTAATACGCTCCGTTCCATAGCTCGTTGGCTAACCTCGTATTTGGACTTCGGTCAGTTACGTTTGCGCTCCGTAGTTTAGAATAAATTGTAAATGTCGTTTAACCAAAATATTCACATTGAAAGAAATAAATAATAATTTGAGCCAGTTACTTACATCTACTTTTTGTTTCACAATAATATTTATAAGCTAGGACTATTTTACATTTAGACTCATAACAATGTTGCATTCTCAATTTATTAGATTTTATTTTTGTCTAGCAAATTGATTTCGATGTAAGACTTTACAATTCGGCCGACTACATAAAAAGATCTTTAGGTACCTTTGCAAAAAATTAAATACGAGAAAGATATCCATTTTACATTTAACGCATCACTATTTATTTTTCATAAGCCGTACATACAATATCGCTTAAAAGCAAACCTACAGAATAAACAAATGTATTAATTAAAACAGATATGTTTGCGTATCACATGTTTACTTCTATCTTACTCAGAAAAGTTTATTATTAACTATGTCAATATTAGTCTCAGTTAAATACATTTTGAATTTAATAGCTTCTATCCTGGTAGCATAAATTGTAAATTACTAGGATATTCGTTGCGAAGACTTAGTGAAAGTGAGAGTGTCAAAAGTTGTCGAAGGTCATAGCTTCCGAATACAACTACACAAGTGATACAGACGAGGGAATGAGGGTGGCGATAGTCCCAGTCAGAGAAAGTTGGAACCTATAAAAAGTGACAGACAAAGACTGGTAGGTCAACCCAAGTATCGCTGGAAAGAAGTGGTAGCGAGAATCTGCCAAAGTCTGCGAGAAATAAAGAATTCTCATCATATGCCAACACCAACTTTGGGTCGCTGAACCTACGGGGTGAGTAAGTCAATAGGAAAACCGGACTGAAAAGCAAAATTTACTTTAATGATTAAGAACGGAATGACTGCATGGATGCGTAGTGATTCAATCGGGTGCCTCGCCGTTTGACATTTCACCAAGTATTGTGGGTTTGATGCGACAACTTTTTGTGTGATCCATGATTATTATTTGTGTCCATTGATTGCAGGTTTCTCCTTCATGTGTCCGTCTTTCATGCGAGTCCTTCAGGACACATGACGTATTCGTAGTGCTGGTATCATCACCAAAAAATTTCTTAGCCAGTGACTGACTGACTCACCACTTTTTATTTTGCGTATGTATTCAAAGCAAGTTATTACAATATGTATACTAGTTCTATAGTTTGACTATACAATATAAGTTTATCGGCTCGTTGCCAAACTGTTCATAAAGGAGAATGCCGGAACGTGTACCAATTGCTTTAAAAAAATGATATACCGTAAATACTTTGACACATTTTGAATGCCATTACTAAATTATGAATCATTATTAAATCCACGTTTACGAAGTATTATAAAAAAGTAGAACTTAGATCAACAACTTCCGACTGCATACATTGCCAGCACAAAAAAAAATCGATTCCGAGCGACAAAAAATCGAGTGTAATATTCTCAACATTAACGATTGCTTACACTATTAAATGATTTTGGATTCAATAGAAGGCACTATGATAGTGAATTTAAAAAAATGTGTTCTGTGTGATTTTATTAAATAGAAACACATATTTGGCTACTTAACTTGATTTCAGTCTTTGGTTGAACAATTTATTCATTAATCGATTGTTTTTAGGTGATATCGATTTTAATTATTATTAAATCGAGATAGCAACACTTGCAGGGTAACATTTGATAACTTGAACAACTGACAAAAGTGTCAAATATGAAATGTCAACCCCACACAACGTCGCCTACGCATCGATCGTGTTTGTTTGTGTTATTATTTTGTTTTTATCCGTTGAGTTGAGGTTTGTTCCTCTGGGTCGAAACTACGTTTCTTTTAACTTGTAGCATCATTCACTTATTGAAATTATTATAAACAATTAGAAATCAAGGACAAATTCCTTCCTTTGCAATATTTATGGCGGATTTTTTTTTAATATGGTTACGGGAAAATCTCAGAACTGCGGATTCGAAAACAAAAAGGCTTCATGCCTACGGTAATAGTAATAATAATATATAATAATATAATATTCTACCACATTCACACAACACCATAGTCCCAAACTAAGCAGAGCTGGTACTATGGGTACTAGATAATGGATAAACATACATATATACTTTTCTTTTGTAAATATATACATATGATACATAGAAACACCCAGACCAAGACAAACATCCATGTTCATGCACACAAATGTTTGACTTGAGCGGAAATCGAACCCGCGACCTTCGACGTAGCAGTCGCTTACACTCCCGCTACGCCAACCGGCCGTCATATTAAACAATAAGCTGGCTAAAAATTTTCATTTCATGAAAAAGCAAACGGTACAGGCTTCCATACAAAAACCGGCATTCTCATTTATTATTTACAGTCACTTGGCATAGTGCATGCGTCTATTGCTGGCTTCCTAGATACTTTTTTAAGTAAATTGTGTTAGACTACAATGAAATTAGAAGCAGCGATAGCCAATGAAGAGACCGACAGACTGCTACGCAGAGGGTCTCGGGTCGAACCCACGGCACGCACCAATGACTTTTCAAAGTTAGTGCGTAAATTGTTAATTATCGCTTGCTTATCGGTGAAGGAAAACATCGTGAGGAAACTTGCAGGTCGGAAAGTTCTCCAAAATGTTCTCGAATTCATGTGAAGTCTGCCAACCCGCACTTGGCCAGCGTCGTGGACTATAGCCTATCCCTTCTCATAGTAAAAAGAGGCCCGTGCCCAGCAGTGGGATAGTATGAAGGGCTGATGATGATGATGATGATAATGAAATTCCTACTAACCATACGAGAATCCTGGTTTTGCCAATCAATTATTTTCCTTCAGCGTTATTTTACCTTTTGATTAGCTTCTAACCATATAATGTCCATTCGTGAATTTTATATAGTCTAACTCTACTGACAATCTGGGCTGGTAACTGCGAAATATTTAAAATAAAATTGCTGTCTTACAGTCCAAAATATACCTAATCGTAGCTGCTATTATAAACGCAAAAGTTTATTAGGATACTAGCTTACCTGGAAAACTTCGTACCGCCTAATAGTCGATTCTTTAATTCTTTTTTTTCTCTCTCCGTAAGAACCTTCCTCGGTCTTCAAGGAATATTATAAAAAAATAATTAGCGAAAGCGGTTCAGCTGGTCTCGAGATTTGCGCTTAGCAACACATTGCGCGATTCATTTTTATATAATAGATAATGTAATATGAGTGGATGGTTATTTGTTACTCTTTGACGCAAAATGTGTTATAAATATTAATTAAAAAGACAATAATCATGTACAACTACAAAGCAAAACCACAGCTTTTTATAATGAATAAAAACCATTTTCATTAATTCCGTCCAAAAATCGGACAAAGCCTTCATCAACATCTGGTTATCCTTTACAATTGAATTCAGAAAACAGCCTGTGAATTTCTCATTATGACATTCGCACTGATTAAGTTCCATAAAAGTATTAACATGAATACAAAATAACCCTGTGTTTTCCCCGAAAATTTTACGTAAAATATATATCTTTTGTCATCGCCTACTGCAGTTGTTTTTTCCGTTTCAATAAAGTGGTAATTGAAAACACGAGCTTCGATTCTATAATGGAATCATATACGCATTTCGAGATTAATAATGATTGCCTACTGTTGGCCCCGTAGGCATAAACTGATTGTCCGATTACTATTGTCACGGGGACATCCCTAGTGGCATGTTTCACATCGCCACTGTCATTGTGACCTCAATTATCAGCTCAATGTTCATCTAAATTTTGGAATTATTTCATATTTTAAGAATTAGAAAATAAAAAAACCAGCCAAGTGCGAGTAGGACTCGCGCACTGAGGGTTCCGTACAAACCTGTCGGTATGGCTAATTATAAAAAAATATATACTGCGGCGATATAGTGGTGTACATAAGGGACTAACGAGACGATGGTCTCGGGTTCAATGGCCAGTTACCTAGCGTCTTCTTCCATTTCAACCTGGGGTCCGCTTGCTAGTCAAACTGGATTTGGCTGAATATTAGCTTTTCCACAGAGCGACTGCGAGCGAGCATGTCTGACCTGCGCAACCCGAAGGGATAGCGATATTCCATATACGTTTAGTTTAGTCTAGAGTCAGTTTATTTAGAAAGTATTGATGCCCTATACCGACTGTCAACGATCTTCATGACAACCTAGGCTGGTTTCAGACCGGCGCCGGTCAAACGCGTGACGCGTTTGACCGGCGCCGGCCACACGCGCGCGCTTACAATTACACTAGATTAGTAGTAGCGTTTCATAGTCACACAGTTCAAATGCGCCGCGTGTGAGACGCGCGCGCCGGCCGCGCTGCCGAAGCTTCATACATTGCAATGAGAAACGCGAACTCGTTTCACAGTGGTCCGCGCGCCAAACGCGCTGTTGAGATGCGCTGGCCGACGGCGCGTGCCGCGCGTGTCACTCTGAAACCAGCCCTAGACCGACGGCTTAACGTGCTCTCCGAGGCGCAAAGCAAGCGATAATTAACAATTCAATACGCACATAGCTCCGCAAAGTTAGTTGCGCGCGCCATGGATTCGAACCTTCTGCATGGCAGTCTATTGGTATCTCCACTAGGCTATCGCTGTTGACTTTTCAAAGTTATGTGTGTATTAAAAATGTTAATTATCGCTCGCTTAATATTGTGCCCGGTAGATGGCAATATGCTCGCCCCCCATTACATTGGGACCGAAACATAGCAGGCGAAGTGTGGGTGTGTAATACACCTATTGCCTACCCTATCCTTATATCTGCCTACCTCTTCAGGGGTAGGTACGGGCGTGAAGTTATGTTATATTACGAAGTTATGTAAAAAATGTGATGTTACTAAAAATTTAAGGATTTCGAAATTTTTTCTTGTGCTATAAAACATTGCTTCATGCCAAATTTCAAGATTCTACATAGATCTACTGGAAGTACCCTTCAGGTTTTGATTCCCTTGCTATTAGTTGCGAGGTTGAAAATATGTTTAAATTGCTGTTTCTTTTGATTTCGTTAACATAGAAGTTTGATTTTGTTACAGCTTAAAGGTATTATAGACTTAAGTATGTGATATGTATTTCAATTTAATACATCTACGCGTTCATGAGGAAAAGGGTAGTAACTTTAAAATTATTAATATTTATTATTATATGATGGTACTAAAAATTTACGGTTTTCGCAATTTTTTCTTCTTTCTGTGCTATAAGACGTTGCTTTGTACCAAATTTCAAGATTCTAAGTTCACGTGAAGTACCCTATAGGTTTTGATTCCCTTGAAATTTGCGGAAATTTGCGGCATAAACGCCTGTATCTTTTGATTGCGTTGGCTTAGAAGTTTGAGTTTTTCACAGCTCTAAGGGACAGTAGATTTGAGTATTTAATATAAATTTGAGTTTGATACCTACACGCGTTCCTGAGAAAATGGGTCTTGACAGATGGACGGACAACAAAGTGATCCTATAAGGGTTCCGTTTTTTTCCTTTCGAGGTACGTAACCCTAACGGACCTGATTAGAATGTATTCGCATTCTAGCTAGAATTCACATGAATTTTCTTGACTTTTAAGAGCAATTATAGATATGACTTGATTATTTATATGTTATAAATATATGAAATACGCTTTTAAGTATTATTTAAGGTTAACAGCTTGACATTAACTACTTTTATGTTGTGTTCAGTCAAGTCCATTAATAGTGTCCATTAGTAGTAATGTAGTCTATTATTTTTTAATAACACTAAAATATATTTAGTTTCTAAGTATTAAGAATGTACTACTACTACTACCTTTCACAGTCACAGCTGGACATAGTCCTCTCCTAATTTGAGTCACCATTCTGACTCAGTAGGAGGGTTTGGCCTACTATACCGCACCATTCAGACGGAGGTCGCTATAGGGTCGATGTCTAGTTTTCCGTCTCTTGGCAAAGATACTAATTGCTTTGTCTTTTTACCTTAGTCGCCTCTTACGAAACCCATAAAACGCAATGGAGTGCTGTTATTTTTTATTCTTAATCCATCACCACATGTAGAATTAAGAATCTATTTGAATCTATTTCTTTAACCCAATAACAGTTCCTTTGAGTAGCAATGCCACTTTATATCGAGTACGTACCTATTACTCATAGCCAGCGTATATTTCACTCGTATTAGGACACTCTTGAACCCTTACGAGAATAGCTTCTTGTCCACAAACATCAGCTGCACCGTTGTTCAATATCGTAGGAGCTCGGTGATCCAATCCTTTGTTACAAACTGAATATGGAATTGAAACAATACAATTTCTTCTGATAATCTATTTATTTCAAGGCATAAATACCTCTGTTATTCTCCTACGTTTCTACCAGCTTGCAACGGTTGTGGTCGCGGAGGGACTGATGTCAGCTCAGCGCCGTCCTTGTGAAGCGCGGGTTTCGGCAGCTACCCTCACTTGTTTTGTATTTTTGATATTTTTAGTTCTATCCGCACTGTCGGTACCTCGACACACTACACTTATGACGTCTACACACTGATGAGATGTGTTACTGCGGCGTTGTTTGCATTTGTTGATAACTGGGTTCCAAGTGGTCGATAGTCTGTATCCGTCCTCCCGGTTGAAATTTCTATGTTTTTTGATTTCAACCGCTTCACGTACTATCCTGGAGTAATAGTGGCGATCGGTGGATAAGACTCGTGGTTGATGTAATTCTATCCAGTGGTTTGGTCCAGATTCCAGCAAATGCTCAGCTATGGCAGATTTATTAATTTGTCAATTTTTGACAGCTGTGATATGTTCTTTGACCCTTTCAGCGATCGTTCGTTTGGTCTGTCCGATATAGGAACTACCACAACTGCAATCGACCTTGTAGACGCCTGGTGTTTGTAGAGGAATTACGTCCTTTGGGGTACGCAGATTGTGTGCTACCTTGGAGAGGGGACTATATACAGTCTTGATGGAGTATTTCTGTAGTACTGTTCCAACTTTGTCCGTCACTCCCTTGATATAAGACATGTAAGCCGGCACTCTGCTTACTTCAGGTTTGCGGTCCTTCCTCTTCCGACGGGGTATCTCCTTTTTGTATCCATTGCGCCTTAGTACCTCCTGAACATGTGACAATTCACTGTTTAAGTGTTCAGGGTCACAGAGGTCATAGGCTCTGTTCACTAACGAGGTCGCTACGGATTCCAAATGTCGCGGGTGATGATACTTATTAGATACTACTTCATATATCGTGGACAACATTACCTCCAGATCGACGGAGTGGCAATGGGTAGCCCAGTAGCACCGGTGATGGCCAATATCTGGATGGAAATTTCGAAGAATCCATAGACATGCAGGCTTCAAATGTAAAGCTATGGAAGAGGTATATCGACGATGTATTCTGCATCATGAAGGGCAACAAGCAAGACATAGAACGATTCGCAGACAAATTGAACTCCATACATCCGAACATCCGGTTTACATTTGAAATGGAGGTAGACGGATCGCTACCCTTTCTCGACGTCAAAGTGACGGTGAGAGCTAATGGTACACTTGGACACACTGTATACAGAAAACCGACACACACCGACAGGTATCTCAACGCCTGCTCGCATCATCACCCGCGACATTTGGAATCCGTAGCGACCTCGGTAGTGAACAGAGCCTATGACCTCTGTGACCCTGAACACTTAAACAGTGAATTGTCACATGTTCAGGAGGTACTAAGGCGCAACGGATACAAAAAGGAGATACCCCGTCGGAAGAGGAAGGACCGCAAACCTGAAGTAAGCAGAGTGCCGGCTTACATGTCTTATATCAAGGGAGTGACGGACAAAGTTGGAACAGTACTACAGAAATACTCCATCAAGACTGTATATAGTCCCCTCTCCAAGGTAGCACACAATCTGCGTACCCCAAAGGACGTAATTCCTCTACAAACACCAGGCGTCTACAAGGTCGATTGCAGTTGTGGTAGTTCCTATATCGGACAGACCAAACGAACGATCGCTGAAAGGGTCAAAGAACATATCACAGCTGTCAAAAATCGACAAATTAATAAATCTGCCATAGCTGAGCATTTGCTGGAATCTGGACCAAACCACTGGATAGAATTACATCAACCACGAGTCTTATCCACCGATCGCCACTATTACTCCAGGATAGTACGTGAAGCGGTTGAAATCAAAAAACATAGAAATTTCAACCGGGAGGACGGATACATACTATCGACCACTTGGAACCCAGTTATCAACAAATGCAAACAACGCCGCAGTAACACATCTCATCAGTGTGTAGACGTCATAAGTGTAGTGTGTCGAGGTACCGACAGTGCGGATAGAACTAAAAATATCAAAAATACAAAACAAGTGAGGGTAGCTGCCGAAACCCGCGCTTCACAAGGACGGCGCTGAGCTGACATCAGTCCCTCCGCGACCACAACCGTTGCAAGCCGGTAGAAACGTAGGAGAATAACAGAGGTATTTATGCCTTGAAATAAATAAATTATCGCGACTAAGACCCGCTAAATAATATTGTATAAATGTACTAATCGCGAAAGTTTAAAATCGATTAATTTCTTCTGATTTTCTGATGGACCTAACTAACATTCTTTAGTACACCTACTACTGGTACAATAGCATCCAACCAAAAAAAATAGCAGTAGAATAAAACATCATGGTAGTCTTAGACAGAGATGGCAGGACAAGCTTGGTTCCTTAATGAGAACTGCTCTGTAAAGGCTGACACCAGAAATATATGGGAGTGAAAAAGCTTTTGTCCTACGTTAAGAAGTGGCGAGCTCGCAGTTAATTAAATATCTTCATCATCGTCATGTCAGCCTAGAGACGTCCACTGCTGGACATAGGTCTACCACAAGGCTCTCCACACAGATGATTTTCGAGCAATCAACCATATTCAACCACTCGCATTCAAATGTCCACCTCGCGGAAGGCCTGCACGTCGATTCTGTAAAATTAAAACAACGACTCGTATTTCACGTCACTATTCGCTCTCACTTCGCATAAGGTTCAAAATGACCTTGATTTTGAGTGTGAAGTGAGCGTCGAACTGACGGGAGAATTACCATATAGAATGCTACTTTTTACGTCATCTCATACTTTATCTGTCAAAATCTCGAGGTCAATTTAGTTCAACTCGCAAACACGCTCGCAAGAGTAGCGCTAGTGTAGATTCGAATTATCAACCGAGTTTTTAGAATGCCAATCAAGAAACTCACAGCGGATTCAGATTCGAAGTTTACAATGAAGTTTTACAGAATCACACTGCTGTCTATGACTCGCGTTCCGGCACGTAAAAACATCCTGGCAAATAAAATATACCTAAGGGTGGTTTCAAATTAGCGTATTTTTCTGCGCGTATACGGTCGTTTCTGCATACGCGCTTACACGCGCGCTACATTACGCGCGTCAAAATACCGGTCTCTCGTAAATGGGCATATATCGGCGTGTTCGCTCGAAACGGTAGTGACATCTTGTCAGTGTCAACATGGATTTTGACGGCTCGCGCTTATACGAGCTTAGAAGCGCGTCAACGCTCGTACTAGTTGTGCGTGTGTCAAAAGGCGAGCCTATACGCGCCTACAGGCGCTTCCAAAAACGAGCTTATACGCGCGTATAAAACGCTAATCTGAAACCGCTCTTATAATGAAATCATAAGTGTTAAAAGTTTGGTTACCGCTGTGACGTATTGACATAAATATGTTATAATATCGGTGTGTTGTGGTCAGCGGCCACGTAAACTGAGTAGTGGGTACCTACTCAGTGGCGTCAAACGACCACAGGCAGTGTGCGGAGAGTTTATATAAAATACATGAGAACACCAGTCTCTAGGCTGTAGCGTTTGTGGCTTCTTATGCGACTAGTGTTTTCAGCTAATGCGTAGGGTAAGCATATGTCTCAGATATCTGTGCTTTTATAGATCATTCAAATAAAACCTAAAACATGTAAGTAGGGTCACAAATATTGTTTGTTTTTGGGACCGTTGTAAGCTCGCCAACCAGATATACACAGATATATACATCTGCATATTGTATACAACATTTAGCATAATCATAGAACTTTATTTTTAGTATAGTGCAAACCTCATAGGGGTGATTTATATTCGTCATTATGAACAACTTTTGTCCAGAGTGGCCGACACGAACATTTTATCAGCTGTGCCACATATTTTGTCGAAGACCAGTTGCAATTTAGAATGGAACAATAGATTTTTAAAAGAAGTTTCACAAAGCTAAAGTCTTCTTAATAACTAATAGAGTCCCTAAGAGTTATCTCTCCCTAAAGTGATTGCACTAGACTAAAAATAACCTTGAATACGACCCACTATCAAGTCAAAAGTAAGTGTTTATAATCTAGTAAACAAGACAAGCACAACTGTATTCCGTGTAGTTAAATCCGATCAAAGCGATGATAAATCCAAAGTCAAAAAAAAAATACGCGCTCACCTACTACTAAAATTCTGCGAATTAAATCCGTACTAACTAAACTCGATTCAATTTAAACAAGCCGGGTCCTCGCTGCCAATAGGATCAAATTAAAATAGAAACAGTTAGACAAGTTAAAACTAAATTAACTTTATACGGCCCGACTAAAACGATTTTCATGTACGGTAAAATATTTGGAGCCGAAAACTGTACTTGAAATGTCAGGCGCTGACTTGTGTCGTTTGGATGTGGGTGAAAGTGGCTGAAAGAATCCGTTTATTTTTGGTCTTGTTTACTTTAGAAGTTTTCGTGCCGTAGGGGGTTAGCAGACCTGTGTTTGGACGACAAATGTACTATGTAGAAAGATTGTTATTATTGTTGTAGTAGTAAAGAAGAATCTGGCTCAGTGGCGTGCCATTGGAGAGGCCTATATCCAGCAGTAGACTATGGCAGGCTGATGATAGTGTGGAAAGGATGTGTTGTGAAATATACGAATTCAGTATCCGTTTGTTCCAACGCGAGACAGGCGTGACGTTGGGGAAATAGTTAGATATTGTTGATTTGACAAGAAGGAACAAATCTTATATGTTGGCAAACATTTAAACAATTGTTACTGTTTTCCAAAATGTTCTGACAGGTTCATACTTAATAATATCCATCTGGTGATTGACATAACACAATGGATTTTTACCATTACTTATCAGACATTACTGGCTATAATGCATTACTGCTGTAATCTACTTAAAACAATTTTAACGATCAACCGACGTTAAAAAAATTACCTGAATATTATTTGTTCGCAGAGCAATTTCAGTTTATAGTCGGCTTTCGTTCTTTAAAGATAAATGCAATATCGCTCGATGATGGCATGATTAATGTCTTTATTAACAGCGAAAAGTAAACATCGTTTATTAGTAGCATCCGAAAGCGTTCAGTCAGGTCGGATATTTTCTTGCCGTATTTAGGTTCGGATTTGTCTAATCTGCCCAATCTGTGGTAGACCTGGTTGTGCAAAGCCGTAGTTCGCTTAGCCAAGTTGTGGTCGTATAGCTCCTTAAGGGAAGAGATTCGCGAATCTAAATCGGTAACTGACAGGCTAGCTCCCTTGAAGTCGTCTGCTATGTCTAGGCCTGACTCTAGGATTTCGTCATTCGGAATCAGCTCGAGTAGTTTAGGTAGCTGCTTCCGTAAACCTAAAACAGAGGTAGCCGGCTCCTCTCCGCGAATAGCGACCTCGTAGGCCAATTCATTTTTATTAAGTAGAAAGTACTTGATAGGGTTAGTGCTCATGATGATATAAAATAAGTATGATAGAAAAGAACGTAAGTATATTACAGCCCTCCGTGTGCAATAGTTCTGCTTTACAAAGAAACTACGACGATTCGGTGTAAAAATGTAGACAATAGATAGTGACTTGCAAAAATAAAAAAACGGTTATTTCAAATTGCGAACAGTTACGTAGGGAATCGGTAGTTGAAATTTGAATTAGACAATAGTAAGATAACACATAATAGGTATACAAGAATAGAAATTAAAGATAGACAGCAATACACAGATACACACAAGTTAGATATTACGTACCAGTTCGCTGATGTCTGCACCTCCTCGTTTACAAGGACTGACCTCCTAAACAAGAACAACTGCAGTAATTGGAAGTGAGACAAATAGAGTTGGGCGCCACTGAGACGGAGAATCTCAGGTAGGATGTCGGGGTTCAAGAGAAACACTGCTAGGCTGAACAGGTTCTTTATTATGTCTCACTACCGCTTACATACAGTATGACCGAACTAGGTAAGCACTGGCCTGAGCTGGCTGGAGTGTAGACTCCTGCTGCTCTCCGACGCTCGCAGGGTAGCTGCTCGTAGGATCGCCGATGAGCTGGCCAAGGTGCGCTGCGCAGGCAGCTCTGTGGTCGACGTTCAGGCTGAGCGGGTCTCAGGCGGTGCAGCCGATGTGGGCCGAGCGGTCAGGCTCAGGCGTCCGTGGCCTGGCTGTAGGAGCTCGTAGGCAGGAACGGAGGCTTGGGTGGCAGCTGGCTAGTAGCGGCACGGCGCCAGCAGCTCGTGGCTTGTAGCCCGTAGGAAGAACGTCAGCCCGTAGGAAGAATGTCAGGTGCAGTGAGCTCGTAGGGTGAACGTAGCCCGTAGGGTGAACTGGAAACAGCATAGAGAATACACAACAACCGGTCAGGAACAGGCGGTCCCTAGATCGGCTGTTATGCTTAGGAGACACAGATACTACAGACAGAACATATAGGCACACAGACAACTAGAATATGCTTACCCCCAGCGGGACAGTAGATAGGAAGTAGAATGTAGAATAATCGCGAGGTGTAGCGGCAGCGTTCCGATGTCTAGGGAAAGTGACCATTCTACAACGCGCACCCATCTTATATAGATGTAGGAATATGACTCACAACTGCCTTTGGCTAGTGAATATGACCATATTTGGTAATATTGCGAACGATGTCTGGCTAAGCTGGCGTTAAGCGCCTGCGAGATATTATAACGCAATACGTGTAGTATTACGTTACAGCTTGTTTTCAATAAGTTTACGCAAATAGTAATCAATTCACAACATAGGTTATTATGAAGTTTACTCTTATATTAAAATTGCACGATATTCCATATCTGTGAAATACGTGTCAGTATAAAATGTTCAAAACTATTTTTTTATAGACTCACGCCTTTTTCCACGATAGTAAATATTACACCCACATATCGACATGAATTTTCAAGTCCTACGTAATAGGGGGCGAGCCTATTGCCGTTACCGGGCACATCACCAGACTCCGTGCTGCTACTAAGAAATCGGAAAAACTCAGTAACACTTTTGTCCGACCCGGGAATCAACCCCAGGACCTCCAATCAACAGACGCATACGCAATCCACTGGACCACGGAGGCGGTCAAGTAAAACTAAGTGGTATAAAAAGTCATGTGAAGGATAGTTAGTCTAAGGATGTGCCATAAGACAGTTAACCGCACGTCATAGTATAACACGGCATAGCAAAGCCGAAAGATCATTAGCATTTCTCGGTACACAGGTAGATCCTGAAATATCCCGTGGTATACCAAAGAATACTTTTCGTATCAATCAAGCAAACACTTTAAGACGTCTTCGTCTACTGAGCATTTGCGTCACTGAACCAATGCAGCAACAGGCTGAATTCAATCTTCTTTAAATTAATTTATGGTCATATTCCATTACTTACTTCCAGACTACATGAAGTATGCGATTCAGGCTGTCTTGTCATCCCATAGAAAGTTACGTAAGACGCTTCGCTGTATCCATCATCATCATCAGCCTTTAACAGTCCACTGTTGGACTAGGCCTCTCCTTTGAAAGGAGGGATTGGCCTACTATACCACGCTGGCCAAACGGGTTGGTATAGGATTTGTATCAAGTTTTCCTTCTCTTACAGTGCTGTTCTCTGCATAATATGCTCCCTCTGTCGGCTCTTACGACACCCATGGCATTATATGGGGTGGTGACAATCCGTATTCTTAATCCGTCACCACACGGATAATGTATGATATATCCATAACAAACTAAAAAGTATTTCCTAAGTTCTGTGTAACAAGTTCGAAAACATTTCATCCCAGTATTATCTCAGTAGGATCTTAGTTTTTTCCGTTATTTATATTTTTAGTGTAACTAGATCTGACAAACAGCTTTTCCACTGTTCTCTTAACTTCAGACCTTTGTAAACTTGTTATTTTTTTATTTAAAACGAACCTTTGTTATGGCGTGTTACGTTAAAAACATCTCTGCGGTACCCAAATAAATATTTCCTCTCACAAACGCTCAGCTCTTTGATAAATTTCGATACGCTTGAATCGTTGAAATACGCGCGAACACATTACACAATTAACAAGAATTACGATAGCACCCAAACATAAAAATACTTGGGCGGCCCGTTCTAAATAAACTCATACATATTCAATTATGTGATTCTGCTTTGCCACGCGATTCGGCGATTGCTTACCACTGCGATTGGTGATTACTACCGGACGGTTGTGTACTCGTTCGATATACGAAGCACATGTTAGCACGATCTTGTGTGTGGTCCAATGTGAAACAAATAGCGGTGAACGTTACTAGAACATAATTATGTGCTAGCCAGCAATGCATGATAAAGTGTAAAACCTAAAGATAAGTTGCATCGCAGAATACTGCGAAGTTTTCGACGCGTCGTCGTCAATAATTACGATATGAAATCGTGATTGACGGCAAATAGAACCAAATTTCTCTATATTTTCTTCAAATTTCATCGAAGTCTTAATGAAAACTCCAAAGCACTAGGAAAATATTTATAAAAACGATCTCAACCCTTCAAACATTGCACCAAAAGAAACAAGAACAGTGTTGGCATGTGTGCAGATTACTTTTCCTGACTGATCGCAGAGCCTAAACTACTAAAGCTAGAAACATGTTTGGTAGGTTAATGTTAATAGGTATAGGCACATTCTAAGGAAGGACTGTTTTGATGTGATATCTACTCCTAAGGAATACAGGCTCTGAAATTTGAAACGCCGCTGATTTTAAGGCTAATAAGTGCTGTGAGAAAAACAAATCTTATACTAATATATGAAGCTGAAGAGTTTGTTTGCTTGTTTGTTAATTTGGTTGAACGCGCTAATCTTGGGAACTACTGGTCCGATTAAAAAAATCTTTCAGTGTTAGATAGACAATTTATCGAGGAGGCTATATATCACATCATGCTAGGAGCAACGAGAGCGGAGCAGTAGCCTTAAATAACGCGGGTGTAACCGAGGGCATCCTCTAGTTACTTATCTTGTTTCTCTTAGCGTTATCCCAGTTTCAATCTAGGGTCCACTTACTAGTCTAACCGGATTTGGCTGAATATTAGCTTTTGCACAGAGTGACTGCCTGTCTGACCTCCGCAACCAGAAGGGATAGCGATATTCCATGGTTTATTAGACTACTGTCAGTTTATTTAGAAGGTACTGACGCCCTGTAACGACTGTCAAAGATCTTCCTGACAACCGGGACCGACGGCTTATCGTGCTCTCCGAGGCACGGCACAAACGATAATTAACAATTCAATACGCACATGACACCGAAAAGTCATTGGTGCGCGCAGTGGATTCGAACCCGATACCCTCTGCATGCATGCGCATGGCAGTCTGTTGGTATCTCCACTAGGCTATCGCTGCCTTTTCTCTATCCTCTAGTTACTTATAAAGATAAAAATGTTCTTCAATCAATTTTGGTCAATGTAACAACAATACGTCCTAGTACGTCATCTAAAACATTAATACTAAGCAGTCCCAGGATTAACTCGCTGGAGTAATGTTAGGATTATCACAGTTTAGCTTCAGAGCCGTGAGAGTTATATATTCTGCTGGATTTGAGACCTAGGCTTATCTTCGTGTACTGCCAAATCTATTTTTAATGTATTTTTAAATGCTCCGTTGTCAGATTGATTAAGAATACGAGTGTTACTATACCATTTTATTCCATGGTGTGGTGACTGATTATGAAGACAAATGTCTATCCAATTGTGTAGTTAATATTATTTATAGTATACGTTTCAGTAGTTTCCTGTTCGATTGAATTGAATTAGAAGATAATATTTTTTACATTTGATACCGACGCCATTCAGGCGTCATGTTCGTTCAGTTGAGATAACGTAAAGAATCTAAGAATACAACCACAGATTATCGAAATATGTTCAGCCATTGAGAAGCTAAGGTGGAACACAAAAGCTCACTGACTTACATGGAAAGAGAAAGGAAGAAGGAAAGAACATCCACATTCTTAACATGAAGTTACTATATTATTATTAAACAATCTTATACAAAAGCTGACACACTTTACTATGCTTTCCTAGCATACATAACAGTTTTCTTAGGATATCCTAGGCTTTCAATAATGTCTATCTAAATAATAGATCCAAGGTTAAGCGTAGGTGGCCATTAAATGAAATCTCGTCTTCCCACGCTGGGATCGTTTTACTGCTAATATTTAAGCAGACAATGCCAACAGTCTTATAATCTGTTTCTGGCTGTACTTACGGCTTGTTTCGGAGTGCCAACAGATCTTTTTTCCTATTATTGGTTTTGCTCACTACATGTTTGATTGCTATTTTGAGAATTTCAAGCTTTGTACTTGGCTTGACCTATTTATAAGTTTGACTAGCTAGCTATTGTAGCTATTTGACTGGCTGTGACTTTGTAGTTTCTAGTTCTCAAACGAATGCACCGATTATTATGCGAATGTTTTTTTTGTAGTAAACCTGTCGTGATAGACACAGTCCCTAGCTAAAATTTATTGAAGTCTACTTAAGCAATTAAAAAGTATAACCTCGTCTGAGGATTGAACCATACTACACCCACCACCGTCCACCGTCCGTGTGGTGACGGATTAAGAATACGGATTGTCACCACCCCATATCATTCCATGGGTGACGTAAGAGCCGACAGAGGGAGCATAATTATGCAGAGAACAGCACTGTAACAAAAGGAAAACTTGATTCAAACCCTATACCAACCCGTTTGCCCAGCGTGGTATAGTAGGCCAATTCCTCCTTTCAATGAAGAGGCCTAGGCCTCTCCTTTGAAAGGAGGAAGGAGGAATTGGCAGCAGTGGACTGTTAAAGGCTGATGATGATGACACCCAGCACAGTGTTAAAAATTAAGATGACCGCTTAAACCACTACGCCATCAGTGCACTAGATCATTGTGTTGTTCTCATGACTTTGTTTTACGTTTACTATTCGTGTGAGTATATGGCTAACTCTGGTGTCGGAGTTTTCTGACCACCCATGGACCTCCGACTTAGTCTAACAATTCTTGTCCTAAAACAAGAACCGGGATCGACGGCTTGCACACGCAAGAAGCACGATAGTGCTCTGCCTAGCGAGCGGTCACCCATCCAAATGGTAACCTGTGCAAGGGTTGCTTAACTTTTACGATCGTCAAGTCACGCCTATAACTTTGTTTGTGCTACCGGTTTACAAAATTGTGTTGAATAATTTAATAATATATGGCAGTAAAGTTTTTTGTCACATCCGGGTTCTGGTGTTTATGGGTATAACTTTTAAGAGCCTCTAATTAAGTAAGTAATTAAATATCATAATTTGTACGGAGTATTCTATAATATTGAAAATACGGTCATGATATGGATTCAGGAATACATATATTATATCTTCTTCTTTTCTGTCAAGTTTTTGCGTCATGTACTAGATTTGCCGATAAAAATACATATTTCTAGGCAGAAATAGGTTTTTGAGTAAGTTGTATATCCAAGAAATTATTTATTTTAGTTGAGTCGGCTTATTTCGCTATTTTTAAAGAACAGGTCTATTCTCAAAGTTCTGGGTCAAGCCAATTTTGAATATAGGTTTACAATTTGTGAAGTTGGGACTTATTCAGTGAGAAGCTTGGCTCTGCACGAGACGTTATTGCTATTTGACAGTCCAAGCCATTATTATGTCTTCGTCTTGGCAACATTTTGCATTAAAATTGTTTTTGAAGGGATTCTATATTGAACGATCAACATAAAAGAGGCTGAAAAGACGATGAAAGATGAAATAATGGAATTTGCACACAGTCATCTCGAGTCGTCGAGGGAAATATACGGTATTATAACTTAATTTTCAATTTATTACGCGATTTATACCCGTTATATAAGTATTACTATGTACACAGTTATTATTTCTTTTAAATTAAGACTGGTGTAGCTGTTTATCAACATATCAACAACAACATTTTATAAACATAAGGCAGTGATAGCCTTGTGAAGATACCAACAGACTGCCATGCAGAGGGTATCGGGTTCGAATCCACGGCGCGCACCACTGACTTTTCGGAGTTATGTGCGTATTGAATTGTTATTTATTGCTTGTCTCGTGCCTCGGAGAGCACGTTAAGCCGTCGGTCCCGGCTGTCATGAAGATCTTTGACAGTCGTTATAGGGCGTTAGTACCTCTAAAATAAACTGACACTAGTCTAAACTATAGAATATCGCTAACCCTTCGGGTTGCGGAGGCCAGACAGGCAGTCGCTCCGTGGAAAAGCTAATATTCCGCCAAAGCCGGTTAGACTAGAAAGCGGACCCCAGGTTGGGACTGGGATAACGCTAGGAGGATGATGAGATGTTTATCAATACAAACAGGTGAAGTAACGGGCTAAAGCTAGTAAAATTTCTTTTTTTTTTATATATATTAGGCAAGTTCACTCACGATCGACTCTCAGACCCATCATCGGCTATGCGTAACGACGTTTACGTCCCACAGTAACGGACCGGTACGTTACTGATTTGTTATACACAATACTTGTGAGAACCGCTGGGTATTTGGGTATTGGGAAAATGTATATTGTATGTGAGGCAATTTAGCTTCAGTTGCCAGTCACCTGGTGTAGTAGAGACAGTCTTCGTATCTTTGTTTTATGAAAAAATATTTATTGCTTTCACAAACAAACAAACATAAGTGATTATAGGTATACAGAAACACAAAAATACAAGTAAAGAAAAAAAAACATCTATATCAGGTACTTACACAACATGTCAGGGTTAGGTTGTGATGGCAATAGGTCCCCGTTCAGCATGATACCAGACATGCTGGCACCCCCCCCGTAGGATCTCCACCTTGTCGTGGTGGGGGGGCTCAGTAACCGTGGATTGGTGACCCGCGGTGAAGCTAAGAGGGATCCAGGAGGGGACGCTCCGCGTGGGCTTGACGGAGGCCTGCGTAGGATGCGTCCAAAGGGGCGGGTGCGAGGGACAGTTCTTCTGTCCCTCGCAGTCGGGTGCGGTCGCGGGAGGAGAGGCGTGTCGGTGTTGCGTTGCCGCGCGCCCTATCTCCCGCGACCAAATGGGGGCGCACCATCGTTGCGTCGCGGTAGGGCCGCAGAGGAAGAGGAGATGCGGTGTTGCGTTGCCGTCCTCCCTATCCTCTGCGGCCGCTGAGTGTTTTGGCGGTGGAGCCCAACACCTTCATCCGCCGCCAAGGGGGTTTGTTCGGGGCCCGCCTGACCATCCGGCGGGCCAATACCCGTCGGGGGGTAGCGAGGAATGC
Source organism: Euclidia mi (assembly GCA_944739405.2). Taxonomy (NCBI): domain Eukaryota; kingdom Metazoa; phylum Arthropoda; class Insecta; order Lepidoptera; family Erebidae; genus Euclidia; species Euclidia mi. Next base: position 58,526,875 of record OX123199.2, read on the forward strand.
TTATGCGAATCCCTACCCTCCGACACACGGGTACATGAGGAACACGGGTTGGTTTTTAGTCAGTAAGAGTCTGACAGTCCCTTTCGTCCTTCCCCCAGTGCGAAGGGACTCCATGAGGATTTTCCAACCCGAAACAAAAAAAAACAAAAAAAAAAAAAAGACATGCTGGCACTGATTTATGTTATATGTATGTATATATTAAGCTAGCTATATTCAGATGGGCTTGGTTGCTTGGCCTGGATATGTTGCCTTGACGTTGATTAAATAATATTGCACGGTACAGCTGTATATCACTCTTATATTATAAGCTCCAATATAAGTTTTGGTTTAAATATCGGCATTTAGTCACATCTCTATTGCGCGGCAAACCATTCAGTAATGCCAAGGTGGAAATTTCACGATACCTAAGGTGCAACGCAAAGCCAATGTTGTGAGAAAAGAAGTTTTGTGATATATTATATTTTTGGTAAGAATATCATCTTTTTACTTATTATATAAGGCTACAACGTACTCATCATACCTACATATATGTAAGAGCTTTTTTATAATATTAAAATATGCTGTGAAACAGCACGGGTCCTCTAGTAAGTCATTAAAGCCAGAGCAAACATTTGTGTGCCACAAACCTCGTAGAACCAAACACAGATACACAGTTTAATATTGGACATATAGGCACTCGAAACCAAATAGATTCGGTCGGTCCAAGTACACTCTTCTCACTCAAAGTCAAAGCCAAAATCATATATTCACTTATGACACCGTGCAACGCTTATGAACAAAATTCATGTTAATTCCTTAATGATTATACATTTACTGCCACGTCTGCAATGCAATAATGTAGAACTATGAATCACGAGAAAGAACGGGCGATAAAACTCATGATGACTCTTTTTACATCGCCAATATAATGGACAAATATTTTATTTTTGTAAGGAGCTGCAGCAACTGTTTCACATTGTAAGTTATCTATGTATGTTATCTATGTATGTTATCTATGTATGTATCCTATTTGTGAAAAAGTTAATATCTACTAATATCATACCAAACCAGTATATTATGTTTTGAACGAAGAATGAATTCGAAGTATGACATGTCTTTCGAGAATATTATCTAGAACTATCAGACATATATGTAGATTGCCTCACAATGTTTTCTTCGCCGTTTAGCAACTAGCGTTCCTTAGCAATTTGACACAGGCGTAACATCGGAAACTTATTGGTAGCTGTCATAGATTTGAACCCGAGTCCCTGTGTGTATTAGTCTGCTGACCTCACTACTAGGCTATCGCTGAAATCTTACAGTAAACTGTTAAATAAAGTTGAATTAAGCAACTGTAAGGCGCGCTTGCAGAAAAATACAACGTACATCTCGGAGTCTTTTTTCTCATTTTTCTACTAACACGTTGAAAATGTATTTACAATTTAATGAAAGTCTTTGTAAATGTTTTCAATGGATAAACAAAGCGTTTTCATTCTGGTACGCTTTTATAACAGAGAACTTACGTAAGTCCAAGCTATGCCTTCGTTACCGTGGATTGCAACACTTATAAGATAATTTCTTCATACAAACATTACACTCATATTGTCCGTTTTATTTCGATGCTTAGGATGCACCTTGCTTTTAATACTCATTATCTTTAATTATTGCTTAATATCTTATTATGGAATAATTTAAACCATATTTTTGAAAGACACCTCTCTCAATAGGTGTCGCTCGCGAGTACTTATTATACCCAGGCCCAAAATAACAATTTAAGGACCACACAAAGTGTTTTATCGTGTGGATGGAATCAAAAAGATCAGCGAGATAACCGCTGAAACCGTCATACACCTATAATAGAGCACGTAAAACGATGCCGACTCTAATCTATATACTTAATTATATAAATGTGAAACCGCTGGACATATAAAGATGATATTTCGCAGGGAACGGCTTTCGCGAAAGGGCTGGATTAAGAAGGTCTAAGGGCTCTCGTAAGTTTGTATGAAAGTAAAGATATAATGTAATATTTGTCTGCGGGCGAAGCTGCGGCAACAGCTAATATTCCATAAAGTATAAACTGATTATTCGCTCAAACATAACTGTAGTCCCGCATAATGTCAATCATAATGCTCAAAGTATTTGATGCTTGATTATATAGCCAGTATGGATCAAAATTTTTCAGCTGAATAATTTTGACGTCCGCCTGTCGTGCGCGATTACCGACAAGATTGTCGTTAATACATCTCGATGTTCGTCGAACACGTTTTAATTACTATACCCCATCAAGTATTGGTTTTGCGAAAGAAATGTTTTGATGTAGAGACCAGATTTTATCGAGGCAGCGGAGTGACATTCCACTCAGTGAGGAAAATTGTACATTAAATTTACTTTTTTGTGACTATTGCAATTGTTAATCGCGTAATTTATAAATAACTTGCTTCTGCCTGCGGCTTTGCCCGCGTGGGATCGATTATCGGGAGAACAAGTAGCCCAACTAGCTCCACATAAGATACAAACTTTACCACGGCATCGTTCCGTTACGACGTGAAAGAAGGACAAAATTAAATAAACAAACACATTTTGATATTTAGAATATTAAACAGTATTTAAATGAATCGTTGTGAAGCGCATAAAAGAACTTGACGTCAGCTGTGTAAATAAGTCTAGAAAACTAAATTATTTTACGTTCTCTCTCAGCTCAGTTTCAATACAATTTTATTCCACTTATTTATGGAGTTGATGGAAATTGGAATTTTCATTGGCGGTCAGTGTCATTAATTATGCTAACGAATTAAAAAATCCTGAAAAATGTGCGTCTGTAATCACACAACCTACCGGGCGTCATTCGGCTGATGAATAGGTTATTATTGTAGTTTAAGATAGAAATTATAGGCTCAGATTTATATAAATCCACTTGTCTACGCATGAGTATATTTAAATTCTCATCAAAGTCTGGAAAACACTGGATGCAGACGAAATGAAAGTGTATACTTAGATATATGTCCTATAGATAAATACAAATGATTCGCAAGTATAAATAAATACGTCTTTATCGAATATGACTAACAAAATACTTGAACACAACACTGAATTTACAGCTCGCAAGTAATTTAACGTTGAAGACAGAGCTTATACTAGTGAACTTGTAACTTTTATACCACGTAAAACGATTTTATCCTTGCCCAAGGTTACACACGTAACTTATGCTTTGACGAGACATTTCATTGCTCTATATAAGCCCGATAAGAAGACAGTGTGAATATTATGAAAAACCAATTAAAATCTTCAAATACTAAGTAACTGATGTGAAAAGGCATTAGTGATCAAGCGTCGTATTAAAAGCATTGAAGACAAACTATATTCACTGAATGTTTAATTCATTCAAGTCTTGATTCGTAATAGGATACAAAGTGACAACTTTTGTTGACAACTGAGTATATTTATATTCTCAAGGTTACTCATATCACAATCGTCACTTGCCTTCAGTAGCCGCGCAATAGAGAGAGCTTACTTCTCCGGGACCTATCTTAACATATTCTTGATCCAACAAAAAAGATAATAAGTCCAAAGTATGTGCAAAGCAAATTGCAACTAATGCTACCCAAACAAAGAATAAATTGGCTTGAATGTGTAAAGAGGGATTTTTGGAACTCCACTGCTTGAGGGACGCGCAAAGGAAATTCTTTACTATCGTATGTTAAATAAGGTTGTTTTTACATATTTGTTGATCGTAGGAATGTTTTGCTACGTTGCTTCTAGATAGAAGCAACGTAGCAACGTAACTTTGGAGCAATTTGGCTACGTATATACGTAGATGCTATTGAATTTATTTTTATAAAGAGAGATTTTACTCTATATTTAGCTATAAAATGAAGTTATTGACATTCTAGCTAGTGAAAACTTAATCAAAATCGTGTATTATATCAGTGTCTTTTATTCCAAAATCTGAGAATGTTTTATGATAGGTGTTATCTTAGAACATCATATACACAGAACAGATCAGCTAATGTTCTGCAAGCATAAAAAATCTTAGCAATAATTTTGGAGTACAAAGCAAACTCTAGAGCACCATGGTCAAAATTAACCAGTAACTTAAATGTAAGTATAACTATCTGTCCCAGTCACAAATTATTGGAAGCATTTACTCTAAGCCTTACGCCCTATTATGATAGAAGTGCCAAATTAGGCGCTGCGTGCCTTTATAAGGCAAAATACATAAAGTTACTTACGTAAGTCACGTCGGCGTACCTTTGCCGTACTATAAGAATAATAATAATAATAACACGAGAAATGCCTAATTCAGATGACCTGAAAAACTACTGGGCCGATTTATGGAAAAAGCGACAGGACCATAATGATACAGCTAGATGGATACAAGATGAAGAATGTAGAATGATGAATGTAGAGAGTATGGAGTTGGATGACATTACGGTGGACGATTTAGAGATAGCCACTAGAAGATTGAAAAACTGGAAAGCAGCAGGATTAGATAGGTTACACAACTTTTGGTATAAAAAGTTTTATATGCTACATAATGTTTTAGCAAGAAATATTTCAAATATTATAAGGGGTGAACAAGAAATACCAAAATTCATCACAAAGGGAATCACTTATATGTTACCTAAAAGCAACAACACTCTAGACACAATATCGCCCAATTATATGTCTGCCAACTATATACAAAATCATTACATCATTAATTACTCACAAAATCAACAAACATTTAGAATTTAATAACATTATGGCTGAAGAACAAAAACGCTGCAGACAGGGACATCGAGGATGTAAGGAACAGTTAGTTATAGTATATACTCCACAATCTTAAAACACGCCCATAGCAACCAAAGAAGCCTTCATATTTCATATATAGACTACAAAAAAGCTTTTGATAGTGTGCCTCATTCTTGGTTAATTCGAGTCCTTCAGATCTATAAAATCAGTCCTGCCATTATCAACTTTCTAAAAAATGCCATGTCAGACTGGAGAACATCATTACGTCTGTCTAACGGTAAAGATACCATAACTACAGACGAAATCAACATCGAAAATGGCATTTTTCAGGGAGACTCACTAAGTCCACTGTGGTTCTGCCTCGCCTTAAATCCTTTATCTAATCTTCTCCACAGTATTGCTAATGGGTATAAGTTAAATTCTGACACATTCATCACACATTTAATGTATATGGACGATATTAAATTATTTTCTAGAACTGACAAATGCCTTAATCAGCTTTTAAAAGATACAATTCAATTCAGCACAGACATAAATATGTCATTTGGATTAGATAAATGTCGCACATTACATATACAAAAAGGAAAAATTGCAAACATTCAAATGAACGCGACTGAAACTAACATATTTACATTTATGCAACCATCAGACACATATAAATATTTAGGTATATATCAGTCTAATATTATCAACCACACACAAATAAAAAAACAGCTAGTATCAGAATACACCAAGAGACTTAATCTAATATGTAAAAAACAGTTATACTCAAAGAATTTGTTTAAAGCAATAAACACTTTTGCTATACCCGTATTAACATATTCTTTCGGTTTAATTAAATGGACGCGCACTGACATAAACAGACTAGATATTAAGACAAGAACTACACTAACTAAACATAACTATGCTCACCCTAAATCAGCAATAGAGAGAATTTCAGTAAGTAGACAAAAAGGAGGCAGAGGATTAATAGATCTAACCATACTCTGGGAATGACAAATCCAAAAGCTAAGAGACTTTTTCTACGATAAATCCCAACATAGTAAAATTCATGCATCAATAACAGAAATAGATACGAACTTTACTCCTTTGAACTTAACTAAGAAAGACATCATTTTTAAAAAAGTAGATGACCACAGGCTTGAAAAAATATGTAGATGGCGAACAAAAGATTTGCATGGCAGACATCTCCATGATCTAGAACAACAGCACGTAGATTTAGATAGTTCCAATAGGTGGCTTAAATTAGGATTCCTCTTCCCTGAAACCGAAGGATTCGTGTTAGCAATACAAGATCAGGTAATTAATACTAAAAATTATAGTAAATTCATTCCTAAAGACCCTAACATACAAAATGATAAATGCAGAAAATGCAAACGCGCATCTGAAACCATCCAACACATTACTGGTGCCTGCCCAGCCTTAGCACAAACAGATTACACTCACAGACACAATCAAATTGCTAATATTATCCACCAAAAACTTGCCATTAAATTTAAACTTATTACAAAAGCTGTCCCTTATTATCAATACTCCCCAAAACCAGAATTGGAGAGTAGCAGCCACAAAATATACTTTGACAGAGCAATACTTACAGACAAAACTTTACATAACAATAGACCGGACATAACTGTTATAGACAAACCAAACAAAATTGTACATTTAATAGACATAGCAGTACCCAATACTCATAATTTACAGAAAACAATAACTGAAAAAATACACAAATACACAGAATTAAAAGAAGAAATTACTAGAATCTGGCAAATGGATAAAGTATATATTGTACCCCTGGTCCTCTCCAGCACTGGTGTCATACCCAAACACCTACTACACTATTTGCGACAGATAGAATTACCCACCAATATTTACATTACAATGCAGAAAGCTGCCATACTCAACACATGCCGTTTAGTTCGTAAGTTTTTGCAAAATTCAGACCTTTGTAAACTTGTTTTTTTTTTTTAATTTAAAACGAATCTCTGAAAAATCTACGGCGTGTTACGTTAAAAACATCTCTGCGGCACCCAAATAAATATTTCCTCTCACAAACGCTCAGCTCTTTAATAAATTTCGATACGCTTGAATCGGCAAAATACGCGCGAACACATTACACAATTAACAAGAATTACGATAGCACCCAACCATAAAAATACTTTGGCGGTCCGTTCTAAATAAACTCATACATATAAAATTATGTGATTCTGCTTTGCCACGCGATTCGGCGATTGCTTACCGCGCCGATTGGCGATTATTACCGGACGGTTGTGTACTCGTTCGATATACGAAGCACATGTTAGCACGATCTTGTGTGTGGTCCAATGTGAAACAAATAGCGGTGAACGTTACTAGAACAAATGTGCTAGCAAGCAATGCATGGAAAAGTGTAAAACCTAAAGATAAGTTGCATCGCAGAAAACTGCGAAGTTGTCGACGCGTCGTCGTCAATAATTACGATATGAAATCGTGATTGACGGCAAATAGAACCAAATTTCACTATATTTTCTTCAAATTTCATCGAAGTCTTAACGAAAACTCCAAAACACCAGGAAAATATTGATAAGAACGATCTCAACCCTTCAAACATTGCACCAAAAGAAACAAGAACAGTGTTGGCATGTGTGCAGATTACTTATCCTGACTGACATATATTCGCAGAGCCTAAACTACTAAAGCTGGAAACATGTTTGGTAGGCTAATGATAGGTATAGGCACATTCTAAGGAAGGACTTTTTTGATGTGATATCTACTCCTAAGGAATACAGGCTCTGAAATTTGAAACGCCGCTAATTTTAAGGCTAATAAGTGCTGTGAGAAAAACAAATCTTATACTAATATATAAAGCTGAAGAGTTTGTTTGCTTGTTGTTAGTTTTGTTGAACGCGCTAATCTCAGGAACTACTGGTCCGATTTAAAAAATCTTTCAGTGTTAGATATATCATCATGCTAGGAGCAACGGGAGCTGAGCAGTAGCCTTAAATAACGCGGGTGCAACCGAGGGCATCCTCTAGTTACTTATCTTCTTTCTCTTAGCGTTATCCCAGTTTCAATCTGGGGTCCGCTTACTAGTCTAACCGGATTTGGTTGAATATTAGCTTTTCCACAGAGCGACTGCCTTTCTAACCTCCGCAACCAGAAGGGATAGCGATATTCCATGGTTTACTAGACTAGTGTCAGTTTATTTAGAAGGTACTGACGCCCTGTAACGACTGTCAAAGATCTTCATGACAACCGGGACCGACGGCTTAACGTGCTCTCCGAGGCACGGGACAAACGATAATTAACAATTCAGTACGCACATAACACCGAAAAGTCATTGGTGCGCGCAGTGCCGACTTAGTCTAACATTTCTTGTCCTAAAACAAGAACCGGGATCAACGGCTTTATGTGCAAGAAGCACTGTAGCGCTCTGAATAACGATCGGTCACCCATCCAAATGGTAAGCCTTGCAAGGGTTGCTTAACTTTTACGATCGTCAAGTCACGCCTATAACTTTTGTTTGTGCTACCGGTTTACAAAATTGTGTTGAATAATTCAATAATATACGGCAGTAAAGTTTTGTTGCCACATCCGGGTTCTGGTGTTTATGGATATAACTTTTTAGAGCCTCTAAATCAGAGATGGTATCATAATTTGTACGGAGTATTCTATAATACTGAAAATACGGTCATGTTATGGATTCAGGAAGACATATATTTTCTTTTCTGTCAATTTTTAGCGTCATGTACTAGATTTGCCAATAAAAATACATATTTCTAGGCAGAAATAGGTTTTTGGGTAAGTAGTCTATCCAAGAACTTATATTTATTTTAGCTGAGTCGGCTTATTTCGCTATTTTTAAAGAACAGGTCTATTCTCAAAGTTCTGGGTCAAGCCAATTTTGACTAAGGCATACAGTTTGTGGAGTTGGGACTTATTCAGTGAGAAGCTTGGCTCTGCACAAGACGTTATTGCTATTTGACAGTCCAAGCCATTATTATGTTTTCGTCTGGGCAACAACTTGCATTAAAATCGATTTTGAAGGGATTCTATTTTGAACGATCAACATAAAAGAGGCTGAAAAGACGATGAAAGATGAAATAATGGAATTTGCACACAGTCATCTCGAGTCGTCGAGGGAAATATACGGTATTATAACTTAAGTTTCAAATTATTACGCGATTTAGACCCCTTATATAAATATTACTATGTACACACAGTTATTATTTCTTTTAAATTAAGGCTGGTGTATATGTTTATCAACATATCAACAACAACATTTTATCAACATAAGGCAGTGAAGATACCAACAGACTGCCATGCAGAGGGTATCGGGTTCGAATCCACGGCGCATACCACTGACTTTTCGGAGTTAATGTGCGTATTCAATACGCATTGTTAATTACCGCTTGTCTTGTGCCTCGGAAAGCACGTTAAGCCGTCGGTCCCGGCTGTTATGAAGATCTTTGACAGTCGTCATAGGGCATCAGTACCTCTAAAATAAACTGACACTAGTCTATACTATGGAATATCGCTATCCCTTCGGGTTGCGGAGGCCAGACAGGCAGTCGCTCCGTGGAATAGCTAATATTCCGCCAAAGCCGGTTAGACTAGAAAGCGGACCCCAGGTTGGGACTGGGATAACGCTAGGAGGATGATTAGATGTTTATCAACATAAACAGGTGAAGTAGCAGGCTAAAGCTTGTAAAATTTCTTTTTTTTATATATTAGACAAGTCCGCTCACGTCTCGACTCTCAGACCCATCATCGGCTATGCGTAACAGTGTTTACGTCCCACAGTAACGGACCGGTAGGTACGTTACTGATTTGTTATACACAATACTTTTGAGAACCGCTGGGTATTTGGGTATTGGGAAAATGTATATTGTATGTGAGCAATTTAGCTTCAGTTGCCAGTCACCTGGTGTAGTAGAAGCTTTCTTAGTTTCATTGTTATATGTAAGTATATACTAGGCTAGCTATATTCAGATGGGCTTGGTTGCTTGGCCTGGATATATTGCCTTGACGTTGATTAAATAATATTGCACGGTACAGCTGTATATCTATTAAAATCACTCTTCTATTATAAGCTCTAATATAAGTTTTGGTTTAAATATCGGCCAAATTTTTTGTGCTTTTCACTTCAATGTGACTAAATGTCACATTGAAGTGAAAAGCACAAGAAATTTGGAGTAATTTGTCACTCTGAAATTATAATGCGGACTAAGTTCAACCATCTGTATAATGTGTATATTCATCGCTGCTAAACATCACAATTCAAAAAAATACGCGTCCTATCCGCATAATAAAACTAAAAGTATTAATAAGTACCTGGCTATATAATATTACTTATAATTATGTCCTTTGCGAAACCTTACAACGCTTTTGCCAAATAACTTGAACAGCAAATCTCTTACCCACGCTGTGATAATACAAATTAACGGAGTAAGTTACCAATCAAATCTCTTTAGTCAGACGACGTAATAAGTCATTAAAACCAGAGCAAACATTTGTGAACCGCAAACCGCTTAGAACCACACACAGATACACAATATTATAATTAATAATTTTCTAGCAAAATAAATGTTTCTTGCAAAAAAGACAATAATTATGTGTAGGGTATCTTTCTGTTATTAAAAAATTAATAGAGTATAATATTCGGCACTTTCAGAAACAAAAAGCCTCTGTGTCAAAATTTATTACAATGTCCACTTAATTTAAACGGTCAATCTCATTTATTTAAAATTATTATGTTTATATAATAGTTATATAATAATTTCATTTTATTTTAAATGATAAAAACAATAACTATAGATCCTTTTTTCAATAAATTGTCGATTAGTTCATATTATTTTCTATCGCGGTCGGTTTGTATATGTAAACATAAATGGAAAAAAATTTCTGAATGGCGGTGTTAAGATTCGCCGTGGATTGATGAGGTTCTCGGTTAATTTTCTTTCGTTTTTGTCAGATTGGTGTCTTAGTTGTTTCTTTTGAATAATGAATGTGGATGTGTTTCTTTGATTTCTTTCGTTCGTTCGTGTTCTGTACTTATACAGGTGTCTCATTATTCCCAAATTCCCAAACCTCACGTACGTGGGAATCCGTGGGTGAGAGACTGAGGCCTGAATTCAGATAACACTTGAATAACTCAACGGGGCTATCTTACTTTCGGCAGGGCTGAAAATTCGTAGCCCTGTGTGTATTTACAGCCTTGAAACAGTTGGAATCGACCCTCGAGCATGTTTTTCACATGGTCAGTTATATGTGGCATGTTCACGAATAAGCGGTAAAAATAATTTACATGTTCTATATGAAGGTGGTAAAACAATTAGATAATGTTGTGTATAAAGAAAGTACATTCATACATACATACATAGACTCACGCCCGTTTCCCCGATGGGGTAGGCAGAGGCATATTGAACGTCCACTTTTCGCCAGTATTTTGATCCCACGTAATAGGTGGCGAGCCTATTGCCGCTTATAGATATTTTGTTTACCAGAGCCTCGTCCGTTGATCGGCAGGTACACCACTTGCAGGTGAGGTTGGCTTGGGACCATAAGTTCTTGGTGGGAACCCTATGCACCTCCATAAGTTCTAAAGAAAGTCTCTAATAATATCCCTACTATCCCTACTTCCCTTCTAATATTATAAATTCGAAAGTGTGTATGTATGTATGTATGTTCCGTTTTCACGCTAAAACGGCTGAACCGATTTTGTTGAAATTTAATCATACTAATATTATAAATGTGAAAGTTTGTGAAGATGTATGTATAGATGGATAGATGGATGGATGGATGGATGTTTGTTACTCTTTCACGCAAAAACGACTGAACGGATTTGGATGAAACTTTAGAGTAATATAGTTTATACATCAGAATAACACATAGGCTACAATTTATAAAGATTTTGTATAATGTTGCCATAATATAAGGAAAAGTATCAACTAAGTCGGCAAAAATCCTGAACTCTGAAAGCTGTCTGAAAGTTGTCTGTCTTGGGTGTTCGTTGCCTAAACCGTAAAAGTTACTTGAAGATAATGTACGGTGAAATTGTTTATCATAGAGGCTCACTATGAAAAATCTAATATGGCTGCCGCCACAAAATGGCTGATTACATATTTTCCACAAATAATGGCTCAATATGGGTATCGAATGAACGGGCTTGATTGGTAGAATAGACCTCACTATGAAAACAGAATGAGAAATATTAACAAACAAAACTAAACACTTGAAAAAAAAAAAATTGTGCGTAGCGTATCCAGAATAAACATTATGATAGAAATTTCATTTGCCCAACGACTTTATATTTGTCTGATCAATACCCCAGATTGATGAGAAGTTTGGTGCGATCTGGCAGCTAGGATCATTTTTATTGTAATAAAACAGTGTAACACAAAAAATATGTTTTTTACAATGCTCATTCTAGAGTAGTGTAGTTATCAAATTGTTTTCAAAATTTATAGATTAATTGCCTTTAGTATTTAATGTAGATGAACTTTGTCTTTACAGTAAGTAGTTTGGACGAATAGTTTAAAAGTTATCACGATATAATTGATATAAGCGCAGCGTCATTCAAAGCGCTTACTAAGACGGCCCTGTCACGACCTTGCCGCTCTGAGCGGCGGCTTAGCGCGGGGCGGCGAGCGTTAAGATCAAATGTATGAAGACGTTCGAAGCACGCCACGAGCCGCCGCGCACAGCGATAACGCGCGCGTTTTTTTTGGCGCGAATGGCTGCGCTGCGTGCGGCGCGGCGGGCGGTGCGGCGAGCGGCGGGATCAAATGTACTTCGACCGAGTCCGACGCCACGACCCCGAGCGGCACGGACAGCGTTACGCGAGGGACGAACTAGGCGGTTAAACTATTTGTTAAATATTTTGTGGCGGTAATGAATACGGAGACATTTAAAGTCGAAATTTTAAAACGGTCGCGTGTATGGATAGCAACACATCCGCTGTATAAACACAAAAATGTTAATAAAACGTTGCGAGATGTAATGAAACAATGTTTTACAGAATGTAATGGTAGGTTTTAATATAAATCGCAAACATTAAAACATTGTGTAATGTACATATGTAGGTACCTATTTAGGTACAGACACAGCTACTATGAAAGTTAAAAGGTGATTTATCTACCTACTTAACGTAATCTACGTTGTATAGGTACCTATTCAACGCCTCATTAATTGCGAATACCTATGTATTATTATTTTGATATAAAATACTTGTAAGAAATGAAGATCCAATGTCGACAATTTTGTAGATATACCGTATAGTTACACAAAGATATTTTGGTTATCGCCATATTTATGGGTAACTCCGTCGGCCTAAATACGTCCACATTTGCCGCTGCGTTTACCGCTGCTGTAGGGTCGTGGCGTGCACGACGCTCTGCCGCGCCGCCCGCCGCGACGCGCGCCGCTTAGACCGATCTCGTGAACAGGCCCTGAGTTGGCGCTCTCAAGCGCAGCGGGAAAGAGGGGCGGTCTGATTATGTACTTTGTGGTAATGCTTTCAGTTTTTATTTTGCTGCTATTCTATTCAGTAGAAACATAAGCTCTTCAATAACTTTGATAATATACCTACATACTAATCTTTACCTAAAGTTTGACGACTATGAAAACAAAAGTAATTTTAAGTAGGTATTATTTGTTTATATGTAGGCTAATGTGCAGATCCGTTTGTGATAAAATTTGATATGGATAGTCTGAAACCTGGGGAAGTACATAGGCTACTCTTTATTAAAATTTCATGCGGGCGAAGCCGCGGGCGAAAGCTAGTATATAATAATAATTAACTTTTTTGTGCACTATTGCAATTGTGAATCCCGTAATTTATAAATAACTTACTTCTGTCCGCAGTTTTGCCCGCGTGGGATCTATTATCGAGAGAACAAGTAGCCCAGCTCCACATAAGATAAAAACTTTACCATGGCATCGTTCCGTCACGACGTGAAAGAAGGACAAAATTAAATAAACAAACACATTTTGAAATTTAGAATATTAAATAGTATTTAAATGAATTGTTGTGAAGCGCATAAAAGAACTTGACGTCAGCTGTGTAAATAAGTCTAGAAAACTAAAATATTTTACGTTCCCACTCAGCACAATTTCAATTCTTTTTCTTTTTTCATTTATTTATGGAGTTGATGGAAATTGGTTTTTTTCCGTGGCGGTCAGTATTATTGGTTATGCTAACGAATTAAAAAATCCTGCAAAATGTCCGCCTGTAACCACACACACCAACCGGGCGTCATCTGGCTGAGGAATAGGTTATTATTGTAGTTTATGACAGAGATTATAGGCTCAGATTTGTATAAATCCACCTGTCTACGCATGAGTATATTTAAATTCTCATCAAAGTCATACACTTGATGTTGCCGAAATGAAAGTGTAACCTATAGATATGTGCCTATAGATAGATACCCACGTAAATAAATACGTCTTTATCGATAATGACATTAATAATTACTAACAAAATCCTTGAAGCACAACACTGAATTTACAGCTCGCAAGTAATTTGACGTTGAAGACAGAGCTAATACTGGTGAACTTGTAACTTTTAAACCACGTAAAACGATTTATCATTGCCCAAGGTTACACACGTAACTTATGCTTTGATGAGACATTTCATTGCTCTTTATAAGCCCGATAAGAAGACAGTGTGAAGATTTTAATTGTTTTTTCACAAGAAAAACCAATTAAAATCTTCAAGTACTAACTGACGTGAAAAGGCATTAATTATCAAGCTTCGAATTAAAAGCTTAGAAGACAAAATATATTCACTGAATGTTTAAGTTATTCAAGTCTTGTTTCGCAACAAGATATAAAGTGTCAACTTTTATCCTCAGTATTTTTATATTCTCAAGGTTACTCATATCACAATCGTCACTTGCCTTCAGTAGCCGCGCAATAGAGAGAGCTTACTTCACCGGGACCTATCTTAACATATTTTTGATCCAACCAAAAATATAAGTCCAAAGTATGTACAAAGCAAATTGCAACTAATGTTACCCGAACAAAGAATAAATTGGCTTGAATGTGAAAAGAGGGATTTTTGGAACTCCACTGCTTTAGGGACGCGCAATGGAAATTCTTTACTATTGTATGTTAAATAAGGTTGTTTTTACATATTTTTTGATCGTAGGAATGTTTCGCTACGTTGGTTCTATCTACTTTGGAGCCATTTGGCTACGTATATACGTAGATGCTATTGAATTAATTTTTATAAAGAGAGATTTTACTCTGTATTTAGCTATAAAATGAAGTTATTGACATTCTAGCTAGTGAAAACTTAATCAAAATCGTGTATTATATCAGTGTCTTTTATTCCAAAATCTGAGAATGTTTTATGATAGGTGTTATCTTAGAAAATCATATACACAGAACAGAACAGCTAATGTTCTGCAAGCATAAAAAATCTTAGCAATAATTTTGGAGTACAAAGCAAACTCTAGAGCACCATGGTCTAAATTAACCACTAACATAAATGTAAGTATAACTATCTGTCCCAGTCACGAATTATTGGAAGCATTTACTCTGAGCCTTACGTCCTATTATGATAGAAGTGCCAAATTAGGCGCTGCGTGCCTTTATAAGGCAAAATACATAAAGTTACTTACGTAAGTCACGTCGGCGTACCTTTGCCGTACTATAAGAATCTAGATTCATTGCTCGCGCACGTGTTGCCATCCTGTTTCAATCTCGACTGCCTTAAACAGGGCGTAAAAGGTAACTCCGAAAGCCGAAAAATGAGGCTTTATATCTCCAATTTCGAGTTTACTATCAGATTGGCTGGAAACATTTCGGAATTTTGATAATAAAGAAGAAAAAGTAAAAAAAATATAGAATCTCTCCAAATTGGCAGCGATAGCCTTCGAGCCCACAGAGTACCTTTGTATATTTCGAGCCTACGAAACACTAATATTACTACGCGAAGGGTCCTAGGTTCAAATCTACTATGCCACCGCTCATTTATCGAAGTTAAGCATATACAGCCTATTTGGTACAGTTATGCTACCGATAGGAATTCCATTGTATTAATATTTTTAAATACACGTACGCATTTCAGTGCGGTTATTTGAATATTTGAAAGCCTTCCGAATGATTATAAAATAATTATTATAAGTTAGTCTGTCTCTCTTCTTCTTAGGTATTTTCGTAAATTTCACTTTAGCGAAATACCCGGACCCTTGGGAGGCTTATGGGGACAAGGGTCTAACATGCATCCTTTTGAGAAATTTAATCCAAAGTGTGATGAGCACCCACTGGTGTCTCAGCCGCTCCTATAGCTGTATTTACTTTGTAGACATTGATTCTTAACATTAAATAAAATTGTAAAGGTTTTGTGATTTCAAAAGAACTGTCTAATATGTTTTGTCAAAAGCTTGTAGTTATTATTGTATTGGACATAATACTACTACAATTGTTCTTTTGACGTAGCATTTTCTAGAGTTTACGCAAATTTTTGACATTTTTGAATACGCGATTTGTTTGCTTTACTGAGATTGAATATAAATTGAATGGTCTAGAAACAAAAATTCGAGGACACCTATGTCCAGCAGTGGACTATAAAGGCTGTATCTGTCAGTCAATCAGCTGTTGAAACTACACAGTGGGTTAATTTCAAATTGTTATTTTTGTTTTTTCTGTCTATATATCTGTTTGTTAAGGGTAATATCTGGGACGGCTTCATAGATTTTAATGACATTTTCACAAGAAAAAGCAAAAATATGTTGCAAACACTTTAAAGATGAGCTGAGCTGTGCGCCAAAAAACATCATCATATTCGGTTCGATTTCGAAGCGTCGACATTTTTAAATTATGTGCGTATTAAATTGTTAATTAGCGCCTGCTAAACGGTGAAGGAAAACATTATGATTGTTGTCCATAATTTTCTCCAAAGTCGTATGCAGTCTGCCAACCCGCACTTAGACAGTGTGATGGACTTTGACTTACCCTTCTAACAGTAAGAATAGGTCTGTGACCATCAGTGGGACAGTTTGTATACAGGGCTGATGATAGCACAGTGAGTACTATACTGGTACAGTGGTGACGACCCTATCCGTGACCGCTGACCGATTAAGAATACTAAGTGTCACTATTCATTCTATGGATGTCGTAAGTTGCGACTAAGGTAAATACACAAAGCAAATCTATACATATAAATAAGTTGGAGTGTCTGTTTGTAATATTAAAATAACCGCTTTTTACTAAATGTATATGGATGTTTACACGGTATATATACCAAAATGAATATTTTTAACAATTTTTGTCTATCTGTCTGTCTGTTTGTTCTCGCTAATCTCTGGAATGGCTGAACTGATTTTGAAGGGACTTTCACTGGTGGATAGCTGATGTACAAAGGAGTAACTTAGGCTATAAATTAACCGGGTACGCGAAGTAGTTTCCTCAGGACGCGGGTGAAACCACGGGAAACAGCTAGTAGTATACATAAGATAAGACGAAAAATTCGAAAACAAACCCTATACCAACCCATCTGCCACGTGTGGTATTTATAGTAGGCCAATCCCTTCTATGGGCTCACGATGCGTTGGTGACTCAAATGAGGCGAGGCTTATGCCCAGCAGTGGGTTATGAAAGCCTGTATAAGGTTGGTTCGCACGGCACCGGATAAATTGACACATTGTACTTCGTTTGCATCATTTACCGCTCAGTACATCTGTTGTGTATGCACATCCTAATGTCCATTGCATGCGCGTCTAACTGGACACCTATTCGGTGCACCCATGTGACACTGCTAATATTTTCGACGTGTACAGACTTATACCTGTATATAAATGTGATTGCTGAATACTTATGCATGCAGCAGTAGATAGGTACTATAAAAATAGTAATTTTAGATGCTACTAAAAAACAGGTTTATTTTGATTTTTATCTTGTTTACACGATTCTTGACTGCATTTGTAAAAAATAATTACTTTTTGTTGTGGTTCATTCAAATTGTATGTATTGTCATGATCATCATCATCATCAGCCCTTAACAGTCCACTGCTGGACTAGGCCTCTCCTTTGAAAGGATGTATTGGCCTACTATACCACGCTGGCCAAACGGGTTGGTATAAGGTTTTTATCAAGTTTTCCTTCTCTTGCAGTGCTGTTCTCTGCATAATATGCTGCCTCTGTCGGATCTTACAACACCCATGGGATGATATGGAGTGGTGACATTCCGTATTCTTAATCCGTCACCACTCTGACACGGACACGTACGGTATGTATTGTGGTGATATTTAACTTCACTCGTTTCCAAAAAAAAAACCCCAAAAAATAACAGATTTTCATCGGACTTATTTTTTTACATATTCTACGCCTATAAAGTTAATTAATACACCGTGCCTGGCGATAGTCTTTACTCAATTTTTATTTATTTACTGAAATCACTCTGTGCCGCTTTCAAGCATTTACTATTGGAACTGCCCAAAAATTTACAATGGCTACAAGTTAAAACAAATACACCGACTTAATAAAAAGTTGACGAGGGCTATTGGCAAGAATTGGCATAAACGCACCCGGGGGATATGACCGGCACTCTGTGTCGACGCGGTCCGAACTGGATAAAGCCGGTTTATATACAGCCTACATTCAAGGTCCTTTTTATTTTTCTTCCTATAAGAAAAATTGGTGCTAGCCTTATTAAACTTACAATAACACAACCTGAGTGATCAGCTTAAAAATGTTTCAGATAGTGGGCATTGGATTTGTGACAGGTATTATAATAATACAAGATATCCTCTGACAATTTATACAGGGTGATACCCAACCGCAAATTTAAGATCGTATCCGCGGTTCCCGTAGCCCCAACGCTACGAGACGTCGACGGCTACCATGGTGGTTTTACGGCTGCTCCCAATATTGTATTTATCGGTGGATTTGGCTTCCATAGATATTGTTTACATGAGCTTCATTCAAAATATATTGGCTATCCGCTACTTATCAAACTGGAATGAGGGACTCCCATAATTATAATTATAGGTAAATAAAATAAATAAATAATAAAAATAATTTATTACCAAAAGAGCAATACAGTTTGTTTATATCCATCGGCCCCACACTAGGCAAAGCCTGTCCTATGGGTGCCTGTTGCGGTTCACAATTCCCAGTTTATTATAAATGTAGCTCGGTCGACATTACGATTAATTCAATAGCACATTTTACATTTTTGAATAACATTTCATATTATACAAAAACAAAAGATTATGGTAATTAAAGGATTTACACGTTAGACAAAAATAAAAATGAGAAAAAGGATACAAAAATAAATAAGCTTTGGTGAAATTACTATCTTATTTATAATAAGTGTTTAGGGATTAAGTACGACACTAATATTACCTACAATAAATACTTTATACGCCATGAATATATATATGTAACTAATTTATATGAGTACGTATTTGTGTGTGTTTGTGTGTGTGTGTGTGTGTGTGTGTGTGTGTGTGTGTGTGTGTGTATTATAATTCATATATATTAATATGCATATATATATATATATATATATATATATATATATATATATATATATATATATATATATATATATATATATATATATATATATATATATATAGTATAAATATCAGCACAGATGAACCAAAAGTCTTTCAGTTGCATCATATGACAATGATAGTAACCACCTCATGATTTTGAGCTTTGCTTCCTTAGTCGAGCAACGTTTAATGTCGCAGTAGCTTACTACTTTATTATATAAGTAGCGCTCTATAAAGGGACTAAAGTGTCTTGCGAACGTCGTCTTGACTGAAGGTACATCTATTCGAAATACGCGTCGTTTTAGAAGTTTTGGATACGCTACAGATTTCACAACTATTGGATGTAGATATATGCATGATTTTAATATAAATAATTGGCGCACGTTAAGTACCTTACCATCGTTGTAAAGATCTTTCGTGTCGTATCTAAATGGCTTTTTGAGCATAGTTTTAAGGACAGATCTTTGTGCTACTTCTATCTGTATCATGAAAGATTTTCCAGCATTTCCCCATGAACTGATACAGTATGTAATCAATGACTGACATAATGCAAAATACACTACTTTCAAAATATTTACTGGGGTTGAAGGTCGCAGTAGTCTTATGATATTAGCCGTTTTACGAACTCGATTTGACAAGAAGGAAATATGTGCCCTAAAGTTGAGATGTTGGTCTATCATTATACCTAGATACTTAATCGTTTGGGTTTTATTTAAGTTTTGACAGTCGCAGAAATTTCCTGGCAGGCACTTATGTAGCTTAAGGGGCGGAACATATCTGACGGAAGATCCGTCGCATTTTATCCGTCGCGTAACGCCAATACATACAAATGTATAGAAAAACATTCAACCTTTCACACCTGACCGAACATCCGTTAGTACGTCGAGCGTACTGACGGATTATCCGTCGACGTCGCGCGCACCACGCACCACGTGAATTTTGACCATTGATTAAGGAATATACATGGAGAGGGCAAATAGTACATATAGAAAAATTACATTATACACATATATTATTATATTTTTTATTTTTTTAGACTCACGCCTGTATCCCCGGAGGAGTAGGCAGAGGTGTAATATCACACCCACATTTCACCATGTTTTTTTTTATACACATATATACGAAATCGACATAAAGCCACCAAACATAGTGTTGTCTCGTTTTGTCTTAGGGATATCTCTGTCAGAAAAAAGAGATAGCCCTAGTTTACTGAATAAGTTAATCATGACGATATTTTATTAGAAATGTCATTCGTGCCATAGTCGCCATATTTTTTGCCAGGGTTTGTGGTAAATCTGCTGTGAAATCGTTGTATATCGAACATAATAATTTTGTTTTTGTGCATAAATATGTCTAAAAACCAGATGAATCAGTGCTTCAGGCTGTGTGTTTCATTACCGTATGTATGGTGCCATTCATGTCCGGTACTTTATCGATATTGGCTTTCAGAGAATATTTTGTTACATGTTTGATACAAGGGTCGTCCTTCGCTTTGCCATGTTTGCCCACATTTGCATTATGAAATAAACTAATCTGGCAAAAGATTTAAACTAACTAAAGTAACACTACAAAAAATTATTATTTTCCTCTGACCGGCTCCATATCGATATCGATTATATTCTGGAGTACAACCCAAATGGCAGCCATTTTAAATTGCCCAACATGTCGTAGGTATGCACGCTAATTTCGTAGGCATGCACGCTAAATTCGTAGGTATTGGACATGCCATATCCATGTCATTCCCAGATCGGTGATTTTGAGTGACGCGTAGTAGAGTAAGAATCCAGGGCCGCCAGACCTTACTTATTTTTTCAGAAACGAAATGTGTAGAATAGTGTATTGTTAGTATGTGCTATGAGTGTATGCATACTTACTAGCCTGGTTCGTGGGCCAATTTTTAGGTATGAGGTTCTAAAGGTCTACGGGAATTACTGCCGTCGTAATGAGTCTGGCAGAATCATTTATGATTATAATAATATTTTCTAAAAAATACCTAAAAACCAGCACTGAGAATTTAAGAAAAGTTAGTAACATTAAGCACGTCATACCTAAAAGCTAGGGTCCATCATGCCATTATTATTAATATTTTATTGGCATGATGACTTTTGCTTTGGGACTCCATGTACGCTTAAGATCAGGCGGATTTGTAACCAAAACCCACTTTAACCAAAGATTCTACATTTACAGTTAATGCGACGTAGAGGCGTGGAAGTTAGAACCATGAGAAAGAACAGGCAATAAATCTCACGGCTACGCCTTTTAATTTCCAAACCTTATATATTAAAATACCTACATAGAAAACATTTTGTGTCATGCGCTGCAACTGTAACCCCTTCTATATCATTTGTATAAATTTTCTTAACAACCGTAACCAAATCGTATCATCGTCTCTTAATTTTAAGCCCTGCATATTATGCACACATATAAGTTTGTTCGTGCAGGGCCGTACTCAGGGCAGCTCAATATTTTACTGTCACATTCTTTTACCTAATCATTTTTCGTGTTCCCTGATGTTATGTAGTCACTGAAGTCCTGTAGTTATTTATATTCCAATTCGAGTTTGACTATTAAAAATATGTCGGACTTCGAAGATTTTTTATAGTAGCCAACAAGCGTTATTTAAATATATATCATATTTAGGTATGGAGGTTCAAAAATAAAAGACGATAATACGATTTGGTTACGGTTTTTCACAAAACTTATACAAATGATATAGAAGGGGTTACAGACTACGTTGCAGAGCAAGACACAAAATGTTTTCTATATAGGCATGTATGGAAATTGTTCCCGTGGGCCTTTAGCACCTCATACCCAAAAACTGGCCCTCGATCCAAGCTAGCAAATATGCGTACACTCATAGCACATACTAACACTACATTATTCTACACATTTCGTTTCTGAAAAAATAAGTAAGGTCTGGCGGCCCTGGAATCTTACGATCTTAAAATCACCGATCTGGGAATGACATGGATATGGTATGTCCAATACCTACGAATTTAGCGTGCACACCTACGAAATTAGCGTGCACACCTACGTAACGTTGAGCAAATAAAATGGCTGCCATTTGGGTTGTTCTCCAGAATGTAATCGATAACGATATAGAGCCGGTTAGAGGAGAATAATACATTTTTGTAGTAAGTTACCTTTGTTAGTTTAAATCTTTTGCCAGATTAGTTTATTCCATAATGCAAATGTGGGCGAAAATGGCAAAGCGAAAGACGACCCTTGTATGAAACATGTAACAAAATATTCTCTGAGAGCCAATATCGGTTTTTAGACATATTTATGCACAAAAACAAAATTATTATTAGCAGATGTACCACAAACATTGGCGAAAAATATGGCGATAGTGGCACATTTATTCAGGAAACTATGGCTATCTCTTTTTTCTGACAGAGATATCCCTAAGACAAAACGAGACAACACTATGTTTGGTGGCTTTATGTCGATTTCGTATATATGTGTATAAAAAAAATCATGGCGAAATGTGGGTGTAATATTACACCTCTGCCTACCCCTCCGGGGATACAGCCGTGAGTCTATACAAATATAAAATACTAGCTTTTGCCCGCGGCTTCGCCCGCATGAAATTTTAATAAAGAGTAGCCTTTGTACTTCCTCAGGTTTCAGACTATCCATATCAAATTTCATCACAAACGGATCTGCACATTAGCCGTGTAGCATACATATAAACAAATAATACCTACTTAAAATTACTTTTGTTTTCATAGTCCTCAAACTTTAGGTAAAGATTAGTATGTAGGTATGTTATTAAAGTTATTTAAGAGCTTATGTATCTACTGAATAGAATAGCAGCAAAAATAAAAACTGAAAGCATTACCACAAAGTACATAATCAGACCGCCCCTCTGCCCCGCTGCGCTTAAGAGCGCCAACTCATAGTAAGCGCTTTGTATGACGCTGCGCGGCAAAAAAACATATTTTTTAAAAGCTAAAAAGTAATTCGGTAAGTCCTAGCTGCCAGATCGCACCAAACTTCTCATCAATCTGGGGTATTGATCAGACAAATATAAAATCGTTGGGCAAGTGAAATTTCTATCATAATGAAAAATGTTTTTTTTAGTTTATTTTATTTTCAAGTTTTTAGTTTTGTTTGTTAATACTTCTCACTACTTCTGTTATCATAGTGAGGTCTATTCTACCAATCAAGCCCTTTCATTCGATACCCATATTGAGGTATTTGTGGAAAATAAGTTATCCGCCATTTTGTGGCGGCAGCCATATTGGATTTTTCATAGTAAGGTCTATGCTATCAATCAAGCCCTTTCATTTGATTCCCATATTGAGGTATTTGTGGAAAATATGTAATCAGCCATTTTGTGGCGGCAGCCATATTGGATTTTTCATAGTTAGCCTATTCTACCAATCAAGCCCTTTCATTCAATACCCATATTGAGGTATTTGTGGCAAATATGTAATCCGGCATTTTGTGGCGACAGCCATCTTGGATTTTTTAAAGTGAGCTCTATTCTACGAATCAAGCCCTTTTATTTGATAGCCGTATTGAGGTATTTTGTGGAAAATAAGTAATCCGCCATTTTGTGAAGGCAGCCATCTTGAATTTTTCATAGTGAGCCTCTATAGATAAAGAATTTCACCGTACATTATCATTAAGTAACTTTTACGGTTTAGGCAACGCACGCGAAGACAGCTTTCAGAGTTCAGGATTTTTGCCGACTTAGTTGATATTTTTCCTTATATTATGGCAACATTATACAAAATCTTTATAAATTGTAGCCTATGTGTTATTCTGATATATAAACTATATTACTCTAAAGTTTCATCCAAATCCGTTCAGTAGTTTTTGCGTGAAAGAGTAACAAACATCCATCCATCCATCTATACAGACATCATCACAAACTTTCACATTTATAATATTAGTGGGATTAAATTTCAACAAAATCGGTTCAGCCGTTTTAGCGTGAAAACGGAACATACATACATACATACACACTTTCGAATTTATAATATTAGAAGGGAAGTAGGGATAGTAGGGATATCATTAGAGACTTTCTTTATACACATCATTATCTAACTGTTTTATCTGAATTCAGCCCTCAGTCTCCCACGGATTCCCACGAAATACAGAACACGAACGAGCGAAAGAAATCAAAGAAACACATCCACATTAATTATTCAAAAGAAACGACTAAGACACCAATCCGACGAAAACGAAAAATAATTAACCGAAAACCTCATCAATCCACGGCGAATTAACACCGCCATTCAGAAAACGCCATCTATGTTTACATATACAAACCGACCGAGATAGAAAATAATATGGACTAATCGACAATTTATTGAAAAAAGGATCTATAGTAATTGTTTTTATCATTTAAAATAAAATTAAATGATTATATAACTATTATATAAACATAATAATTTGAAATAAATGAGATTGACCGTTTAAATTAAGTGGACATTGTAATAAATTTTGACACAGAGACTTTTTGTTTATGAAAGTGTCGAATATTATACTCTATTATTTTTTTAATAACAGAATAATTATTAATTTACCCGACACATAATTATCGTCTTTTTTGCAAAAAAAAAACATTTATTTTGCTAGTAAATTATTTGAAAATAGTGACATCTATCGGTCGGAAGGATAACTATAAATATCCTCGGTTCCAGTAATTTATTTTTCGAAAATACGTAAAAATATACTGACGAAATTAAGAATCACCTCCTTTTTTAAAGTCGGGTAAATAGCCATAAAACACTTCAAATGTACCTTTTTAGACTAACTATACTTTTACTAACAAACTTATAATGATCATAGATGGCATCACATATATAATCAGTTTTGGATGATCCCTGTTTTGTTTGGGACTACGTACAAAGAAGAGGTCAAGCTGTACACCGAAAACCACTCAACCGATTGTGATGTAACATATACTATTTTATAGGTTTGAGTATACTTTGAACATTAGTGTAAGTTTTAATGAAATAAATTTCACCATTTTAGAGATCTTTAGCAACATAGGGAAAGACGTCGGACAGACAGACAGACATAAATTCTAAAAATTATCAAGTATTGCTTTTTAGCATTTTCCTAGATTTTTTAGCTAATTTTCGTCAAAATATCTTTGATGTACAGACATTTTCACCTCTACAGTTTTATTATAGTATAGATAATAATATATTTGAATAATGTAATTTTTCTATATGTACCTACTATTTGCCCTCTCCATTTATATTCCTTACTCAAAGGTCAAAATTCACGTGGTGCGTGGTGCGCGCGACGTCGATGGATAATCCGTTAGTACGCTCAACGTACTAACGGATTATCGGTCAGGTGTGAATGGTTGAACGTTTTTCTATACATTTGTATATATTGGCGTTACGCGACCGATAAAACGCGACGGATCTTCCGTCAGATATGTTCCGGCCCTTATACTGAGCGTGGCGTTTGGAGCTGAGGCAGTAATTTTATGGAAACAGATATAATGTGTTTTGTCAGCATTCAGAGTCAGCAAGTTATTCTGAAGCCAGTTCGCTATTTGCTTCATCCCTAGTTCAGCATTGTGAAAGGCCTCCTTCCATGACGCACCATTGTAGATTATAACTGTGTTGTCTGCATAACAAATTATATCTTTATGAATGCCAACATGCATGTCATTCATGTAAATGATAAATAAAGTAGGCCCAAGGATACTGCCTTGCGGGACGCCAAAAGTTATTGTACATAGTCCGCTATCATAGTTATTTAATCTAACAGATTGAGTTCTTTCCAAGAGGTAGCTTTTGAACCATTCCAATGCCGTGCCCCTGATACCAAATTGCTTATCTAGCTTTTGCAATAATGGGAATCGACACGGTGTCAAAAGCTTTCGCTAAATCCAAGAATACACCAATACTGCACCTGTTTCTATCAAGATATCCTGTGACTGTGGAGGTAAGTAAATGGACAGCTTCGTCTGTGGATTTTCCTTTTCTACTCCCAAACTGCCTATCGTAGATGAGGTTTTTACTTTCAATATATTTTATCAGCCTGTTGTTAACTATCTTCTCTAGCAGTTTCGAAAAAGTTGACAGAAGAGAGATGGGACGATAATAGTTCATTGAGTCGGTAGGACCGCTACCCTTATATATAGGAGTAACAGAAGCTCGTTTCCATTCTTTAGGAAAGATACCTAAAGCTAGACTCCGGTTATATATTTCAGTGAGCGGTGGTATAATGCCGTCTTTGATTTGTTTCAGAAGAACACTTGTCAAACCGTCAACACCTGGGGCTTTATCATTTCTTAAAGAAAGTATAAGACTCTCCACCTCTGACACATCAGTAGGCTCCAGAGAGAAAGAGTGTGTTAATAGATTATTCGTAACACTAGCTGCGAGGGTTTCTTCACTCTGGTGTAAATTCTGTAATATAGTGTTAGCCAGTTTTTGACCTGCTGTTGAGAAATAGGTATTGCAAATGTCTAATGAGTGTTTTGGACCTGAACTACCGCGAAGTGTTAAAAGTTCTGTAGGTTCTTTTTTGTTTTGGGAGAGGTGGCAAACACTTTTAATGGCCTTCCACATTTTTTTTGGGTTATTTGTATTGCTAGTTATTGTTTTGTTTTCATACTCATTCTTCAACTTACGCAGTAGGCTATTGCAGTAGTTTCTGTAACGAGTATATATATAATACGTTTGAGTTGATCGTTAGGCGAGCTTCGTGATTTTAAATGCAGCCGATCTTTATGTTGAATACAGCGTATTAGACCAGGTGTGATCCAGGGCTTAATACTGAATTTTGCGTGGCTTATTTTAACTTTGTGCGAGTGATTATTGATTACCTCCTGAAGTCTATTACAGAACTTATGTGCAACTTCATTAATATCTGAGTTTGCTAGGATTGGCGTCCAGTCCTCACTCGACAACACATCGTTAATAGCCTCAATGTCCCGCTTTACGATAAATCGATCCAGACGCCTTTTTGTCTGTTTAGTAATGGATAGGCCTAAAATTACTTGATCATGATCAGTTATGTCCGAACTACATATTAAACCTATCACGTTTTTTACGGTGTTTGTAAATATGTGATCGAGGCATGCATCCCCTCTAGTTGGTTTTGTTATCGCCGGGAAGAGGCCGTGTTCTGCTGTTAAACACATATACTCTATATCCTGGCTACTGCTACTGGCTAGTAGGTTAATGTTCATATCACCCGTAAGGACCAGTGTCTTTGATTTGTTTAAACATTCACTAAGCACGCAATCAAGGGAACTAAGAAAGTTACTGAGATTTTTAAATGACGGAGGGCGATATATACACAGAACAGTAATTGAATCAGGTAGATCTAGCCGCAAGCAATTTGCATCAGTGGGTTCGGAAACGCTAGCATTCAGGCAATCTTTCACGTAAACCACAACACCACTGTTTTGGTTAATAATTTTTGCTGTACTATTATAGCTAGTATACGTCTGTATGCAAGGTAATATTGTAGATTCGTCAAGCCAACATTCGGTCAAGATTATAATATCAAATGCTATAGGGAATCTATTTAGCGTCAGCTGGAAGTAATCGAAATTTTTGTTTAGGCTTCTTATGTTATAAGTTAATATTCTAAAATTGTAAGTTGGTGAAATTGCTGTTTGACATTCTTCAGGCGCTTGGATTTTGTAACAATTTATACTTAATGAGTCTATCTCGTCAGCTAGGTTATGGTCAATCATGGC
This sequence comes from Euclidia mi, assembly GCA_944739405.2. Lineage (NCBI taxonomy): Eukaryota > Metazoa > Arthropoda > Insecta > Lepidoptera > Erebidae > Euclidia > Euclidia mi. The sequence continues at coordinate 58,554,757 of OX123199.2, forward strand.
TGTGTAAAAGTGTTTTAAGATCAATAAGTGTTATTGTTATTAGTACCCGATTTAAGTTACAATCCCACGACGAGTAGTAGCGAATGTCTGCATTAATATGATACAACCATACCAAAAAACGTCGGAACCTATAGCCATTATTGTTTGATAACACGAAATAGTCAAACAATATAATAGCCTCTACGATGCCTAGATGATGAGTTGTAGAATTTTGAAACGCGTGCTCAGAAATCAATTGAACTAAAATTGAATTGTCTACTATAAACATAAGTTTTTTATAAAGGTTTCTCCTGATATATTTAAAAGCATGAAGTATATAAAATTTAACTTTTTGGGTTAATCGATTAAAGATTGTACATGTTGTGTTAATATTTGTATGTAATGTGTGTATATGTGAATTAAATATATTATATTATATACCAGCATAAATATAATGTAAATATTGCGAATATAATATATATAATAAAATAGTATAATTAAAATATTTATAGTGACGTATTAATTTTAGATACCAGTTATAGACGTAATTACGTAGTAGGAGTTTGGGTCCGGCCGATGTATTTTTAGGTAGTAGGGTTGAATATGCGTGTGAGATCTTCTGTAGTGCGAACAAGCATAGCTGGTTTTCCTTCTCGTTGCTTGACAAAGATACTTCCGTGATTGCACCAGCAAAAAGTGTAGCCAAATTCCTTGCATTTTGTTCTTGCCTCTCGAAAAAGCAACCTGTTTGCCTTCGTCAAGCGTTCATTGTAATAGACCTTTGTTGATGTACCAGGTACCTCCAAATCAACACTGGTGATGTTTTTCCTCGAGCGAGATGCTTTAATTATTTGGTCCCTCTTAGTACGCCGTATAAGGCGCACCACAACAGGTCTTGAAAACTTCTTATTGCGGTCAGCCGATAGCGCAGATATAACTCGGGGGCCCGCTCTTGCTACCCAGTCAATGTCGCTGTCCTCCAGATCGACACCCACCTTTCGAGCAGCAAGTAGCGCAATGTGATGTAAGCTTTCATTCTCGTTCTCGGGAATTCCTGCTAGCTCCAGTTCATTTCCTAATATATATTGTGCTTGTGTATTGGTTTCCAGTTGCAGTTCAGCCATTTTAAATTCAAGCGACTTTATGTCTTGATCACGGTTTTCAAGGCGCTTTATTCGGACATCATTTAGGGCTATGGATGACCCCAGTTCTTCCAGCTTGGCTTGGCAGGAACTTAACGACATTGTAGTTTGTTCCAGTTGGTTTTTAAGGGAGGATATTTCACGAGTAAGGAGACTCACCCCTTTCACCAGCTGTTTCACCTCGGAGGAGACATTGCCATCTGAATTAATGTCTGCCTTTTTCCTTTTAGTGACATTATCCTCTGTAGGGCGAATTGGTGTTGAACTGTTATCCCCGCCCTTTCTTTGGGATGCACAACAGTCTGGGCATTTCCAACTCTTTTTCTTGTCAATGGACAGCGTAGATGGATTAATGCAAAGTGGGCAAAAGCTTTTTTCACAGTTAGCAGATGAACAGCTAAGGTAATTTGTGTCTTTCGAGTTTTTAAAACACCCAAAGCATTTCATTTTGATGTTTTGTTTCGAGAATTGAATAAAATTAGAAATAATAAAATAAAAATAATAATGAATATATTTTTGGTGGGAGATTCGAACTTGAGACTTTGGTGTGTAGTGCAACTAGCCTTTTCAACAATAGGAATATTCAAAAAGTTTACTCCTCGGCTGGAATCGATCTTGAAGCACTGCTGTTAAGCCCCGTCATAGTTCACGCTGCACTAAATGTTACTGAGAGAATCAGTCGAAATAGGTAACTTTATGATACAATGCTCTTATGATAATAAAGTACGCGAGTTTTGATTTTTGCAATTTTTAACCTCCACTATTGTCTTCAATGTCAAAAATAACCACAACAACACACTTAAAACGGAATTTTTCTGAACAGTTTTTAGATGATAACTTCTCTATTTGTTGCAATATCGACACTGTTTAACCACTAAAACGTCAGTATATTCATTACACGTTCGCAAATGAAGTTTTAGAACGCGGGACTAAGTTTGAATAACTTTTTTCAAAATTATTTGACGGAGTGTACGGCAACGCTTTTGCTTTAATGACGACACGAGCGAGACTGGTAGGTACCTATATAAATATTAGCAACGGCCAATAGTGGGTAAACTCCGAATATAAGTTGGAAAGAGATGCAAACACCGTCTTAATCTGCCTCTGTCTGCACTATGTACCGAAGGTTGAGCGCGTATTATGGATTTTCACTGTGAAGAAAAAACTGTGTTATCCGATTTCAAACTAAGCAGAACCGATACAATAGCAACGAGATAAATTATAAAATCCTCACCTTTCTACGTATCCCAGCCGCGATGTTGTTATTATTTTAATTGCAAGATATTAAAAGCAAACCAATTGTATGGTTAGTTTATTTTAAAATCTAATTATTAGAACTAAGTTGTGTTGTTTTTATTACGTGAGCCATTTAAAGAGTAAAATCTATAGTTATTTTTTGCGACTCTAACTTCTGTGTCGGCTTTGTAGCTAGGTTTAATTATTGAGTTAGTTACAAGTATTTATTTTTGCTAATAACACAAAAATAGCTGCAGGCTTAGCCAAAACTCCAACGTATCGTTTCCATCGCCTTCCTCCTATTTCAAACGCAAACGCGTTTGCAATCGAAGAAAACGCCAAATTGGTAACCAACACCATGCGTTAGTGTCACTCGCACATTCTGCAATACAACAAGGTTATAACGTTGCGTTGTTTGAAGCGTCAAGCGTGTCAAATGTCAAAGTACCTAATATAAATATTCATGCGAGTGAAACAAAGTTCGAACCAGAAGATTTGTTTATTTGTTTTAAATTGTTACAAAATTAAGTAGAATATAGTAGTGTAATCTTTATATTACCTTTATACAATTATTTAACAGTGTGATATATAATCTGAAACATTTAGAGTTATTTAAAGTTTAAATTATAATTAAAATTAAAAATATTAAAAAAATATTCATTATTTTGTAAAAATCTTGCTATCCTATTTGACTCTCTAAGGAATTTGAAACATAAACAGTGACGTAAGTCGCGATATGGAGAACACTTAAGTGGCCCCTTGCTGTATAAATGTGGCCTTTATGAGTCTGAAATAGTTAAACAATGTTTTATGCATGGTGATTTAGCGAAGCCCTAACAAGTAGCTCAAGCTCGAGTACAGGCTGACCGTCTGTGGTATTCTTTTTTGCGTTTTCTGCTGGGTTCTATCATTCGATTGTTATTCGTATGATGAAATCCCTTTTCAACAAAAAAAAATCTCCAAGTAACCAACAACCTTTATTAAACGATGGCACTTATTTTCAACAACAAAAGCTTCTCTAACCATTTATCTACTTACTAGAGGACGCCAGCAGCTACGCCTGCATTTTTTTTAAATTTACCCGTTTTGGCCGATCCCGTGGGAATTTCGGGAAATCCCTTCTTAGTGCACCCCTACGGTCCCCAAGGAACATACATGCCAAATTTCAGCTTCCTGCGCCCAATAGTTTCGGCTGTAGCGTGTCTGTCAGTCAGTCAGTAACGCAAGGATTTTATATATTAAGATATGCAGAAGAGTTCAAATTCTGTTGAGTCGTTTTGACATTTGACGTGCAAACAAAACAGGCATACACACTCTTGCATTAATATTCAGTAGAGCCATATTGTGGCATTTACAAATAAATAGACAAAACGCAGCCAGCCGCAAAATACGATAAATACGTTAAACAGCGAGCCAAACAACATCATATAACCACATTCACAAACAAATACACACAAATCCATCGAACCGTAATTTTTGATTTTACAAGCCGTGCTTTAATACGATAATGATGAAATACATTTACGCATTTCCCACTCTCTACGCCGAATTGTACTCCATAGGGCGTGCCACATTACGTTTATTCCCAACGGGCGAAACCTTCCCAATCGAATGTATCGGTCGGATATATTTAAACAAGTCATTACGTGTAATTGAGCTTACGTTTCTGTGGTACCGTATGTCGAAGTTAAGGAAAACGATAGAATGATAGAATAGAATGAGTTCTTAATCTTGCTTCCAGACTTGATTGGATCGATTTATTAATATTTTATTGTTTAAAAAAGTCGTGTGGTAGTGTTAGTGGTCGCTCCTCTGAAACGGCTCAACCGATTTAACTGACTTTGTCTTTACGTTGCATCTGCGCAAAGTTGGGCAGATAACTCGACTAGATAACAGCTACTCATATATATATAGCTATACAGGCCTTTTTATTTTAATGTAATCGTTTATGACCGATACCGTGGGTATTTTGAGTGCACCCCTACGCTCCCCTAAATTAAACAATGTGCTGGATGCATCCAAAGATATAAAAAAATAATGATTTGAAGCTCAAAAATTGAATCCAGGTTATTATGTGATATGCCTAATAGGAACTGAAATTAAGTAGACTTATAACATAATATTTTTTTAAGAAACGACCTTGACGTCTTCAAAAATATTCGTGGTCAAACGAAAATAATTATTTTAACTGATTCCATTAAAAATATTTCTGAAATCGGTTATTAAATGACCATGTTATAAATTAAGAAAAAAAAAAATACATCCACCAAGTTGTTTTAAACGACCTTATCCTACTAATAATAATAATGTGATTTTAATCCAATGTTAAATAAAGACTATTTATCAACTTATTTATCATCTAACAAATAACAATACAAGATACGCAATAACAAATGAAAAGTAACTCCAAAATTACTACTACTTACAATCTCACGAGGTATTGTCTCGTGCACGGATCGAACCCACAACACTCGACGTAGTGGCCAGTAGCGAGGCGGCATAACAACTACATCAACCGCGCAGACATAATTTAAAATTTAGTATGAATCAGTAATATTCCGCTATTTGTGCCAATGTCTCAAAACTCCATTCGTAGTTTAGTGCAAACGTCCCTACGTTTGAACTAAGAATAACCTTAAATAATTTAAGCTCCACTGTTCAAATATTTCACCATTCTTAAGCCACACAAAAACTGTATCAAAAACAACAAAATGGCAAAAACGTTCCACCGCAAATTCTTTTATGTTATCATAACGAGTACTCAGAAAAATGCTTATGGCCATTCCTAATAATTCCTTTACTCGCCTACGACACCCATGGGAAATGATATCGCTGCCATTCACAAACAGACTACAGCACGGGTTATTTAAGATATGAATGATGGCAACACTGGAGTGAAATATTCAGCCTTAATCACGTATATCGTCTCTCAGAGATTTGGTGAGTGTATCAGCTTTTTGTGAGCTGATTGCTTCAGGGTTGCCAGCACGCAATGTTGTGGCTTGTTTTGAGGTAAATCGCCTGAAGCAGAACAAGGCGAATAAAGGCAACGTCATCAACCCGAGTTTGGTATTTGGTTCATATTACAATTTGCCCAGATTTCATGATATGAAAGATGTTATTTGACTAATTCGTGTGCAGAATCTTTTATTCACTTAAGTCGCACTTACAGACGTAACTTTTTGAACTCGGTTGAAACATGGCTTATTTTATGACTGGTTAACTTATAAGAACTTAAAATTTACACAACACAAAAAAAGTACAATAGACTGATAAAAATTCCTAAAAATAATACACAAGCCGAAGTTTTCTATAGTTTAATCAACGTCTAAAATCTAATTACAATATTCACCACACGACTAAAGAATTTCACTTAGCAACCTCAACATTTTGCTCAAATAATTAGTTCTTCGCTTCAAGTTTAAAAGCAATACCCAACATGCTGTAAATAACCTTTTTTTATACTTGTATGAACATAAATCGATAACCAATGAGAAATATGATGTTAAAATGCAAGCCGTTGTTAGATGCAACGCTGTTTCAATGTAGCCTTCATGTCAGTTTGTAGTATGATCAGAGGGCCAATTCTCATAAATAAATTTGTTCAAAATGCAGTTTCGATCTAATGTTAGTGTCATACTCATGTCACAATTAACGGTATTCTCTTAAATTAACTGATATTTGAAACTTATTGGTATGTTATAGTGCCTAGATCACAAATTGAACAATGTGGCACAGTCGAATTATAGAAGTCAAATTAGACGATAATGACATTAAATTAGCAGAATATCGATTCTTAATCAATTCAAAATATAATCTCATTTCGTTCAAAATATAGTTTCAAGGACCTTCCCTGCAGTCTTATTCTGCACTAGGAAACACTTTATTCTGATTACTACCTGAGTAACATTTAATGAAAATAGAGTCTTAAAATATCGCATACTTTTTTTAATTATTTTAGGTGAATAAGTATACTGTCAATATTGTATTATATAAATATTTTGCAAATGCATGTCAACAGCGTCTAAAACAAAATAAAAATATTATCAAACCTATGTCAGTTTATATTATACGTAAACAAAATGATCCCTTAGCTAAGCCTCCTAAAATTCCGATTACCCCTCCATTAAGCCTCCCTTAAGTTGTTTATCGAAAAATATCACAATTCACGGATCTAAAACTTTGATGTTCATGCAACTCTATTAAAGTGTAACTCCTGTGCTGATAAACAAACTGGGTTTTACGAGGCAACTTGGGTATTTATTTTGAATAAAATATTATTATGTCGGTGCCTGAACGTGAGGTGGACATCAATTGATAGATGGCTGGATATATTATGCGCGTAGGTATAAGGTTTACGCTTCGTATCTGTATGTGGATCGCGTGTCTGCGTGGTATTAGCGTTGCATGGTTTTAACTCGGGATATATAAAAACGACATCCGTGTCATCCGTTCGTTCTTTACGAGGATAGTGTGTAGCTAATGGGCACTTAAAATCGTGGTCAATTGCAATTCCGTTTTGAACGACAAGGAATTTAAATTAAAACGGTTCTAGCATTATTTGATAAAAAATTAAATCTTACTCTTAGGCTAAAACAAACTTACGGGGCTTTACGTAGCAACTTGAGTATTTATTAGTAAACTAGAGGACGCCAGCAGCTACGCCTGCATTTCTTTTTAATTTACCCATTTTGGCCGATCCCGTGGGAATTTCGGGAAATCTCGGTCTCCAAGGAACATACATGCCAAATTTCAGCTTCCTGCGCCCAATAGTTTCGGCTGTAGCGTGTCTGTCAGTCAGTCAGTAACGCAAGGATTTTATATATTAAGATAATATATTAGTGTGTCGCTGCCTGCACATGAGTTGGACATCTATAAAGGGATGGTTGGGTATGAGTGCGTAGGTATACGGTTTATGCGTCGTTTATGGACACAGTGACATAATTTTGTTTTAAATAACTCAAGATTCTTCGTATTCAATTTGCAATAAGTGTTAGGAGTACCGACTCTTAACATAGTGTTAGCATCTGGATTAATGCTGTACTACATATGTCAGATGTATCACGAGGCCGTACAGTCACTGGCCTTGTTAACAGGACTGTCTGTACCTATGTATTCTATACAGCGTTTGTATTCTATACAGCGTTTCGCAGCCCACTGCTGGACAAAGGTCGCTCTTTGTTACACAGTAGCGCTGTGAGTCAGGAGGATTTGGCCCATACCACGTTAGATTGACCAGTCCGTACAGGGTTTGATGTCGCCTTTTTCGTCCTTTCGCTAATATACTATTTACTTAGTGGATGTTAATTAGTCGTCTCTTAAGAATCTCATGGGATGACATAGAATGGTGACATTTTTAGTCTTTACTAGCTTTTGCCCGCGGTTTCGCGCGTGTTAAATTCGGGGTAACATATATTATCTATTTTCAGTCTCAAGTTGTATGAAGACACTCCTGATTATTCTAAAGAGTCAGAAGCTCTATAAGGTACAAAGTAACTCACTCAGTACAGCATCCATGACAATTTCAAAGCCGAGTTTCAATTCATGTCCAATATAAATATCTAAAAACACTTTCGCATTTATAATTTTAGTAGGTAGAGAAAATCGTTTCAGCCGGTTGAGCGTAGTATATAATTATTAGTTTAGCTAAGCGAACAATGTATTTCACGCACAATATGACAATATGTGTGACACTTGACAGTACTGACAGATAGCACATGCGCAGCACTCAATTGTTCACGCATGCGTTTTTAATTCCAAGAGGAAAATTTCTGTCGTACAAACTTCTATCCTCCCTACAATCCCTCCCAGTTTAATTTTTGCAACTTATGGTAGCCTATGTCCGACTTCATGGTCCAATATATCTCTATATTAAATTTCAACAAAATCGGTTCAGTCATTTTTGCGTGAAAACGGAACATACATACATACATATATACACACTTTCGAATATATAATATTAGTAGGGATTAGTAGGGATAGGGATGTAGTGATATTTTGTATCCTTAAGTCACCGTTTTCTTAGTAAAACCGTGTATTTACTGAACCTATGTAATGACTCGTCCGTGTGGCGACGGATTAAGAAAACAAAATGTCACTACCCGATTTCATTCTGTGGATGTAGTTGAGGCGACTAAGGAAAATACACGAAGCAAATAATATCTTTACGAAGAGACGGCAAACTCAGCATCAACCCCTTTACCAACCCGTCTGGCCAGCGTGGTATAGTAGGCCAAATTCTGCTTTTGAGTCACAGTGCTACTGTCTAGCAAATAAGGAGAGACTTATACAGGCTGATTTGTAATTGCTCGTATTCCCTTCGGGAATGATTCTCGGGCCAAAATGGAGTATTTTCACCCCCTACATATGGGGGTCCAAAATGCACCATTTTGGAATAAAACGGTTTTTAAGATTTTTTGAGAAAATTCCAAATTTTTGTTATAAACATCTTGTAAAAAATTATTTTGACCATTCTTGGTGGCAAATTGCGTCTTATTTATTGGACAATTAAATGGCTCATCTTTTAAATTAAAATAAACCTACTAGCTCAACGTGGAATTTGAAAATAGAGCCAATAAACACGCAAAAAATGTTCGAATAAAATAAAATTACGCCACAAAAATGCATTTATTTGAAAAAAATAATAAGTAGGGGGTAAAACTACTCCATTTTGGCCCTAGAATCACCTAATAAGGAGGGAATACGAGCAATTACAAATCACCCTGTATAAGTTCAGGAGTTGATTGCAAAAAACTGCAAAGGATAAAAGGATAGCTAAGCTATCAAATCTATCTTGCACAATGAGGGTGTTTGATATTTCTTCTACCACCAGACGTCGCTTAGTATGCGTCAGGTCCAAACTGACGTCAGATATGTACAGACGCGTACACACACATAATACAAACAAATACAGGCGTACGAAAATATAGGGGCTTAGATAGTTTTGACAGGTTTCTGGACCTGATGCCTCAGTGCTGCCGCGTAGTGAGCATCATTTCAGAAGACCCTTATTTAAAAGAACACAGACATTACAAAGTCATTATCTACACCTACTACCTCCTCTACAGATAAACAAACAAAGGGTGAAATAACTCGTAAATTGATTCGAAAGAAAGAGACCCAACACTTCTGTTTCACTCACTTTGATATAGAAACATTGTTTGCAAACAATGTTGGTTCTCGTTTGGAGAACGGCCAAACCAAATAAAGGAAACTGACTGACTTTTAACGAGGATAATTAATTACAGAGACTAATAAATTTGATCTCTATCATAAATTTCGTTACTAAATTATAACCAATAAATTAATGTTTTATTTTGTCATTAATTTTCGTAACGGATTGTTAATGGCAAAGGCTATTTTGTAATTATATTAACTTGGATGTAATTTTGTAATTTTCCTTACCTTATATTTATTATTAAATTGTTTAGAGTATTTGAGTATTTCTAGAGTCCTTGCCAGATATAAAAAACAGTTTACCTACTGGTATATTATATTAGTTTAATACAATCACATGATGTGAGAAATGGTGAAACGATATTACAGAGACGTGAAAATAACTTTTATACACCTCAACGCGAACGGAGGCAAAGCGCATCTCAAGGCGACACATTACGCAAGCACCGTAACGGCACGGCTTCAATCCAAAGAATAAGTTGTTATTTCAATCATCCTCCTAGCGTTTCAGCAGTTCCCAGTTTCAACCTGGGGTCCACTAACTAGTCTAACCGGATTTGGCTGAATATTAGCTTTTCCACGGAGCGACTGCCTGTCTGACCGCCGCAACCGGAAGGGATAGCGATTTTCCATGGTTTAGACTAGTGTCAGTTTATTTAGATGTACTGACACCCTGTAACGACTGTCAAAGATCTCCCCGAGGTACAGGACAAGCGATTTAATTAATTGTTATTTCAATCTGATCTTTAAATTGTGTATCGTAGAATACATAACAGAACATCAATATAAAATGCCACAAGTTGGTTGCCTGTGTGCTTGCAGTACCTTATAACTTGAAAACAGCAGCACGCTGCAACTGTACGGTATGACAAAGTTCATAACTTAAATACTTGGCTATCAAAGGGCACTAATGAATGTATGGATAGTTTAATAAAAATAAATCTTCTCAGCCGTACGCTAGGTCAAGTGCCGTGGACACAAACCATACTAGGTGGCCTGTGGTCGTGGATTAGATTTTATAGGACAATTTTATTGTCAATTGTTAGTTATTGCTCGCTAAACGGTGAAGGAAAACACCATGTAAAGTCTGCCAACCCGCGCTCGGCCACCGTGGTGACTATAGGCATTACCCTTATCGTAATAAGAAGACGCCCGTGCCCAGCAGTGGGACAAATAATATATAGGGCTGCTGATGACTTTAGGACAAACATTTGTTTTCCGTTAATTAGTCGTACTAAGTTTGAGCGTTCTTTAAAGACCTTATTATATGCCTTGTGACACCAGCGAAGCTTTTGAATCGTTTCAAAAGCTTCACCGTACATAGTAAAATGAAATTCTGTTTATTAGATATCACCGTTTGTCCAAACTACATATACTTACCCCAAAATACATTGTTTACTGTCGGATAAGCCCTTTAGATCGTCGATCAACCCTTCATTTGACAGCAGGTGAGGCAGCAATCAGAGGTTACTTCTCAGAACACGCTAACATTTCGTATAAAGCTTATCACCAAAGGCGGGATTACTAAGAAAAGAAATCTAAGGAAAGGAGACAAATAAAACAAATCTTACATTACAGCTTCGTGTTTATTGGTTATCAAGTGAAGTAAATATATAAACAGTTCAGAATTTCAGTTGGTTGGCGCTTTGCAAGAGTACCCGTAAATTCCGGGGATCATTACGTCACCGTTATTACGTCATCAAAGCTAATACGCAATGCGCCAAACAACTCACAGATAGGCGCACGAAAGTCTTACATTCATTTAAAACATTTTGTTCTGGACTATAAAGTATGTTCCTTCTTCATAAAAGTTTAGGACTGTTGCACACTGTTGCGTAATGGTCTTATTCTCATATCTCTGTATTGGTGCGCAAAGAGTTTTAAACTGTAATGAAGAGACATTAAATCCATGTTTGATTGCATTACTTCGTTGGAAGAGAAAAACTATTCTTCTCTTTTTTAGTGAGGTCTCTGAAGCTTTGGTGTTCGCACACAGATGTTTCTTAATCTGTAATGTATATCCATTTGGATATATTAATACCGTTATGGTCACAAAAAGTTACAGACCAAGCATTTAACCCTGTTATTTCACATTGTAAGACCTTAATAAATAGGACCATATTTTAAATGTAAGCACCCTGTTTGAAACTGATCGTGCGCCTCAGAAATGACATGCTTGTAATCAAGAGAATACCAAAATAACAACCAGTAATCCTAAGTTTAGTTCAAATACAGGTCAAAAATTGTTCAGTCACAATTTATAAGAAATAGTCGCTTTTTAAGTTCTATTTTTAATATCTTAATAAGAAATTCACAGCATCGTTTTTATCGGATGGTAATATTGTCGCTATGACATTGAGTTACGGTCTCTTTTCCTACCCTCCATATTAAAATACAAAATTATAAAAAGAAAAAGTACAATTCACAGTTCAATAGTACTGTGTAAAATTAATTTTACAAAAGATTAGGTCATTTTGGCACAACGTACATCACAACTTGATCTTAGAATAATTGTATACTAGCTTATAACTTTTTTGATCGGTCAAGGGCCTGTTGTTCAAGAGGCTGGTTTATTGGTTCGAGATATTTATACTCACATTCCATGTGTTTTACAAATTTCGTTTGTCAATTAAGATACATTTGCACGTCTATTTTGATTCACAGGTGTTTGTAGTCTAGTGCAGTATGTCATTCAATAAACGTGTAAATAATATTTTCCCAACAGCCTCGTTACCCTTGCCCGAATCAAACAAACTTAACATTAAAAATACGTGTTGACATCGACAACACATGTAAAGAGACGACAAAACAATTAAATACGAAGCGATAAAGTCAAAATGAACCATTAATGAAAACACACGGTAGGTACCAAAATTCAGCCGTTAGGCGTCCCGAATGTTTCCACTCACAACTTGTAGCTTTCAATTCCATTAATTTAATTTTTCAATTTAAAACGATTAAAATTTCAAAATTATGGCAACCAATTAAAAAATTCATTTACAATGTCCATTAAAATTTTATTCGCTACCTACATACTCTCCTAGATCGAACCGTTTATATTTTTTATTTTAAATTACAATAGTAAAATAAAATATTTATTCGTTTATTTCTCTTTTCTATTTACCCAGTAAATTTTACTTCTCTCGCACTAAAGCCCTCCTTTTAATTCCAATTTTGAGTTCTATCTAAAGACTCATCCCTGATAATGCAACCTTGGATAGTGATAGGAAGTGAAAATGGGCTAATGGAAACAAGGTAGAAGATCGTATTATCAGAAAGAGTGGGAGTTGTTAAGTCGGTGATATGTGAACGCAACCTACGAGTCAGTTGTATAAGAAGAAAGAAGTGCACAGTTCACAATATAACACGTATCATGCATCTACAACATTGATTAATATATTTCGATTACCTAAGACAGTTACCACATAAACACGGCTGTCAAATTTCAAAATAATTTCATCCAGTATAATAGTATCTATATTTGCCGATTTATTTCTCTTAAGAATATTACATTACGTGCAAGTGTGAGTTGCTAACCTATGTGTTATATAAATTGCCTGTCCCTATTCCTTCGTATTGTCTCAATTTCAAACTTATTTCTATGGTCATTGTTCCTCACGTCCTCTTCAATAGTACTTGCAGCCGTTCAATTGATAGATGTTCGAAAATTATCTCCTGTGTAGACAACGTCGTTAAATGTTGCGGCAAAGTTATTTGGCGCTCACTGACATACAGTAAACTTTTGCTAGTGACAAGTTCGACCCAAAGTTAAGACCTCTTACGAAAAGTTAGCTTTTGGGCTCTCAGCATCAATAATTGCGTTACCTATAAATTGTATATGTTTGTCCTCTAATATTGATATTAACTGTCAATGACATTAGAAATGAAAATACTGAGCCATAGTTTAGTTTCATGCAAAAGATTATTTATTATTTTAAAGATTCGATTATTATATTAGATTCAAGATAAGATTAGGCACTAATGCGAATATTTATTTAAGTTTAATGAAAACAATGTAGGTATTAGACTATTTAGGTCAGTAGGTATTCGCAAGTAATAAGGGGAAGCAAAATTTTGCATAGTTGTAGTCTTGTTTGTTCCGGTTGTGGCGAGAACTAAAGTTTGCGATGAACTTCCAAACTCTAATGCATATAGCTATTAGCTTGCAAGATTAATTAGCTGAACTAGTTCAGAAGAAGTTTGTTCTCTCTCGTCTCTTATATCAAAAACTTTAACTTTTATTTACGAAAGCGCTCGCCGGGCTGCCAACCGTTCCAAGTCAGAAAGACGCTAAATTCGGCTTTGTATTGCCAAAACTTGGGTCGGATAAAATCAATGGTGCAGCACAATAAACTTTAGTTTATTGCAAAATTGGCGTCTGTTCGACACGGATCGGCTATGATTTCGATAATTGAATTCTGAACGGAATTGGAAACGGGCCGGACGATTTTGAGAAAACAAATGCCGACCCTATGGCTTAAGTAATTGTTATAATTGTTATAAATTTAGGGGAAAAATGCTGAGTATTTATTTGAGAGTACGATTTTGTATGCATTGTTTTCAAGTAAAGAACATAAGCTTCTGTAAATACTAATTGAATAAGATTAATACTATGATTACAATCACTCTATTGATTTTAAAAGAAGCCCAGCATTCCAGCACATTGAAAGCAGGTATCCGATGCAAAAGTACCTCGCTCTCCATAAAAGACTGTAATATGTTAGCTCCACCATTGATAAGACTGTTAATTGTACTCACGTTTCTGTTGCAACCATATAAAGGACGTAATTATCGTTGAAATTCTCTATCAGTAGTATTCAGTTTTAAGATTCACTATTTCTCTAGGCAAAGTGTAGTAATATTTTTAAATGTCTTCTAAAAGAAAATCCGAGATTAAAACTTTTAGCTTTGCTGACTTCATTTGTACTGATAGTCCTGGTTAAGTTTTCTTATGATTTCTTTAATGAACTATTGCTTTTTGATTCACGGTATTTATTTTGATATCTAGCAATAAAGTTATGTTTCTGTAATTACTAGTAGCTAATTACGAATAATAGATTTTGTAAACTTTTGATGATTATGAAGTTAGAGAATACGTTAGTATGAGTTTCACACAGCTCTGTAAACATCATTAAATACTCTCAGACTGGCGTCTAACACATATATTAACGTCACGTAAATCAGCTGCAAGTTCCCACAAACATTCCAAAGATTTTAACTTTTGTCCGAACACATAAATCTCTTTTACAAAAGCCAGACCGAACTTTTCTTCGGCGATGTCAAATTGACTGAGATTTTCCAAACTGTTTATTTTGAAATATGACCTCCGTTGCCTTGAATGTAAACTAAACAGACACATATCAACGCTATTGCGTCACGGCTAGAGCTTATCCACACTCGTCAGGTTCAAACTGCCTGTTTGATTTTATTGCTTTCCATTCCAATTTAACTGCCAATAACATTATCATCTGAATATCTGATGTACCCTATTAAGTGTAATAAACTTACATCAACAGTCTTCAACAAATATCCAAGATGTTGCCACTAGTTTGATGGAAACCAACCAATAGTCACGACATAGTTGTTATATCCAATGGTTTACAGGAAACCTAACAAGTGTGAAAAAGGCGCTCGTATTGGGACATTTATCATGTTAAACACGCATCAATTGGAATCAAACTGTCAGATTGAATTTATGGCCTGAGTGTATCGAGTGTGCGCAACTGCAAATTTAAGCGCAAAATTTCTATTTTCCGAACAAAATATAACATTGCTGATGGTAAATTTGGACGCGAATTTGGCAGACTCGTCCTTGGGTAAATACAGTTGCCATTTCTATGATATCAGAGTTGTCATTCAGCGTCTATTTATCATTTTCGAACTGAATTTTTAATATAGCAATTTATTTTGTGAATAAATATTATGTAACTTGATTGCGAGCAGGTTTTGCAAATTGAATGGTAATCCAGTATTATCTGCATAGTTGATGTGCTCTTGAATGTGGAATTTGTGGGTGAATTTGAGCGTGATCGTCGGATTATTGGTATTAGAGTTGATGGTTCGTTTGATTTGACGAACCGTATTCATTGATAGTACGTGGTGTGCATTCAGTTGATCAATATGGAACACGTTGTATTAATTATATGAATATAGAATTGATTTACTGTTACTATGTCCGTGTGGTGACGGATTAACAATACGGATTGTCATCACCCCATATCATCCCATGGGTGTCGTAAGAGCCGACAAAGGAAGCATATGATGCATAGAACAGCACTGTAAGAGAAGGAAAACTTGATACAAACCCTATGCCAACCCGTTTGACCAGCGTGGTATAGTAGGCCAATTCCTCTTTTCAAAGGAGAGGTCTAGTCCAGCAGTGGACTGTTAAAGTCCGATGATGATGATGATGACTATGTTATTTGCTTCAAATTATTTTGATTGTTCCTATAATCATCAACAGAAGCTTATACTATATCATAGTCATACAAAACTATTGTCAAAGTCAAAAGTCAAAATCATTTATTCATTTAGGCCACAAAGTGACGCTTATGAACGTCAACATTTTAAGTTAATTACTAGATGATTCTACATTTACTGCCACGTTCGCAATGCAATAGGTAGAACCACGAGAAAGAATGGGCAATAAAACTCGTGGCCACCCTTTTTAACTGCCAGTATAATAGTTTTACATGTTATCTTTGTAAGGAGCTGTAACTGTTTCACATTGTGGGTTATCTACTAATGCAAAATTTAATAGATATTGATATCATACTCAAGCAATAAATGATGATCATTTGGTAGGCTCCCCAAAGTAAATATGGTGAAACAGGAGCATCCACTTACGTCTTTTGATGTAGGCAACTCGCGAACATGACTGTTCAGAACTATGGTGGAACAGTGTGTCCCGAAAAGTAACGGTATATAAACCTGCAGCAATTTACAATCTATTTGTTAGCAGTTCATGGTCATGAGTTACCCTCACCTTACAAATCCGATAAATTATAATAAAAAGAGTAGAACAAGATTGCAAATGTAGTAAAAAAAAGAAAATACGGGAATTAACTAAACTATTAAACTGCTTATTGACCTAATAAACAAAAATTTTGGCCTAATAAAAAAAGAATATTTATTCCAAGCGTACTTTTCGTCAAGATACTCATTTACTGTGGCACTTTACACTATAATATGCCTTTAGTATAATATTATTTTTAACTATTGTCTGAAACGACCTTAACGGCAATTCTAAAATATTAGATGGTATTTTATTATACATTCTTATACTAAGCTCAAAAAATGAGCTATGTGTTTTGTGTAAACGGACAAACGGTACACATAATTTGTGCCAGTTCCTAGTATTAATATTGTGTATGTCACTATTCATTTTGTAAGAATTTATATGTAATCGTACATGCATAACACTCACTGCCATAAATATATTGTGATGCTACAGTAAGAATACCAATATTTTTACATTTTTCTTTGAGTAAGACTCTTGTCTTTAACTGGTAAATGGCCCTAACTGCCCGTTTTTGCAATATAAAAATATTTTCGATGTCAGCAGCCCTACCCCATAATATATTTTATATGACCTTATAATTAAGTGACGTTCTCTCTTACTACAATTATAAAAGGAAATAAATCACTGGAAATGTTTCTTAGTCCATATATAGGTTAAACTTAGTAAAATTATCTTCTTATATTGTATTCTTACTGCAGCAAGATCCATTGTGATAATTTAATTTTGTATCATTTGCCAAACGTAACGGAGCATAAAAATCAATTCTAGAGTCTCATTTCGTTGCTCAGATTTTTTACAAAAACAGTCACATTTATTTGTAGTCTCTGCCTACCCCTCCGGAAAACAGGCGTGAGTCTATGTATGTATTTATTTGCAAGTTCGTCGTGACCGAAATTTGTCATTAGTGAATGCAAATAGATTCGAAACATTATCAAGGCTTAGTTCTATTTGATATAATGTGATATCTATTTCAGTAAATGTTCCGACTAGACAACTTCTAAGAAATGAATATGTTTGTTTTTTCAATATGTTTGTTTTTTTTTTTGGTAATTGAGGAGCTTGTCGCCAAATTGAAATATGCTTGAACAGTAAGTACGAGTTGAAATTCTAGCTATAACTGTTGTGCCATAATATCAAATAGCTCTACAAAACAACTTTGAAATAAATAATACGAAAGTAGTTAAAACAATTTTGAAATTGAATTTAAATTGGAGACGACAATTTGTGTTCATTTCAATTACAGTTAAAAGGTAAAGTACTTGGATGATAAAGAATTAAAGTTTTAATCAATTCTTAATACGCCGCCATTAGTATCCAAGCTGTGCTCAAATATTTATTTTAACACTTACCACGTAATCAAGTTACTTAACAAACGAAAATAAACTGTAACGTATAGAAATAGGGATCAAATTAGCAGTTGCGCGGAATTTAAGGGCGATTTACAGGTATTTGGTGTAGAACGCATTGCTGGTACAGTTGCCGTTGTCGTTTGGTGAATCGGGGTGCTCTTCGGGCTCGACTCCGTTGGTTCACATCTCGTCACGGACCTGCGAAATTAATGTATATTTATTACTAGCTGTTTCCCGCGGTTTCACCCGCGTCCTGAGGGAACTACTTCGCGTATCCGGTTAATTTATAGCCTAAGTTACTCCTTGGTACGTCAGCTATCCACCAGTGAAAGTCCTGTCAAAATCAGTCCAGCCGTTCCAGAGATTAGCGAGAACAAACAGACAGACAGACAGACAGAAAGACAAAAATTGTAAAAATGTCATTACAGTATATGTACCGTGTATACATACATATGCATTTAGTATAAAGCCGTTATTTTAATATTACAAACAGACACTCCAATTTTATTTGTGTATAGATTCTGTTACGCTTTACAATTTATAACTACATATACGTACTTAGTACATGGCTTTAGGTTCATCAGTAATATGAGTAACATTACAAAATAAAAAAATGCTCTGGGAAGTTTCAAAACAATACAGCCTTTAATTGTATGGTGAACTGCTTAATTGTTGTTTTGATTTGAACAAAAACAGAAATTATAGCCATCAGTGTCCTGTAAAACAAACATCTCTACGACTTTTATTCTTATAATCTTACTTCGATTTGTTTACTCATTTGCAAATTAAGAGAGTGCTATATCGGTAAAGCGCACTTGGCCAGCGTGGTGGACTATGGCCTTACCCTTCTCATAATGTGAAGAGGCCCATGCCCAGCAGTAGGACAGTATAAAGGGCTGATGATGATATCAGTAAAGCATAAGTTATTTACAAGTTCCGCGCAAACTTTGAGGAATATAGTGGGAAAATCAACAAACAAATAGAGAAGATTATATCGCTCCAAACAATCTCTTCCTTTCGAATAAAATACATTGTTCATTGTTCTGCAAATCTAATGACAACAAGAAGGCAGAGTAAACCAAATTAGTTTCGTCTTAGACAAAGACAGTTTGTTTGAAAGGAATTTCTTTGCCGTGCGTTTTGCGGCATCGTGTCACTGTGCCCTAAACATTAAGCATTCCGTAGGTACCTTTGTTTAGTTTTCGGGTGTATGTGCAGACTGTTTACACTTGTCCGGGCCCTTCTGAATGTTCTGATTTGTGGGACATTGAGTGGCATAAAGATGGCTTAGAATTCCGTACATACGTCTACCTGTATTAGTAACAGTTTTGTCTCAGTAAATAGAAACTTCAAACAGGGATTTTGTTCCTTCTGCATTTTCGTAATCAAATTGTAAGATTTCATTTCATGGTGTATGTACGGCGATCGGCTGGCGAATCGGGTGTGTAAGTGACTGCCACGCCGAAGGTCGCGGATTCGATTCCCCTCAAGTCAAACATTTGTGCGCGTGATCATGGATGTTTGTCTTGGTCTGGGTGTTTCTATGTATAACATGTACCTATGTATTTATGAAAAAAAGAAGTATATATTATGTACGTTTATCCATTATCTAATACCCATAACACAATCTCTGCTTAGCTTGGGGCTAGATGGTGATGTATGTGGTAGAATATTATAATATTTGAACATTCACTTGTAACGAAACATCGAACATTCAACGTAATTAAAGTCGAAATGAACAACGAAAAAAGCTAATCATAGCTACACCGCTTCAATAATTTTCATGATCTTCCTAGCGAAAGCACTCGTCGATGCTCGTCAAAGTAATATTTTTCACGAAAATGTCAGATTTGACAGTCACCTCAAGTCATTGTCGCAAGAGTAGGTACTTGCCAGGATGCTCGCTAAAACACTCTCGTTTATCTTAAAATATATATTTCTTGTGTGCGTGTGTATGTCACTGAACTCCTCCTAAACGACAGGACCGATCTTGATGAAATTTTTTGTGTGTGTTCAAGGGGACTTGAGAATGGATTAGATTCACAATATAGTCCACTGGAAAATGTATTTTTACTTAATTTTTAATTTGTAAGTAGTTGTGGATTTTGGAATGTTTCACATTGGAACCGACGGACTGCGCTGCTGTCGCAGTGTCAAATCTTATAATAATTATTTCGTCAAGGAGTACATCGAAACCTTACCTGAATAATAAAACATTAAAAAATAAAGATATCGAGTCGACAACTGCATATATCCGCAAAATTCGGATTGTCGAGTATTTTGTTAAATTGTAATGGTTCTGACAGACAAATCGCAGTCGCCATATTGGCCACTCTAGCAAAACATCACAGATACTGGATAACATTTTGAGTACTACTAAGTCTTTACTAAGTAGTTTGTATGTGTAAATACTTTTTGCAGTTATATTATAAAAACAATATTAAAATCTATACTAATATAATAAAGCGGAAGAGTTTGTTTGTTTGTTTGTTTGAACGCGCTAATCTCAGGAACTACCGGTCGGATCTGAAAAATTATTTTTGTATATGATAGCCCAGTTATTCCGAAAGGCTATATAGGCTATATAACATAACGCTTCGACCCTTTGGAGCCGGGCAAAAGGCTAAAAAGGCTAAAAGATACCCTAAGCATAAGGGGCTAATCTCAGGAACTAGCAGTCGGATTTTAAAAATTGTTATTGCCTATGATAGCCCAATTATTCCGAAAGGCTATATAAAATTACGCCACAACTTTTAGGGGCCAGACAAAAATAATAAAATGGTCAAACGAGAAGGGGCAGGGTTGGGTCAAAGGCAAAAAAAGGCTAAACGAATAGGATGCAATCTATATGGGTATCGTTTTCGAGATTTTCGGCATTTTCTGATTAATAATATGAAATTTATTTAGTGATCCAAGATGGCGGACGGGAAATCAAAGATGGCGGATGAGAAAATTTTAAAAATCAATACGGGTATCGCCTTCGATATTTTAAGGTGTGGCGAATCGAAATACAACATCTATTTCGTGATCAAAGATGGCGGATGGGAAATCAAAGATGGCGGATGGGAAAATTTGAAAAAATATCAATATTGGTATCGTCTGCGATGTTAAACGGGATGGGGAATCCAAATACAACATCTGTTTCGTAATTCAAGATGGCGGATAGGAAATCAAAGATGGCGGACGGGATTTTTTTAAAGTCGATATGGGTATCGTCTCCGATATTTTAAGGAATGGGGAATTCAAAAACACCATCTATTTCATGATCAAAGATGGTGGATGGGATTTTTTTTAAATCAATATGGATATCGTCTCCGATGTTTAAAGGGATGGGGAATCCAAATACAACATCTATTTCGTGATTCAAGATGGCGGATGGGAAATCAAAGATGGCGGATAGGAAATCAAAGATGGCGGACGGGATTTTTTTTTTAAGTCGATATGGGTATCGTCTCCGATATTTTAAGGAATGGGCAATTCAATATAATATAAAAATCTATGTTTGTTTGTGATTGAAATTATAAGATTGAAACCCCATTCATAGATTGAAATTATAAGAGATTAAGCGCTAAGTCAAATGGTAACTTTGGAAAAGGGGCTTGGAAAAAAAGGGAATTCAATAATAACTCTTAAAAAGGCGATACGGAGTTCGCTGGGTCAGCTAGTTTCTTTATAATATAACTTTCGCGGAAATGCTCATTGCAATTTTATGCTGAAGTGTATCAGCTCCCTAAGACACAATAAATCTAATCTAATACTAATATATATAGCTGAAGAGTTTGTTTGTTTGCTTGAACGCACTAATCTCAGAACTACTTGTCCGATTTGAAAAATTCTAACGGTGGTAGATACCCCATTTATCAAGGAAGGCTATATAACATCACGCTATGAGCCACGGGAGCGGAGCACCTTAAATAAAACGGGTGTAACCGCGGGCTCATCTAGTACATAAGTAAATTAGACGCACCTTTTCCACCTGCCTCATGACACGCAGCATATTCAGACCAGCCAGGTTCTTTAGCTCCTGAACGTTCCATTGGCCACTTCCGAGTAGTTTAGCAAATAGTTCCGGGTATTTCGACACGTCTTCCAAGCCGCAGGGCACCCTGGATGAAATTATATCGATTAGGTATATAACCTGGCGACGAAATTAGAAACATTATTACAATACCGAGTTTTAACTAGAAATATAGCTTATACAGCGCCCGCATACCTACCGTGTTTTATACACTCCCATATATTTTTATGTTAAAATTGTGTGGTGTCTCACTTGTACAGAAAAATACTTCAAAAATAAACTATCTTCATATCGGATTTCAGCTTCAACGATCATGTCTTCAAAAATTATATTTGGTTTTTAGTAAGCGAGCTCCATACGCTTTTCTTTATTTTAAGTTGCAACTTAATTTGCTTTGACAGTGAAAGGTTTTTAATTACGTGACTGAGTGTTCTATAATGTTTTTTAAATAAAAATGCTGTCTCACCTGTTGACTCCATCAAAGTGTCCGCCAATACCAACGTAATCAGCGCCAATCATCCTCTTGATGTAATGGAAGTGCTCTGCGGGCAAACAAAAATAAATTATACACGCGAATAATTATAGTACTTATGAGTATTCCAAGAAGGGAAATTTTCCTTCGTACAAGTAAATACATCACTTCATTTTAATTAAAACAAAGAGTTTTTAAGCTAAGGGAGATTAAGCCCGCTGTGGCTTGAACCGGAGTGACCCTGTTTAGTAAAATTTATCTTTAGCTACGTAAAAATGCAGCCAATTATTTATGAATTGCCTTCGAACCATATTTGGGTCAGTACGTAAAGTGTGGCTAACAGAACGATATAAATATAAACATCATTTGACAACAGATTTTCCCTTATTTCATCATCATTATCGCGCCAGAAATAACCAGTTTGCATCCAACATTTTTACTTATAGCCTATTAGATTATCCACAGATTTTATCTATACTATAATAAAACTGTAGAGGTGAAAAAGTCTGTACATTAAAGATATTTTGACAAAAATTTGCTAAAAAATCTAGGAAAATGCTAAAAAGCAATACTTGATCATTTTTAGAATTTATGTCTGTCTGTCTGTCCGACGTCTTTCCCTATATTGCTAAAGATCTCTAAAATGGCGAAATTGATTTCAATAAAAATTACACTCATGTACAAAGGATACTCAAACCTATAAAATAGTATATGTTACAATCGGTTGAGTGGTTTTCGGTGTGTACACCGAGGTCAAGCTACAGCTTGACCTCTCTTTTGTACGTAGTCCCAAACAAAACAGGGATCATCCAAAACTGGTTATCTATGTGGTGCTATCTATGATCATTATATGTTTGTTAGTAAAAGTATAGTTAGTCTAAATAGGTACCTTCAAAGTGTTTTATGGCTATTTACCCGACTTTAAAAAAGGAGGCGATTCTTAATTTCGTCAGAATATTTTTATATATTTTCGGTAAATAAATTACTGGAACCGAGCATATTAAATAGTTATCCTTCCGACCTGTTTCTCGCAAAAAAGACAATAACTATGTGTCGAGTATCTTTCTGTTATTAAAAAATTTATATTCGGCACTTACATAAACAAAAAGTCTCTGTGTTAAAATTTATTACAATGTCCACTTAATTTAAACGGTCAATCTCATTTATTTCAAATTATTATGTTTATATAATAGTTATATAATCGTTTCATTTTATTTTAAATGATAAAAATAATGACTATAGACACTTTTTTTTTATTTTTTTATTTAAAAACTTTATGCACATACATACTGTACAATGGTGGACATAATGCCTTGAGGCATTCTCTACCTGTCGACCTTTAGGTGGTGCAGAGATAAATGTGGTAGGTGCACAAGAGATTTGTTTTTACACGTTTTCAAATAATATACATTAACTGATAAGATGAGCATATTAGTAATAATTATGAAGTATAATAGATAATATTGGATATAACAATATACCTAATACATAATATAATAATATAGTACATAGATAAGGAATAATAACATATAATAATAAAATTATATAATAATATGATACATACGTATAAATATATACATACACAATACATACTTATAATAATGGATGAGAAGGATGTGCTGATTCCTTCAATCTCTTAAACAGGAGATCACGTACTTTCATTTTGAATGCGTAACGGTTAGTGGACATTCTGACTTCAAGAGGGAGCACGTTCCAGAGTAGAACAGACTGGACAACAAAGGAAGAGTAGACAAACCCAGAAGAATGACTGGGACATGAAAGAAGAAGATTATGGGAAGAACGGAGACTTCTCTCGTGAGTAGAAGATATATACTGGAAGTATTCAGTAAGATAAGTGGGCGAGGAAGGGGACTTAAGAATCGTGAAGAGAGTAGTGAGAGCACGCAAACTACGGCGTTGACGAATTGGTAGCCAATTAAGTTCGGAACGATAAGTAGAGACATGGTCATACTTACGAAGATTATAAATGAATCGAATGCAGTTATTGAGAAGTCGGTCATATTTATTGAGAAATGCTGCATTCAGGTCATAATAGCACACATCACCATAGTCGATTATAGGATATATTAAGGTCTGCACAAGCATAGCTTTGGTCCTGGATGGGAGGAAATTTTTAAGGCGATATAGTGCTCTGAGTGATCCTGTAACCTTCTGACTAACTTTGGTCACCTGTGCCTGCCAGCCGAGAGTGGAGTCAATGTACAGTCCCAGATCTTTGACCTCAGAGCTATAATTTTTTTTCAATAAATTGTGGCTTAGTCCATATTATTTTCTATCTCGGTCGGTTTGTATATGTAAACATACATGGCGCTGAGCAAATGACATCATTTCCTGAATGGCGGTGTTAAGATTCTCCGTGGATTTATGAGGTTCTCGGTTAATGTTCTTTTGTTTTCGCCGGATTGGTGTCTTTGTCAAGTCCGACCCGTGGCCGGTATCACAGCCAGATTCGATGTGGCCGTAGGCTTGCACCAGGGGTCCGCCTTTAGCCCTTATCTCTTCCTGTTGATTATGGATGCTATATCATCGGATATACAGGAAGAGGCACCCTGGTGCATGCTGTTTGCCGATGACATCGTTCTGGTAGCAGAGAGTGGACATAAGGTGCAGAGCAAGCTGGAGGAGTGGCGGCAGAGATTGGAGAATGCAGGCCTGAGAATAAGCAGAACCAAAACAGAGTATATGTTCTGTGACATTGGCGGTCTCTCCAGTCCTATACCGGTTACGCTCGGCGGTACACCTCTACCAGTATGCTCCGATTTTCGCTACCTAGGTTCACTCCTGCAAGATGACGACGAAATTGATCGGGATGTTAGGCAACGAATTAACGCAGGATGGATGAAATGGCGACAGGTCTCAGGCACAATATGCGATCACAAAATGCCTGTGAAGTTAAAAGGCCGCATGAATAAGACGGTTATAAGGCCTGTCGTATAAGGCCTGTCGTACTGTAAGGAGCTGAGTGTTGGGCTACAAAGAAGATGGATGAGAAATGATTGCATGTTGCTGATATGAGAATGTTACGATGGATGTGTGGAGTGACAAGAATGGACAGAATTAGGAATGGTTACATTAGAGGTAGTATAAAAGTGGCGCCCATTGATGAAAAGGTAAAAGGGAGTCGATTGGCCTGGTATGGACATTTATGCGAAGAGGTGAGATGTACGTAGGTAAGAAAGTGATGAATATGCACGTAGAAGAACGAAAAGGGAGAGGGCTGCCAAGGAAAAGATGGATGGACTGTGTGAGGATTGATATGAAAGAGAAAGGGATATAAACGATCGGATGACTGGTGACAGAGAAGTATGGAAGCGAAGGACATACTGAGCCGACCCCAAATAAATTGGGACCAGGGCAAGACAATGATGATAGTGTCTTTGTCGTTTCTTTTGAATAATGAATGTGGTTGCGTTTCTTTGATGTCTATCGTTCGTTCGTGTTCTGAACTTATACAGGTGTCTCATTATTCCCAAAATCCGTGGGTGGGAGACTGAGGCCTGAATTCAGATACCTCTTGAGTAACTCAACGGGGCTATCTTACTTTCGGCAGGGCTGGATATTCGTAGTCCTGTGTGTATTTTCTAAATAAATCGCAGGGACAGACTTGAAACAGCTGGAATCGACCCCCGAATGTTGTTTTTCACATGGTCAGTTATATGTGGCATGTTCACAAGTAGGCGGTAAAAAAAATTTACATGTTCTATGTGAAGGTGGTAAAACAAGTAATGTTGTGTATAAAGAAATTCTCTAAGGATATGTATTATATATTTATAATATACATATGAAAGTTATAAATATTGTATATTTTTGGCATAAATGTCATGCTAATTAAATTCCAACATTTACGCGAACGAAGTCGCGGGCACAGCTAGTTAATTATAAATGTGTATTTTAAATTTGTATATTACTTATTGTTATGTTGTCCGTGTGGTGACGGATTAAGAATACGGAATGTCACCACCCCATATCATCCCATGGGTGTCGTAAGAGCCGACAGAGGGACATATTATGCAGAGAACAGCACTGTAAGAGAAGGAAAACTTGATACTAACCCTATACCAACCCGTCTGGCCAGCGTGGTATAGTAGGCCAATTCCTCCGTTCAAAGGAGAGGCCTAGTCCAGCAGTGGACTGTTAATGGCTGATGATGATGATACTCGTTATTGCTTCGTAACTAAAGTCACTATTATTTTCTCTCGCACTCACTGAAGGTTGTCGGCATCGATAAATGTACTATTGTTGGTTTCTATATTCCACTATTTTGGTAGGTCTGCATTCAATCAACGAGTTAGCCAGTAAGAACGTTTTGATTTTACTTATATAATCACATGCCTGTGAACAGTGTTGGCAAAAAGTTAATCTGATTAACGATAAAAAATTACGATTAAAAGATTAATCGTTGCTTTTTCGATTAAAATCAATTAATCATAATCAAAATTTTGCTGATTACGATTATTAATCGTCATTATTAATCGTTAATCACGATTAAAATGTATGATTAATATAGTAGGAACAAGTTTGATAATAAAAAAAGTAGATGACCAGCTTTTTTTATTTGAGTATTAAACTTATTAAAATCACAGCAATCGAATAGTCATTATAAAAGGTACATCAATTTAGTAATTAAAATATTGAAAAAAATATTTAGTTCGGTAAATGATTTTAATTATATTTCATAATCACTCTTTTCTCAAATAATTAGTCTGATTTCTAAATAATTTAGTTTGTAGTTTGTTTGTCTGTTAATTAGCGCCATCTAGCATCTACTTTAGCTCAAAACATATAGGCTAAGTAATTTTTTTCGCATGTTATTAAAATACTTTAAACTGCTTAATCAAATTAACGATTACGATTAAAAAAATAATCGTGGCTTTTTCGATTAAAATCAATTAATCATAATCAAAATTTTGCTGATTACGATTATTAATCGTCAATCACGATTAAAAATGTATGATTAATATAGTAGGAACAAGCTTGATAATGAAAAAGTAGATGACCAGATTTTTTTATTTGAGTATTTATTAAAATCATAGCAATCGAATAGTCATTATAATAGGTACATCAATTTAGTAATTAAAATATTGAAAAAAATATTTAGTTCGGTAAATGATTTAAATTATATTTCATAATCACTCTTTTCTCAAATAATTAGTCTGATTTCTAAATAATTTAGTTTGTTTGTCTGTTAATTAGCGCCATCTAGCATCTACTTTAGCTCAAAACATATAGGCTAAGTAATTTTTTTCGCATGTTATTAAAATACTTTAAACTGCTTAATCAAATTAACGATTAAAGATTAATTATTAATTTTATTAGTCGCGATTACGATTATTATTTTAATTGAGATTAATTTAGTCACGATTAGGTTTAATCTGATTAAAATTAATCAAATTTAATAATCGATTGAAAAATTAATCGATTAATGCCAACACTGCCTGCGAATAATATCTTACCTAGTTCTTGTACTTCTAATCTAAAATGACCTATTTTTGCTGTATGTTCCTAACTTATGATGCGAACAAAGGAATATTTTATAGCTGCCAAACTAAATTTTGTACTGATTTCGCTGATGATGAGTGATCGCTTTTTAATACGATAAAAATGTTGTGCAGAAAAAATATGATTGATTATATTTTGTATCCATCTCATTTGAGTTTTGTCAAAGAGAAAAGGAGACAAATAGAATTTTAGTTTACTCGCGCACAACAGAATCACCAGCATTATCCATTAGTTGACTGTTCAAAGAAACCATCACGAAACTAAAACGAAATAAATCAAATATGCAAACAAGTTTAATATTACCCAATAGCAAAACGAGCGAGAGGGGCGGCAAGGAGCAAATACATTGCTCTTTTTATTTGGACAGCCGAGGGAAGCTCTCTGATAAAATAATTTATGTACATCAATTGCCTAGTTTGACTCGAAGTAAAAGATTGGATGTAGTTTATGTATTCGTACATGGTTCTCTACGGACGATAGCTATAAATCAGACCTTGAGTAAACACGGGAGACTAGGGAAATACTGCCGTTTCAATCGCCCGATTTTATGTTTTACTTTCGGTGTCAGATGCGATAGAGATTTGGTTTTATTGTGATTTGACTGTCCAGAGGGCCAATTCTGGTAATTATATTTGTTCAAATTCCAATATCGATCTAGTCTCGGCGTCATAAATGGTATTCTCGTAACTTAACTGACACTTGAATGAGATCGGGACTACATCGAAAGTTGAACCAAGTGTGAACTAGTGTGAACGGTATTCTGCTAATTATTAGTAGAGCAGGTAAGGCATTTCTAGTTTTAATATACATTTGTTACCAAGGACACGACGTGATGACGTGATTTATTTGACATTCCCAACGATACCACTAATAGTGTTGAATATTTTTCTGGTAATATTTATGATCTATTTTGCTAATAAACATAGGAATCGCCTTTAGCTATTATGTGCCACTAGTTTTACCACGGGGATAGGTATCTAAAATAAGTTTAAAAAGAAATTGTGTAAGACAAATTCATGTCTACAAAACAAATGACTATAAAATGATCAACCATCGATAGGGCTTACAAAAAACAGGTGCATGCGATTTTCGACCTTATTGACAATTCATGATAAACTTCTTTTTGGTATTTTCTTGCTTTCTGACATTGATACGTTATTAAAATTATAAATTCTGAGTTACGTCAATAAGGTCGAAAATCGCATGCACCTGATTTTTGTAATCCCTATCGATAGCTGATAACTTTCTGATAGTCACTGGTTTTGTAAACGTTAATTGCTTTTATACAATTTCACAACTAATGAGTTCACGAGGATCCTCTGGGGGATCTGGCTAGGAGATCCTGGTGGACAACATGCAAACATGTTAAGTATTTCGTTGCCAGCATTGACAATATTTATTTCAAGATCGAAATATTCGCGAAACTTTTGCTCGAGAAATTCAACAAATGAGATAAAATTATCAGGAGGGAAAAACGAATTAAAAAACCCAATTGTACGTTACCATCGTTAAAATCTTTATAATGTCTGAATTATCTCTATTATTGAATATTATTTTTTTTAATTATTGAATACCTATTGAAAATAATTCACACGATCCAAGGAACCAATATATTTACTTACCGAAATTTTATTACTTAGTTGTATATTAATTTTAATTTGGCATGTAAATGTATTGGCATCCAATAACCATTCCTATTAATGTATTTTCCCATACAATGGCAAAAATCATGTTTTTGTTTTTGAGTTTTTGACATTACCTCTGAGATCAACAAGAGATTATAAATTGATTATATCGAAATTACACTATAAGGAGATTAAGTGGAGCAGAATACCAATTGTGAGTCAATTCAAAATTAAATCGCAGTTCAGTCAAAATTCAGTGTCAGTCTCTGTTAAATACGAGAATTGGCCTTCTGGAATGTAAATGTAAAGATTTCAAGTACATTCTTATCAAATATTTCAAACAATATGTTGTTTTGAGATTTAGAAGATACTATGCTGACTTACAAATAAATATAAGTGTATACGGAGATGTGAGCAGTTTTGGTCATACTTAGTAAGCAGCACATTAACAAGGAAATGAGTAAAGCGCAACAGACTATCGACTGCTTAACGAGGCCATAACTCTGATTATAAATCTGCTTGCATACAAATTGACTTTTAGAGTAAAGTTGAAGAAGGTCGAAAATCACTTTGCCGAACCACCACAGATTGACAAAAAGCTTTACTCCTACAAAAAAATAATTATGGACACACATCTTAATGTTTTCCAAATAGGAATAGGTACGAAGTGTTTTGATAGTAATTATTTGCTGTCATGCTACCACAAGTAGTATACGAGAATAAGACTAAAGATAAGTAATAATCCAGTGATTTAAAAGAGTACATAAGTGAGTGTCATTCATTTTCTGATGTTCCTTAAGTATAGCTTACATTCAATAAAAGACATTTAGTTTTTGAACTCTCCGTATAACTCCTTATGCTCTGATCTTTCAAAACCCTATCAAAACATATCATTTGATTCCCTACCCGGAACAGAATGATATCGATTGGTAATTATTATATCGACGTAGAATATCTATTTTATATTTATTTTATATATTGCTAGAGTCGCAATAACATCGAAATCAAAAACCCTTCAGTGAACAGACGGAAGCACGTTACTTCCACTATACGTATTTATTTATCTGAAAGCAGGCAACATGTTTATGGGCCAAATAAATAAATCATACATGATTTTCCTTCGCATCCTGATCTGAGACGAGTTTATAGATTATGTATTTATATGTTTGTATCCTGTAATATATGTTTGCGTTTTTATTTGAGATTTTCGGGTAAACATCTATTCTGTGTGACTGGGAGAGGAAAATGATGGGACAGATTTTATGTTGTTTTGTAAGGACTACGCGTTTAAGTGTTTGATCTGCTTATTACTATGTACGTTGGGCTGGTTAGACAGATCTTCTTGTATTGAAAAATCTATTTATCTTTTGGCTGAATTTGGCTTAATGAAAACATATTCGGCTTATACAACGAAGATCTTTTGGTGTTTTCGCTAGTCATGAAAAGAAATGCGTAGACGAAAACTAAGTACGTAGTTGTTTGTGTAGTATCTGTTCTACAATAGAATGTACTAATAGTGATAACGTATAACTCAAATTAGATTTTAGTAATTTTTAATTTCTTTTTATTATGTAATTCGTAGGCAAGTCGAGCTACTGGCAAGCCTAATGGTGAGCAGTAATCCTAGCATTATAGGTAAGTGCATAAGTGCGTTCTGAATTGAACGTGTTTCATTGCAGGTGTATTTCAAACGTAATATGAAGGAAGCACGTCCAAGTAGTAGTATACAGGTTGCCTGACTTTTTGGTCGGTCATGACACGTACTGTAACGGTTTTATATCTATAACAACATTTATACAGGTGTGCACCGACCACCAACTGGCGGTCCAAAACATGAGGCTTTTGTACAAAGTAGGCCGGCTTACGTCTTAACGCATTTTGAAATATCCTGATCTAGAAATGGGCCAATTAGTTTCTGGAATTCCGAACGAACGGAGGTGAAGGATTTAAACTCATACAAAGCCTCTTTGATGCATTGTGTTCACACGCGTTCCATAACGCGATCTCGTGAATTGATGTAGACAGCAACGGCGTAAGATCGCCTAAGGGCTGCTACACACAGTGCCGCCGGCTTTTGTCGCGCGGCTCGTGCCGCCGGCATCGGCCGCAGTAATCCGCGCATCATTCCAGTTGTGACAGTCGAGTAGAACGCTAGTGAAGTGACACTTTGTCATTGGTTATCGATTACGATGAATGACGAAGTCGTCAACGTTGTCATAGCAGCTGTAGCTTTCATTTTAGTATGTAAACAAATCAAAAGAAGAAGAACAAAGACACATACAAAGAACTTTACAAACATACAATTAGCAGACACAAAATTCACACCAATTTCTGTTTCGTGTGGGGATCGAACCCATAACACTCGGCATAACGTCAGTCTCTCCTACATTAATTGTAAATCGAACAAAATTACTGTAAATGCTTTTCTTTGGTGGTTGATTCTGTTAAATGCAACTTGGAATCGATTTGATCTGGAGCATGGTCATCTCTTATTTTCCGCACTACAATTATTGATTTATTTTATAGCAGAATTTGATGCAAGTTTCTTCTGTACGTTATGTTTCTGTTTGGAACTAATAAGTAAAATTTTGTTTATTAAACTTGAAGCTGAAAAGGATTGTTTACTTGTACTTGATACGATACCGCATCGATCCACTGGATCGTATCAAATGGAGCGGATCGATACTTGGGTCGATACATTGTGCTAAGAACCATTCACACATCATCAGCCGTTAACAGTCCACTGCTGGACTCGGGCTCTCCTTTGATAGGAGGAATTGACCTACCATAGGTAGAGGTATCAAGTTTTCCTTCTCATTCAGTACTATTCTCTGCATTATATGCTCACACTCTCCTTTGAAAGGAGGAATAGACCTACCATAGGTAGAGGTATCAAGTTTTCCTTCTCTTTCAGTGCTATTCTCTGCATTATATGCTCACACTTGTATATTAACAAATTTACTAGTTCTTTTTTGAAACTTTGCAGTGGTTTGGTTTTAATACTATCAGGTATTTTGTTATAAACAAGAGGTGCCATGCAGATTACACTTTTTTTTAATAATGCTGTCTTATAGAAGCCTGTGTGAAGCAAATTTTGGTATTGAGATCTCATCTTTGTAGGTCATTTCCTTGTGTCGTTAATTGAAGGAAATAGCTGTTTATTAGTTTTAACAAATATGTAAAAGTCTAGAATGTACATGCATGGAAATGTTAATACATTATATTTTTTGAAAATAGGAGTGTAACTCTCTGTAACTTTTAGTCCAAACATGGCTCGAAGGCATCGCTTTTGAGCTTTGAAAATGCTTTCTCTTTCGCTACAATTTCCGTAAAATATTAACCCATATCTTAAAACTGATAAAACTAGGCCATGTTAAGCCATTAGTAATGTTTCAGCGTTAACCTTTTTTGACAAGTTAAATAGCGCGTAAGCAGATGTGCTGATTTTTTTACAGATGCTCTCGGCTTGTGCTTTCCAGTTTAATCGAGAAGATCATTAATGTATATAAAAAATAACAATGTCAAGAAGGTCAATGATTATAAATTTAAATACATGGAAGCTATAGATCCGGCTGATACTGATGTGGTAAAGTAAAGTAAAGTAGATACATGTATAAAGTAAAGTATGAAAGTTGTGATTGATGAATATTATTGTTCTTCAACTACCAAGCTATATTTATTTCATAACTTCTTTAAATTTTTCTCTGTAATT
The DNA here is from genome assembly GCA_944739405.2 of Euclidia mi. Taxonomy (NCBI): domain Eukaryota; kingdom Metazoa; phylum Arthropoda; class Insecta; order Lepidoptera; family Erebidae; genus Euclidia; species Euclidia mi. The sequence continues at coordinate 58,588,007 of OX123199.2, forward strand.
CCATATGACTAGGCCACACGAAACGAAAGTATCCGAAATAACTTCAGTAATTGTAGACTAACAATTATCTATTCTATCAAGAACAAGTTTGGTTCCTTCTCAAAGAAAAGTGATTCTCGCGCCCCGTACAATTCGTCCACAATGCCGAAGCGAAACTTAGCACTTTATAACAACACTATGACCCTGTGGCGCTAGAGCGGTGTACATTAATCTAGCCGACGCCATATATTCACTAAAACAGCTCGCTCGGTGGAACTTTACAAGTTCATCGCAAGGGCTGTCGCGTAAAACCAAGACTTTCTGCTATGTAATTTGGAGATTGAAAATTTTACTAAATAGTGTAAAAATAATGTATCTAATCTTTTCACGATCAATTAGAAAAAAACATAATACAGAGTAAAGCTCAATCTTCCGGGTACTCATATTTAATTTATCATGAACTAGACGTCGCCAGCGGCTTCGCCACGTCCATTATAGATATAAACCTTCCTATTGAATCATTCTGTCTATAAAAAAAATACATTAAAATCCGTTGCGTAGTTTTTAAGATTTAAGCATAGGTACATAGGGACAGACAGACAGACAGAAGACAGACTTTGTTTTAAACTATGTAGTGAAGAAATAATGTGGAGGAAATACAATATCTATGGTATCTACAGCTATGACGAATGAAGGAGAGAAAGAGTGCTGGAGCGAAAAATAAAAGTCATTTTGTTTACATCAATAGGTATATAACATTATTGCGTTACTGACCGGCTGATAGACAACGCACAGGCGGAACTACTGGCCATAAAAGCTGAAATGTTGCATGTGTGTATTGTGTGTTCCTTGGAGGGTGTAAGGGAGGGAGCACTAAAATAGGATTTCTGGCAATTTCCATCTTACGTAGGTAAAATAGTCCCATTCGGGCGGAGCCATGAGTCAAGTATAGCTTTTAATATATTCTTAAAAGGGTTAACAAAATATCTTCTGGAAATAATACCAACAAACTAACATAAATATTCAGTTTATAACAAGTTACAAATTAATCAAAAAACACTTCGGCGTGCCGCCGGCGAAGAATTTACTATCTATTCTGCGCCCAACGCTATTATTTAACTTTATAGCTTCTGCAACTATAGCTAGATTAGTACCGGCTTCCATTATTCACTTGACATTTTCCGGCAAAATTGGTCGCCAAAGTGAAATTATTCTCTGCAGTCGTGGTCACAATAGTTACCATTTTCAAATAATTATACTTTAATAACTCTATTACATGAAAGACATTAAGTCTTAATTTGACCGATCGACCGACGATCTCTAGTGTTGTCACGTGTCGAATCGAACCCATCATAACACTCGGAGGAGTGTTAAGCAGAGTGGTTATATAGACTAGAAAGCGAACCGCGGGCTTCAAGGCCAAAATCTTGGATGCAGTGTTTATAAGAATAGAGCTAATTTATTTTTTTAAATGGTTGAACCAAGGATCAAATAGGCATATTTAATAAACAACCCTTAGAAGACTGACATAGAACTGGAAAGACGTTTGTATAAAATTTGACACGTGACAATTGCTTCCTGGTTTTACAAATAGTAATACTTTTTATCACCACACCAACCATGCGAAGTGAGCAAACACAATGTGACGATAAAGCTAGATAATTAACAAACTATTTATATATTCGGACGTGCATCGTTTGGCACCGCCGCAGTGGTAATTATTCGTGGGGAGGCGATACTGTCGTAAGGAATTGGCAATTAGTGCATCTACAAATTATAGAGGTCCGTGCCAAGTCAAGTGTTCATAACTGGGGCGGTACGCGTGCCAATATAGGGTGGATAAATAGACGTGCTATTGTAATTACGTATGGATATAGTCGCTTAGTGCGTTGGAATATGGCCCTTTATGTTGCGGAGGTTCGGCAGTCGCTCTGTGGAAAGGCTTGCTCTATAAAATTTGGCTAGACTAAAAAGCGGGCTCCGGACCCGAATGGGTTCATCCTCCTAGAACGATGATGATGATTGTAAGTCGTATAGGTAGAAGCTTAGTGCTATATGCACAGCTACGAACCACTGCACATCTGGCTGAGTGGTCTTAGCGGGCGCCTTGCTGTGAGGTCGAGTCCGACGCATATAAAATTATTTGTGTTGTCAGCGATTGGATGGGTCGGAATTTGATGTGAAGCAGCAATGCAACGATCTCTTTTTGGTTTGGTAACAGCTCTAATATTACAGCAGAGAATATTATATTTAACTTATGGCCTGACAACGTACGGTGTTCGTTTTCAATGTTTTTTGAGTTTCCTACGACGCAATGTTTCGTAAAAAATAAGTGTTACTGGTTACTGCGTATGTTTCCCCCGAAACCTTTTTTACTAGCCGAATTCAGAAAAAGCCGCAACTCAAGACTCAAGCTAGTTAGACATCCTTTAGTACTTAAAATATAAATTGTCATTAGTGAAATTTACCATATAACTTGAGTAAGAGTAAGTTGCAACCCTATCCGCAAAGTTAGTTCCCCAACTTTGGACCAAGTTCGTAGTAAATGAGTGATAAAGTAGAGCCAAGTTGGGATCAACTTGCCAACAGTATTCGGAAGGAAACAAAATATTTGCTGACGTTAATAAGCGTAGCTGTATCTCGGAGGAGACCGGGGTAAGAGCAATCGACTATCTAAGTAATAGGGCCAAGATTGGGTAGGTAATATCTGCCGTAATGTTGAATGAGCATAGGATAATTAATAACCTTTGTCTAATGAAGTAAAATGTCATACATTATAACTTTGCCTCTTAATTTTCACAGGAAAACCATAGTACTATCATACTTTTGATGTTTCGGATTAACTTAAGTCGGAATAATGTAAGCAACCTGCATTTTCAAAAACTATATAGAAATCAGAGGCATGATCAAATGATCAGTAGCCCTAATGATTCTGCCTTGGATAGCGCATATATCTACCCTTATAATAAGGACACATCCGTGTGGTGACTTATTAAGAATATATTGTGCCGCTATTGTCTCACTAGTGTCGTGCGACTAAGGAAAGTACACATATCCAATGGTGTCCTTGGGAAGAGACGAAACCTCGACATCAAACGCTATACTTACCCGTCTGATCAGGCTGATATAGTAGACCTAATCCTCAAACAATGCAATTGTGTCGCAAATTAAAGAGAGGTTATTGTCTAGAAATGATTGCGAAAAAATACTCAATGTGTAAATTTACAATTGGCCAATAATTTCGGTTGGGGTGACCACAGATGCTGCCGGTTGTTAAATCGGATAAATAGTTGGTTGGCAACTTTGTCGGTGCGGTAGAGGAAGGACGTTTTGTTCTTACTGAGATTAGAGCTGTTACAAGCGGAGTTTATGTCTTGTTTTAGGTAAGATGGGACTGGAAGGTGTGGACATGTTTTAGGACTGTATGGCCTTTGGTTGTCATTTTTAATGGCAAATGATGCAAAAGTATTTGTGATGGATGTGTATGTAATTACTTTAAGAAATATCCATACTAAGTGTGTTTGTTTGCTTGTCCTTCCTTCACGTTCCAATGGATTCATGTGTTGGTATAATTTTTATGTGTGGAGATAGTTAGGAGGTGGAGAGTGAAACTTGCTCGTCAGGGGTCAAATAAAAATGAATGTGTATGGCTTTGAAGCAAAAGACAACCAATACACAATACTTCTAGCTTCAGAAGTTTAGGTTCTGCGGTAATACTAGCAGGAAAAGTGATTAATATCACAGTCAGGTGATATCTTGAGATTACCTACCGAGCCATATACTTAACTAACATTAAATTACTTAAGCACCCAAGAATTGAATTTTTTCCAACAACAATTGGTAGCTATAAAGAGAGAGAGACTAGTCAACACTATAATTTAACATTTATATTTTAAAATATCAAAACAAAGAGTAGGTAATGGATGCCATTTATTTGCTACAACGATTTCCTACTAATTACTCTGGAAGTACTTAACAAAAAACTGTGATTAAATACTCTAGTCGCGAGGATGAGCACACAATGAAAATGTAGGGTGCACCGCAATTACACTCGAGGTCTTTCAGTGATTCGTTCGTTGGTGTATATGTGTGTGTAATAAATAGAGCTTGTTATTAATTTTTTTTATCTGTATAAGACCATCATATGTATGTAACACAAACAATTTTACAACTGATCTCAAAAATAACTGAAAAGATTTTGGCAATTTTTGATCTCATGTTGCATTGTCCGTCACGGTTGACTGGGAATTTATTCTGTGTCGCGGAGAACTTTACACATATTAGATCAACGTACAAAAAGTGCAACCAGACTCGTAATACGATTTGTGTTTCACTCAGTGTTGTTTATGGGAATGAAATCCACAACGCTCGGTGCAGGACGAGCAGACAGCTTAAACCTTTACGGCATACGTTCAGAAATATTACTGGTATAATGCTAGCTGCATAGTTCTTTTAAAGTTTGCTGGGAACATGTTAACTACGGGCACATTTAAAAGGCAGTTGCATTTGACTGCATGTATTGCAGTAACATAAGATAACGACTTGTCACTGAGTGATAATAAGTAAATTCAATAGGACAATGTCTCCCTCACACTCCTCTAAGTGTCCCTGTCCCCTGTCAAGTTGGGTCAGTTGCTACACAGGTAAAGCTGTTTAGACTTTTGTAAATATTACTTAATCTCAAAAACTACCAAGAAATTTAATTATGCAGATGTATTTTAAAATCGTATTACTCGCAATCACAGTTTGCTTACAGCGATAAAATTTACAAGGTGCGTTTAACCCTTCTTATATCTTAGTTAAAGTAGAATCTTAGCCCAGCAGTGGGTTGTAATGGACTATTAAGGGTAGGTATCTTTACGTTTGTGTTACGATTATGCAAATTTCACCACGGATGTGTTAATTTCAGGTTTAGTTTGCACCTTGTTTGGTGTGTTTAAACAACTTTCTGTGTCAAGGGTTTCGATTTTGGCCTACATAAAGGGCAGCGAAGCAGTATTTTAGTAATGGGACAAAATATTTTTATTTCGAAATAAATAAAAATTAAAGTAAGTATATCAAACAGAGAAACAACTCAATAATTTATATCGTCCAAAGATAGCTACAGCCATATAGCTTGTTAGGCAGATTTCAATCCCCCCCCCCCACTTCTGCGGGATTTCCACCTTGTCTGCTCAGAAACCGCGGGTTGAAGTTAAGCGGGATCCCGGGAGTGGACGCTCCGCGTGGGCTTGGAGGGGGGCGGGCGCAGGATGCGTCCAAGGTGTGGGTGCGTGGGACAGTTCTGTCTGTCCCTCGCAGTCGGGTGTGATCGCGGGAGTAGAGGCGTGTCGGTATTGCGTTGCCGCGCACCTTATCTCCCGCGACCAAATGGGGGCGCACCATTCGATGCGTTGCGGTGGGGCCGCAGAGGAAGAGGAGATGCGGTGTTGTCAGGTTGCCGTCCTCGCTATCCTCTGCGGCCGTTTTAGTGCCTGTGGTCGGCAAGCGCTGGGGCTGCTCCCCCGTTCCCCATCCACCAGAAGGAAAGGAGGCGGCGTAGTGTCCGCGCCGCCTCCCAAATCATAACGATACGGGGCCCGCCAACACCAACGGCGGGCCTATCCCGGGCGGGGTCACGGAAAAGTATGCTGTCCGCGAATCGCGTGACCCCGCCATTACACGGGACCCGTAGGAACACCGCGGTGGTTTTAGTGGGTATGCCCGCCTTTAGGGGAGAGCATCCACACACCTCCTCCACCAGTCCCAAGCCCGGTGGATCACACTATGGCCGGGTTGGCGTCGAGTTGAGATGGCTCATAAGGAGAGTTTCCACCGTAGTCAACAAAAAAAAGGCAAAGTCCCAGAGCACGCTGTGACGTCACTTCATTCGATAATTTATTTTTTTATAATTTTTCACACTCCCAATTACTCATCTATTCCATTGCTTATATATTGCTTACGCCGAAGGTTCGATTCCCGCTCAAGGCAAACATTAATTGTGTGCGATAACATGGACGTAGGTTTTGGGTTTGTTTGGAATATGTAAGTATTTTCAGAAAAAGTCTCTTTATCCATTATCTAGTACCCATATGATAGTATAAGCTCTGCTTAGTTTGTGGTTCGATGGTGACGTGGGTACGTATGCCTTCAAATATTATTATTATTATATATTCAATATTAACTACGGATTACTGAAATATTACAACATGAAATATTATACAATTTAATATATAAGTGCCTGAGTTATAGTCAACACAGTTTCGAGATAATTCGATCGAAACTGCGAGAATTTGAGCCAAACGCTTCCAATTACTCTTAGAGCCAATATATTCTGTTAGTTTGAGGTTCTAATAGCATTATGGTTACACCAGATTATGGAGATCAATCTGTACTAATATTACAAAGCGTATTAAATTGGCGTGGCGGAAGCAAATGTGATATTGACGGTGAATCGTTCTAAGCTAGCTCGCTAACTTGCAGAATTTCACATGTATATTATTGGGATTCAATTTAAATTGAAATGGCTGGAAGTCTTTAGGAAGGATGATGAGTTCTTGGTTTTCGGCGGTAGCTGAAGAACTACCAACTATATTAAACAATTAACCATAATTCTACAATGACAATGTAAGCAGCCAGTTGTGTACAACGCAGTTTATAGAAATTTGTTTCTTTTTACCAAAATATCCTTTAAATGCTATGGTTAAATTTTTTCGTGGACCGAATCGGGGACGTCTGGATAACAGAAATGTCCGAAGCACCCGTAACCGGCGAGCATGTATGAAAAGAGTAATGTAAGAAGAGGAAGCGCGTGAAGTTTTCGACGGTAAAAAGGCGTGAGTGAAAGTATGTATTTATGTTAAATTTTATTAATAGATACATTTAAAATAATAAGAGTCGCTAGTTTGTATTCGCTGTGTCGGAGAACTATGGTGTGCTGCAAGCCCTTACGGTAGGGCTAAGTGAATCGCTTTGTGCACCTCAAGGACACCGCTATGGGATTAGATATTTCCGACTAGTCATGACAATTTTTTTTATATATGTACTAACGCACCATTCTTTTCTTTTTTTTTAAAGCAGAGATTGCCCTAAATCCCGTGTAGCAGAGGAATTAACAAGCATACAGCCAACAGACACAAGTTCCACCCAGAGGCGAAATAAAAATTAATTTTTTTTATAGTCTCACGCCTGTATCCCCGAAGGGGTAGGCAGATGTGTGAATATAACATCCACATTTCGGCATGAACTTTTAGGTCCCACGTAATAAGGGGCCAGCCTATTGCCGTTACCGGGCACATCACCCGACTCCGTGCTGTGCTGCTACTGATTATTCGGAAAAACCCAGTAACACTCTTGCCCGACCCGGGAATCGAACCCGGGACCTCCGATCAGCAGTCGCATACGCTATCCACTGGACCACGGAGAAAAATTAAAATCACAAAAAATATTGTCTTGTGTAGGGATCAATCCCAAAACAATGGGCATTATTAAACGGCCACTTAAGCCACTACGCTTTAGGTGCAATCAACCCAGTGCCCGATTTCTTTCATTTATTTAGTCACGAGAACTTGATCACACTTATTCAGATCCAAAGATCAATGGCGTAAATGATATCCACCACTTTCTACACATTGGCAGCCATACTTGATAAAAACACAACAACTTTCCCCAACAAAACGGACCGATCTCTAGGGAACGAAGTAAACTGGGCGAGCGAGTGATTTGAATTCAAGGTTCCGGCGAAGAATACTTGCCGTAATACAATTTGTTTCTGCCTTTTCTAATACGACATTAAATGAACCGACACGGCGTAAATTTGAATTAGAAGATCTGTAATATAGTATTGTTAATCTTGAACTGTTTGGTTGTAGTTGAGTAGAATACTTCAATTGCTGAAGGCATTATCATAACACTGTATCGACTTGTGGGTGTGTTGCCTACATGATAACAGTAAGTATGATCCATTAATTGATGTCTCGAGTCTGTGTGTTTTTTGTATCCGTTGGTTATGTTGGTAGGTAACTGTCCGCTAAGTTAGCGTGGACTTTTTATTTAAACTAATGTTATAAAGCTGAATAATTTGTTTGTTTGAACGCGATAATATCTGAAACTCGGTTTCTAAAAATGAATTTATAATAGCCTCATCCATGAGGTCTATTTAATCTAAATTCATCCTACGAGCTAAGAAACTGAAAAAATAAAATGATCTCGGGCGAAAAAGGCAGAAGTGAGCGATACGATACAAGACCTTAATGGACGAGGTGTGTTCACTGATACCACAGGACATGGATATTAAAAATTTATATGTATGTATGTATGTATGTACAGGGTAATATATAGCGCTGTTGTTGACTTTAGGAAATAAGAAAATAACGTTTGACAATGAATATTCAAACCAAGAAGTATTTGCCACACAAGTTAATTCCGCGCTCGAGCGTAGTGTCCGGAGGGACATCTCCAGCTCAGTGCCAAACGTGCGGTCAAACGATGCGCATTCACCGCTCTCTACCGTATACGCATTCTGTTCGGATATGTACTACGCCTTGACAGCTGGTGTCAACCACAGAGTACCTTTGTATATAGGAGGAGTCAACCATTGCGATGTTACAGGGAAAATGTTAGAGATATCCTGCTTGTAATCGAATTGCAATATGGCTTGGGATGCTTTGAATTCTCACAGACAGCTATCGGTTCTATAATAATTAAGATGTTATACACAAAATTACTTCCCTTGACAGAAATATCATAGCCGAGCTCAAGATACCGAAACTAGAAACATAAAAATTGGACAGAGGATTCGTTTTATGACTGAGGCACCCACTAAAGAATCATATTTAATATGCCACCCCTTAATGAGTAAACTAAAGTTTTAGGACAGGCGAAGACGCGGGTGACTGTATGCTAGTAGGTACATATTTTACTGCTACTGGTTAGCTCTTGGCAGTACCATTATAGCTGGTAGTGATATTTTCCGTCTACTCTCCCGACTCCCATTTATATCTTCATCAAAATCTAGAAGCTATGGTCATATATGAAATTAGACTTAAGGCGAGGTTGCAGTACTTTTTAAGATTTTTGAACGTCTGAAAGTCCCATGAACTATGATATTTTTAATGAATAAAAATTAAAGTATAAAAGTTGAACATATCTTCTAGTAAATCGTAAAGATAGAAACACGATTTGGAATGATTGGCTCGATAAAAAAAAAGTCAAACATGGCACTAAATCACAATTTTAAACGTGTACTGCTTAGAGATTCCATAATGAATTTATATGAAAGTATTATCAATAGAAACAGCTTTTTATTTTAAAATAAATGGTAAAACAGATTTCGTAATATCGTTATCATTTTTCTCCAAGAAAAAAAAATTGTCAAAATGTTGGCATTATATCGCTCGCCGGCCGTTCATCAGTGCCTGTCTAGGCGTGATTGAGGGCGGACGTACGACGTTGCTCCGCGAAATCACCCCCCCCCCCCCACCCCCGCATGTACGTTTTTGCAAAAGTACAAAGTAATTCGTATTCCAAACTCAATCGTTCAAACCATAGACATACTAGTAAGAAACCGTAGACAGGTTACTGACAAGGTAACATGACGGAGCTTACGAGTGGCATGCATCGCGAAAAGCGTACGCACACTAATATAAATATGTCAAAACGACACACTAAGAATTAGATAAGAAGTGTAAGTGAGATAGCACATCTAATCGCAAGCGCGAAATAGAGATAAACATATACTCTCTGGACCGACGCGCATTGTGACATCATGCTGACCGTTTTACAAACAATAATTTGACTCAGATGCGACATGGTCACTTTATCTGTCTTGAGTAAATACAATTCGCCTCAAAGTAAATTTGATTAATTCAATTAAGGTAGGGAAATAAAAAGTCGATGTGATTTATTAATAACATTTATTAAAAAAGTACATTTTATTCTTCTCATTTCATTCAATGGAAACCTAAAACAGTACGTTAATATAAAAACTGTGCGCTGCGGACCCACCGTAGCCCTGGCAATACCCTTGAGGGTATGGTGGGTCTTTTAAAGCTTAACCGTACTCCTGGCTGAAATGCTCGTAGTGTTATACCAACGTGCTACGTGGACATTAAACTGAACAGTGTTATCTCTCGTATGATAATGACTTACTACTTACGTTTTTGTATTTTTAGACAAGCGAAAACAAGCGCTAGTACGATGATATAGTGCAACAAGGAGATAAATTAGAGAATAAAACGTTTAGGTATTACTGCTAATGGTTATAATGCTTTGTATATTATAGGTATAATCTGTGGTACTGTTGAAGACCCGTCATCATCATCATCCTTGCGCTGTCGGATCATTCCCACTAGTTCTATTTAAAAGTTCTATGATAGAACTGGTGATACTTTTTTTCCCACTAGTTCTATTAGCATAACTTGATGAGAAGAATAGAACTAATGGCAAACAGTCACAGGAAATTTATCACTAGTTCTATGTATGTTTTACAAGGGTAGTGTCACAACATCGCGCTCACATCTATACTATAATAAAACTGTAGAGGTGAAAAAGTCTGTACATTAAAGATATTTTGACGAAAATTAGCTAAAAAATCTAGGAAAATGCTAAAAAGCAATACTTGATCATTTTTAGAATTTATGTCTGTCTGTCTGTCCGACGTCTTTCCCTATGTTGCTAAAGATCTCTAAAATGGCGAAATTGATTTCAATAAAACTTACACTCATGTACAAAGGATACTCAAACCTATAAAATAGTATATGTTACACCATAATCGGTTGAGTGGTTTTCGGTGTACAGCTTGACCTCTCCTTTGTACGTAGTCCCAAACAAAACAGGGATCATCCAAAACTGGTTATATATGTGATGCCATCTATGATCATTATAAGTTTGTTAGTAAAAGTACAGTTAGTCTAAAAAGGTACCTTCAAAGTGTTTTATGGCTATTTACCCGACTTATAAAAGGAGGTGATTCTTAATTTCGTCAGTATATTTTTACTTATTTTCGATAAATAAATTACTGGAACCGAGGATATTTATAGTTATCCTTCCGACCGATAGACGTCACTATTTTCAAATAATTTTCCAGCAAAATAAATGTTTCTTGCAAAAAGGCAATAATTATGTGTCGGGTATCTTTTTATTAAAAAAATAATAGAGTATAATATTAGGCATTCATAAACAAAAAGTCTCTGAGTCAAAATTTATTACAATGTCCACATAATTTAAACGGTCAATCTCATTTATTTAAAATTATTATGTTTATATAATAGTTATATAATCATTTCATTTTATTTTAAATGATAAAAACAATTACTATAGATCCTTTTTCAATAAATTGTCGATTAGTCCATATTATTTTCTATCTCGGTCGGTTTGTATATGTCAACATAGATGGCGTTTTCTGAATGGAGGTGTTAAAATTCGCCGTGGATTGATGAGGTTCTCGGTTAATTTTCTTTCGTTTTCGTCGGATTGGTGTCTTAGTCGTTTCTTTTGAATAATGAATGTGGATGTGTTTCTTTGATTTCTTTCGTTCGTTCGTGTTCTGTACTTATACAGGTATTATTCCCAAATTCCCACACCTCACGTACGTGGGAATCCGTGGGTGGGAGACTGAGGCCTGAATTCAGATTATCTCTTGAGTACCTCAACGGGGCTATCTTACTTTCAGCAGGGCTGAATATTCGTAGCCCTGTGTGTATTTTCTAAATAAATCGCAGGGACAGACTTAAAACAGCTGGAATCGACCTCCGAACAAGTTTTTCACATGGTCAGTTATATGTGGCATGTTCACGAGTAAGCGGTAAAAAGAATTTACATGTTCTATATGAAGGTGGTAAAACAGAGAGATAATGTTGTGTATAAAGAAAGTCTCTTATGATATACCTACTATCCCTACTTCCCTTCTAATATTATAAAATCGAAAGTGTGTATGTATGTATGTATGTATGTATGTTCCGTTTTCACGCTAAAACGGCTGAACCGATTTTGTTAAAATTTAATCCTATCCTACTAATATTATAAATGTGAAAGTTTGTGAAGATGTATGTATAGATGGATAGATAAATGGATGGATGGATGGATGTATGGATGGATGTTTGTTACTCTTTCACGCAAAAACTACTGAACGGATTTGGATGAAACTTTAGAGTAATATAGTTTATACATCAGAATAACACATATGCTACAATTTATAAAGATTTTGTATAATGTTGCCATAATATAAGGAAAAGTATCAACTAAGTCGGCAAAAATCCTGAACTCTGAAAGCTGTCTTCGCGTGCGTTGCCTAAACCGTAAAAGTTACTTGAAGATAATGTACGGTGAAATTGTTTATCATAGAGGCTCACTATGAAACATTCAAGATGGCTGCCGTCACAAAATAGCGGATTACTTATTTTCCACAAAATACCTCAATACGGGTATCAAATAAAAGGGCTTGATTCGTAGAATAGAGCTCACTATAAAAAATCCAAGATGGCTGTTGCCGCAAAATGGCGGATTACATATTTGCCACAAATACCTCAATATGGGTATCGAATGAAAGGGCTTGATTGGTAGAATAGGCTCACTATGAAAAATCCAATATGGCTGTCGCCACAAAATGGCTTATTACATATTTTCCACAAATACCTCAATATGGGAATCAAATGAAAGGGCTTGATTGGTAGAATAGACCTTACTATTAAAAATCCAAGATGGCCGTCGCCACAAAATGGCAGATAACTTAGTTTCCACAAATACCTCAATATGGGTATCGAATGAAAGGGCTTGGCTTGATTGGTAGAATAGACCTCACTATGAAAACAGAATGAGAAGTATTAACAAACAAAACTAAAAACTTGAAAATACAATAAACTAAAAAAAACATTTATTTTAATTTTGGGCGTAGCGTATCCAGAATAACCATTATGATAGAAATTTCACTTGACCAACGATTTTATATTTGTCTGATCAATACCCCAGATTGATGAGAAGTTTGGTGCGATCTAGCAGCTAGGACTTACCGAATTACTTTTTAGCTTTTGGTACATAACCTAACTAGATCATTTTTATTGTAATAAAACAGTGTAACACAAGAAATATGTTTTTTACAATGCTCATTCTAGAGTAGTGTAGTTATCAAATTGTTTCCAAAATTGATATATTTATTGACTTTAGTATTTAATGTAGATGAACTTTGTCTTTACAGTAAGTAGTTTGGACGAATAGTTTAAAAGTTATCACGATATAATTGATATAAGCGCAGCGTCATTTAAAGCGCTTCCTATGAGTTGGCGCTCTTAAGCGCAGCGGGACAGAGGGGCGGTCTTATTATCTGAAACCTGAGGAAGTACAAAGGCTACTCTTTATTAAAATTTCATGCGGGCGAAGCCGCGGGCGAAAGCTAGTATCCGAATAAATATGTATGTATAAAAATGTGTTAAACGAATGAACGTCTACAAAACAAACGAACGTCTAAAAAACAAATGAACGTCTACAAAACAAATGACTACCAGAAAGTGATCAGCTATCGATAGTGATTGCAAAAAACAGGTGCATGCGATTTTCGACCTTATTGACAATTCATGACAAACTTTTTTTTTGTTTTTTCTCGCTTTCTGGCAATATTAGGGTAATAAAATTATAAATTCTGACTAATGTCAATTAGGTTGAAAATCGCATTCACCTGTTTTCTGCAATCACTTTCGATAGCTGATCACTTTCTGTAAGTCATTTGTTTTGTAGACGTTCATTTGTTTTTTAGGCGTTCATTTGTTTTGTAGACGTTCATTTGTTTTACACATTAAACAAATGAACGTCTACAAAACATATTCATTCGGATATATAAGCGCGATGTCGTGACACTACGGATCATTTCCAGTAGTTCTATTGAATATCCTTGTAAATACATACATAGAACTAGACTGGGACATTTCCTATTACTTATCCCATTAGTTCTGTTCTCCTCATCAAGTTGTGCTAATAGAATTAGGACAGTTCTATCATAGAATTGTTCAATACTACTTCTATACTGGGAATGATCCCACAAAATAGTAGAACTTGAAATTAACGAACTGAAATTAATAAACTAATTACATAACAATATTATCTGGGAGTACGGTTAAGCTTTGAAAGACCCACCATACCCCCAGGGGTACTGCCAGGGGTACGGTGGGTCGGCAGCGAAAACTGTGCAGTACATTCCACTTAGTTGTTTAATACTAAAAGGAGAAAAACAAGAACAAGTGAATGGACTTTGATCATCCGTCAATGTTTGTAACTTACGTATGATTTTGTATTTCTATAATAATAATATATTGTGTTGATTCAGCCCCAAATCACTTTTATTACTTGACAAAAACACTCATCAGTATTTTATTATTACGAATGTCCCATCTGGATACTTTGTTTTTTAGTCTTTGAACACGCACAATACTGCTTCTCTTTTACACTCGCTAAATGCCAATTTTTTATTCACTCTATTATTTGTGATACTGAATTTATTATAAATTGTAAAAAAAACGTTGTAATATTGTAATACTCATGAATGAGAAGTGATTCCATAACTTTTAGTAATTTTCCTACTATAGTTTGTGCAAAATCTCATTACACACGACGGCATTTTCAAATGTAACGTACACACACGCGAGTAAAAGAGCGAGCGCTTCCGACCGCAGCGCGTACGCGACTAAAGCCAAATGAGACATTTAGCCTGTTTTTAATGTGCCACTTTTGAAGTTCGCATAACTCATCTACGGTTTTTTTACGCTGCGCTGTGGCACACGCACACACGAAACCCCTCCTCCCCTCCCCCTGCTCACTCGCTGAGGCCACCGCCGTGTTTTTGTTTTTGCGGGGGGTGAGGTCGAGCTACGCACTGTACTGCAACCTCGCCTTAAATCAACGCGGAGTCCTTGACGCGGGATCAACATCTCATTTAGTGTCATTTAGTGCTAGCGAGGGTCATCATTTCGAACGTCACTTTGACAGGCGTACGTGGACCAGCCACCCTATTTGCTCGTTATCTGGGAGTAACTATCTATAGTCCTGGAATAGGATATAATGTGTTATTGCTTTTGATAACGGACGCTTTTGAAGGTATATTCTACTTGGAAATGAATAATTCACACGTATCTAAAAATAATGTTATATTCTAGTGAGGTATTTTACGTTGTCAGGTAAAGAGTCTAGTATATTATTAGTAAAAAATACTTTTAATTCGGATGCTTCTAGTTTTTATGCCTTGCAGGGTCTGCTATAATCAAAAAATAACTTCTGATAGCCTAGCGTGCTAAAGAACGTTTATTCAAACTACATAGACGAAGTCGTTTAATATAATAGCATTAGAACTTAAAACCGAAGGCATCGTGTAATATGAAATCGATACGAGCCATAACGAGGCTAAATCGACGTACATACGCCAGTGGGAACAACACGAGATTAGATATACTCTAGGGTTGCCAGACTTAAATATAAAAGCCAGACTGTTTGGTACTATCAAGCCGGATTTTTTTGGCTTGAGTCTCGATTAAGATTTGATTGTTATAGATTGGATGTTAGGCGCAATGGCTTATCTTGGCGAAGTCTAGACGACTTTGCCAGTCGGCTAGTCTACACTAGCTCGATAGTTATTCGGAGCAACACTTTGATATAAGAATAGTTTTTCGAGTCTGGGTGTTGTTTGTTTTATCAGTGGGAATATTCATAGAGTGATCATGAGTAGTCCTTTATAACAAAAAAGAACCAAAAAGTAACACCCTGGGCTTGTTAGTTAAAACTAATGGCAGGCGTTCCAAATTTGCTACAAACCGATTTACGCGTTAGAAACTGTGCATGGCCGTTGACAGCAATTTTTTAAAGTTAGTTTATAAGCTCTAACATCCAGTCAAAAGTTAATATTCGCTTTTAATACTGACCTACAATTTTATATTCCAAAAATAGCTTACATTTCTAAGCCAAATTTTCCTGAATACAAAAAGACTCCAAAGGGCATTATGAATCCGTTGTTCACTTGCTAGTTCCGAGTTAGGAAGTACTGACAAAAGCTGGATAGCCACTTCACCGAATACAACCGTTGTTGACAAACTTCGGTTTTATCTGCATATTGACAACCCTACGGAAGCTTGCTTTCGGATTACAAGTTTCGGTCACCGGTTTCCGTACACAGCACTTTTGCATCCTGGGATCAGTTTCACTATCATAAACGCTTTACTTTTTGTTCATAGGTATTATCCTGAATAGAATCGGTCGAAGATTTTTGAACTATAATTTTTGCAAAGGTTACTTTTTTATAGACTTAAGCCTGTATCTCCGA
This sequence comes from Euclidia mi, assembly GCA_944739405.2. Lineage (NCBI taxonomy): Eukaryota > Metazoa > Arthropoda > Insecta > Lepidoptera > Erebidae > Euclidia > Euclidia mi. The sequence goes on from OX123199.2 coordinate 58,604,262, forward strand.
AGGGGTAGGCAGAGGTGTTGTTATACACCCACATTTCACCATACTTTAGAGAATCGGTGGAAGATTTTTAAACTATAATTTTTGCAAAGGTTACTTTTTATAGACTTAAGCCTGTATCTCCGAAGGGGAAGGCAGAGGTGTTGTGATACACCCACATTTCGCCATGTCATGAATTTTAGGTCCCACGTAATAGGAGGCGAGCCTATTGCCGTTACCGGGCACATCGCCACTCTGTGCTGCTACTGAGAATTCGGACAAAATCAGAAACTCTTTTGCCCGACCCGGGAATTGAACCCGAGACCTCTGTTCAGCGGACGCATATGCTATGCACTGGACTAAAGAGGCAGTCAAAGCCAAAAGTAATGACGTCAATAATTGAGGTTCATTTCACCATTCTGTGTTGTGGGTATGATCACCATATGGAACAAACACATTTATGATACACAAACGACTTTACAACTCGATGTTCAAATTCAAAGCTATTTTTTCAGGGCTTTCAAATTTGTCACCGAGCAGCATGTATAGGACGGCAAAATATTTGAATCATTAAATTTGTAAATTTTCTTTATGGATGTCGTTTTGTTTTAGTCATGTAAAGTCCACCGTAATACATAAATTATTCCTAGCACTCGTAGTCCGTTTAAAATAAACAAGTAAAAATGTGCTATTTTAGTTTTTATTCCTCACTAGCTGTGCCCGCGACTTCGTTCGCGTAAATGTTGGAATTTAATTTGCAATGCCAAAAGTTTATTATATTTATAACTTTTATATGTATATTATATAGGTACCTAATATAAATATTTAGAGAATTTCTTTAAACACAACATTAACTGTGTTACCACCTTCACATAGAAGTTGTAGGTAAATTATTTTTGTCGTTTACTCGTGAACATGCCACATATAACTGACCACGTGAAAAACAACATGTTCGGAGGTCGATTCCAGCTGTTTCTGTCCCTGCGATTTATTTAGAAAATACACTACTACAAATATCCAGCCCTTCCGATAGTAAGATAGCCCCGTTGAGTAACTCAAGAGGTATCTGAGTTCAGGCCTCAGCCTTCCGCCCAAAGATTCCCACGTACGTGACGTGAGGAGTGGGAAATTGGGAATAATGGGACACCTGTGTAAGAACAGAACACGAACGAACGAAAGAAATCAAAGAAACCCAATCACATTCAACAATCAAAAATTCAAAAAAACGACAAAGACACCAATCCAAGTAATCCAACGACGACGAAAGAAAATTAACCGAGAACCTCATCAATCCTCGGAGAATCTTAACACCGCCATTCATAAAATGACGTCATTTATGTTTACATATACAAACCGACCGAGATAGAAAATAATATGGACTAATCGACAATTTATTGAAAATGGATCTATAGTAATTGTTTTTATCAATTAAAATAAAATGAAATAATTATATAACTATTATTTAAACATAATAATTTTAAATAAATGAGATTGACCGTTTAAATTAAGTGAACATTGTAATAAATTTTGACACAGAGACTTTTTGTTTATGAAAGTGCCGAATATTATACTCTTTTATTTTTTTAATAACAGGAAGATACCTGACACATAATTATTGTCTTTTTTTTTAAGAAACATTTATTTTGCTAGAAAATTATTTGAAAATAGTGACATCTATCGGTCGGCAGGATAACTATAATTATCCTCGGTTTCAGTAATTTATTTATCGAAAATACATAAAAATATACTGACGAAATTAAGAATCGCCTCCTTTTTTAAAGTCGGGTAAATAGCCATAAAACACTTTGAAGATACCTATTTAGACTAACTATAGTATTTACTAACAAACTTATAATGATCATAGATGGCACCACATTTATATCCAGTTTTAGATGATCCCTGTTTTGTTTGGGACTACGTACAAAGGAGAGGTCAAGCTGTACACCGAAAACCACTCAACCGATTGTGATGTAACATATACTATTTTATAGGTTTGAGTATCCTTTGTACATGAGTGTAAGTTTTATTGAAATCAATTTCGCCATTTAAGAGATCTTTAGCAACATAGGGAAAGACGTCGGACAGACAGACAGACATAAATTCTAAAAATTATCAAGTATTGCTTTTTAGCATTTTCCTAGATTTTTTGGCTAATTTTCGTCAAAATATCTTTAATGTACAGACTTTTTCACCTCTACAGTTTTATTATAGTATAGATTAGTGTGTACCAGCATCCTAATTGCCTCTTTGTAGAGCGCCAAACGTTTTTAAACTAAAAATAACTCTATGCGAAAAGCGAATTTAAGGTCTCTTCAGCAGACAGCTTCAAAATACGGATATAATATTCTATTATGTTACCGGTCTATGCTACGAGAAAAATATGTGAAACTCACACATAAAATATATACCACATCATTACACCAACATATTCATATAAAAACTGAAGCCTCAAAGTCTTATTTTAACCTTATCCACTGCCCGTACCTATCCCTTTCAAAGAGATACGATAGAACAAAGACTCCATACAGGTTTTAATTCAATTTACCGTAGAGGCTACATTTCTAAAATGAAAACTACGGGTCCCTGTGCGTCTTGGGCTACCGAAAGCTTTGTGTAAAAATCAACACTGTTGAACAAATGCAGCTTTTAAACAGATTGCTTAGCGTGCATATTTTAAATAGCGCGCTGCTCTCCTAGGAATGTACGGATAGAGAATGATATTTTATTTTGCCGGGTTCTAAAAGATATGTGCACGTGGAATGTAATGAATAGTGATCGTAGCGGCCTGATACGTGTGTTATTTTGTGTCGGATATTGAACCGGAAGAAACTGTGCTTTAATGTTTTAAATCCTTTTATCATCGTTATTATTTGTGGTACCGTTCCAAGTATTGTATTTAGGGCCCGTTTCCTGTCATGCGTATTTTCGTCCGCGCGCGGATCTGGTCCTCATGCGGGTGATAACACGCCCCTACACACAGGATAAAGATTTCGTTTGCCGCTGCAGTGTCGTGCGTGTCGCCAGTGAATAAATATTAAGATGAACGTTAAAAAGTAATTAATGCTGATATTAGTTTAATAATAAAAATAATATAAAAACAATTCAGAGTAGAGAGCACTTCAACAAAACTTTCTGAGTATAAATTTTCGTTTCTTCATTTGAAATTATATGCGTACCTACTATGATCATGCGTGCGACTGGCTTTACAGTAAAACAAGACAGAAGGTAGAAGAACACAGTCCGCATCCGGATAGCATGCACGCAGGCTGCGCGTCCGCAACCAAACCCAGTTCCGCGCGCGTGATAGGAAAAACAGGTATGAAACTATAGGAGGCGGGCAGCCTGCATGCGGATCAGATCCGCGTGCGGACGATAATACGCTTGACAGGAAAAGGGACCTTATTACGAACCTTAAAAGTCTGATCAGTTGCGGAAAAAGTAGTTCTCAAATGACACATTTGACTGCTCGGATGTCGTGGTGGTTTATGTGGCGTGCTCGCTGTTTTATACTGCGCTGTGTGTCCGGACTTTGTGATTTCCACTAATTGTAATATAGATTCTGTGTCTACGTTATATCTGTTAATTATATGATTAAACTCCCACACAATACAGGGATAAATCCTAGTGTTATTGTTCTCCCATATTATTATCCTAGAGATCTTTACTACAAATGCTCTCACGTATATCCGATATCTAGCGCAGAAAGTAAATTTCTTCGACCATCAGACTCAACTTAAACAAGTTTACGTCATTTATAGAGAAATTAGGATCGATGAACACTAACGAAGTGTGAGGGATACCTATTGACGGCCCGGCCGCAAACGAGGCTCTACTGCATAACATTATAATTGGCTCATTAGTGCTAGGTGAGATTGGCTTTCATTAGCGTGTGTAATATGCTTGCGTGATGCTATACGTATATCCGTTGTATTATTTTCGACTCATCGTGTCCTAGCGGTAACCTTCCGCCCGAGACATACCTACTGCAGCTCTGGTTTACTTTTTCTAACCTAATCGGATAAAAAAAAGAAAAAATCTTTTTTTTATTATAGACTCACGCCTGTATCCCCGAAGGGGTAGGCAGAGGTGTAATATTACACCCACATTTCGCCATGAATTTTTAGGTCCCACGTAATAGGGGGCGAGCCTATTGCCGTACCGGGCACATTACCAGGCTCCGTGCTGCTACTGAGAATTTCCTAACGGAAAAACCCAATAACACTTTGCCCGACCCGGGAATCGAACCCAAGACCTCCCAATCCCACGCGCACATTTATGCCGCGAGACCAAAGAGGCAGTCAAAAATAATCTTTATACAAAAATTATAGCATATTCTTTAGCTTAGACTACTTTAGACTTTATAGCACAGAGGCGCATTTTAGCTGAATCCGATTTGACTATAATCTTAATTGATGTTTTACCAAGCAATTGGCGTCTCATCTCTGTAATATGAAGAAATAGCATATTTTTATCATTAAGATCAATTTTAGGACACTTGAGAGTATCTATGTAACGACTGACATAGAAACTGACGATGGCTTTACACGTTTCTTGCACTATCCGTGCTTTGGTTAATACTTTTACGAGACACGGAAGATTGTAATTTTTTGAGACCGACCTTCCTTCCATCTCTTTTTATTTCCAAAAAGACAGTGACTATAGTTTTCTTTTCTGACGCTCAAGTCCCACGATCTTTAAGTATCTGCCGCTGGCAAATGCATTACATTTTTTACTTAAAACTTAGTTGAACTACTTCCAGGCAGAAGAAGCTGGTACGATCTCGTTGAATTCCAAACACGAACTTTTGTAAATCTGTCTGCAAAGTTGTTGTCACCAAAAAGTTTTCATGACAAGATCTTGCGCCAAACAGGTTGAAGAGAACTAGGTACTCTAATTAGGTACTTAGTATTATGTAATTTACACGCTAAGTTTGAGTTCCATCTATAGAGGAACAATGTACTCGCAGCTATAAAGTAACATATTTGTAGAGATATTATGTATAGTCTGTGCTCACTCTATGGTCAGTGTGTGACAGATGGCACCAGCCACCATGTGTTTACAATGGAAATTGTTAATGTTAATATGTTAGATTGATCATAAATAAAAAACTATAAATGGACACTGGTGTTTATTATATAAACCATAACATTACATGGCGCAGTCCATAGCATTAAACTAATTGGCTTAGAACACAGTAACGCGTAATCGCATCGGCATCCAATGCACATTGCCATCCCTGTGTGGTATACCCATCATGTATAGTTACCGATTACTTGGTAATCTTATTATCTTACAAGCAGAGCAATTAGTACGGGCTTCTGGTTGCAAATATTAACGAGGCGACCAGGATAAGAAATTTATAAATACGGCTCATAAATGTAGAAGCAAAAGTTCTGTAAAAGTGTGGCTGAGCAGCCAATTATAAAGCAATTTAAGAGCATAATAATTATCACTTGTTTTATTTTTATTCTAACATAATAATGTGCTTTATAATATCCGTAACAAAGACCGTAGCAAGTCGGTTGCAACGTCGACATATCCGAGGTATTTAAACCTTAAATATCTTACTTTTGACGATTAAGATGCTATGCCCGCTAAATGAACTTGTAAAAAGCTTCGTTTAAGTACAAAATTGTAAAGAAATTTTAAAAGATCAGATTTATAAATAACACAAGTGCATAATCTGTGTTCGAGTTGGAAACCATCAGCTCAGACACATATTTCCCAAGGAGGCACATTACTCGCTCAAAGACACTGGGTTTGAGATGTTACTAAGCTTTTCCTAGACAGGTAGGCCAATATTGCCGAAATAAATTTTGGCTAATACTGGGTTTATGAATGGTTTTGGTTCTCGATCAAATCAAAAGGATGCATCCTATGATGGTGCCTGAATTGAAAATTTTGAATTTGATAAAAAATTGAATCGAGAGATTTGCTTGAATAAACCTTTGAGGTACGCCTGCACTTTGATGAATAAACTCCTCTGCAACTAAGACATCATTACAACCGAAATTAAAATGTTCTACAGCAGATTACGAAAATGGTGCTTTTCGTAGTGCAGGTTAACATTAATGATAGCTTCGTAAAGAATGTTGTAGTTAACTTAAGCAATTAGTGCTGGAAATGTACTCTTTAATTTTTAAAGAGTCGAGTACTGGCGGACTTAGTTATCCAACATTGTTTTGTGTTGCCTCCAGCGTTAAATTCTTAAAGTAATGGAGATCGAGACTTTTATGTAGTTTTAGGTGTAAATTCTAGAAGTGGAGGCAAGTGCGAGTTTGACTTGCGCACTGAGAGTTCCGTACACATTTTTATGTTTATTCTTAGTAAAGTATTGTGAATTGAGCTCGTTTTTATCGAGTCAACGTTCTCATGGAGACTGACTGAGTAAACGGGTTTTCATGGCTTTGCCACGGGCATGACGATTGAAACGGGTACCACGTACATAAACTAACATATATATTTTGAAGGGGAAGGCAGAGACGTAATCTCCCACCCACATTTCTCAATGTTATGCGTTTTAGGTCGCTCGTAATAGGGGGCAAGCCTGTTACTATTACCGGGCATTTTGCCTAACTCCGTGCTGATACTGACAATCCGGAAAAAATACCGTAAACTTTTGACCCAGGGATCGAACCCAGAACTTCCTGATCAGCAGACGCATACGCTTTTCACTGGACCACGGGGACAGTAGGGGCTAAGGTACTAATAAAATGCTTTCTACAGCTCATATCCGGTTCCACATGCGTGGTGTAGGTAGGTTATATTTGACAGATAACCAGCTTCCTATCATTTACATCTAACATGGTAAAAACAAATATACTCACCAAAGACTGAATGATATCATCAGGCACATTCTTCTTATGGTTGCAGAGGCTGTAGACCGAGGAGTGGCTGAAGATGACGGGAGCCCTGGAGATCTTGATAGCGGCCCTGGTGATGTTATCACCAACGTGGGACAGGTCCACCACCATGCCGAGGCGATTCATCTCCCAGACCACTTTCTGTTGACAATAGAGACTTTGCTTGCAGTCTGTTGAATAGTTTGAGGAACGCAAAGCAGAAGACATTTAGTTGGATGATTTCCATTGAAGTTATGTACCACTTGATAGGACGACATGTAATATATTTTTATTATAGAAAGAACACCTCTCATAGTGAGAAGAGGCCCGTGCCCAGCAGTGGGACAGTACCTATATATACAGGGCTGATGATGATGATAGAAAGAAATGCCTCTTCACATAATTAGAAGGGTTGTGAGCAACAGTGGGACAGTTTATAAACAAGCCAGATGTAAATTGTTAGAAAATGTTAACAGTATATGTTGTGAATGAGAATACTGAGCTTAGAAACACTAAAAAAAGGAGTGATATCTGCGATTTTGTTTCATGTTCCAAAATTCTACCAAATATATTATCATGGGAATGTTTACCGTTATCAATTAAGAACCCCTTTCAAAAGCATAGGCGTCGGAGCCAAATAAATTAATTTAATTAAACTGTGGACCTGAATATTTCTCAGAATAATGCTTTCTCGCAGTTAACTTGGGCACTTGTACAAATTTAAAAATCGCGGTACAAATTATTATGAGCGCGGGGCTTTTGTCCGCATTTTGTTCGCGAAGATTTTTTTACTAAGAATGTAATCATTATCATCATCACCCCAGCATTATCCCGGTTGCTTCCAAGACTGACACGCCTTAGAGCCCGAAGTCCGCTTACTGATCTAACCAGATTTGACAGAATTAATATGAATAATGAAATATCTAATATTAATTGTTAATACGAACCAAATGCATTATAATGTATTTTAAAATGAAGTGCAAACTTGTGTATTTGATTGATACTGACTTTATTTCAGGTTTCAGTTGAAAATCAGCATCTGGCTTTGTGATTTGGCTTCCCTTAATACTTATTACGTTTTCGTAGAAGACATTCATATACTAATAGAGCTCTGATGAAGTTGATGATGAAAATTGAGTTATCCAAGGATATAATATAAATATATATAAAAATGAAAGTTCTCTCATCATGAAATCGCAAAAACCGCTGGACGTATAAAGATGCAATTTGTCAGCGAAGTAGTTTATTATACATCGTAGGCGCCAGCTAAGAATGGTTTTTGCGAAAGCGCTGGATTAACAGGATCTAAGGGCCCTTGCTAGTTTCTATGAAGGTAAGATATAAGGTCAGCCTAGAGAAGTCCACTGCTGGACATAGCCCATCCCCACACAGACTGATTTTGAGCTGCCCGCATCCAACCCCTTCCCGCGATCTTCACCAGATCGTCGGACATGATGAAGATATAATGTAGTTATATCCGCTAGCGAAGCAACGGGTAACAGCTAGTATTATTCTCTGCTTATTAATAAAATGTGCAAAATTGTAGTCTCCACTACAGTATGCCTCCATCAATATAATTATATGCTAAACCGTTTAGCCGCAATTCCAGCGCGTCTAAATACCTACATTATATTGCTTGTAGCTATATGCACACATGTAAACTGACGAACTTACGATACCTGTCTGTCTTTCTCTCCACAATGAGTGACTTTGAAAGGATCAATGTCATCGTCAACGTCCTCAAGGTTGCATTTAAGACTAGAAGCCGTGCAACCCGTAGTGTGCTTTCTAGTCCACACAGATATATCTGAATTAATATGTGTTTTCAAACTCTGCGACTGGTTGGGATGGCATTCCTACGAACATTATTAAAGCCACGCATACAACTCTCGTGCCTATTATCACTCACGTCTGTAATCTTTCCATTTCTTGCGGTACTTCCCAATAGTTTTCAAAAAGGCTATAGGTCACCCAATTCTTAAGTTTGGCCACAAAGAAGACTTAAATAACTATAGACCTATCTCTGTTCTTTCTGCTCTTTCTCAGATTTTAGAGCGCGTCTTGAATAAGATTTTACTGAGATTCCTGGCAATTAATAATGTATTATCTTGCAATCAGTTTGGTTTTCGAAAGGGAAGAAGTACTGAAGATGCTCTAATAACTCTGTCTGAAATCGTCGCTAGGATCCTTGATAGTAGGCGAAAGAGCTTAGGTGTTTTCCTAGATTTAAGTAAGGCTTTTGATACTGTCTCGACTTCAACCTTACTAATAAAGATGGAAGGAATTGGAATCCGAGGAATAGTTCTTGAAATTTTTTAGGGATTACTTGACGCACCGAACTCAAGTGACAAAAAACGGGCAACATGAGCGTACTGAGCTTCCAATTACATACGGTGTGCCGCAGAGAAGTATTTTAGGGCCCACTCTCTTCCTTATCTACATCAATGATCTCTGTAACCTGCCTGTACAAAACTGTAAAGTGATTACGTATGCAGATGATACTTGTCTTCTGGTTGAAGGAAGAGATTGGGTCCAATGCTATAAACATGCCGAGGTAGCTTTATCAAATGTAATGGCATGGTTAAACAAAATTTACTTTCGCTAAACCTCAGTAAAACAATTTATATGCCTTTTGCCATAAAGTCTAATTTGTTACCTTCACCTTCTCTGAATATTAAAGCCCATTTATGTGATCGTGCTTCTCCCTGTAACTGCATCCCCATAAGTAAGTCAAGCAGTGTTAAATATTTAGGTGTATATATCGACCAACATCTGAACTGGCATAAACACTGTGACTCACTCTCCAATAGGACACGCAAACTTATTTATGTCTTCAAAAAATTACGAAGATGTGCTAACATGGAAACGTTAAAATTAGTGTACCTTGCTCTCTGCCAATCGATCCTGACTTACTGTATTCCCGCCTGGGGCGCAGCCGCTGAATGCTATTTTATGACTCGAACGTGCACGAAGAATGGTCCTTAAAGTTATTTTCTCACGGCCACTTAGATACCCCACGATTCAACTATATGCGGAATCGAACATGCTGACGGTCAGACAGCTTTATGTCCTTATGTCAATTCAGCGTAAGCACTCATCTCGTCCCCTTTCGGAGCCAATTGGCAGATTAAAATACAAAGTCTTTTCTCAAGAGCCGCATAAGACTTCATTCGCGAAACGACACTACTACGTTGCTAGTACTAAACTTTATAATAATATAAATAGGGAACTAAAAATACATTCAAAAACTAAATTTCAGCAAAAAATTGCACCGAAGAACTTCTATTAGGTTAATTAACAGTTACATTCCTTGAAAAATGATATAGTTACATATAATAATACTCTTATATCGCTCATAATTATGTATTTACAAACACACACTCACACACACACACACTCACACACACACACACACACACACACACACACACACACAGTCACACTCACACTCACACACACACACACACACACACACACACACACACACTCACACACACACTCACACACACACACACACACACACACACTCACACACACACACACACACACACACACACACACACACACACACACACACACACACACACACACACACACACACACACACACACACACACACACACACACACACACACACACACACACACACACACACACACACACACACACACACACACACACACACACACACACACACACACAGTTTACACAATAGTTAATACTATAAAAAAAATTGGTTGCCTGTAAAGTATTGTTGCCGGTATACGGGCGAAAGTTTTACGTGACAACGACTAGAGTTGTAAAATAATTTGCTTTTTTAGCTTGAGTGGTAAAATAATTTTAATGTGAATATTCATTCGTATAGTAGGAAGAACGAAGAAAGACGCGTGCCTTTCACTTTTTATGTCTGTCTCTCTCGCTCTTAGGCGGGACGCGTGCCTCTCACTCGCTCTCATTGTGAGCGCATAACGTGACCGGAGCGTAACGCAGTTTCTTGAAGTGTCACCCGGCAAACCAATTTATAAGACGTTGTCACGTCAAAAACGATATTCATTAAATCAGTCACTTTTAGATTTAATTGCAGTATAAAATAAATTAAGAAAGGTTTTCCATTTTCTTTACGCTAATTGTTGTTAATAATTTTCTCACTTCTTATACTTCCATGAGAATATCGATTCTTTGTAACCACCTGGCAGGCTGTGTATACCTGTGAGGCTTTGTATCAATCAGAAGGTAACACTGGCTTTTAAGATACAGGTACATACCTAGTTTAGAAGTCAGGGTCTCTAGCTTGTAAATCTGTACCATAAGCCATATATCTGTACTTAGATTAAGAAGTGTAATTCTTATGGAGTAAATTAACTTTATTATTATTAAATATTATTATTATTCATTAGCTTGTGCACAGAGCCAGTGTCGTCTGTTCTACACAACCCAAAAGGTTTTAACTACCTATCACGTCCCATCGTACTACCTACATATATCTATATCCGTGAAACCGACGTCCGACGGCTTAAAGTGCTCTCCAAGGCGGCTTATGTTTGGACAGGTATGCCATAATATATCTATCAAATACAATAGCCAATGTGCAAACACTTTCACTGTCAATTTTGCGCAATTTATCGACCAAACTCCATGCATACAAGCTTTTACATGCATAATATTGTTACCATCAGTATAAAATATAATTATACTCTTCAAAAATATGAAATATTGTCAACCAAAAACGCGTCGTATTTTACACGATGGTTTATTTTTGCGGGACAACGGCGATTTATTTTACTGGCCATATCAAACGACTTTATGTAATTCTGCTCAGTTGACTGGTTTTGTAAATTTTTGTCTGTCTATCGTAAATTTTGCGTTGAAATTTTTCTACAGCACGTCATGGCCCCTTGTTGGATTTTATGGAGACATTTTATGGAGATATGATTGCCTTAAAATAATATTCTTATTAGTTTAATATTACTTCATCTATTACTGATTTAAAAGTTTATTAAGTATATTATATAAGTGTATTCTTAAACAACCAAAAAAGGACTGTGTTGACCCGGTAGTTTTTATTGGTGTAAAGGTACGTTTAGCTCCACCATAAGGAAGCTAGAATAACAGACATAAACACGTGTTTGGTTCGTTCCGGGACAAATATTTGTCCTGTTCGGGACCACTTGTGTGTGAGTGTGACATGGATTTTACGCGTGGCGATATTTAGGCAACAGCTAGTTTTAGGGACGTACCATTGATTGAATTATTCAATATTTATCGCATGATACTTATCGTTAATCGAGTTCATCGTCGATTTCATTTTACGCGGGAATATTAAACAATAATATTTTGAAGAATCCACTAGACCAGAAGATAAGGTTTAATTAATAACGAAAGGTTTAAGTATGATAAGGTGAAGGGTATTTATAAATTGAAAATCTTGATGATTAAAAAGTGGCCCGTCTTTGCACATGCTTTAAACACACACAACATAATAATAATGATAATAGCCTTTTATTCAGATCAGAGTAAATTGTAAGTAAATATTTGTAAGTTAAATATAACTTACAAATATTAACTTACAATTTACTTTTATTAAAAAAATAAAAAACTTATCTTAGTGTACATTTAAGTTTCTGTAGATCTGTTTGCCAATCGGCATGGGCCTGTCAGACTACAAATCTATCCAGTAATAACAAATATTTTTTAGATTTTGTTGGTCAGATTGACAAAAAAATATTCATGATTTCTAAAATCTTAAATTTGGTATTTTATGATCACGCAGTGTGTGATGCTGCCGACGGACAAGGATATAAAATGAAATCGGTTTTGTTGTAAGATTGTATTTTATACAGAAATTCAACCTGTCAATTCAAAAATGACATCAAATAGCTTGTTATATTCGTATTACACGTATAATAATTAGAGATGATTGGATAAGTAGAAGTTCTTTGAAGAAGAACTTTGGGCAGTTGCTTTTTCAGAAGCATATCAGAGATTGCCTAGTGCAGACAAACAAATTGCTACGCAGAGGTTCGACGTGTGGACGTTCGGCGCGTGCCAATGACTTTATAACTTGCTAAGTGGTAAAGGAAAACATCGTGAAAAAACATGTGAGATCTTACAACCCGTAGATGACTAACGTGGTGGACTGTCTGCTCACCTTTCTCGAGAAAAGTAGGTGCCCAGCAATGGAACACTTTAAATACGACTGATATTATTCTATAACACAACACTATCTAACTCTATAAATACGGTAACATAACAACATGTTTATGTCATTTAATACAGTTTTGCGGTTCTGGTGCGTTTGACTAAACATTGTAATAAGGCGGGTAATGATTAGCACCACCGTAGGTATTACTGAATACAAATGTTATTTGTAACCACTAAATACAAAATGGATGCAAATTTGCTTAACTTGCTAAATAGATGCTTAATTTATTCTAGTTTCTGATATCTATTTTTGACTTATGTCGATTCGAATAATTTAATAGTGCAATAATTTTATTTCAAGTTGTAAGTAAAACAATGATTTTAAGAGAGTGATTACTACTTTGTTAGTAGCACTCATAGCGAGACTTGGCTTGCCGTTCGTAACAGATCGGCAAAGTTAAGCAACGCTTGCATAGGTCACCACTTGGATAGGTGACCGTGTGTGGCATTACATCTGAGCGCTACCGTGCTTCGGAGGGCACGTAAAGCTGTCGGTCAGAAATCTCCGACACCAGAGTTGGCCACACACGCACGCGAAAAACAAACAAACTTTAATTCAGGATACAGGACAGCGATAGCCTAGTGGAGATACCAACTGACTGCTATACAGAGAGTATCGGGTCTGAACTATTGAAACTCATGGCGAGCAACCACTTGCTTTTCGAACTTATGTACGTTTTAAATTGTTAATTATTGCTTGCCCCGTGCCCCTAAGAGCACGTTGAGCCGCCGGTCGCAGCAGCCATGATGATCTTGGAAAGCCTTTGAGGCGTCAGATTGCTTGAATATGCTGACACTAGCCTAAGCCATTGAATATCGCTATCCTTTTGGATTGCGGAGGTCAGACGCTCTATGTGAAAGACAATATTCTGTCAATGTTTTGTTTAATTAAGAACTGTACTGCAATATATTGAATTGGACTTTGGGTTGTAAAAAGACAGTCTTATATGCAACTGGGATATCATTAGGACGATAATGATAATGACTCAAAAAAATAAATATAAATATATATGTACGTTAGGTTAGGTTCTAAATACGAAAACACCATCATATCAATAGAAAAATTATAGCCATATCGAATTCCATCCCTGGCGGGGTCACGGTAAAGAATGCTATCCGCGATTCGCGTGACCCCGCCACAACACGGGACCGTAGTGGACACCGCGGTGGTTTTAGTGCGTACGCCTTTAGGGGAAAGCCTCACACACCTCGCCCGCCAGCCCCCCAACTCGATCGTACGATATGATCGAGTGGCGGATTCGAGACGGCTCGTAAGGAGTTTCCACCGGGCAAAAAAAAATTTAATTCCATACAGACAAATACTTATGCTCACACATATTCGCCTCACATTTCTTCATATTTCGTCTTAGCAGACTGAGGAAACATGTTTCATCACACATTGCCGTGAATATATGATGGTTGAGCTGAATATTACAATGTATGATAAGTAGTACTGACGGTGAGGGTCGGGTGGGCGAAGAGAAATTGTACTTCAGCGATGCTGTTTTAATGTAGATTGTCTTGGTACTCTGAAGAAATGGGAGAAGTACGTATAAGAATTATATTGTACATATAATTAAGCTCAGCTTTAGGCTCAAAGTTTATACTCTAAAGGCTTTATTATGAAACAAGGAGTAAATAAATGTTAGTTATCACTTAATGAAGTCTGTAGGCAAATATCGTGAGGAAAATCTGCATGTCTGAGAGTTCTCCATAATGTTGTTAAAGGTCATGTACGCTGAAGTCTGCCATCCGGCACTTGGCCAGCGTGATTATAGCCTAACCCTGTGGCCTAACCCTTCTCATAAGGTAAAAAACCTATGCACGTGGACAGATTATTAAAACGGAGGCTTTGGTAAAAAATATTCAATACTAACTTCTAACCAGGAATCGATTTCTTTACATAAAAAATCTAGGCCCAAAAGCACCTTCACGTTGAAAAAAATAAAAGTTAAGCTACCCCGTGAAATAAGTTACCAGTTCTGTTTGCTTTACTTCTAGTAATTTCAGGAAGTAAATAATTAAAGTAGAAACATTCGGTACAAACTTGGATCGCGAGTTTCGAGACCGCTTGCTCTGAGTCTGCGATAGAAAAAGTTTAAGTAATGGTTCCTTACTGGTGCCAGATTCGATCAGAGAGTGGAAAAGAATTTCATAGCAACGTTCTTTGTGCGTTTTTTTATCCTAGGCAGCTTTGTCGAAATAATTTTAATAAAACTTTCTTTAAAGTATACTGGAAAGTCGTAGAAGGTGATTAGGGTTAAGTTTTGCGAGATGTTTGAGATTATTTTTATTTATTGTTTACTTTGGTTCAGAGTTCTTGTTCGGAGGCAAAACTTGTATTTTGTTTAATCTGATTAAAATACAAAGACCGAGAGATTATAAGTATTTTTAAAGTAATTGTACGAAGAATTGTGTAAACCCTGACTCTAAATGCCTTTGGGGCACGGCACAAGAAAAAGTACGGTCTTGTGCTTACAAGCTATTAACCAATCACACACCACACCAACAAACTACACCAACAGTCATAGGTAATTATATAGCCCAGTGTTGATACTAACACACTGCTACGCAGAGAGTCGTCATTGATCACGGCGCGCATCAATGACTTTTTGAAGTCAAGTGCGTCATAAATTGTTAGTTATCACTTGCTAAACGGTAAATTAAAACATCGTTAGGCATCCTGCATGTCAGGGAGAGAGATCTCCATAATGTTCTCTTAAAATTGTGATATCTGCCAACCAGCACTTGGGCAGAATGGTAGACCATAGCCTAACCCATTTCATAATAAGCAGAGACCTGTCCCCAGCAGTGGAACAGATAATAAGGAAGCCTGATGATCAGCACAACACTCGAAGCGGTGTAGCTAAATCACTTAACCATTTCACCTTCTATGTAAGTATAATGTTCCCTGTGCTTTAATTGGTTAATTGCAAGGCATGGTAAATTATTTATCCATATAGAACGTAGTTGCAGGCAAGTCGGGAGAAAACTTAATTACAAAGTGACGCATGCACTTAACGCCGGCGCTACTGCATATTGCATAGCACTGCCTTTTTATAGTCAGTACCATTACATGCTGTTTTAAAAGCATTTTAATGACGTAAAGGGTAGATGTAAAAAATGTTGACTTTGTCTTAACCCTTGAGGTGCGATCAAACTAAAGGCAAAGTGCCACAAGTGCAAAAGGTCACGTTGCTGCAAATTTTCATTGGCATAGGTTACCGGAAAAAAAATAATTATGACACCTTTATATAATTATATCACATAAATTGCATATCATTGTGTTGGGTATTAAATCAGCTAGCATAATAATAACATGAATTTCAACTAAATACTCACCTTTTTGGCAAAACAGGCCTACAAACTTAGAAGTTTGTTTTTTTTCACTCGTTCGCACAAACATTTCATCACATATTAATGAATATCATTACTTGTTTGGTTCATAAACAGAAAAACATTATCACATATACCTTTAGGTTTTCACACAGTACATTATTTATTTGTAACAAATGAATCTAACGCCACTAAAAAAATTATAATCCGAACGCGTGACAAAAAGTTCGCCGTGCCAGGCCGCCATGTTACTGTAACGAACACTGTGGCTGTGAATTATTTACCATTTGAAACACGATAACAGTGAAAATGTACAACAATACTAGTATTTAATTGCTAAAATATGTTTTCAGATAAATAATCTGGGTACTTTTATGTCTTTGATAACTATTAAAAGAATATTTATCATAAAACTATTACGAAAATAGCAAGTTTCAAGAGTAGAGATAGCCCTTCTAAAAAGTTTTTGCCTTTTATCACTGTATTTCGTGTCTTTGTCACGAATAATGTCACTTCACAATTAATATTTATTTATTTCTGAGTAAATCTATATAAGTATCTTTATAAAATATTCACCGGTTTCTTCCACAAGACAACTTTTATTATAAAGATCGCGGAACAAAACACAACAATGGCGGACGCTTTCGCAACTGAGACACAGATAATTATATTTCAATATTTTTTGGCGCGTTTCGTTTCCCTCACCCTTCTAAAACGATTTAGTTGCATAGAATATGAACTATTCTAATAGTTACTACTTTCGTTTCTTGGTTTAAGTAAAACAAAACGTAAAAAATCCGCGACCAATAGGACGACTTTTTTAGAGCACGACCATGCGTGCCGCAAACACATGGGACCACTTGAATTAGAGCACGATCGTGCGTGCTGTAATCACGTAGGGGGTTAACTTGGACAGTTTATTGAGCATGTTTTTATTTTTATTTATCATGCTTATAGCGTGCTTTGATTTTGAGTTAGTAATAGATCTGCGAAGTTAAGCAGCGATTGCACAAATCACCATTTGGATTTCGCTTGTGGTATCTACATCAGAGCGCTATCGTGCGCCTTAAGACACGTACAGTTTTTGGTTCTGTTCCTTATCATGTCGAAGGACTTCGGACCGTCTAAAATTGCCACATGAAATTTGTGCACACTATGTGTATAAATTATTTCTTGATCACATGGATGGTGCAGTAATCTAAACGACCACCACTCTACTTAAAATTGCACCGTGTGTTGTACTTTTGATATTTCGGATTCTAGCTTATGTTTGTTGATTCAATGTTTATCCTGCATCAGCAAGAAACTTCTCTCGCGGTGCCGGACTTTACTTCTGATGCGGGTTCTGCTTTTTAAAAGAAGATAAAAATCATGGAAAATAATACTTCTACTCCAAATATTTGTAAGCGGGACCGTGGCTCCACTCGCCTGTCTATAACAGAAATTATCTCGTCTCTATTGTGAGCTGCGTTGCGCCAACCGAACATTTCCTCAATCAACTCATGCGAGCTACTCGCCACGAATCATTAATTAGAACGCCTAGTCAATAGTGCTAACTGATTGGAACAGAACCACTTGATGGTGTAAACTTTTTGATTTGGACTGGTCTACTGCACTACTGCTACTAACTCTTATTTTTGATTTGCTGTCGTAATTTACTTGAATTGAATACTTTTAAAGGTAGATAAAGACTAGACTGCCTCTGTGGTCCAGTGGATAGCGTATGCGTCTGCTCATCGGAGGTCTCGGACTCGATTCCCGAGTAAAAAGAGTTACTGAGTTTTTCCGAATCTTCAGCAGCAGCACGGAGTCTGGCAATGTGCCCGGTAACTACGGCTCGCCACCTATTACATGGGATCTAAAATCCATAGTAAGGCGAACTTTGGGTGTAATATTACACCTTTGCCTACCCCTCCAGGTATACCTGCGTGAGTCTATAAAAATTAGGACTAGTTATTGCACGCAACTTCACACACAGATGATAATCTATTACTATAATAAAACTGTAGAGGTGAAAAAGTCTGTACACTAAAGATATTTTGACGAAAATTAGCTAAAAAATCTAGGAAAATGCTAAAAAGCAATACTTGATAATTTTTAGAATTTATGTCTGTCTGTCTGTCTGTCCGACGTCTTTCCCTATGTTGCTAAAGATCTCTTAAATGGCGAAATTGATTTGAATAAAACTTACACTCATGTACAAAGGATACTCAAACCTATAAAATAGTATATGTTACATCACAATCGGTTGAGTGGTTTTCGGTGTACAGCTTGACCTCTCCTTTGTACGTAGTCCCAAACAAAACAGGGATCATCCAAAACTGGTTATATATGTGATGCCATCTATGATCATTATAAGTTTGTTAGTAAAAGTATAGTTAGTCTAAAATGGTACCTTCGAAGTGTTTTATGGCTATTTACCCGACTTTAAAAAAGGAGGTGATTCTTAATTTCGTCAGTATATTTTTACGTATTTTCGATAAATAAATACTGGAACCGAGGATATTTATAGTTACCCTTCCGACCGATAGATGTCACTATTTTCAAATAATTTTGTAGCAAAATAAATGTTTCTTGTAAAAAAGACAATAATTATGACTGTGTCAGGTATCTTTCTGTTATTAAAGAAATAATAGAGTATAATATTCGGCACTTTCATAAAAAAGTCTCTGTGTCAAAATTTATTACATTGTTCACTTAATTTAAACGGTCAATCTCATTTATTTAAAATTATTATGTTTATATAATAGTTATATAATCATTTCAATTTATTTTAAATGATAAAAATAATTACTATAGATCCTTTTTTCAATAAATTGTCGATTAGTCCATATTATTCTCTATCTCGGTCGGTTTGTATTTGTACACATAGATGGCGTTTTCTGAATGGCGGTGTTAAGATTCGCCGTGGATTGATGAGGTTCTAGGTTAATTTTCTTTTGTTTTCGTCGGATTGGTGTCTTACTACGGAATTCAATATTCGAAATATAGATAGATCTGTAGATTTTAGATTCGTTTTTGACAGTTTTTGACATAAGCTCCATACAAAATATGTCAAACACGACTCTAAAATCTACAGATCTATTCGAATATTGAAAATGGCCGTTTAGTCGTTTCTTTTGAATAATGAATGTGGATGTGTTTCTTTGATTTCTTTCGTTCATTCGTGTTCTGTACTTATACAGGTATCTCATTATTCCCAAATTCCCACACCTCACGTACGTGGGAATCCGTGGGTGGGAGACTGAGGCCCGAATTCAGATAACTCTTGAGTAACTCAACGGGGCTATCTTACTTTCGGCAGGGCTGAATATTCGTAGCCCTGTGTGTATTTTCTAAATAAATCGCAGGGACAGACTTGAAACGGCTGCAATCGACCCCCGAACATGTTGTTTTTCACATGGTCAGTTATATGTGGCATGTTCACAAGTAAGCGGTAAAAATAATTTACATGTTATGAAGGTGTTAAAACAGTTTGATAATGTTGTGTATAAAGAAAGTCTCTAATGATATCCCTACTATCCCTACTTCCCTTCTAATATTATAAATTCGAAAGTGTGTATGTATGTATGTATGTTCCGTTTTCACGCTAAAACGGCTGAACCGATTTTGTTGAAATTTAATCCTACTAATATAAATGTGAAAGTTTGTGAATATGTATGTTTAGATGGATAGATGGATGGATGGATGTATGGATGGATGTTTGTTACTCTTTCACGCAAAAACTACTGAACGGATTTGGATGAAACTTTAGAGTAATATAGTTTATACATCAGAATAACAGATAGGCTACAATTTATAAAGATTTTGTATAATGTTGCCATAATATAAGGAAAAGTATCAACTAAGTCGGCAAAAATCCTGAACTCTGAAAGCTGTCTTCGCGTGCGTTGCCTAAACCGTAAAAGTTACTTGAAGATAATGTACGGTGAAATTGTTTATCATAGAGGCTCACTATGAAAAATTCAAGATGGCTGCCGTCACAAAATTGCGGATTACTTGTTTTCCACACAATACCTCAATACGGGTATCAAATAAAAGGGATTGATTTGTAGAATAGAGCTCACTATAAAAAATCCAAGATGGCTGTTGCCGCAAAATGGCGGATTACATATTTGCCACAAATACCTCAATATGGGTATCGAATGAAAGGGCTTGATTGGTAGAATAGGCTCACTATGAAAAATCTAATATGGCTGCCGCCACAAAATGGCTGATTACATATTTTCCACCAATATCTCAATATGGGAATCAAATGAAAGGGCTTGATTGGTAGAATAGACCTTACTATTAAAAATCCAAGATGGCCGCCGCCACAAAATGGCGGATAACTTATTTTCCACAAATACCTCAATATGGGTATCGAATGAAAGGGCTTGATTGGTAGAATAGACCTCACTATGAAAACAGAATGAGAAGTATCAACAAACAAAACTAAACACTTGAAAATAAAATAAACTAAAAAAAAACATTTATTTTAGTTTTGGGCGTAGCGTATCCAGAATAAACATTATGATAGAAATTTCACTTGCCCAACAATTTTATATTTGTCTGATCAATACCCCAGATTGATGAGAAGTTTGGTGCGATCTGGCAGCTAGGACTTACTGAATATTTTTTAGCTTTTGGTACATAACCTAACTAGATCATTTTTATTGTAATAAAACAGTGTAACACAAAAAATATGTTTTTACAATGCTCATTCTAGAGTAGTTTAGTTATCAAATTGTTTTCAAAATTGATAGATTTATTGCCTTTAGTATTTAATGTAGATGAACTTTGTCTTTACAGTAAGTAGTTTGGACGAATAGTTTAAAAGTTATCACGATAAAATTGATATAAGCGCAGCGTTATTCAAAGCGCTTACAGAGGGGCGGGCGGTCTGATTATGTACTTTGTGGTAATGCTTTCAGTTTTTACTTTAACTGCTATTCTATTCATTAGATACATAAGCTCTTCAAGCGTGCCCAGAACGCTGGCAGTATTGCCACGTTATATGGCGATACTTAACTTCTGGGCCAAATACAACCCAGCCAGACTGGTCACGCGAGGCGTCGACCAGTCTCTTTGCGAGGTCTCTAAAAAGGGATCTCGCACTTGGACCCCATAGCCTCAACGATTCGGGCCCAACGTTTCGACCCCAAACGGCTCAAATACGTAATCCCCTACCAGGTTTACGTACTTGCGCCGTTTGAAGGACTCCGCTGTAGCAGCAGCAGCGCCCGCAAAACCCGCTGTGCTAGGGAGATGTGATGGATCTCTAATTGGATTATTGCTACCAAATTGCTGCCCAGAAGACGTTTCAGAAGAGACGTAGCTATCTTGCTAGGACATGAATATCTGGGCATTTTCGTCAAAATGTTTACCTATGTATTTTTGAAAATAGCTTACTAATATTGTTTTGAATATTTTAGCTAATTATTGGTTTTGTCTAGTGGTAAATTTAACAAGCTTTCGTACATATGTATTTGTTTTATTATATAGCCCTTAATTCAAATAATATATGAAAATAAATAGTAACTTAGATACGTTTTGGTCATGACCGTTACCAAATAATAAAGTTCTCCTGAAATGAAACTGAACTTAGGATTGAATTTTTTTGGTGTGTATAGGTTAATTCATTGTGCTATTATGCAATCTAACACTAAAACTCAGTTGTGAGCGAAATATTGCCATAGTAATTTATAAAAAATGGTCATGATCGTTACTTGTTACGAAAACTCTATTCTTAACTTTTAAATATCTATTTAACAACTGGTGATAGATCTAGAATTCCCATACCAAATTTAACTTAAATACCCTTGTGCTAAAATATAAAAAAATATATTCAAATATTTAAAGAAATTATGGACAGTTGTTTGCAAGATTTAAAACGTAGTGACTGCGGATTAAGGATGAATGGGTTACTCGTCAAATGCCTCCTTTATGCTGATGATCAGGTAATACTTGCATCTTCAGCGGAGGAGTTGCAGGAGATGGTAGCAATCATGCATGGTGCGTTAGAGAGGAAAGGAATGAAAGTGAATGTAAGTAAAATGAAAGTTATGGTTTTTGAAAAGGAGGAATGCGTTACGGCTTGTAATGTTTTGATCGATGGACAGCGAGTGGAACAAGTGAATGAGTTTGTTTACTTAGGTACGTTGTTTACAAGAGATGGTAAGAATGAAGAAGATATTGAAAGGAGAGTTAATGCAGGTAATAGTGTGAATGAAGCTCTGAAAGCGTTTATGAACAGTCAAAACGTGTCCAAAAAGGCACGTTTGGCTGTACATAGAGGCGTGTTAGTGCCTACCCTTATGTATGGTAGTGAAAGTTGGGTATGGCAGAAGAGATTTGAAAGTAAAATAAATGCTGTAGAAATGAGAGCACTGAGAAGTATGTGTGGTGTTTTTTCTTTGACCGACAGAGTAAAGAATTGTGTGATACGAGAGTAGTGTGGGGTAAAAGAAGATGTAGTGACAATCATTGAGAAAGGCATGTTAAGATGGTTTGGGCACATGGAGAGGATGGATGACGATAGACTGACAAAGAAGATATATAAGGCAAGTGTGAATGGAACAGGACAAAGGGGAAGACCTAGGCGGACGTTCTCTGACCAGATTGGAGACATCCTGAAAAAAAGACAAGTCAGAAGTACCCTTAACAGAAGAGCATGCATGAGAAACTTGATGAGAGTGAGTGAAGCAAGTGAGGTATGTCAGGATCATTGCAAATAGCGTTCCGTAGTCTTTGCCTACCCCTCCTGGAAACAGGCGTGAGTCTATGTATGTATGTATGTATGTATTTAAAGAAATATTAGAAAAAATATAAAAGCCCTTAAAATATTTCGAGGGACAGTCACGTATACCTGACCCACTAGTAACGGTCCTGACATCGTAAAGTTGAGGATATACCGATATAATGGTAAATAAAACACATGTTTTACAATAATAAATTATATTTCGCAAATATTATATTTCGCAAAATAAATGATAGCTACCTAGCTTCTCTATCATGGGCTGAGTACATACATTTCGGGAAAACACTGACTTTAATTTGTGTATATTTAGTCATATTATGCAGTTTCACAGTAGTAAGGATTCTCTCAGTGTGCCCACGTATTTAGGATGTCCCGTCCGTTACTTATTTAGTCCGGCTCATACGTTACCAACTATTAGGTAATGGTCAGGACGTAACGGTATCACAACTTTTCTTAGATTTTTAAACTTATTGCAAAAATGTTGTACGATCAATAGATAGCTTTAATTTACTCAAAACCAGAATTAAATTCACCATGTGAAACGATCTTCGCTTTAACACTAACATAACATGATTATTTTAGAAACGTAAAATACTTACTGGTCAATAAGAGGCAAAACTCCGAAAAAAGACCGTTACCGGGCGAAACACTCTCAAGACTGAAGATATATAAAAACTGACGCTTCAAAATGGCTGCTGGTATTGACATGTTTGATTTGGTCTTGCTATTTAAATAAAAAAATGCCGAATAGTAGAAAAAAATCACTATTAAAACCGATTCAATTTACGGTCATGGTGCATGGACATGTCCAGTTAACACATACCAAGGTGTAACGGGTTCTGGTAGTAGTAAAACGCAGAAAAGGTTCTATGCGTTTATTTGCTGAGTATTGCCTCGCTTCCTATGCCGAGGATGACCGAC
This sequence comes from Euclidia mi, assembly GCA_944739405.2. Taxonomy (NCBI): domain Eukaryota; kingdom Metazoa; phylum Arthropoda; class Insecta; order Lepidoptera; family Erebidae; genus Euclidia; species Euclidia mi. The sequence continues at coordinate 58,628,277 of OX123199.2, forward strand.
CAACAACACGACACTGGCCTGAACTCTAAGGGCTGCAGTCTCCCACGCTATTCCCTCCGGTAGTGTGCAGGGCAGGTCGCTCGTAGGGCTGCGCGTAGCGGCAGATCCTCGCAGGGCGTTGGCTCAGCTGTCAGGCGTTGGCGGTTTGAGTGCGATGAGCGGGGCAGGCCAGACTCTTCGGCAGAGGTGACGCCGAAGGCGGTCTAGGTAGCGTAGCCCGGAGCTTAAGGTAAACCTGGAACCTGAAGGAAAGCAGCATTAGGAGAGCCACAACCAATAGAGTCAGGCAGGCGGCGTCAGCCGGCCTCAGCTAGCAGGTAGAGAGATGGGCAGTACGCTAACGCAGTAAATGTAGTGCTTACCCGTAGCTGGGACCAGGATACACGTAGATACGACGTAGGGTCAGTAGGTACACTTAGTTATAGTAGGTAGGTAGTAGAAGCGACGTTAGAGTAGCGGTGTCGGCCTCTCTGTCGGCCCCTTTATATACCGGGCCCTCCATCAGGGTGAGAGTCCATTTATGACCATATTTGGTCAGGCTTTGCGAGCGCGGACGATGGCTTTCTCTGATTGGCCGAGCGTATGGGCGGTACTGTGACGCAACGCGGTAAGTACCGGACATACGTTACAATACCGCCCGCCTTAGGAGAGGATTTTACGTGGCTAACAAGGAAAATCCGACTAGCTGCGTTAGGTCTATGAGTCCGCTACTGTCCAAGCTAAGACGGCATATAGAGAGAAAGAAGGGAAGGTCTTCTACGGTTTGTAACAAATAGTTAGGCACCATAGTGTATAAGTTTTAGGTCCTTAATGTGCCAAAACCCAATAGAATTTCCAGACGCGTCCGACAACTCGTAAACGAGAGGCGACTTTTTATTAATCACTGTGCACTTCACGAATTTAGGGGCTAGTTTCTTACAGAAGGACTTATCCTTGTCGCTCTGATAAAAAGTCCTTTTCCACACTGTGTCTCCCACATTAAACTCAGCTGGTTTACGGCGTAAATTATACGTTTGGGAATTCCTAGCATGAGCTTGAATGAGGAGTGCCTGAACTTTGTCAAATATGCCTGATAAGTGACCTATGTTTTCTGCGTAATCGTCCCTAGGTATGTATACTATATCATCAGCGTCCGTGTCGACATAGTGTGAGCCGCATGGAACTAATTCACGTCCATAGACTAAAAAACTAGGTGTATAGCCCGTGACTTAATTAACTGCAGTATTTCATGCAAACTGCACCTTAGGTAGGAGAGTGTCCCATAATCTCTGGTCATTTCCTACAAACGCCGCTAAGGTAGAACCAATGGTTTTATTATAGCGTTCGACCGTATTGCTTTATAATTAACTTAGCCGTTCTTTGTTGTGACTCACTCAACTCACTAAAAGATTGCAATACGTTCGTGTTACTCGGCTTATTTTCACTTAACACACTACACGGCAATGCTTTATATACCGGGCCCTCCATCAGGGTGAGATTCCGTGTCGGACAGGATATAAACTTAAAAATCTTTAAATATTTGTATTAAAATATATTTTACAGTTTAACGTGCTTGAAAACTACAACCTGATTACAAAAACGGAATTATGTGGAATATGTAATGAGAAACAATTCGCAAAAAAAATAATAACATAGGTCATATATCTAAAAGAGGACAGTACTGAAAGACGTGAGGTCGCATTTCTGGATTTAATTTTATTACTTTGATTTAAATTTATCATAACAATTTAAGTAAAAAAGAAACCTATATTCACTTGAAACGACTCTTTATTAACTAGACACTTCTATGTCATACAAACGTTAGTTATTTGCAACTTTCTTGCATGGGACATCTCATGAGTGGGTTGTTAAACAGTTTGACGAAAATGCCCATCTACGCTTAGCGAGCACGCACCATTTAGCTCTTGGACCAAGCGGTACTAACTTCACAATACACGAGAAACAGTAGGACCTTCAGTATAGTCATAATAATATATACAAGAAATAACACAATACTAGAACGTATTTTAAATTGTCTTTTGGGATATATACCACGTAGCTTTGTTTCGAGGAACCAATAATTCGGCACTGTTGCAAGGACGACAGCACACCGATTGTGCAATAGACAATTTAAAATCAGTTTAAAAGACCACGAAAATTTAAATTGCTATTTAACACTTGAACGGGTCCAATATCCACAGGTATTTGCATAATGCCATAGATTTTACACCGCCTGTTGTTCAAACTGTCCCGGACAAACCCAAACTCTCAAGATCATTTCCATCGCACTGTTACATCTCATTGGTTAACTCAAACGGCGTTTGCTACGTTTTGCATAATTACTTCTAAAACTTCAATCCTTCGCTTCACTCAATATACTTAATCCAAGTTATTGAAATTTAACTATTACATTCAAATTGGTTCAGTTCAAATTTAAATAACCGCTGAAGGAAATTTAATTAGTTTCATCAAGAGGCTTAACAGGCTTAGGCGTCTTATAATTCAACTTGATTCGATCGAACATCACAGATTTGTTCGCATCGGTTTCTTTATTGTTCTAGGAAATTAGTGCCAGTTTAGCTCAGTATGAGTGAGTTAGTTTAAGATTCGATTCAGGGCGAGTCCTGAATAGGTCTGACATTATTATTATTAATAATTTCAGACCTGTATTTATGCTGTCGCACTGTTAGGCAGTGGCCACTATAAGAAGGGTAAAAGCCATAGTCTACATCGCTATTGCGCCCACGAAGTAAACTTCACATGTCTTTCGGAAAAATTATGGTGAAGGCTCAGCATTACATCACAATGTTTGCCTTCACCGTTTAGCAAGCGATAATTGATAATTCAAAACGCGTACTTCAAAAAGTCGGTGGTGCGAGTGACAGGTTTGATTCGGCGATTCGCTGCATAATAGTCTGTAATTTTCTCCACTACGCTATCTTTGCCTACACTGTACTTATCTCTTTAACTGATCTTGAAGCGGGCCAATCTGTGCGCCGAATGCCAATCATATCAAAGTGAAACTTAACAGTCTCTAAATTGGCACTAATCCCTAGGAAAATCGAATCGAGACGACTCGTTAGACCTCCAAACCAGTAGTATGCCCAAATTAAAAATGGAAGCCATTCGAAGACAATTAGGTTACTATTTGGAGGTTATTTTACATACTTTATTATTTCCTGACTTCATTTAGTAAATTTACATTGGCTTATTGACCTTTTTATGGTTGGCAAACTGCTTTAGAAGAAAGAGCGTTTGGTTGAGATTAATTTGATTGCCTAAAAGGGGTTGATGTTGCCGCAGTGCCATATTAGTTTTACGGTTTTAAATACTACGTTTATAGTGTCTGACGTACGTGGATGTGTGTGATTTAGATATATGTATGTATTTTATTATACACGTATAGGGCTAAAATTGAGAATCATCGTGTTTTCTGAACGCTTTCCTTTAGTGAGATAATTGCTATTTATAATGGAAGAAGAATAATTCAAAAGTTTTTTTAATTCTTTGGCAATTCAAAAAGATATTCACTACTATGATTTCGGGAACCTCAGTTTATTGGTAAGTATATTTAAAGCCTACAAACCCTTTTAATTAAGACGGCTATTATTATAGGCTAGGATAGGCTGTATAATATACTAGTGACTGCTTCTATGAACATATCTTGCCTTGTTTAGTAATTACGTGATAATTATGAAGTGGACTATTTTCGTGAGTTAAATATGTTTATTCTGCTGCTTTTACATATAACTAAAAACAAAATAGTTTGCATGGACATTAAAATTAACGTATGCCACACAAGGCTGGAAACTTCGTTTACTTTACCGAATGGACAAACTTGAAAAGGAATAATCGCATCATTTCTCTTTCTAAACCAGAGCCTGTCAGAATCACAGTCCGTTCGCCACCATTTATTTTAATTTATAATTATAAACTTAAGCGCGAATAGGTAGGTGTCACCCAGGTCTTAATACATTATAGCTCAATCACTCAACGTCATCGCAATACAGAAATACATCACCGGGACAATCAGTCATTGTCACTCTAGATATTCATTTAACACCCGCTTTTTACATAGAATTTGTATTCTTGATTTATAATAATGTGCTGTCAAAAGTCAAAGTCAAAAATCATTTATTCATCTAGGTCACAACGTGACGCTTATGAACATCATCACGAAATTTTTTAAGTAAATTAATAATGCTTCTACATTTACATTTACTGCCCATTGGCAAAGCAATAGGTAGAACCACGAGAAAGAACGGGCAATAAAACTCGTGGCCACTCTTTTTAATCGCCAGTGTTATGGTACATATTTTGTTTTTGTAAGGAGCTGCAACTGTTTCACATTGTAATTAATTACTTGTAAATAGTAAATAAGAACATACATAATACTTAAACAAATATGCAGTTACTAAATTAAGTGCTGTAGTAATCTTCCAATGTGAATCTTGTGTAACAGGAGCATCCACTTACGCTTTATAATGTAGGCAACTCGCGATCATGTCCAGAACTATGGTGGAAAAGTATGTTACAGAAAGTGACGGTATATGAATACACGAAAATTACAAAAACGTTAGTATCCAGCCCATGATAACGAGTTACCTTCATCTAACACTGTAGCAAATTTTAATAAAATTTGTGGAACAAAAATGAAAATGTAAATGTAGTAAGTTGAATGACCTAATAATGCATGAATATTAATGAATAGAACTAGAGATATTATATAAAAAAAAACTATATAAATTAACAAAATCAAGAGTTGGCTAGTGTAAGTGACCATCTATCCTTATCACTGAAATAATCATTAATAGTATAATAACCTTTCCTCACAAGGCAGTCTTTTATTTTACTTTTGAACGTACTAAATGGCAATTCTAAAAGACTAATTGGTATTTTATGAGCATTTTATGAGAAACTTGATGGGAGTGAGTGAAGCAAGTGAGGTATGTTATATAATATTCTCTTTTATACTACATTTGCATTCTTGTTCTACTCTTTTTATTATAATTTATCGGATTTGTAAGGTGAGGGTAACTCGTGGTCATGAACTGCTAACTAATAGATTGTAAATTGCTGCAGGTTCATATACCATTACTTTTCGGAACATACTGTTCCACCATAGATCAGAACAGTCATGTTCGCGAGTTGCTTACATCAAAAGACGTAAGTGGATGCTCCTGTTTCACCATATTCAGGCTGGCTTGGGAGGCTTACTAAATGAACATAATTTATTGCTTGAGTATGATATCAACAACTATTAACTTTTGCAATAGTAGATAACTCACAATGTGAAACAGTTGCAGCTCCTTACAAATAAAACATGTAAAAGAATTATACTGGCAGTTAAAAAGAGTGGCCACGAGTTTATTGCCCGTTCTTTCTCGTGGTTCTACCTATTGCATTGCGAACGTGGCAGTAAATGTAAATGTAGAATCATCTAGTAATTAACTTTAATCTTTGACGTTCATAAGCGTCACTTTGTGACCTAAATGAATAAATGATTTTGAGTTTGAGTATGTCATGATCGTTGCAAATGGCGTTCCGTAGTCTCTGCCTACCCCTCCGGGAAACAGGCGTGAGTCTATGTATGTATGTATGTAATTGGTATTTTATTGTATATACGAATACCTAGCCCTACAAAAGAATTATTAACTTTATGTAAACGATGATAAGGGGCATATAACTGTTTCGAGTATTTATGTTATGTACATCACTTTTTGTAGTAAATAAACCTATATTTTGCCTAATATACAATATATTAGCAAATAAAAATTGCGAGGCTACTGTAAGAATCCCTATAGACTTAAAGCGTTCCCTAAGAGTATCTTTTGCACCTAACATGTATATTGCTCGTACCGCTCGTTTCTGTAGAACGAAGATATTCTGAATATCCGCAGCTTTGCCCCATAACAAAATACCGTAGGACATGACACTATGAAAATAGCTAAAATAAACTAGACGAGCTGTGTCAACATCAGTAAGTTGTCTAACTTTTTTGACAGCATACGCAGCATAGCTGAGCTTACCTGCAAGACATGCTATATGTGCACCCCATTGTAACCTATTATCTAGTGTAATGCCTAGAAACACTGTCGAGTCAACTGTGTCAAGTTCCTCCCTATCTAGCCTTATATTAGGTCCCAGTTGTCTAACGTTAGGTAAAGCAAATTTAACGCATTTAGTCTTTTTAGAATTAAGCACTAGGTTGTTTGCTATAAACCATTGTGTAACCTGTATAAGTGCATTATTTACATCATCAAATTGATTCCTATTCCTATCTACTTTAAAAATAAGTGACGTATCATCTGCAAAAAGTACGACATCACAGATATTTTTTAAATAAAAAGGTAAGTCATTAATCTATACAAGGAATAGAAAAGGACCTAAAATAGAGCCTTGTGGAACGCCTAACTGTATAGGTAATTTAGAGGATGTAGTCCCATTTACATCGACGCACTGAAATCTTTGCCGCAGGTACGACTCGACAACATAAAGTGCGGTTTCCTCAACGCCGTAGTGGCGGAGCTTACGCAATAGTGTGTCGTGATGAACGCAATCAAATGCTTTTGAGAGGTCACAGAATACTCCGATAGCATTTTTAGATGACTCCCAAGCATTATAAATGTGTTTTATGAGAGCAACACCCTGTATTGTATAGTCTATACAATACTGTAACCTTGTTCTTTCTAGGACAGGACTTTCTGGGACAGGACGAAGGGAAAGACCTAGGCGGACGTTCTCTGACCAAATTGGAGACATCCTAAAAAAAGGGCAGGTCAGAAGTACCCTAAACAGAAGAGCATGCATGAGAAACTTGATGGAAGTGAATGAAGTAAGAGGGGTATGTCAGGATCGTTGCAAATGGCGTTCCGTAGTCTCTGCCTACCCCTCCAGGAAACAGGCGTGAGTCTATGCATGTATGTATGTATGTTCTTTCTATTTTTATTTATTCATACCAATATTATAAAGCTGGAAAGTTTGTCTGTATGTTTGTTTGGTTGAACGCGCTTATCTCAGGGACTACTGATTCGATTTGAATAAATATTTTTGTATTGTATAGACTATTTTATGGAAGATGGCTAGATAACATCACGCTATGAGCTTCGGGAGTGGACCAACCTCAAGCTCTGCTATTGTAGAAATTTAGATTCTGTAAGGCATACCTACACCTACGTATGCATTATCCGTCGTGCGATATTACAAACATTCAATAAAATAAAGGTCACAAATATCGCCTACACATTTGGCAGGATCATATTTTTTCTATCGTGTTATCTCATAATGGAATCAAACTTGTAGCAATCAGCATCGTGCAAACAGCGAGGTGTCTGTGTAAATCACTAAGCCACGGATGGCTTAGTGATTTACAGGCTTAGCGTTATTCATTTATCATGTATTTAATAGTATTCTCTTTTGCTCTGTTTTCTTTTAAGATAGTTTTCTTATACTCACGATTCGGGAATGATTCTTGTGTCATAGGAGACTTTATATGTTTTATGGGTGGGAAAATAGACACAAAGAAAGACTGAAATACGTTCTTTTTTACTTAAATTTTGCCTGCGACTGGGAAATCGCTAGGATGATGGTGTATCGTATAGAATTAGATATCAAGATGAATATTTTGATGTTTTTTCGTGTTACTGCCTATTTTAGTGTAGATAAATAATTTCGTTTCGGTCATTATTAATTCTCAGCTGGAGATAAACCAACAATAATGCGAAACAAAATATATAGAAAATGAAACATTTGTGTCATGAACACAAATGACATTCTCATTATGAAAGGTACGATATAAATTTGTGAGTATATCTGTTTTGCTATTTATTAATCTTATTTAAATACAGAGCAGAGTAGACATGATAAAGCCGTCTTCTACATCTACACTTATATTATAAAGAGGAAAATTTTGTATTTTTGTTTGTTTGTTTGTAATGGATAAACTCAAAAACTACTGGACCGATTCAAAAAAATCTTTGACCATTAGAAAGCTACATTATCTGCGAGTAGCATAGGCTATATTTTATTTTAGAAAACATAGGGGTCCGTAAGATATTTGGGCTTTTCGGGTACGGGAACTACTCCTCAGGACGCGGGTGAAACCGCGGGAAACGGCTAGTTGTAAATATTTTTATACTAATGAATATAAAAATTTAATTTATTTACCTTTTGCGATCACAATTTTTTATTTTTATAGAGAAAAAAATTGTACCAAATTAAACGGTTTTTCATATGCTCTTTATAAATTGGCAAAAGTAACAAACCAAAACATTGCACGTACAGCCTATTTTGCATACGTAGAATCCGTCCTCAGATATGGGTTACTAATATGGGGAACAGCTCTCACATACAGAAAATGTTTGTGGCCCAAAAACGAAGCATCCGTTCGATTTGCGATATTGCCCCTGACGTATCATGTCGACCTTTTTTTTTTTAATAATATTCTACCACATTCACACAACACCGTCTAGTCCCAAACTAAGCAGAGCTTGTACTATGGGTACTAGACAATGGATAAACATACATATATACTTTTTTTTTGTAAATACATACATATTATACATAGAAACACCCAGACCAAGACAAACACCCATGTTCATGCACAAAAATGTTTGACTTGAGCGGGAATCGAACCCGCGACCTTCGGCGTAGCAGTCGCTTACACTCCCACTGCGCCAACCGGTCGTCTTTATTTCAAAGATTGCGAATACGCCCATTAGCTTGCCTTTACATACTAGAAATAGGTAAATTTATAAAACAAAATCCAGATTCGTTTAAACAGGCAAAAGATGTCACTCGACGTGACAATATAAGAAATCTATATAATAAATTACCAAATTATGTAAAAATACTGCCCACAAATAAATTTATACCAGCGTTACGTAATTGGCTCACGCAGAAAAACTTTTATTCTGTCCAAGAATTTTTATCAAACAATTATGATTCGGTGTTATGAATGCCTAATTGACCTATTAATAAATATTTATATGACATTAATACTATTAAATATGATTGTTACATATTCACTTCCCATTGCATGTTCCTACATTTGCATGCTATTTAAAATTGGCTAAACGGGCTTGCACCTTTATATCATTATATTATCATTAAATCAACATCTGTAATGTACCCTGTTTACAGCAAATAAAGATATTCTATTCTATTCTATAGCTCCTAGTCTTATTAATTTGTTAAAAACAATGTAGGTGTCAATATCAGTTAAGCCATAATTTGTACATAGTTTTTTTATATTTCACAAAAATATTTAAATTTTCATTCAGAATTAACTAGTGAAGTTTCAGTTTTAACGATAGCAATTATGTACAGAAAGCTTTTTTTGTTTTACAATTAACTCTTTTCAGGCTTTCGGCTTAAAAAAAATTGCTGCAGATATATATTTTTTGTACTAGAAATTACACATTTTTTTGTGGATTCTATTTTTATTTATTTTATAACAGCTTTTTTGTTTTAGTATAATGTTAGACAAAGGATTTTAATTGCGTGAACTCATTTTATAGACTAATACCATCTGTTTAGCCGATGTTTCAGCTGGAAATCTTCAGTTAATGTTTATGTTAAACAGTAACTTGTAGTTTTTAGACATATTAAGCTGATTGTGATAAGTTTGAGCTAAATGTAGTAAGTTTAGGTGAACCTATTATACATTAAATTGGGCTGAATATTTATCCTATCTTAACATTTCGATTTTGTAAGTCTGTTGATGATCCATGTTATTTTCTTCGTGAAAACATTTCGTATCAATACTTGGAATAAACTTTGTTCAGTTCTTCCAATACATACTACTATAGTGTAGAGGTAAGACGTTAGTATATAACCAATGTAACCTGTATTTTTTATGAGCACAATATATGTTATTGTTGCGCAAACAACTTATTTTATTCTCTGTCTCGAGTGCCGGAGATATCCCGTATTCCTTCTACCTCATCCCACTCCTCATTCTATCCCTTTTCCCATCCCCCAGGGGCGGCATCACACTTGTGACTCCTGTGGTGTTGCTTGTGTCCATGGGCGGCGGTAATTGCTTACCATCAGGCGATCCGCTGCTCGTTTACCGCCTATTATTATAAAAATACCCTTTACATGGCGACCCTGCCTGAGTCGGTCTGATGTAAGGGCATTCTAATGAAATATTGAGCACTACATGATCGGATTGGCAAATACTTATATTTTATAAGAAGAACTTCCAAAGTATTCGACATGCATTTCTATAAAAAATATTTAATTTGTGAGCGACTGCCGTTGGTTGGAGGCATTTACTGAAAATTATGATTTTACGGCATTCGAGAAAATCACTATCGCTTATTGGCATAGGTGGCAATTGCCTTGACTAGGATGAATCATAGAAGATGAGGACTTCATTTCCAGAGGACTGGAACTGGACTTACTGGACACTTCAATTTCAAGTGAGTGTATGACAAAGTGATAAAATCTTCAATACATAGGTATATGGTATATGTCAGAGACAAAAAAAAAAATATATTAAAATATTTTCTGTTATGCACGCTAATAAAAGTACTTAAACCATACCGTCATTTGTCACGATAGAACCCTCTATAATTACTCAGCCCATTAGAACCTCGCTCATTCGCAGTTGAGATGAACGAAGCTAGTCATCACAACGTCAATCGAATTGCTAAATAACATTTACCTTTAGAAAAGAGGCATGCATTCTCTTGAGAACACTCCTTCAATACCCAAAAGGGTACTTACGTATATGTACAAACCTTTACCCATTAGCGTTTCCTTGCTTATTACTTGACCACACAGTCCCTTTTAGACAACATATTCCTGCTGAATACAACAAATCGACTGCACAAAGATACAATAAAATTTCGCATAGCACTTAATACCTAACAATAAGGTTGGATATCGCTTACCTCTCCTAATTCGGTCAGTCCATTGGTGGTCGGTGGTTCGTTAGCAGAGTCGGCCCTGAAAGAAGGAATAAATGACGCACAAAAAAAATAAAGGGAAAGATACATGCGTTCGCTTTTGTTACTTCGCTGTGCTTTGGCAGTCGAGAGGCATTAGCAGAACTACGCTCTTGGAAATATAGATGTTTTTGTTACACATAATTGGCCGGATATTTGATGTTTCCGCAACGCATTGGATAAATTTTGGTGCGGTGGCCGTGTTATTTAAATTAGAATCTTGTTTTGGTTGTAACCTTAGATAATTATGAGGGTATATCTGCACCGTCTTGTGTGTAAGAATAACTTCTATACTTCGATATAAAATACAGTTCTTTGGATGTTTAATAGCACTTTTTATTTGCAGTGGTACTTTTCTTGATTTTAAACTACTTGAGACCGGCTCAGAGTTTGTTAAAACCACTTTAGATTGATCGTATTTTAGATTTTAAGACAGCCATTGTGTTTTAAAAACCTAAAATACCTTTTTACTAGTTAAATTATCTAGCATCTTGTACTAATATATAAAGCTGGAGAGTTTGTGTGTTTGTTTGGTTGAACGCGCTAATCTCAGGGGTCCGATTTGAAAAATTATTTCAGTCTTAGATAGCCCATTTATTGAGGAAGGCTATAGGCTATATAACATCGTGCTTTGAGCAACGGGAGCGGAGCAGTAGCCTTAAATAACGCGGGCACGGTAATATAATCTAACAGTATTGTAACTCGGCCGTCTTCGTGAGTTATATACCTACCAGACGCGCCGCATGCGAGCTGCGGCACGATAGCGGCTGTGGGTACTGTAGGCACAGTCCGCCCAGTCTAATGGGTACTCTACTCGAGGCGCGTAGGTATAACTCGAGTTTCGTGCGTTTGTATGGAGTTACAATACTGTTAGATATTATTACCGTGACGCGGGTGTAACCGCGGTCATCCTCTATAATATATAAAACCCAATGTTTGGGTTCCTCGGTGAGCGGTATAAGCAGCAATGCGCTGCTGTAACACGATGCAAGCCGATTTGACATAATATTATTATTTTGAGTAGATATATCATTGGTTAAAAGTTACGTTAGTTTTTAGGGTTCCGTACCTCACAAGGTAAAATAGGAACCCTTATAAGATCACTTTCTTGTCCGTCTGTCTGTCTGTCCGTGTGTCACCACCGATTTTCTCAGGAACGGGTGGACCTAGCAAATTGAAATTTATACCAGATCAGGGTCCTGGGTCAAACCGATAAAAAGATATGGTCAAAATTAGATTTTTGCGAAAACTTGTATGTACCAAAATTAACCTTAATTTTCATTTTTTTTAATTTTCGGAATTTTTCCTTTACTTGTGCTGTATGACCTTCATTTTAACCAAAATTGACAATTCCAGGTCAACCGTAAGTACCTTATAGGTTTTGGGTCGAAAATCTACATGGTAGTTCCCGTTGAACTAGAATCACGAAATTTGGCCAAAAGCAGGGTCTTACAGCACAAGTAAAGGAAAATTACAAACAATAAAAAAGTGAAAAATGTAAGGGTGTCCCCAAACATATGTATGTAAATGGAGCCTACTATGTAGCAGACTCCATTTAAGATGGTCCTCTAAGTTGTATGGGCGCTCATACAGATTTAGAGGACTAGCGTAATTAGCACCAACCTCAAATAAGGTAAATAAATAAAATTGTGCTATTGTGTGAAAGAAAATATTTATTTGCAATCAGCGAGATGAATAAAATACAGTTGAGATGGTAAACAACATGTCTGTCATTAATAATAATATGTATAATTTTCGCTTAAACGGACAACTCAAGTCACGCATGCGCGTTACGATTTGTTCGCGATAGACTGAAGATGTCACGTCGAAAAACGAATTCATCTGTCATTTTAAAAGTTGCTCGAGAGTTATTAATTAGTTAAATTTACAGTGCCATAGTTTCGTGAAAAGACCAAGGATCTTTCACAGTGCAATAAAAAAATATGGCCATTTATACATAATTTCTTACCAATTATTATTAATTTTGTAAATAAAAACCTAAAGGGTGCTTTTTGTGGACTTAGAGTACTGTAATTTTGCAAGAAACAAGGTCTTACAGTATAAAGACAAGAATAACTCCAAGAACAGTTTTGTAGATAGGAATGTACTTAAATATTTTCGCGATTACCTACTGCTAAAGTTAAGGAGGTCATTCATATTAACAGTAGAAAAACTTTTCTTATACTTATTTTAGCAGTATTCTATAACGGCACTCGACATAAAAAAACGGGCAAAATTCGTCTTGATACACGATGCAACGCGTACGGAACCCTCGGAGCGCGGGTCAGACTCGCACTTGCCCGAATTTTTTGACGTCGGATCGCTTCGCGTAGCGTCGTTTGGGCCCGCTTATTGAGTATACTATAATTGTACACAAAAGAAACCAATCGGCTTATATTTGTGGTACTTTATGTACTTTAGCAGACACTATCATAGTTTTAAACAACACTTAAATAGTTTTAAGTAAGTTTAAATATTTATGAAGTTTCCTTGACAATCATTCTATATTAATCATTATTACGAAACTCATTATAACGTTTTCCGCCACAACAAAATAAATACTTTACACAAAAACTACCACTTAAGACTTGTTACAGATGTCTTAATTAAGTGTGGCTAGGGTTAGCTCTCCGTAGTTATTAAGTTTTGCAAACTACGTTGTATTCTCATGCGTTTATTAAACCTATTTAAGGCGCCATATTGATTTAAAGTCGCGAAGTGGGAAAATAAATGGTTAACATTTTTATATCACACCAGGTTTGTTATGGTGAGAAAATATGACACGATATTTAAGTAGTAGGTTTAATGTTTTAAATTACACTAGAGATTTTTCTATGGTGAGAAAATATGACACGAAATGGAAGTAGTAGGTGTGATGTTGTTAGATATCAATATTGATGCAGTGGATAAATTATTGCTCATAGCGTGAATGGGCTTGTCGTACAAAATGTTTTAGTAATGCTTGCTAAGGTCACCATTTGGATGGGTGGCCGAGTGTTGTCACTTTTACTGGAGGATACATATTTAACCGGGGGCTACAGTTAGATCATGTGGCACGTCATAGAGATTATATCGAATAAAGAATTATCCGCCTCCGTGGCCCAGTGGATAGCGTATGCGACTGCTGATCGGCGGTCCCGAGTTCGATTCCCGGGTCGGGCAAAAGTGATACTGGGTTTTTCCGAATTCTCAGTAGCAGCACGCAGTCTGGTGATGTGCCCGATAACGGCAATAGGCTCGCCACCTATTAAGTGGGACCTAAAAATTCATGGCGAAATGTGGGTGTAATATTACACCTCTGCCTATCCCTTCGGGGATACAGGCGTGAACATATAAAAAAAAGAATAATCGGAATTCGGTTACAGGATTGAAAATTAATATTTTTGTTGAAACAGGCCCACAATTTTCTTCATTGTGAGTGGTAAATATGGCTCTATTGCTTTAAATAATGTTAACAATAGACATCACAGTCACTGACAATTTGAAGAAAAGTTAGAACTAGATGGTGACTAATAAACCGGTTATTTTTTGCAACTTAAACAGTCAAGCAAGTCACAACAATCTACAATCTTTGATAGTCGTTTCGGGCAATTAGTTTCCTTGAATATTCTGACACTAAACTTGTCTAAGCCGTATATAGTATATCGCTATCCCTTTGAACTACGGCGTTCATCCAGCAATCGCTCTGTGGAAAAGCTAATATTCACTCAGATCTGATAAGACTAGGAAACGGACCCAGGGGTCCAAAGCAAAACTCTGTGACGCAGCCGAGATAACGCTAGTATGACAACGATGAAAAATGTTGAATATTTGCGAAGTCCAATAGATACGATAGAAAGTACTAGTCGGCACTAGTAAAAAATGTCTGTACTGCGTAACAGTACACTTTTATTAAAACATCAAACATCAGAGTTCATCAAAATTTTCTTAAAATAATATTATAACATTTAAATTATTCTGAAGTAAAATTTTATGACCAAGTAGCCTAAAAGTTGGTTCAGTTACCTACATTAGTTAATTAAACGATAGACTTCTCAGAAATAGGGATTAAGACAGTGACTATATTCATATTTAGGTAAATGCCATTTCTGTAAAAGATTATTTAATTATTATTGCGACGAACGTCTCGTGAGATGAAATACAAACTTCATATTACACCAAATGCAATGTCTTTAATTTGAAAATAAATTAGGTACTTTCCTGTTTAGGTTAACCGATAGTTAAATGGATTTTTATGTCGGGAACGTTAAGCAGCGCGTCCACCGGGCGCCACTTGGATGGATGACCGTGCGTGGCATGTGCGGAGGGCACGGCTTCGGGGCCGGTTCTTGTCTCGGTATAATAATCGTTAGGCCATATCGGAGGCTTTGGGCGGTGAATCCCACCAGAGCCGGAGCTACACAAACACCAAGAAACAAAGTACCGTTTGTTTCTTTGTGTTGGTATTTTGCTCACTTGTGCTCTCTTATAAGAAATGGGCAAGTGCGTGTCGGACTCGCGCACGAAGGATTCCGTACCATCATCTATAAAAGAAAATCACGTTCCTTGTATGTATACTTAAATACTTTTTAAGTTTCTACCTCTTTATTAAGATCGACCAACAAATAGCTTAAAAATTACGTTTGATGTATGGAAGCCCCCTTTCTTATTTACTTTTTTAATTTAATTATTTACTTTGAAAGGTATTATACAACTACATATTCTGTGAAAACTTAAAATGACTACCTGTTACAGTTAGTAATTTTAAGCAAAAAATACGAAAAAAAGCACGTTTTTTGTATGGGACCCCCCTTATTATTTTATTTTTAGTATTTGTTGTTATAGCGGCAACCAAAATACATAATTTGTGTAAATTTCAGCTTTCTAGCTATCACGGTTTATGAGATACAGCCTGGTGACAGACAGACAGACAGCGGAGGCTTAGTAATAGGGTCCCGTTTTTTACCTTTTAGGTACGGAACTCTAAAAATGAAGTGAAAGAAACAAAATAAATGAGACTTGTTAATTCTACGTAGTTTTTGCATAAAGACTCCTTTCTGAAAATATTCTCAATTTTATTAATATTAACAATTACCTCAGTCGTAAAGAGTATCTTATTATGTTTTCTGATGAGATTTCTCATTAGCGATACAGTCATTAGCAATACACTAAAAAGATAAGGTATTTGTCGGCAAGTCTTGAATATTACAGGTTACAAAAATGTGTACTACATAAGTCTTTTTTGAGACTTGTAATATAGGTCATTATAATAATATCGACTATCCCAATCGATTATTCTACAAACAGTAATAGCTTAATGGAGAAACAAACGGACTGCTTCGCAGAGGATCTTGGGTTCAATGGATCCAAGGAGTGTACCAATGACATCTCGTACGTGTAGATTAAATTGGTAATTATCATTTGCTAAGCAGTGAAGGGAAACAACATGGGAAAACTGGCACAACATTCTCGAAAACCATGAGATGTCTGGCAACCCCTGTTTGGCGAGCGTGGTGGACAGTACAACATCATCATCATCAGAACAGCCGATAGACATCCACAGTTGGAGCTTGGGGGCTCTTCACATAGGCCGAGCTTGAACCACCCGCTTCTAACCGCACAATACAACGTGTCTAACTAAAGAGGTCCTCGTATGTATTCTGGCGTGGGTATCGTTATGTCGACAAAAGATTACCCATATGCTATTCAGATGTATAAACTATATAAATGAAAATTCCTTCAAATTACCTCCAGTCGTTTTTGCGTGAAAGAGAAACAAATATTCATCTATCCTCACAAACATTCGCGTCCATAACAGTAGCCTGAATGATAAACAACTGTTTACGCTCACATCCATCATTTCCCACAAGAGTTTTTTACTCGTAATCGTGTTTATCCATCGTAATCACACTACGTATTAACGACCAGAGCAATCAAAATTTCATTCGATCGTCTGTTAATTAGAATCGGGGACGAGTGATTATTCCAACTCAGGCATTGCCCTTCGGCGAATTTTGTCTCTGTATTTAGGCTGGGTACTAAATTATTTAGGTCACATCGTAAGAAAAAGGGTGCAACATATGAATCATCATCAGCCCTGTATATAAGCTGTCCCACTGCTGGGCTCTTCTCACTATGAGAAGGGTAAGGCCATAGTCCACCACGTTGGCCTAGTGCGGGTTGGCACACTTCACATGTCTTTCGAGAACATTATGGAGAACTCTCAGACATGCAGGTTTCCTCACGATGTTTTCCTTCACCGTTTAGCAAGCGATATTTAACAATTTAATTTTGAATATCACAATTTAATAATTTAATTTAACATATGAATATCCTAAGATATTCAGACACAGTTAACTAATGTTGAACTAAGCAGAAATTTTGTTATGGAACTACTCTTACCCTCATTCTCACTGCTGTATCGCCTGTGTAGCCATGTTTTGCAGCATTTACCATAGGAGACTTAGAGTTTTGATAAGCCTGATAGCCCATAATAATAGGCCAAGGGATGAGTTGAGCAAGACTCTTCTTACAAACAGACCTCTGACCCCTAAGAGACAGTTGAACTGACCTTTAATTTGCGATTATAGGAAAAAGCAATCAGAAAAAAATCAGTTCTTCTTAATTAGTACCAATTAGGGTCACCGCACACGGGCCACTGGCCACAACCACAAACGCCGCTACAAGAAGCTAGACGCAGCTACAAAAGTAGCTGAAGTGCCCAGCAGCCACTTGTGACCGGTGGTCGCCACTTGCGGGCGGTAGCTGCTACTTTCTTTTTAAATTTTAAATCCCAAATCGCAGGACGATATTGAATATCTGATATAAATAATTCTATATGCATATTTTCAACAACAGACTACGTGGGTGCGTTGCCTCCGACTTTAACAGGTTTACTGCGGTAGGGAGGGAAGGGTGGGGAATCGCGCAAGTGGCGTGTAGCGACGTCTCATGTTGGCGTTTAGTGGCCGGTGTGGTGCGGGCCACAAGAAGCGCGCAACGACGATTGTAGCGTGTGGCGGCCACCGGTTTTAACCGTGTGCGGCGAGTCCATATAAAATGTATGAAAACTACAGGAAATATGCCAGTGGCGGCGTTTTGTGGTTATGCCCGGTGGCCCGTGTGCGGCGACACTTGGACACTGACCTACACAGATGCCCATTTTACCTATAGATCTGGAACTGACCACATACACATAAACACACATAATACAAAAATCTGGAAGTAAAAATATTTCTATAAGTGAGTTCATATCGTTACAGAACTATATGAGCCGTAGCAATCCACACAGAACAATAAATACAAAAACCCCGTCAATACAAATAGAACTCTAAATACAAGTCATTAGAATTCACAATACGTTGAAGATCGTCGAATGACGAATGTAACACAACTACAATACATCTCATCACATATGATTGATCAGTGACTATCAGTCATGGTTGCGGCGTACGTGATGTATGCACGGACGAGCCCACGATATATATGCTAGCTGGTTATGAATGTCTAATTTCTGTTAACTTTGCCAATGTTATGACAACTTGTATTGTTGGCATAAAGCGAGGTGGGACTGGGGGCGGGTAGCGGGGATATTAAGCAGCGATAAGATATTAGAAGCGACTGGTTGGGCGAACCTAATAATACTTGTGTGGTACGCCAGACACCATGTTGTTCACAATCATACTATTAACAATGACATGTTGACGAACAAATAAATCGCCATGTGTATGGGTCGCAGCTCAGCGCGCATACATGGCATGTGAAAATGAATTTCCTTACGATCTATGCCTTTATGATCTATGCATGGATTTGAAGATTAGAGATACATACTTCAGTTTTGGATAAACTTCATTAAGGTCAGTAACTATAAAGCTACGCTTCCACTTATCGCTACCAGAGAGACCTGTACCTCATACATACAAATGAGTACGTTTGCCGTGGTTTCACAAACTGTCAGCTTATCATACTTGTGACAAAGACATTCAATGAAAGGGAAAATTTACGTACATTGTAAATCAGATATCAAATTGTACAAAGTAAGTCGTTCTTGTTAATGATAAGGGTTATTATAAACGGTTTTATATTCAATCTTGTTTGAATGTTTCAGCTTTGCCCGCCTCATTGTAGGAAAATAACGCAATAATTTAGTTTAATAATAATTTATTTATTTTATTATTTATAGACTCACGCCTGTATCCCCGAAGGGGTAGGCAGAGGTGTAAATATTACACCCACATTTCGCCATGATTTTTTAGTCCCACGTAATAGGGGGTGAGCCTATTGCCGTTAGAGGGCACATCACCAGATTCCGTGCTGCTACTGAGATTTCGGAAAAACTCATTAACACTTTTTCCCGGCCCGAGAATCGAACCCGGGACCTGCGACCAGCAGTCGCATACGCTATCCACTGGACCATGGAGGCAGTCATAATAATACACGGGATACCTCACACACGCTCGTCTGAACACAGAGAAATTAAACAGGGCTTGTATGATCAAATGAACTCGTATGTGTTATGACAACCAACTGATAAAGATACTAGTTAATTTCTAAAATATGAATGTAGCAGCTAACTAGTTTAAGCTAGGCGCTTTATTAACCGGCGCCGTTTGACTAGCAGCCTGAATGATATTCAGCCGTTCAATAAAAGAGCTAGGCAAATCATTTGGATGCATTGTATAACATTTATCTACTCTCGTACACCATCCACCCATCTTTATCTCGACTTACGTTAGACTAGTAAGTGGACCCCGGGCTGAAGACGCTATAATAACGCTCGGAAAATAATGGTGATATATATTTTGTTAATCATGATCATCATGTCAGCCGCTGCTGGACATAGCCCTCACCCCAGGTTCTCCACACAGACGGATCTTGACCCACCCGCATCCAACCGCTTCCTACGATCTTAACCAGATCGTCGGTTCACCTTGCAAGAGGACTACCCCCGCTGCGTCGTCCGGTACGTTGTCGCTACTGCAGAACCCTCCTGTCCCAACGACCTTCGGTTCTTTGACGTGTATGCACCTTGCCTATCACCACTTCAGTCATTCATTCATTTTGTTAATCGATCTATTGCACCTTGGTGTTAACAGGCCGGTTACAACCTAACAAATAGTATGATTTCAAGTAATACATAAATAAGCAAGTACTAATAAATATGAAATAACTTCTTCTTTAAGAAGTAAAGCGTTCATGAGAACCATATAAACTAATTATCTATTATCTTGTTACTGAACTTGATAAGTAATAATATCTTTCTCTAGACTTCGCCGGCAACTCTTCCCGCGTGAATTAAACTATCTTTTGGTGATACCCGTATAAGAATCTAGTTTTTAAGCTTATCGTTCATACAGAAAGACAGAAGGAATATGTGTAGATAGCAATGCATAAACTCATAAAGAATAGAGGATTTTTATAATTTTCGTTTCGCATCAGGATCGCAGCTTAACGGTGAAGGAAAACATCGTGAGGAAACCTGCATGTCTGAGAGTTCTCCATAATGTTCTCGAAAGACATGTGAAGTCTGCCAACCCGCACTTGGTCAGCGTGGTGGACTATGGCCGTACCCATCTCGTAGTGAGAAGAGGCCCGTGCCCAGCAGTGGGACATTATAAGGACGAAACCACACCTTAAACGTGCCACAGTAAGGTCTTTAATTCTTTGGAATGTCAGACATTTGAGTAGAGTTGATGTCGTACAAGCATTTAATTACGTGAACCTGTGCTAGTTTGCGACATCACATTGTTTAGTATGCAATGATAATGGAATAGAGAAGATGTAACATTAGTTAGGAACAGTGGTTCGTATCTGTTAGTTATGAGCTCTGTAACATTATAAAGCTCTTCAGTGGAGACACCCGACACTGAAACTTGACTACCGATAGAGCAATCGCTGCGGTTGACTCATCTGATTCAATTTTAAGGATTCTAAGTATTTGTACCATCAACTCGAAAGAAGACAAAGTGGAGACATTTACTGAAGTGCCTGCTATAACTGACATATGACCCCTGACTTTAAAACTTGCGACAATCCAATTATAATTGAATTTTGAGATCAATTTTAGGAGGCCAAAATTAAACTTTATATGTGGGAATATACAGAGTATGTCGATTTTCCGAGGTCAACCATTATAATGACTAACATGTGTTTAGAAATATGAAAAAAAAGACTTCTTTTTCTTACTTATAATTTTTTTATTGCCATTATACGATACATTTATGTCAAACCGCAATTTGAGATGAAAGAGTTTCATTCTTATATAAAATTATAATAAACCATTATGTTATTCGTATTTCTGGTTATAATCACTAAGACGGTCCTAGTACACTATTAAAAACAGTAACTATTTAAAAACTACACTATATGCAAGAGAGATAACCCGAAACGCAACCGGAGCTCACTACGTATGCATATTCATCTCTCATTTTAACGAACGACACGCCATCGATCGCACAATTCATTCCCAGACGTGATGTATAAACAGATTCGTCTATGTTTGCGCAACCTTAATTACTTAATATCAGGTTTGCTTGGACTCACTGTGGATTACTGACAGATGTTCTATCAACTATGAAGTACAGGAAAATTAGAAAAGATTTATAATAAACTTTATTCACTAACGTTATGTAGTTATACGTAAATAAACTGTCCTTAGTGTTGTATATTATGTCAATAATATTGTTACAGTCTGGTGGTGTCAAAACTTGTTTTATTTAAGGCGTTCTTTGTGCCTGTTGTATAAACGTTTACAAAGTCACCGCATCAGGATTTTTAATAGGGTGGATTATGTCTATGAAATATTATTTTACTGCGAGATTATAGACTTTTTGAAAAGTTATTCGGCAAGCAAATTGGATGTCTCTCTTCCTAATGAGATGGGCGTTAATAGGTAATTATCGGCCTGATTATCTACTTCTTGAAAATGTTTATTTCCTTTTTCAATTATTCTTAAAGTTCCCATGTTATTTGCGAAATTCAAGTCTCCATTACACTTCAATTAGCACACACCTTAACACACAAGGTGTACCGGTGTTAGCTGCACATTAGTTTGAAACTATAGTTCCAACTTTGTAACGTTTCGAAATTAACAGGTGTGTCAAATCCTCGCACGGCAGTGCCAGTGTATGGCACTGCCGTGCGAGGATTTAAATTTTAAGCGCTGTAGTCCGTCAACTAAGCATACACAAGTTTTGATGGATGTTTGTTATTTCGAAACGATTTAATGGTGCTGGCGTGTGGGAATTCGTAACTGGGGAATTTTCGTGCTATACTAATTGGCGTTGGTAGTCTACTCTTTGATATGAATGAGCAGAATTTCAAATAATACTAATGGTTTGTTTGGTTTAATGATTGTATATTTTATAATTGGAAAAGTATCAGTTATTAAATGCACGCATACTTGAAACTTGCCACACAAATTAGTTAAAGTAATGCATTAATTATTTTCTTTATTTTTATAAAACAAAGAAGTTCAACAACCAATATGTTCTGCCTGGGAGTAAGCGAATAACTGTAACACTAAGACGCCGAACTATGGTGGGGTATTTTATATTTAAAACAGAAACAGACAGGATGCGTCAGGGAAACCATTTTATATTACCTATGTGTAAAAAATAGAAAGCACAAAGAAAAGTCTTTCCGTAAGTGACTTTCTTCACTTATAATTTACTCACATTTAATGATATTATTACAGAAACCTTTAATATTTGGCCTTATACGTTATTGACGTTAGAAAACAAATAAATATTTGTAGGCTCGTGCAGAGGTGCAAACAAGGTTCGCGTTTGTACGTCTTGAACGAGCGGGGAGTTGTTCCGGCGAAGCAATTTATGTAACTCGGTGACAATTTGGAGGAACACCTAGTGATGTACTTCAGTTACTGTTGAGACTGGGAAAATGTGGAACTTATTTATTTTTTATTTGTAGTGTACTTTAAGGCTGAAGACATTTTTTTTTAGTTAGAGTGTGTCTAACTCTCGTAGCCAAAAGTTTTCTTTTTGTAAATCTTTTTGACTTCATTACTTCAAAAATAGTTAATATGTTATATTTCCTGAGACTTTTCGACATGGCATGCATTGTAAGGTCAGTCCTTTGTTAAGGCCGTTACTAAAAATAGGTTGCCATGTAACCTAAGCAAATGTATATCTTCTAATTCATTTATTACAAATTAAACAATAGCAAATTTTGGTAAGTAGCAATAAATTCAAGCAATTCATCCCACTGCGGCTCTACTTTAAAATAGAATTGTCCAGCAATTTCATATTTTCTATTCAAGTCATCCATTCTGTCCAGTGAATGCCGATCGTAAAACCGGAGATTTCAACCGCAACGACTTTAGAGGCCGATTTGATCTCTTCCTTTTATTTTACTTTCTAGGAACATTTATTTGATACAAAACTGCGGTATAAAATATGTGAGCTGCTTCTATTGCTATTATTTGAAATAGAAATCGAAGTATCATTTGTATTTATTATTATAAAATGTGTGTTTAAACTTTTGAAATATATATATGTTGCCGGTTTGATCTGATTCCGGGACAATAGTTTGTTTTCTTCATTATATTCTGTCTAGATGATATTCCACCATAAATACTAGTAACTACAAGTTTCTTAGTAAGAAGATCTTTGAGAGTTTGGTTTCCGGATGAATGACTTTAACATTAGAGTAATTAACGCCCATCTTGTAAACTGCGGTGTGAGGGAAGGGAACATGAGCGATTGTGGTCACTTATGTGAAGAAATATGTTGTGGTGTTCGTCCAGCTTGAGAGAGATTCGTCTGTCCAGGCTGGCGCTAGTGCCTAGTGGACTGCAGAACGACGGAAATATTCGAGGACTCGTACATACATTAATCGCGCGTGAGAACTCAGCTTGCGCGATTTAGGATTTTAGTTCCTTCGTATCCGTTAAATGTCGCCGTATTGATAGTCTTCGGCAACATTCGCTTAATTACTTCAGTGGTATCTAGCTATAGCTACCTCTACAGGCTGAAGCTAAGTGGGCAAACCAAACGTATCCACATAATGCCCAAATTGCCTGCAAACACAAACAAAGTTACAGGTAAAATATTTTTGATTATATTGTGACAACTAAAGTTATAGTAAATGACGTGCATTTTGAAGTGACGAGCTACATGCCGAAGCACTTAGCTTACATAGCAGTATTCTTAAATAAACACGTTTATTAATAAGTTAAGTTGTTAATTATCACTAGCTAAACGGTGAGGGAAATATCGCGGAGAACCCTACATGTCTGAGTGTTTTCTAAAGACAAGTGAAGCCTGCCAACACGCATTTGGCCGGCGTGGTTTATTATGGTATAACTCTAACCCATTATGCGAATTGGCCCGCATCCTGCATTGGGATAGTTAATATACAGGGCCACAGTTACTATATGGTCTGTGTACATGGCTAATATAATTATACCAGCTGAGTCCACAGTTACCCTTGCGTTATTTATGGCTACTGGTCCATACCCTTTGCTCATAGCTTGATGGTATATTGCCAAGAGCCTTACTTGATAAATAAGCTATCCAACAAATTTATAATTATTCAAATTAGTTGAATAATTTATTTCAATTAAATTATTTTACAACTAATTACATTTTTACTAACTATTACTTAATTACTATTTACAGCTAAAACTTTACTTATAAACCTGTAACTAAATTAAAAAGAAAATAAAATAATATATTCTTACAAAACGCAAGGCACGAGGCGTTTAGGCGTCGTAGTATACCTCCGCATCAATGTCATGGGGTAACGTGCCCAGAAGGCTGGCAGCATTGCCACGCTGGATGGCAATGCTGATTTAGCAAAGAATAAACCAGCCTTCTGATCACGTGAGACGTCGATCAAGCGTTTCGAAATTTCTCGGTACAAAATACGAGCGCTCGGACCCCATGGGCCCAACGTTTCTACCCCAAACGGCTCAAATATGTAATTGCCGACTAAATTTTCGTATTTGCGTCGTTTGAGGGTTTCCGCCGTTGCAGCAGCAGCGCCAGCATGACCTGCTGTGCTTGGAATATGTGATGGCGCAAGGGTATCTACGCACGTTGCGTCCCACACCAAAGGCCAACCCATTTTCCATGGCAACAATGACATACCGTCAGGTCTCTTCCCGTCGTCTCGTACCAAACCATTTGGTTCGAGTACAGCTGGTACGCCAGACGCGGCAAGAGTACGACGAATTATGTCATTCATATTAGCATGTCGTGGAATTCTACCTGCGCTTCTGCTGCAAGAAAGCCCATGATGTCCGAGGCTATCGACGTCTTCTCCACAATGGCACCGATGCGGAGAAACACAAGGAGCACCCAAACGTAGGCAAGTGGCAATACGGAACGTCTCATCGTCTAACATGGTTCCTGTGTTGGAAGATGGTAGTGCTTGTAGCCAAAGACCGGACTCCCATTCCCCCACAGCCAGCAAGCGAGCACGCTCTGCAACATTAGAAGCTGTTGACAAAATATTTTTTCTTACTAAGTTACAGAGCGGCAAGTCCCACTGTCTCTGGGAGAAAAGGTTGGTAAGCAATTCAGTGTTTGGACAAGCCATTTTCCAGACGTTTAAAGCCTCGGTTTGGCACAGCACTTCCGAATCAACTAGTGTAGGTGTTAAAATTTTCCTAGTTAACTCTTCCGTGCTGTGAACCGAAGACAAAAACGCCGGTAAACTGACACTGGAAATTTTGCGAACGCCGAGCCCACCCAGACGTATACGTCTGGGTGGGCTCGGGTACCTATAGGTAATGACGCTTGTAGCCAGGCTCGGTCGTCCATGTCCACATTTAATATCTTTCTTAAGGTTGTTTGAATAATTTGATCAATTTTTCCTAAAAGTGCATTTTTCTTCCAAAGTTGTGACGATCTTAAAGTATGAGTAAATTTAGGGACGAAAATGCAATATCGAATAATTGTGTAAGCTGAATGAATATTAATATTTAATAGGCGATCTGAAATATCATTAAAATTTTGTATCTTTTGTTCTACGAAAGATTCAAATGCTTCTTCAAAAATTGGTGAACCTAGGAGGCGAAGAGAAGTTTTTTCAACAATTTTGATATTTGGTGCCAAATTATTAAATTTCGATATTGCCAAATGTTTGTTCATCGAGTTTGTTGTATTTATAAAAAGTTCACATTTACTATAATTTAGTTCTAAGCCAATGGAGTTGAATTTATTTTTTAGAAAAGCCAGGTCTTGTAATACAACGTCTAGATTGCCTCCCAGGGTTCCATCATCTAAAAACCACACATTAAATTTTGAATTTATTTGCCGAATAATGGGGTGGAGTATCGCTCTATACGGCTGTGAAACTTGGACCATGACGCAAAGGGATAGAGAAAGATTGGAGGCGTTTGAGATGTGGTGCTGGAGGAGGATGAAGAGAATAAGCTGGACAGAAAAGATTACAAACGAAGAGGTTCTGCGAATGGTTAACGAAGAGAGACGGCTGTTAAAACTAATAGAAAATCGGAGAGGGAAGATGATTGGCCACTTGATACGACACGACAACTTTTTCAAAATAATACTGGAAGGCAAAATAGAAGGGAGAAGAGGAAGAGGACGGCCTCGACGTACCTACATGACACAGCTGAAGGAAAAAGTTCGAGTCGGGTCCTATCAAGAGGTCAAAGAAAAGGCAGAAAACCGAAGCCAATGGCAATTGCTCCACCGACAAGAGCTACCTAGCTCTTAAATGGAAGAAGAAGAATGGGGTGTATGGCTAAACTAAAAATGACTGGTCCAAGAGGGTCACCTTGTTGGCTTCCAACTGCTGAGTCCAAAACATTGTCCTTGTAAAGTAATTTTGTGAGATATCTGTAACATTGCCAAATAAATTTAAAAATTTTAGGTGTTTCTAATTTTGCCTGTGCCAACAAAGTGTCCCTATTCACTGAATTGAAGGCGTTTTTCACGTCAACCTTAAGGATGACCCCTCCATCACTACTTCCAAGGTATGTAGAAAGGGCATGTATAGCAGCCTCACAACCCCCCTTGGAACCAAAACCTAGTTGGAGGGGTTGGAACTTTTCGGATAGCTCCCTGCTATTAAATTTACAGCATATCTTAGCTGCTATACGCCGATATGTGCTGCCCACGGCAATGGGACGAATGCCACCATCCTTCTTGTTTAGGACGCACAAGTTTGCCCCATACAAGATTTCAATGATCGCATCGTCCACATTACCGGAGAGCATCATATTAATTAGCGCAGTTAGCTCCTTCAGAAGGGTCTCGCCGGCCACCCCAGCACTTGCACACACTAAGTCTTTTAGGTGCTGCGGTGTCAAGGCATCAAGGCCACCTGCCGAGCCACTTCGGAAGGAGAAAACTGCTGCTAATACATCCTTGGCCGTAGTGATCAGATGTTCTGATTCCCTGTCAGGAGCTTCAGGGAAGGAGAGATCATCGATAGGCGCTGGATGCTTGCTCTTCAGACCCGCAAGCGTGTCTGGAGAGCAAGGCGCCACCACATCACTACTAAATAACAGTCTAGATGCGCCCCGAATATCGCCCTCCCTTAATTTGGATTCTACATATTGACTAAACGATTTCTGCTTGTTAAAAGTGAATTTAGAATCCAAAGAGTTGGCCGAAACGTGACAGTTATATTTAATTTGGGATGTTAATGTAATTTGGGCTGCCTGACTTTTGTCAACATGTAAAATCCTATATGGGAAGGTCAATAATTGCTCCCAGGCCGTTATCGAGTTCTCCCTTACGACAAGACCTATACATTCTGCTAATTTTTTTGAAACTGCAGGTCTTGCCCCACGGGGAACTCTTTTTAGAACTGGAATCGAATGTTTCAATTTTGTTAGGGTTTGCCAAAAAGGAATTTGGGGGATGTCTTCTGATGCACATTGTGTAGATATTGGAGGGCCAGGAAATGCATTTTGGGATTTGTGAACTCTACCAGAATGCACTTTCAGGCCCCGCTTACCTTTAAAAAAACGATCCTGGGAACATTGTGGGCAACGCACCAGACCAGATAGCAATGGGGCAGGTTGACTCACACTCACTTCCGCATTGCTAGAGCCATTATCGTCTTGCATAAGTAGTATTTACACTATATTTACAAAAATAACGCAGTAAAAATTAATAACATATACAAAAGCTCGTAACTGTGTCACTTGCACTGCTTTTTATATGGTATAAACAATTTGTTTATTGTCGACGGCGGCGGCGTATAGCTTCTTTTTGGTGATATTTGGTATTGTTCGGCACTGTTGCTAGCGCCGTGTGACCGTGTCCATTATAATATAGGTATTGAGGAACTGATACGATGAGAATCTTAAGGCGTTGTGGGGTGCGCCATATATAATGACATAACAAATTACATGTTCTTCGTATATTTCTATATTATTAAATATCACAGAGTAAATAAAATTAATTATTGTTCTTATTTATTTTGATGCCGATAGTGTCGTTTAGGTAAATCTTATTCATTTTTCAATTATTAAAACCAATAAATATAGTATGTGAGCGCCATGACAGCTCCGTCCGTTCCGTCCGTTATATGTTGAACAATTTCTGAAATTGGAGAGCAACTAAACAAACCAACTCCTTATAATTACAAACTGGGTGATTTGAAACCGAAATCGTATCAACATCAACTCGACAAGTGGTTCTTAAATCTAAATGCCACGAAATACAGGTAATAGTATTCCGCAAAAATATTTTTTCTATTTTCTATATTTTCTCTTTTGCGTGAATGAATTGATATATTATCTTTCCATTTATTCGATGAAATAAAAGAACTTGAGCGTACCAATTGCTAAAAGGTGCTCAGTTATAGATTGACCATACCATTGCGTGACATCATGTTATGTCGAGGCCCACATACATACATACATACATACATACATACATAGACTCACGCCTGTTTCCCGGAGGGGTAGGCAAAGACTACGGAACGCCATTTGCAACGATCCTGACATATCTCTCTTGCTTCATTCACTCCCATCAGATTCCTCATGCATGCTCTTCTGTTCAGGGTACTTCTCACCTGTCCTGTTTTTAGGATGTCTCCAATCTGATCGGAGAACGTCCGCCTAGGTCTTCCCCTTCGTCCTGTCCCTTCCACACTTGCCTTATATATCTGCTTGGTCAGTCTTTCGTCATCCATCCTCTCCATGTGCCCAAACCATCATAGCATACTTTTCTCGATGCTTGTCACTACATCTTCTTTTACCTCACAACACTCTCTTATCACACAATTCTTTACTCTGTCAGTCAGAGAGATACCACACATACTTCTCATTGCTCTCATTTCTACAGCATTTATTCTACTTTCATGATTTTTCTGCCATACCCAACTATCACTACCATACATAAGAGTAGGTACTAACACCCCTCTATGCACAGCCAAACGTGCCTTTTTGGACACGTTTTGGCTATTCATAAACGCCTTCAGAGCTCCATTCACTCTATTACCTGCATTAACTCTTCTTTTAATATCTTCTACATTCTTACCATCTCTTGTAAACAGCGTACCTAAATATACAAACTCATTCACTTGCTCCACTCGCTGTTTATCGATCATAACATTACAAGCCGTAACGCATTCCGCCTTTTCAAAAACCATAACTTTCGTTTTACTTACATTCACTTTCATTCCTTTCCTCTCTAACGCACCATGCATGATTGTTACCATCTCCTGCAACTCCTCCGCTGAAGACGCAAGTATAACCTGATCATCAGCATAAAGGAGGCATTTGACAAGTAACTCATTCATCCTTAATCCACAATCACTATGTTTCAAGTCTTGCAAACAACTGTCCATGAAGAGGTTGAACAGCCACGGCGACGCTACACATCCTTGTCTAACACCTGTGTTGATGGTAAACCAGTCAGTGTATGCCCCGTTTATCCTCACACAAGCTCTAGAATCCTCATAAAGGGATTTCAGAGCTCGAATTAGGCTGTTGTTCACCCCATACATCGACAGTACCGACCACATTTCATTCCTCACCACTTTATCGTAAGCCTTTTCCAAATCCACGAATGTGCAGTAGACCTTTCGACCTTTGGCCAAAAATTTCTCGACTATGCATCGCAAGGAAAAGACTTGATCCGTACACCCCATACCCTTTCGGAATCCCGCTTGTACATCCCATATTTTCTTGTCGGTTACTTTCATAACTCTTTCAATCAGTACCTTCGCATACAATTTGCCAACAATGCTGAGAAGGCTAATGCCTCTATAGTTTTTGCAGCCTTGTTGCGAGCCTTTTCCTTTATAAAGAGGCACAACTACTGCTGTGGCCCAGTCATCAGGTCCTCGGCCGGTGCTCCAGCACAAGTTGAATAAATGCTGCAGCTGACTAACTATGATGCCCTGTCCAGCCTTCAGCATTTCGACTGTAATCCTGTCATACCCTGCAGCCTTACCTAATTTCATACTGGCCAGTGCCTTCAAAATTTCATCCACGCCTATATCGCTTTCATCATTGCTATCATTACCATTCATTTCACCTGTTGATGTCTCTGTCGTCGTTCTTTCAAATAATCCTTCAAAATACTCTTTCCATCTCTTCAGCACACACGATTCATCATTCAGTATCTTTCCATTCTTGTCTCTGATTGCTGTGTATTCTGAGGATTGAGTTTTTCCTCGAACTGCACGAACGGACTTCCAGAAAAACTTAATGTTTCTCCGAAAGTCGTCAGATAATCTACTATTAAACTCATCTTTCTTTTCCTCTTTTTTCCTTTTAACCATTTCTTTCACTATTCTTTTAGACCTAACAAACTCCTTTCTTGCTTCATCTATGTCATCACTCGTTGCCTTTCCCATTCTTTCATTTGCTCTGGCAGCCAACCAATATAACCACGCTTTCTTCTTCTCTGATACTGCTGATTGTACATCCTTGTCCCACCATGTATTCTTAACCTTTCGTAGTTTCCTTCTCTTGATCACACCACATACTTCAGACGCTACACATACTACCTCTTTTTTAAAGGAATGCCATAACTCTTCCATATCATTTACGCCATCGAACCTCTCAAATCTTGCTATCAATCTTCGTTTATACTCATCTTTCACATCTTTCTCTTGCAGATTTTCTACTTTTATTCTTTTCAAGACCCTCTCTTGATTATTTTCTCGGTGTCGCCATCCTTTAAAGAGCCCACTTATCCGGCTTAACACCAAAAAGTGGTCTGTATGGATGCCGATCCCTCGAAAAACTCTCGTATCCAACACATTCTTTCTCAGTCGTTCATCTACTATTACAAAATCAATCATACTTCTTCTAACATTTTTCGCCTCACGTGTATACCTGCCCACATACAGCCAACAATATTACACTGCTGGACGTATACTTTGCCCAATTTAAATCACTGTAACATTGAGAGTCAAGAGAAGGATTTGTCTTACGTTGGATGGGTTGGTATACGGTTTGATGTCGACTACAGAATGAGATAGGGTAGTGACACTATGTTCTTATTCGTCACTTTACGGATACCTAATTTAAGAAGAACCACCAACCTATCCAAGGGCGTCGCCAGCCGATGGTCTAGGGCAAGTTGATATGGAAAATGTAGGGCAATTTGTAGGGTTTTTTGCATCTCTAGGAGGGGGCAGCTGCTCCCCCCTGCCCCCCCTTGGCGACGCCTATGAGCCTACCTAATAATAAGTGGTAGCCACTATGGTACAAATATAATCAGTCGAACACTTTTCTCTCTCGTTCCCGTAATTTCTCTCTCACTTAAATATTCCCTGGAGGCAACACAAACTTAATTCCATGAATCTCCGTCAAATACAAACATATATTTTCCCAAAATAAATAAAATGGCATCTCATCTGGATGATGCGTATAAAATGAAACTCTAGAAATGTATAGTGCCCGTTCTAAGCGGGAGGAGGGGAATAAATGAGCACACAATAGCTCAACGGATGAGGACGGAGGGTCGTGAATTTGAATCCGAGTGCGTGAAATATTATAATGAATATTTTTGCAGTATCTTTAGGATCATTTAGTTAATATACATAGAAGGTTGTATGAGTTATGTGACGCAAAAATTATTCACTCGTTGCGAGCGACGCATTTTTTATGTCATTTATATTCATGATGTTTTTGATGATGTGGCCATTTCTTATAATAAACTTTCATGCTCTGACCAGGCAGGGCTTTTTATGTCGTACGATTGTGTTTGGTAGATATTATTTTCATCGGAAAGTGAGTTTGTTTTGTTTATTATAATTTTTTGTTATCATTGATCCCAGCCATAATAAATAGTGACATGGATCAAGCAGAGCTGAGAGTACTGAAAACTCTTAAATAGATATGGCAAAAAAGTGAAAAATAATTAACATCTTCACCTACATTAGCAGCATAAGTATCACACAAATCGCTAAGGTTCACTCACATTGTCTCCATCCACAGAATAGTCATGGAGATGCCGAGGAGTCTGATCATTGATCATATCTCTATTATTTTTAACTTCACGCCTTTATCCCCGAAGGGGTAGGCAGAGGTATATTACACACCCACACTTCGCCAGTTATGTTTCGATCCCAATGTAATAAAGGGCGAGCCTATTGCCATCTGCCCTACACAGTATTAAGCGAGCAATAATTAACATTTTTAACACACACATAACTTCAAAAAGCCAGAGGTGTGTGCCCGGGTACCTGGGGATCGAACCCCAGACCGTCGTCTCGACAGTCCGTTACGTAAACCATTGGGCTATCGCCGCTTTATTCTCAATTATTTCGTAATCTAAATATAACGCTGTTTTTCCTATAACCTTGCTTCAAAATTGTCAGGCCATTGTATCAATATAGTTTTCTTAATTTACTTTACTATGATAGTTCCAAAGTTTATACGCCAAATTGACCATTCTAAACAGTAAAATCAACCCGAAGTATTTTAAAGTATATAAACCGGTGTAGAAAATAATCTTAAGTGATACAACAATTAAATTTTATAAAAATTGAATCTGCAAAG
Source organism: Euclidia mi (assembly GCA_944739405.2). Classification (NCBI taxonomy): domain Eukaryota; kingdom Metazoa; phylum Arthropoda; class Insecta; order Lepidoptera; family Erebidae; genus Euclidia; species Euclidia mi. The sequence continues at coordinate 58,661,148 of OX123199.2, forward strand.
TAATATTCCGTAGTAGACATAAACGATGTGGCAGCCGGGTCCCCATGGATTGTGTAGCTCTCATTTAAAAGCAATCTATCATGTACTGTGTCTGCACCCATAGAGGTTTCTTCATTTTTGCATTTTACAAAACATCTGCATATTGTCTAAATTTAACATCTAGATTTTGTTTAGCGTTTTAAATGTATAACCTTTTTTCTGGTTTCAAATTTTAATACCAACACACTTTAAAAACATTAGGTAAGATATCTCTTTTGTTTTTTTATAAAAAAATTTTTTATCCATTACTCTAGTACAGGCTTTCACCTTAATTTGAGTCATAATAACAATGTGAGTAAAAACAATGACGTATTATAATATAGACGCGCCACAAAGCGGCTCTGAAAAACGGCTACAAATACCAAATAATATCTCGTATGAATAAAGAAAGAGAAAGCAAATAAATACTGCATACTTTATTAATAAAGCGTATACCTGTTGTTAGAGAGAGATAATTTTAGTTGTTTCGTAAATTCAAACACACTAATTATTGTTACAACACAGGTTCGCGCGTAACTAAACGGAATGGCGGCAATTGCCTTCATTTCAATGTGTCAAACCTATAGTTTTTATATATCTTTGAGTAATAAGGAGTATTTGGCTGACGCGGGTCACATGTGTTGATAAAGGGTTTGATGTAGAGTTTCCATCTCTTCGCAAAGATATTAGTTGTTCCGTATATTTTCCTTAGTCACCACTTAAGACAAGAAGGAATAGAATGGGATAGTGATATTTTATACTATCCGTCACCACTCCGACTGCGAGATCATTTCAATACAAGAAGAACATTTCATTACATCCAAATTTAATTGAAACAGTTTGGTCATTTCCAAAATAAAATTTAAGATTCAAACTTTGATTTTGAGGGTATGTGACAGAAACAGACTCAAGAGTATAATTATTATGCAGTCAGTTCGACGAGATAGTCCAACATTGTAATTGTAATTTGACACGCCCTGAAGATTCTAATCAATTGTACCTAATTGTCTTTCTGATTTCCCCAAACACACCTAATAACCGTGACAAGCGCTGTCCTGTATGACAATTTATAAACCTACGCTTATATTACTACTACGACTGTGTATGAATGGCGCATTGTTTTATGTGGTTGCCGTACCGTTTAGTAGTGCGCCAAGTGTTGTGGGTTCGATCCCCACAAGAGAGTACACTTTGTGTCACTTACGATTTAATAGTTCGTGTCTGGGTGTTCTTTCTGCCCGTTGATTGGATATTTGTTAAGGTCCCCGAGAAGCAAAGCAGATAAGGTATATTTTTTGTTTTTTTCATGTGAGTGTGTGGCCAACTCTAGTGTCGGAGTTTTCAAACCGCCCTAAGGCCTCCGACATGGCCTAACGATTCTTATACTGAGACAAGAACCGGGACTGACGGCCAGGCATTAATGAACTTTAAATTAAATGTGTAAAGTTCTTTTACTATTCTTAACGTTGTTTATGAATAGAATATATGGATGTTTGTTATTTTCTCGCGCAGAAACGAAATTTTCCAGTAGTATAGCTTATTCATCAGGTAAGCTCATAAGCTCAGTATATTCATTCATTTTGTCGCGAGAAGCATTTTCTACGCAAGCGAAGCCACGATCAAACACTAGTTTTACTTATGACATTGTTCTCGATCCTTCGAGTTTAATTCTCGCTCCAATACAGGCAGATATTGATCCTTCTCTACGTAAACACAAGTTTGTATTGCAAATATTTGCTGAACTTGAGTCGCTTTAAACTTTTGATAACGTGAGCCAAGGCTAAAAGTATTTATTGGAATTTTCAACACCCGAAACGTGTAGGCTGTCATATTTATATACAAGATTAGCTGAGCTCTCGATAACACCGACGTTATTAAGTGCTACTGCTCCGCACCTGTGGCTGCGTGTCTGCTGTGGTGATGTGCCTGCCTAGATCAATGAGCTATCTATAAATGAAGTCTTTGAAGTTTGAAGTCTCTCACTATGAAGTCTTTCTCACAGCAGTTGCAGACTGTTGCTCGCCAGGTGGACAACATGGAGATGCGTGACCGTCGTAAAATACTTCTACTGCATGGTGTTGAGGAGCATAAGAACGAAGAGACAGCTCAAGTGGTTGTGCATTTAGTAAAGCAGCGCCTCAAGCTTCAATTCTTCTCTGCAGCAGACAGCAAGTGATGACAGGATGGGCCGCCAACAATCCAACAAGAAGCCCCGGCCCATTCTTGTGAAGCTTCATAATGTGTCGCTGCGGGACACTGTATGGTTCGCAAAAACCAAACTAAAAGGAGCTGGTATTACGATGTCCGAATTCTTAACTCGTGCGCGCCATATACAATTTATGGCAGCTAGGGAGTGGTGTGGCGTCGATAAGTGCTGGACGAGGGAAGGCTCCGTCTTCGTTCTTGATGCGGACGGTCAACGACATCGGGTGCTATCGCTGAGTGATCTCGACAGGATGAAAGGTGCGGAACCGGAGAAACCCGCAGTGAAGTCTGTCGCTGCGAAATAAAGACGAGCTGCAGCATCGGCAAAGAAATAATAGGTTCTTCAATTTCTTGTTTTTGCTTACATGACTGGGTGAATTGCTTTCTTTTCTATTTATTCTACCTTCTTCAATTTTTTTTATTAATGTCTTCTAACTCAAATCTTATAACTTTGACATATATCACTTGTCACTGTCATTCTCGTCTACATTTACTGAAATTCTTCCGCTCTGGATACAAGGCTTTTGAACAAAGTATGTGACACAAAAAAAACAACTTTTAATTATCCATTTCCTCTGTCTACTGATTTCACCCAGTCGTTTCTTTATTTTCTTTTATTATTATTGTTTTTCTTCTTATTACTGTTTCTATTGTGTTTTAGTTTAGTGTTCTTGCTATTTATAACAATTTATTTTCGCTAACACGCAACTGGCGGGTGGACTGAAATATATTATTAGTCTTTTACACACACATATATATATATATATATATATATATAGGGGTGCATAGGGTTCCCACCAAGAACTTAGGGTCCCAAGCCAACCTCACCTGCAAGTGGTGCACCTACCGATCAACGGACGAGGCTCTGGCAAACAAAATGTCCCAATAAGCGGCAATAGGCTCGCCACCTATTACGTGGGATCAAAACACTGGCGAAAAGTGGGCGTTTAATATGCCTCTGCCTACCCCTTTGGGGAAACAGGCGTGAGTTTATGTATGTATGTATATACATATATTTTCTATATATATTTTTAATTTTATTTTTATTATTGATTTTTGTATATTATATTTCTTTATATGCTTACATTTATGAATGATAATTCAACTAGCAATGATAGTTTTGTAACCGCTACTACCTTGATGACAGCTTTACTAGTTTGCCTTCACTTGCTGAAACTCTTCAGTCTCGGTCTCCGATGCACCGGGAAACTTTAATGTAGTCCATATAAATGCACAAAGTATTCCAGCCCACTTCTCTGATATGCTGACTAACTTTGACTGTCACAACTTTCACGCTATTCTTGTCTCAGAGTCATGGCTTAAGCCGTATCTGCCATCTGTTTCCTAATCTCTTCCTGGTTTCCATCTAATTAGAAATGACCGTGCGGATGGACGTGGTGGAGGTGTTGCCATTTATCTACGTCATCATATACCTTTTCGTATTATAAGTATCTCAGGGCAGCCACCACCTCCGGACGCCGGCGAGCATCTCTTTTTAGAAGTGGAATTGAATCACTCTAAACTTCTACTAGGTGTTTACTACTCCCCTTCATCACGCGTCAACTTCTTTTCATCTTTCGAAAATATTCTAGAAACATTAATTCCTTCCTACAATCACGCAGTTATAATGGGAGATTTTAATACTTGCTTTTTAAGACAGGACACACGTGCATCCTCTCTTAAAAGTATTATAGAATATAGTAACTTAACTATTCTCCCTCTTAATGCCACACATCACTTTCCAAACTCTGTTCTTTCTCTACTCGATCTCATTCTTGCTTCTTCTCCTAATCTTGTTTACAAGCATGGCCAATGCTCTGCTGATGCCTTCTACAACCATGACTTGCTTTATATTTCCTATAAATTACGCCTCCCTAAGGCAAAACCGAGGATTATAATGCGATGGACCGATCGCAGCTCTGCGAGGATGCCCGTAACATTGACTGGTCAACCTTATTTGCTTCAGATAATTTAGACGCTAAAGTCAACATTTTCTCGACGAATTGAATACAGCTTTATGACAGCATGCACCAATCCGAGCCATAAGGCTAAAACATCTACTAGCACCTTGGCTTACTGATGAAATTAAAAAAAATATGTCTAAGAAAGCTGCAGCTAAAACAAGGTATAAGCAACGACCAACTGCGTTTTATCTGGATAAATATGTTAGTGTAAGAAATTTCTGCAATAAGGTGTGTAGGAAAGCACAACGCCAACATATCCATAATTTTATTCAAAACGAAGACTCAGCTAAAGTCTGGAAATTTCTCAAAAGTCTGGGAGTGGGAAAGTCACGAACTGACGTGTCATCCAAAGACATCAATATTAATTCACTCAATGTCCATTTCACTGCTTCGTCCAATTTTGATAGGATCACGAAAACTAACACGTTACTAGATCTTTCAAATATTCGAACTCCCAAATATTCACCTTTTGTTTTCGAGCAATTTACCGATTGTGATGTTACAAAGAGCATTATGTCAATCTCATCCAATGCTGTTGGTAGTGATTGTATTAGCCGAAACATGATCCTTCCTATCCTTGATGAAATCCTTTCTGTCCTCTGCCACATTCTGAATTACTCAACTACAAGCCGTACCATTCCCTCAGCATGGAAAGAGGCTCTAATAATTCCTCTACCTAAAAAGCCAAAACCCTGTTCCTTTTCTGATTATCGTCCTATATCCATACTACCATTCCTTTCCAAAGTCCTAGAGCGCCTCATTCATAAACAACTATGCACATTCCTTTCTAAAAAAATTCTCCTAAATCCCTACCAGTCCGGTTTTCGTCCTGGACATAGTACTACCACAGCATTGGTTCACATAACTGATGAGATAAGACTGGGTATGGATAGTGGAAAGCTCACGCTACTTTCCTTACTTGACTTTAGTAACGCGTTCAATACCGTTGATTTCCACACCCTGCTTGGCATACTTCGCTCTATTAACATATCTCCAACGGTGGTTGACTGGTTCCATAGTTATCTGTTTAATCGCCGACAGCGTGTTCGCGTTGAAGACACGTACTCTTCATGGTGTAATACAGCTGCCAGTGTACCGCAGGGTGGCGTTCTATCTCCATTACTCTTCGCAACTTTTATAAATTCTATATCCCGTAATTTAATTTCGTCCTATCACCTTTACGCAGATGACTTACAAATTTACTCGTAGGCACCCCTAGAATCAGTAGCAGACGCTTTTTCTTCAATAAATAATGACTTAACGCAAATATATGAGTGGAGCAAAAAGTTCGGCCTCAAGGTAAATCCCTTAAAAACGCAGCTTGTTCTTATCGGCAGTCCTAGGATGACCTCGAGGGTCGATTGGTTAATGTTGCCTGAGATTAAATTCGACGGTAAAATATTACAATGTTACAGACCATGTGATAAATTTGGGCATATATCTGGATAGCAATTTAACATGGGGCCATCAAATACAGAAGACCAGTCGTAAGTTATTTGCGTCAGCGGGTTCCTTACGTAGGCTGCGAAATTTTCTTCCAACAGCCACTAAAATTGCGCTTGCTGAATCTTTACTCCTTGCAGTACTCGATTATGCCGATGTCAGCTATCTTGATCTCACTGAGCAGCAACTTGACAAACTTGAGCGTCTCCAGATTTTTTGTATAAGATTCATATTTTGGTCTTCGCAAATATGATCATGTATCAGAATTTCGTAACAAAGTCAAGTGGCTCCCAATTCGTCTTCGCAGGAATACTCATATTTTTATATTATTGTATAATATTTTATTCGATCCTAGCACTCCCCTGTATCTCAAAGAACGTTTTAAGTTCCTCCATGACACACATTCAAAGTTTCTGAGGTCGTCAGAGAATCTGAGACTGCACATGCCAACGCATTCAACAAACTTCTTTAGTAAATCCTTTGCTGTCCAGGCAGTGCGCTTGTGGACTGCGTTGCCATTAGAAATTAGGCAAGCAAAGTCAATAGGCATATTTAAGAAGGCTTTAAAAGAACATTTCCTAGCTAGTAACTAAGTCATTGTTTATAGCATGATTTTACTATAATATCTAAACTGTAATATGTATGTATGTAGGTATATTATTATGTATGTATGTATTATTATGTATTATGTATATTATCACGTATATTAATATGTATTTTATTAAGTATTTATGCACCGTATGTATATATGTTAATTTAAAAAAGTAACTTTATTACTACACCATTGAATTATTATATTTCTCTAGACTATTTCTGTCCATGCAAAGGTTGCCTGTAAGAAATTGCTTTTAGCGATAAGGCCGCCCATTGTGCATTTAAATTGTAAACTTAACTATGTCTCTTGTCTCTGTAAAATTTCTGTGTATGGTGTACAATAAAGCATTATCTAATCTAATCTAATCTAAAAAATCAACGTAGGCAATTTCACGTGTACAACAAAAATCTAGGGGGGAGTTGTGATTGAAATAATTTGGGCGGAAGAACGTGCCATAGTGAAACTATGTCGAGCTTCGATGAACGTAGAATATAAGATACATTTTTGAAAGAAAGGCTTTTTTATACGTACTATTAATTTTTATTTTAATAGGCGGCAAACGAGCAGACGGATTGCCTGATGGTAAGCAATTACCGTCGCCTATGGACACAAGCAACACCACAGGAGTCACAAGTGCGTTGCCGCCCCTTGGGGTTGGGAATGTGGATAGGATGGGGAGTGGGATGAGGGAGAAGGAATAGGGAATAGGGCCTCCGACACTCTCACTCACCGAACGAAACGCAACAGTTTAGGTACCGTTACTTTACGTCGATTTTCTGTGAGAGGGTAGTACTTCCCCGGTCGAGCCGGCCCATTCATGCTGAAATTAGCAAGGCTCTACTAGCGCTTAATGGTAATGATATTGTTTGGTCGATGTTTTGTTTGTACGTTGTTTGCACTTATGTTTCTGAGCGCTTTCTATTAACGTGATCAATTGATACCTCAATTGAATTAGAAAGCTGATATCATAGCATGAAACTGATTATCCAATCAGTCAAACAAAATTTTACTGCTTTGAAATTGTGACGTATTGCGAATAACAGTACATACCAAACACTTTTGAGTTGCTGTATCCTTACAAATTTCTTATCATAATACATTTAAAATCGTTTGTTCTGACTGACATGTTACCATCGCAAAGCCTAGGATACTAAACTTAGAATAATGATGAATGCAGATTATTTTGCCGACATAGACACCCACTTGAAAATGACTTGATAATAGTCCTGTCATGAGAAAAGTCGCTAATTCTAAAGCTAGCAGCACTATGAAAACCTGTGTAATAGCTAGTATAGTTCAATACTTTTGTAAAATTTGTCAAATATTTTTATTGACACGAATGACCAATGGATAAATTGAATCAAGATCCAGATAAAAACGACGTGCGCATAGAATATTGAATTCCTCTAACGAATATAACTGTGTTATTATTCAGCAGCAGGCAAAAATCACAGTAGCAAAATAGCTATGGTAACGTAATAGCTTCGAGTTGGCATTGGCATGGCATTAGGTTGACTTGGTAATGGCGAAAAATTGACTTGGTAATGGCTTTGAGCCTTATAAGCTCTTTGTCATTCAAGTACAATGAGAATATATATATGCATTTATTTCTGGCCAATCTAAATTAGTCATCAACCTAGCATTAAAGGTGCAGCCCGAGGTACGCTTTCTAGCCTAAGCGTGTATGATACGTGTATGACAGAATTTTAGCTTATTCCAATACCACATACCAACTCCTGTCTGGCCTTCGTAAGACATAAGAACGTGATGAATCTTTGAATTGAGATGTGTTCACCACTGTTTGTGATGTGGTTGATCTTTGTGGTAACAGAATGTATAGACACTATCCATGCACAATTTCCCGCAAAGCCGGTTTTAGGTTAAAAAGGGAAATCCTGTAAAAAGGACAATTCTTTGAAGAGAGAAAATTTCATTATAGACCCTACTAATGGAAGAATTGCTACATCGTTAAGCTTTTAAGTTAGTTACTTTTTAATTTCGTTTGTTTTTTAAGTGAGGGTGAAGGGTACTTTATTATGCTTTTGATACTATTTGTTTCAAACTACTCTCCCTCATCCTGCATATAACAATCCATTCATAACCTTGGATAACAACACCAAAACTATGGTCTGATTGTGTCTTGCATATCATAACTAGAGGATACCCGCAGCTATCCCTGCACTTTTTTTAATGTAACTGTTTCAGCCCGATTGCATGGGAATTTCGGGAAATCCCTTTTTAGTGTACCACCGTCCACCCTTACGGTCCCCAAGGAACATTGTATATGCCTAATTTCAACTAATTGCGCCTTATAATTTCAGCTGTAGCGTAACTGTAGTAACGCAAGAATTTTATATAATTATACAGAAAGACAGATATCACAAGCCAAAGTTCGAGCAAATTGTAAGTAAATATAGAAAAACCAACAGAGTGGCCTATACCACTCTACTTGAAAAAGTACAAACGGTGGTTACTGGAGACTGGATAAATGAATGTTGTGGCACGAGAAAATCGAATAATGTATCCAACAGCGGGCGCAAACAGGTTGATTGATTGATTGCTTGGAAGGGGAATAATACATTCTTTTGTAGTACTTCGAACAACTACCATTTAAGTATATGGTTGCAATGAAAAAAGAAAACCAATGAATGATATGAACTGAACAGAAACTTAATCGTAAATTAATGAGCAAAACATTTTCAATGTCTTCTATTACTCAAGAACTAAGTTTATTAAAATATTTTCCAATCTTCCATAAAAAAATAAAAAAGAATGGTCCCGGCCAACCTTTGGAGAGAAAAAAAAAGATATTTACTTTGTTAACTTTAAACGAATTTGTTTCAGGATCTTCGCTTTTAATTGTGAACCTTTCTTTTGTTGAGAAAATGGAATTTTGGCAATTTCGCCCCTACTGAGCTGTATGAAAGAAACAAAGACGTTTAAGCGCGTGCTAACTGTTCATCTTGACAAATATAACGGCGCTCAGAAATTGGACTAATAATGATTATTCAGCTTAATATTTAATCTTTTGTAATAATAGAGTAAAACATTGGTAAGATTAGAATTCCAGTATTAGAGTGTAGGTACTTTTTTGCCAAAGAGTTGCAGCCAGTGTTATGTGGCGATTGTTCTCATATGGGATAATTCTGTGACAGATCTTTGTTTTGAGTATTTTAAGTGCCACTTACACAGTTTTTTTATATTTTTATATACTTTTTTAAAGTCTACTCCCGCACTAAGAATAAATCCTGTGACGCGGGGGACTTTACAGACATACAACCAACGGGCATAATGAACACCCTGACTCGAAACAACAAATTATGTATCACACAAAGTGTTGTCTCGTGTGGGATTCGAACCCACAACACTCGGCGCAGTGTTAAACAGCGATGCGGCCGCTTAAACCACTACGCCAACCGTGCAGTCAAAATTATAAGATAAGTGGTCTGGGCATATACCTACCATCAAATGTTTGCTAAACTGGCTTTGACCTAGTGATTAGCGACCCTTACTGCTAAGCTAGAGATCGTATGTTCAATTTTCGCATACGATGAAATCTTTATGTAATGAACGCTAATATGTGTTAATGAATTTCTTAATATGAAAAAAATATATATACTTTGGTTACACGATTATCATAGTACCTACAGATATACAATTAGATTTCTTAATTTCTATTGGTGCATCTACATAATTATAGTTGGTGAGTTACGTTTCAAAATATAAAACAATCTATAACAAAGCAGTTGAGTTATATCTATAGATTGTTGCCAAAAATAAAAATTTAAGCACCCTTTTCACCCATTGTACTTTTTACTATCAAAGCGTATTCTAAGCCCATAAACCTTTAGAAATCTTCCCGTTTGTAGTACAAAAAAGGCACGAGACAGAGCTTCGTTCAAGACGGATAGCTGTAAGTGAGGAGTTTAGTGCGGGCGAGTAGAGGAAAGGTACCAAATATGGAATAGGTTCCTAACATGGGATACGTTATATTTCGTAGACTAAGGGTCGCGAATATTTCAAAGTTTTGTTATAGTATATGAAAGGTAAATATTATGGACTACATCCAAAATAAATTTAGTATTATGAAATCTAAAAATTTTGAAATATTCTGGGCACTTAGATTTGAAAATACAATGGTTTTCCATATAGGGGACGTATTCCATAATCGGTGCTTATCCCTCTACAAATATCATGTCGTTTGTGCCGCTCCGATGTATCCACGTTTACATGAGTTGTTGGGTGGGGATTTATTGGACGTGAAGTAGCGAAGACTACTGTATTTTTTTATAGAAATAGATAAAATAACTTTGAAGTGTGCCTAGATTTATGTACGCTTGAGGACCTCATGAACAGCTGCAATAATGCTTATTGGACAAACGGAAAGTAAGGCAGAGGTGCACTACTCACCCACACTTCGCCAGTTATGTTTCAGTCCCAGTGTAATAGGGGGCGTGCCTATTGCCATCTACCGGGCACATTACTAAGCAAGCGATAATTAACTTTTTTTGCGATCATCATCATCAGCCTGCCGTAGTACTGGATATAGGCCTCTCCAAAGGCACGCCATTGAGTCCGATTTTCGGCTCTTCGTGTCCAGCCGCTGCCAGCCACTTTGTATTTTTAAATAAAATTGTATATTTAAATAATTAAACAAAATTGAAGTTTGTGATTTCGTTATGACTATATCTTCTCCAGATCAAGCTTTAACTAACCATTTTTTTTAAATTTTTGTCATTGTGCAATCTATGGAAGGCTTAACCGATTTTAATGTCATTTGACTGGAAGACAGTTTGTTGTACTACATGATTGTAGTTTTCTAGCCTATAATTAATCCAAATGAAACTGTTCTGAAACAACAAAAAATACAATCTTATAGGCAACCTCCTCCTCTATACGAAGTCGTTTAAAAATTGTCTTGTTAGAGCCGCTTCACCTATGTCCATGGCTTTAAGACATATTCGTAGCGTTGCACTTGTAACAAATACAAAAGTCCTCAGAGAGACGGCTAGAAATCCAACTGCAACTAAACGCCTGTGTTTTACTTTGTGCCAACTTAATTAACTTAAGCTGCGAGATGAAATAGCCAGTCGTCCAACTACAAGATAAAGAGTAATTATTAAATTGTGTACACGCTCTCTGAGGTTTGTTTTGTGATGAGCAATTTTAGTTATATCGTTTTGCTCGAGTGGCGTAGTTGTTGAAGGGACCCTGCCGTTTAACACTGGATACACGATTTTTTTTCACACGAGACAACTTATATTATATGTACTTCCTATTTTTATACAGACGACAGGCGTCTACCGATTCATACCTATTTGTAGTCTCCTTTTCACATTGTTTGTTTCATGTAGTTTCATCCGTTATGAAAATAAACGCTTTTCCCTTTTTTCTTCTATAAGGAGAAGCCTATATTCAGCAGTGGACTATGGCAGGCTGGTGATGATGATGATGATGAAATAACAATTGACGTGACCTAAAAAATATACTTTGTGTCCGTTGATTGACCGTTTGTAAATTTCAGTTCGACACAGGATTTATAGCATGTCGAAGTTGTCTTTTTAAATCTAGATGAGTGTTACATAAAAAAGGAATATAATAAAATCCATTGTAGTTCAAAAATAAATAGGCCTTTGCACGTTGGATGTATGTCCCCGTGTAAGCCTCTCAAAAGGCCGGTTTTTTTCTGACGTCAAAGTTAGAAGAATAGACGTGATAAAGAGGAATACTCAAATATTTTGTATGTATGAATTTTATATAAAGACTAGTAGACGCAGCAGCTAACTTCGTACCGCCAAAATATTTTTTCATTATTTTCTTCTACTGACAGTAACAAACAAATAAAATAAAGATTTATCTAATTTGGTGCCCTCATTTGGAAGTTATCCGCGTACAATTCGTTAAGGTATTTTTATTTATAAGATAACAACTGTGTACAGTCATGTTACAGAGCTTTCACCGGACACACAAAGCAATTGTTTAACACGAATTGAAGGTTTAATTAACAACATACCTCAACGTTATGTATTCTCTCGCAACACGGCCGAGCGTTGTTCATGTTTTACAAATATACGTTAAACACATACTTCATTTGATATTTCAGTGTAATATTTCAGGCTCTCGTTGGTTCAATGACAAGAATTTTGTTGTTAAAATTATATCTTACTATTACGCAAGGATAGTAATTGAAATGTACAAGCTTATTAAGCTGTATATTATTTTGCTATTGCCTGACTGACAGACAAGGCACAGCCAAGAATATTCGGTGCAAGATCTTGAGATTTGTATGTGTGTGTCTTGGGGTACCGTACCGGTGCACTAAGAAGGGATTCTTCAAAATTCCCTGTATAGAAGAAATGTGCAAGCGTAGCTGCGGGCATCCTTAAGTCTTGAATTAACAGTTTTTATTTCTCATCTTTCTTTCTTTCTCTAACTCATTCGTGCGACCGAGGGAAGTAATTGCACAATTTCATTCATTCACTCATCGTTCGGTTACACACTGGCTGGAACTTTCCGAGTAGCTCATTGGATTTTGATCCGTCTAGTTTTAATTACACAGATCAGCCAGCTAAATTGCTTGTTAGGGATGAAAGTTAAACATCTAAGTGAATCGGTTCGAGTTCTGAGTTGGATAAGTTTTGTTTGGTTGCCATAATATTCTGATATAATATATGCAGCTGATATTGTCGTGACAGTTAATTGCAACCGGCAATTACTTTATAGTACTAAACTTTGCCCACACTTGACAACATATTAACAAAATATCCCATTATGGTAGTCTGTTGATACTTTATGTACTTTATTACCATTCCTATACGTACACAGTAACGCAATATTAAAAGTGTCTTAAATATCTTTGTCTTTGCCACAAATATATAATAATATCAATACAAAATGGGCGACTGACCCCTAAGTAACAATATATGTACATGTATTTCAGGACCCATTATCATACCACAACATTGCTCTTTTGCGACTTGAAAGAAGGACAAATAAGCACATTTACACATTTGTAATATGAACATGAACTGTGGCAGTTCTACAAAAAGACTGTGGTATTCCGTGTGAAGGTCTAGAAGTTTCTCCACCCTATGATAGTTCATGGCGTGTGTTGGGTTTGATTCTCACATAAACTAATACTTTATATTTAATATTTTCACTGTTGTTGCAGTATACCTTTAGATGTCGTGGTAACAATGTAAAATAATTACATAATTATATTATCCGCCTTGTACTTAACCTGCCTCATTGTGGGGCCACTGCGTTTTATAATTATAAAAAAGGTTTAAGCCTAAATGTACCACGCTGCCCAAGTGTGGGCAGGCACACATATCTATTGAAGACTATAAGGAGAACTCTTATGTTTTCTTTCACCAATTAGTTAGCCATGAATAATATTTTTTACGCACAGAACTTCAAAAAGTCTACAGTCCATGGGTCTGAACCTAAACGAAAGTCTCTGCGTAGCAGTCAGTCGGTGGTTCTATAAGACTATCGCTGCTTTTAATGAGCCATTAATGATGTTAACACTATAACATATTGTTATTTGACCATACTTTTAAGGTACCTACTTCAATTTCAATCAAAATTTACTCTTCAAATCTGACGTCTGCACCAAGCTATATCAAATTCGGTTGCTGAGACTATATTGAATGCAATATCGATAATATTAATTGTTCTAAGCGGTCGTCCCCATCAAATGCAATATCGAGGTTAATGGGGCTCTAATAACGTCATACTCTCCGATGAACCCTGGAGAGGGATGGAAGGAACCGATGAAACTATTTTTTATGTTTTTTTTATGTTATGTTGGGAGAAGTAAATCCATTACTTGACTAGAAAGGGTTCTAGATTTTACCGCCGTGTTTGTATATTCGTCTGTTCTCGCTTAAATGTTGACCTTCTTATTTAAATTTTGTCTGCACGTATGGCGCAGTGGTTTAAGCGGTCACATCGCCATTTAGAACTGCAACGAGTTCAGACATGCATTTTGTGTGATTTACAAACTGTTGCTTCGAGTCAGGGTGTACATTGTCTATGTTGATTTAATCTTTGTGAACTCGTCAGGATTAAATTTTATCTTGTTCTGAACGTTTGTTTAAAGTCGCAGTATCAGGGGACTTGGTGAAGTTGGTTTTTAACAGAAAAGTATATAATTAACTGAGTACCAGAATAAACTGAGTTCATACTCTTAGAAAATCAATCATACATCTACAAGTGTAAAGAGACACCGACCAAAAATTTAAAGGACCAAATTTTTTTTGTATTATTAAAATGTTTTTTTATTAAAGATATTTTTTATTTGTTATTATATTCTCACCTTAACGAGTGAGGGTTTTTCCACAACACTTACAGTACACAGTTATATTCGACCAGGCTATCGTCAAAACCACCACACCTTCCACGCAAAACTAAATCAAACGACTCAAAACAAAATTAGTATCATACGTGTACTTTAAACAGGAAATCCGGAGTCTGGTGATGTGCCCGGTAACGGCAAAAGGCTTGCCCCCTATTACGTGGGACCTAAAAATTCATGGCAAAATGTGGGTGTAATATTTACACCTCTGCCTACCCCTTCGGGGATATGGGCGTGAGACTATAAATAAAAATAAAAAAATAAACAAGAAACACCAACATTTCTAAACAATGCATAAGTTTACAGCAAGAGAATTTAATAATAATATGTATGTTTAATGTGACGCGCTCGGAACTAAATCTAAGGTATTACCTCAACGGAACGGGAAGATTTACTGCATTGTACTGACTCTGTCGTACTAATTTACTGTAAAACAGTAGGTACAGTAATCTGTTACTTTTGGACAGGGCTGCCACCTCTTATTATACCTCATTGTTAATTAATGATTATATTGTTACGAAAATATTAATAATATTTAAGATTGATATTTAAATAACTATTTGTGAACACAGAACTGAGAACTTCACTACTTTACAATATTAGACACTGTACTGGCTGCTTAACTGTTTTATAAAGTACTAGCTTTTGCCCGCGGCTTCGCGCGCGTTAAATTCGGGGTAACACATACTCGTATCTACTTTCAGTCTCAAGTTGTGTGAAGACACTCCTGATTATTCTAGAGAGTCGGAAGCTCAATAGGGTACAAAGTAACTCGGTCAGTATCCATGACAAATGTCAAAGCCATGTTTCAATACATGTCCAATATATATCTACAAACACTTTCGAATTTATAATTTTAGTAGGTAGAGAAAATCGTTTCAGCCGTTTGAGCGTAGAATATAATTATTAGTTTAGATATGTGAACAATGTAATCACCGTGCACATTAAGACAATTTGATGTGACAGTACTGACAGATAGCACATGCGCAGCACTCAATTATTCGCGCATGCGTACTTACTTCCAAGAGGAAAATTTCTGCCGTACAAACTTCTATCCTCCCTACAATCCCTCCCAGTTTAATTTTTGCCACTTATGGTAGCCTATGTCCGTCTCCATAGTCTAATATATCTCTATATTAAATTTCAACAAAATCGGTTCAGCCGTTTTCGCGTGAAAACGGAACATACATACATACATACACACTTTCGAATTTATAATATTAGTAGGGATTTAATTTATCGATTAATTATTAAGATAACTCCAGAAACTTTCAAAATAAAATCAATTAGTATTAAATAACATTATTCTAACACTTATTTTTACGGTAATAAATAACATGCGTTTATATTTGCATCCTGTTGATAGCGCCATCTGTTGACAATGTTGTAAAGCAGCGTTTGGTTAGTAAAATAAATTTGTTATTCTTGTAAAATAAATAATTTGGTGTTGTGCAAAATTCATTACAATATTAATGTCGATTTTTGATTAGTTTATAATTAATCGTACAGTAATTTCAATTATATGTTGAAAAGGAGTTGTTAAACGTTACATTAAGTGTAATGACGGTTAGTTTATAAAAAGGACTGTAGTTCGCATTTTAATGCAATTCTGTGCTAGAAATCGACTGAAAATAAACCAAGTAATATTACGTGAGTGTTTTTATTAAAATTGAGTCTGGACACGTTACCCTGGCATATCGCCGACACGCACTACCGCAGAGGGCCGCAAGTAGTATCATGTACTGAATTACTCGTATTGGTTTTTGGTAAGCCGTTCCTTACACCCAGTAGATTATCATCATAACCATCGGAGATACTTGTCTGATTTTGATATAAACAGATTATTATAAGGCTTTGTGTTTATGAAGCGGCTGAGGTCTGACCGCCGCAACCTAAGCCTGAAAGACTCTGCGACCTATTGCTCTGTTCACTGAGCTTTTACTACCCCTTCATTTATAATATTGCACGAATATATATTATAATATAGAGCTAAATAAGTTCTATACAATATTTAAAATACATTGTTTTTTTTTATAGTACTAGTCGGCAAACAAGCAGACGGATCGCCTGATGGTAAGCAATTACCGGCCCGCCGCCCATGGACACAAGCAACACCACAGGAGTCACAAGTGCGTTGCCGCTCCTTGGGGTTGGGAAAAGGGGTAGTATGAGCAGTGGGATGAGGGAGAAGGAATAGGGGATAGCGCCTGCGGAAGTCTTACTCAACGAACGAAACGCAACAGTTTAGGTACCGTTACTTTACGTCAATTTTCCCGGTCGAGCCGGCCCATTCATGCTGAAATCAGTAAGGCTCTACTACCTGCTCTCATTAAATGATCCAATCAAATGTGCAAATCTCCCTAAATATAAATAACTAGAGCTGATTTTAATAGAAAATAAAAATGTACATTTTTATCGTCGGTGGCGCTTCTAGCAATCAGTAAAGCGAACAACTTTTGCCAGCTCGGTGTATTTCACTCGTTCGGAATTTAAAAGTTATTACTACTGCGGGCCTGTAAGGTACTGGCTGGTTATAGCAGAAACGACACTAATCTGTGGCAGGAGTGACGTTAAGAGATCGAATTGACGTTTATTTACGCCCCGTACACCTCGAAGAAGATTTAGAAAATATTTAGAAGTAGTTAAAATCACTCGCTTTGAGAAGCTCGCTCAATAATTGAGACAAACGAGTTGGACTGTTATGAGATATTATCAAAATCAGTTACAATATTAAAAAGAAGAACCAAGAGATTCTAATATTTTAAAAATTAGGTCACTTAATAAACTAATCCAAAGCATATACCATTATTACAGCAATATTTATAGCAATTTTTGTAAACCGTTACTTTACAACGAATATAATTATATCTTTAGAAGCAGGGCTCCGTCCACTTAAACTTATAAATGTCGCATTGATGGGATTGAATCTGCTATTTGATTGAATGACTAGCGCGTTAATTGAATGACGACATTTAATTAAATGACAAGGCCGAACGTTGATTGAACAAGCGTCACTCAACATCCAACTAGTTAGCGGATTGTAACATAGCCCTTTGAACAAAGCGGACGAAAAGTAAGTTAAGTAAGTTTATCCAACTAGGTATGTCTTTTAAGCTAAGTTAAGGGTACCTTCTTCGCAGGACTCCTATTTTTGGGTACAGGGTCACAAGAAAACCTTTTAAGTTTTCCGAGTGGACGAGATTTTTTTTTCATAAATAAATAGATCGTGATTTTTGAAATAATGGTCGGCGTCAGTTTCGTCAACTTAATAGGTTATGTTAAGTTTTCATGTGACGCTGAACACGAATATAAGAGCCCTGCAAAGCAGGGCTCCGTCAACTTAACCTTATAAATGTCGCTGTCATCTGGTTGAATCTGCTATTTGATTGAAAACTAGACTTCACTAAATGACGTTTAGTCAAGACGTTGAACGTTACATTCAACGACTTGACGAGTTGTCCGTTACTCATTCAATTAAATGTCGTCATTCAATGAACGCGCTAGTCATTAAATCAAATAGCAGATTCAACCAGGTGACTGCGACATTTATAAGTTTAAGTTGACTGAGCCATGCTTCTACAGATATATATTCGTTTCTTGCGACAGAAATAAATTAGTTTTAAAGTAAAATCTGTATATTGATAAGATTATGAATATAAGTGTAAACATAATAGTCTGAAAGGATGTAATTAAAAACTAAGAACCGTAGGTGAAATAAAACCTTTACGTTAACAAAAAAAAGTCTATAGTCAGACTAAGTAGACTTACCACTACCACGAGATCGGTATCCACGTGAGTCAAACCGCGGGGCATTGCTAGTTTGGTATAAAATGATGATGCACTACATTTTTCTTGTCTTCATGAGACGCCTCCTTTGACTTTACAAGCGCTCCGAGGCACAGAACAAGCGAAAACTAACACGACATTTGTTCCAAACCAAACCTTTATCTATCAGTCTATTCGTCGCTTTACCGGGCTGCCGCTATAATAATCATCAGCCCTTTATACTGTCCCACTGCTGGGCACGGGCCTCTTCTCACTGTGAGAAGGGTAAGGCTATAGTCCACCACGCTGGCCAAGTGCGGGTTGGCAAACTTCACATTTCTTTCAAGAACATTATGGAGAACTCTTAGACATGCAGGTTTCCTCACGATGTTTTCCTTCACCGATTAGCAAGCGTTAATTAACAATTTAATACGCACTTAACTCCGAAAAGTCATTGGTACGTGCCGTGGATTCGAACGCGAGACCCTCTGCGTAGCAGTCTGTCGGTCTCTCCACTCAGCTATCGCTGCTACCGGGCTTCCGCTATTTGTTTGATATTATTGTCCTTTCCTTCTTACTACTATTGTAATCGCGAAAGTTTGTGAAGATGGATGGATGTTAGTTTCTTTTGCCCGCAATTATCTGATGCTGGTACTGCGGGACAGATAACGATAAAACTTTGCAATAACATAGCATAGAAATAGGCTACATTTTGTAAATGATAAATGTAAGTAAGTGGGACTTATCAATATTTTACAAAAGCAACAAATTATAGTATTTGTAGATTATGGATTAGATTCAATATTACCAAGGGTCACCTGTATCAATACTATAAACCGCCAAGTCATAAAGTACCACTCACCCCACTGTCCAAACTTTGATAAACGCAGAACTCCAACGTAACAATAATTAAAATCTATTCCGAAGCCATTAGAATTCAATTTAACGGCTGCAGTACTAAATCACTCTTATCTATTTATGGTTAGTTGTCAAACAATAGTATTTGGTTGGACCGAACTTGTTCTAATCTGATCAAATAGACCAATAGGGAGAGGATTATCGTATCAGTAAGACACTTAAGTGGAATTAACATATAGTAAAAAGCAATATTTTCTCCTTTAAACAACAACAGACTGTAAATATGATTGTGGGCATCGAATCCATATCAAGTATAAAGCGGTGAAGTGGCCGCTAAAACCAGTACGTCAATTGTGAAGTAAAGTTACAATATTAATTTATCAAGATGTAATACAAATTATGAAGGAATTTCTGCTATTGCCAAGTACAATCCAAAAGCGCACGTGTTATACGAAACTCTAAGTAGTTGATTTATATTTTAGCGGTTTAAAACGGTGTCATCTAATGCTTTACCCACTGGAACTCTTCTCTTGGAAAGTAAACATTTGGACCGAATACCCAAGTAAAATAACTTTGACTTTATCGAATATCTATACAGTTAAAAGTCATTATAAAACAGTTTTTTATTTCATTTGATGCAAAGATTCTGAATCCTTTAATGAGAAGTGTTTACTAGATTTGGAAAATATATAGCTTTTTCTGACGTGGACTATATTCAGAAGTTGCCATAAAAAAAAAACAATAATTATTTTATACAATAATTTGATACACAACAAATCGACCTTATAAATCGTTGATGTCTGGTTTCAAAATGGCTCTATTCATTAATAGAAATTTGATATCTGTACGTCGGATGCAAATATTGCCGTAATGTTTGCACACTCAACAATTTAATTAGTGAAATTAATAATTTGGAATCAATTACACCTTTCATAAGCATGATTAAGATCGTGGTAAAACCAAATTGAATACAGACTTGGTATGAACGATTACATTACAAATTAGTTATGGAATTAGCCGAAATAATTGCTGAATGCATTTAGTTTAATAACTTGACCGTCGAGTAATACATATCATGTTGTTAATTCCAAGCTTAAAATCAATACATAATTTTGGATTAATTCGTTTATGTACGGCAAATTATATTTTATCTAACATAACAAATTACATAAATCTATGAAGTTATATCTATGAAGTTATCAGAAAGAAAATTAATCTAAGTTTGCCTTAAATAATATTTCAATATAGGTTTACACACCAAAAAAAGAAGCAAAGAGACTCACGACGACTTTTAGTTCTGGTCAGACTTTCGTCTTTGAGTGCAACTTACATATAACGTACCCTACGTTATACGTAAGTTCAACCATATTTCTCTGAGTATTAGGGTTCCCACAGAGCTATATATTATTTTCTTTAGATAATCTTTATAATATTATATGGTTTACTAATATTTCTGGGACGGGTCTATATAACGTAAGTATTTGAACATTAAAGTTCATTGCATAAATCGTTGTTTACGCATGACTGCCAAATAAAATTCTACACGATAGCTTTATCGAACTGAAGCTCGAACGAACACTTTTGTCAAAACCCTCGGAGGCAGATAAATATGCTATTTTGTGATTGATCATACAAATATAGACCAGACGGTACCATTTCCTAACCTCACGAATACATCAATTCACGCGTTCACCTCTTGCCACAGATCACTCAACTACTTTTTGCATGAGTGACTAGTGATTTATTAAATTGCCGCCAACTCGAAGCTGCACCAAATGCATCATCGGCTGGATGTCCAAATGTCAGTCGTAATTGACTTAGTCGCCATGGCAGCTGACGTTAACTTTTATAAGCTGATCGAAAGCCCTGAGGCTCTAAAGCGCAATGCAATTGATACATGTTATATTTGAGTAAACGAAAGTAACCATTATAGATATTCTTATACGTCAATATAAAATTAAGAAGTATAAGGTATTTCTGGAATAGTATTATTTGATTTGTGCCAAAAATAATTGCCGAATGTATGAGATACAGTCCTACACAGTCTTTTTTAAAGACAGCTCCTGCACTAGTAATAAATGCTGTGTCGCGGAGGACTTTACGAACATACAACCAACGTTCAAAAATTACATTTAGAATCAAAACCACAATTTTTGAATTACTCAAATTGTTGTCTCTCGAATCGAATCGGATCGAACCCACAACACTCTACCACTACGCCAACCGTGCAACCAATATCTATATTTATCTACTTCGTGGTTCAATTTGACAGCTACCTATATTGCGGCGCATTGCGAACATATTATCACTTTATTAGGACGCTTGCTTATAATCTATAAAATGCGAATACAATTCCGTTCATCACCTTAAGAATAAACACCTATACGTCTACACAATATTAAACCTTATAAACTTTACAAGGTTCTAACCTTTATTGACCGGATTAAACCGCTGTCTATAACTTTAAATTTCTCTCTTTGATGTGAACTTTCTATGTAAAACATGCCAAGCGAAATTCGACTTGATGAACTGCAGCATAAGAATGTTATTAGCATGCGGGGTGACTATGCTCTTGACAAGACTAACATAATTATTACTGTAGCTGAATTCAATATTGATCTTTCTATTCAAACTTGGAGGAGTTATGAGAATCAGTTTTAGCAACGAGGTTATAGGGATAATATCAGCGCTAAATATAATAGTAATAATATCAGCCGTGATTATAATCTGTTCAACTGTTGGGCGTATGCATCTTCTCTTATTACTGGAATCAAGAATTGGTTATAGTCCACGCCGATAGCCAAGTGCATATTGGCAAAATTCAGACGCCTTTCGATGGCATTATCGACTTTCGGATTTATCCCACACGCACATCTGACGACTATGGATGTCCGCGCCGTGCGCACTAAGCATGCTAAATGATGCACGTCAGCCCATGAGGGTTTTTCGACCCGTAGCCTTTTTCAGAAAGGAAAGTCACGCAGCATAAGACAACTTTAGTTATAATTTATAGAGATAGTAAACATCGGACAGCACTGACCGACGCGGCTCCTAGAGACGAAAATGCGACTTTCCGTTACAGGGGGCCGCGCAGGTCGCGGTGTCAGGTCCCCTCCCGCACCTCCAGAGTTTGTAAGGTCGCCCGCGCTTACGCAGTTGACGCCCATATCTTGAGCTGAGACGTCGTTACATTGGACAACCGTTTCAATAGCGTATTTAGTTGTTTAGTAGAGTATTGTTTACTATTATTATGGACGGCTTCGAAGATTTTGAGATTACTCAAGATATCTTGAATGAGATAGAAAACATAGAAATCAATCTACTCGACAAAACTTTAAATCTAAGTTCTGATGATGATGAAGAAATAATTCGACCCCCCTGATCGAGTTACAGGCGCCTGCGGATTCCGTCATCAAGTGAAGGTAGTGATAGTGAAATTGGGCGTGCTATCCAAGATTTAGAAAGAAGTTCATCGTCTAAGTGGACAAACCCCAAAGGTAATCAGCGCAATGTAATTCCTTTCACTGAATGTTGTGCATGCCTGTTTCTATCCGCACGTCAATGACTAACAAATCTCCAGCTGATTTTTTTGCACTTTTGGTGACAGATAGTCTTTTACAACATATTGTTGAATGTACTAATACTTTCGCAATGACTAAAATAACTCGCACGGCAGAAGCTTCAAAAAATGCACGAATTCGCTCATGGTCTGAAACTAACCTCGGCGAGATGAAAAAAAATTTCTGCTTGATTTTGTTTATGGGTTCGGTGAAGCTACCTAAAATTGCTGATTATTGGTCCAAGGATGAGATTATGGGCCAAAATTTTCCACGAACTGTAATGTCTAGAAATAGATTTGAACTGCTCTTGCAAATGATCCACTTTTCCCAAGATGATGATAATAATAATCTCGGACCGACTTCACCGCGTAAAGCATTTGCTAGAAGTGATGAATGATATTTTCAAGAGAAATTATATTCCAGGTCAAGACATATGCATAGATGAGAGTATGGATCCGTTTCGAGGACGTTTGATATTCCGCCAATATAATAAACAGAAACGACACAAGTACGGGATCAAACTGTTTAAACTGTGTACCCTACCAGGATATACATACAGGATTAATATATACGCTGGTAAACATCATGAACAAATCAATGTTACCCCTCAAAGAGTTGTATTGAACCTTTGCCAGGACCTACTTAATAAAGGGCATTGTTTATACACAGATAACTGGTACACAAGTGTAGGCTTAGCTAGAGAACTCCTGAAAAATGAAACACATCTGATTGGTACTTTAAGAAAGAACAGAAAGCATTTCCCTAAAGTTGTTGTTTCCACTAAGCTAAGCAAAGGCCAGTACATAGCGAGAGAAAGTGATGATGGGATAACGGTTTTGAAATGGAAAGACAAACGCGATGTTTTGGTGCTTTCCACAAAACATTCAACAGGTTTTATTTCCGTTACCAAACATAATAAAATTACAATGAAACCGGCTATAGTCGTAGATTATAACAAAGCAAAGGGAGCAGTGGATCTGTCTGATCAAATGGCAGCATAACAGACACCATTAAGAAAATCTTTAAAATGGTATAAAAAAATTGCATTTGATCTGATTTTGAATGTCGCCATGGTGAATGCTTTTGTTTTGTATAAAACCGTCACTAACAAACATATAGCTCTTGTGGATTTGAGAACAGAAATACTGAAGAGTTTTTTGGCAAAATCTTTAACCTCCGAAGCCCCTTCAGAACGGACGATAAGAAAGAAGAAACACGTGCTTCAGAAAAAAGAAGGACCTTCACTGAAGGTGCGTCGGATGTGTGTAATATGTTACAAGAATAATGTGACTACATTTGGACGTGCACTAGCTAGAAACAAAACTAAAAACGTGCCTACTTTTTGTGACACTTGCGTAGACAAACCTTTTCTGTGTGTTGAATGTTTTGCCAACGTTCATGTGCGATTTTGATTACTTTCAGTATTTTTTCTTTTCATGTCGCTAATTGATATTGTTGTTACCTACCTGATTCGTTAGAAAAAAATGACAAAAATTATTATTTTACTTTGATTACTACGGTATTTGATACAATCTTTTATGTTTAATTTTTATAAATAATTTAATTCCAATAAACTTTTTGGTACCTTTAAAATATGAGTTTATTTTGTGTACTTTTCGCTAAATATTTTACAACCACACACATTCACGCACAATTCTACATACACACACACCCACACACACACACACACACACGCACACATACATACACTTAGACACCCACACATAAACATACTCACAAATACACACAGGCACACGCAAACACACAAAAACTTGTGGATTTATAATATTAGTGAAGCACTCATAACGCAGCTTACCATTAGTGAAAGAATTTTTGAAATCAGATGATTAGTTTTAGAGATTACTTTCTACATCCACACTCATAATCCTGCACCATTTACTTCTTTATCCTCATGAGCCCGGAGAAATCTACTGCTAGACAAAGGCCTTCCCGATTTCGCACCATACAAATTTTCACTCTTAAGTAATTGTTGTTTTTTTTCTAAGTCCTTTACATTTTTCAAAAACCATCATAATTTGGCGTAACTAGAGAGCCACGCGGGTCAATGAATATAGGATTTAGTTTGATAGCACTGCCCTACGGCCTGTATGAATGGATCAAAAACACTCGTAAAACGCGGTCAGCACTGACCGATGCGGCCCGAACGGAAAGTCTAGTTGTCGACCATCACTGACCGATGCGGCCCGAACGGAAAGTCTAGTTGTCGACCATCACTGACCGACGCGGCGCGAACGGGAAGATGCATTTTTTTTGTTGGTGTTCGACGTGTTATAAATGTCGCTGTCATCTGGTTGAATCTGCTATTTGATTGAAAACTAGACTTCACTAAATGACGTTTAGTCGACGTATTCAACGACTTGACGAGTTGTCCGTTAGTCATTCAATTAAATGTCGTCATTCAATGAACGCGCTAGTCATTCAATCAAATAGCAGATTCAACCAGATGACTGCAACATTTATAAGTTTAAGTTGACGGAGCCCTGCTTCTACAGATATATATTCGTTTCTACTGCGACAGAAATAAATTATATTCGTTTTAAAGTAAAATCTGTATATTGATAAGATTATGAATAAGTGTGAACATAATAGTCTGAAAGGATGTAATTAAAAGCTAAGAACCGTAGGTGAAATAAAAACGTTACGTCAACAAAAATAAGTCTATAGTCCGACTTGGTAGACTTTCCACTACCACGAGATCGGTATCTACGCGAGTCAAACCGCGGGGCATTGCTAGTTTGGTATAAAATGACAACGCATAAATTTTTCTTTTTCTTTATGAGACGCCTACTTTGACTTTACAAGCGCTCCGAGGCACAGGACAAGCGACAACTAACACGACATTTGTTCCAAACCAAGCCTTTGTCTATCAGTCTATTCGTCGCTTTACCGGGCTACCGCTATAATAATCATCAGCCCTTTATACTGTCCCACTGCTAGGCACGGGCCTCTTCTCACTATGAGAAGGGTAAGGCCATAGTCTACTACGCTGGCCAAGTGCGGGTTGGCAAACTTCACATTTCTTTCAAGAACATTATGGAGAACTCTCAGACATGCAGGTTTCGTTACGATGTTTTCCTTCACCGATTAGCAAGCGTTAATTAACAATTTAATACGCACTTAACTCCGAAAAGTCATCGGTGCGTGCCGTGGATTCGAACACGAGACCCTCTGCGTAGCAGTCTGTCGGTCTCTCCACTCAGCTATCGCTGCTACCGGGCTACCGCTATTTGTTTGATATTATTGTCCTTTCCTTCTTACTACTATTGTAATCGCGAAAGTTTGTGAAGATGGATGGATGTTAGTTTCTTTTGCCCGCAATTATCTGGTGCTGGAACTGCGGGACTGATAACGATAAAATTTTGCAATAACATAACATAGAAATAGGCTACTTTTTGTAAATGATAAATGTAAGTAAGTGGGACTTATCAATATTTTACAAAAGCAACAAATTATTTGTAGATTATGGATTAGGTTCAATATTACCAATGGTCACCATTGTCAATACTATAAACCGCCAAGTCATAAAGTACCACTCACTCCACTGTCCAAACTTTGATAAACGCAGAACTCCAACGTAACAATAATTAAAATCTATTCCAAAGCCATTAGAATTCAATTTAACGGCTGCAGTACTAAATCACTCTTATCTATTTCTGTTAGTAGTCAAACAATAGTATTTGGTTTGACCGAACTTGTTCTAATCTGATCAAATAGACCAATACGGAGAGGATTATCGTATTACTGATACGATAATCCTCTCCGTATTGGTCTATTTAAGTAAAATTTACATATAGTAAAAAGCAATATTTTCTCTTTTAAACAACAACAGACTTTATATATGATTGTGGGCATCGAATCCATATCAAGTATAAAGCGATAAAGTGGCCGCTAAAACCACTACGTCAATTATGAAGTAAAGTTACAATATTCATTTATCAAGATGTAATACAAATTATGAAGGAATTTCTGCTATTGCCAAGTACAATTCAAAAGCGCACGTGTTATACGAAACTCTGAAGTAGTTGATTTATATTTTAGCGGTTTAAAACGGTGTCATCTAATACTTTACCCACTGGAACTCTTCCGACTTTTGGAAAGTAAATATTTGGACCGGAATACCCAAGTAAAATAACTTTGACTTTGTTTATCGAATATCTATACAGTTAAAAGTCATTATAAAACAGTTTTTATTTCATTTGATGCAAAGATTCTGAATCCTTTAATGAGAAGTGTTTACTAGATTTGGAAAATATATAGCTTTTTCTGACGTGGACTATATTCAGAAGCTGCCATAAAAAAAAACAAAAATTATTTTATACAATAATTTGATACACAACAAATCGACCTTATAAATCGTTGATGTCTGGTTTCAAAATGCCTATATTAGTTAATAGAAATTTTATATCTGTACGTCAGATGCAAATATTGCCACAATGTTTGCACACTCTAATTAGTGAAATTAATAATTTGGAATCAATTACACCTTTCATAAGCATGATTAAGATCGTGGTAAAACCAAATTGAATACAGACTTGGTAGGAACGATTACATTACAAATTAGTTATAGAATTAGCCGAAATAATTGCTGGATGTATTTAGTTTAATAACTTGACCGTCGAGTAATACATGTCATGGCGTTAATTCCAAGCTTAATACATAATTTTGGGTTAATTCGTTTATGTACGGCAGATTATATTTTATCTAACATAACAAATTATATAAATCTATGAAGTTATATCTATGAAGTTATCAGAAAGAAAATTAATCTAAGTTTGCCTTAAATAATATTTCAATATAGGTTTACACACCAAAAAAAGAAGGAAAGAGACTCACGACGACTTTTAGTTTTGGTCAGACTTTTGTCTTTGAGTGCAACTTACATATAACGTACCCTACGTTATATGTAAGTTCAACAATATTTCTCTGAGTATTAGGGTTCCCACAGAGCTATATATTATTTTCTTTAGATAATATTTATAATATTTTATGGTTTACTAATATTTCTGGGACGGGTCTATATAACGTAATTATTTGAACATTAAAGTTCATTGCATAAATTGTTGTTTATGCATGACCGCGAAAGTTAAAAACATACTTATTTTTGCGTAGAAGCTCCTCATAGCGACTGACAAAATAAAATTCTACACGATAGCTTTATCGAACTGAAGCTCGAACGAACACTTTTGTCGAAACCCTCGGAGGCAGATAAATATGTTTTTTTTTATTGATCATACAAATATAGACCAGACGGTACCATTTCCTAACCTCACGAATACATAAATTCACGCGTTCGGTTCTTGCCACAGATCACTCAACTACTTTTTGCATGAGTGACTAGTGATTTATTAAATTGCCGCCAACTCGAAGCTGCACCAAATGCATGATCGGCTGGATGTCCAAACGTCAGTCGTAATTGACTTAGTTGCCATGGCAGCTGACGTTATTTTTCATAAGCTGATCGAAAGCCCTGAGGCTCTAAAGCGCAATGCAGTTGAAATATATGCTAGTTGGGAAACGAAAGTAACCATTCCTATATATGTATATTCTTATTAGGTCAATATGAAATTAAGAAGTATAAGCTATTTCTGGAATAGTATAACTGAATTCGTGTTTAAAATAATTGCCGAATGTATGAGATACAGTCCGACACAGACTTTTTTAGAAGATTGCTCCCGCACTAGTAATAAATGCTGTGTCGCGGAAGACTTTACGAACATACAACCAACGGTCAAAAAGTACACCCAGAATCAAAACCACAATTTTTGGATTACTCAAATTGTTGTCTCTCGAATCGAATCGAACCCACAACACTCTACCACTACGCCAAACGTGCAAACAATATCTATATTTATCTACTTCCTGGTTCAATTTGACAGCTACCTATATTGCGGCGCATTGCGAAAATTTTATCACTTTATTAGGATGCTTGCTTATAATATAATCTATAAACTGCGAATACAATTCCGCTCATCACCTTAAGAATAAACACCTATACGTCTACACAATATTAAACCTTATAAACTTTACAAGGTGCTCACCTTTATTGACGGGATTAAACCGCTGTCGATAACTTTCAATCTCTCTCTTTGATGTTAACTTTCTATCTAAAACATGCCAAGCGAAATTCGACTTGATGACCTTCAGCATAAGAATGTTATTAGCATGCGGGGTGACTATGCTCTTGACAAGACTAACATAATTATTACTGTAGCTGAATTCAATATTGATCTTTCTATTCAAACTTGGAGGAGTTATGAAATTAGTTTTAGCAACGAGATAACTAATTTTTGATGGTAATAGAAATAGTAACAGGAATATATCATATATAATAGCATCGATAGCCTATTGTAGAGACCGACAGACTGCTACGCAAAGGGACCGGGTTCGAATCCACGGCGCGCACCAATGACTTTTCGGAGTTATGTGCGTATTAAATTGTTAATGATCGCTTGCTAAACGGTGAAGGAAAACATCGCGAGGAAACCTGCATGTCTGAGAGTACTCCATAATGTTCTCGAAAGACATGTGAATGAATGAATGAATGAAAATTGTTTTATTTGCAAATCCAAAGCAACAGTAACAATGTAGTGGGACAATTAAACAGAAAAACAATTTTTGGATGGCAAATAAGGTACCTGCGTCAGTGTAAGTTGCAGAATCCAGGTGAGACTGCAACACTGATATTCCCGCAGGACCTAATTACATACTTACATACAATCGCTTATAACTAGTCATAAATAATTATAAATAGTACTTAAACTATGAATTAATATTTAAATATACATACACTGATTAAATAATCCAAATAAAAAAAAACATATACAGCACAGATGAGAGAATTAGTCTCAGATAGAGCGCATTCGTCCAACTAAGTGTGGCACGTTGACAGCTATGTGTGCGTGACCTTTGGCGACTGGCACTGTACGGACACGCGCGTCTATGTGTGTTTAAAGTTGCCAGATTATGAATAATCTCCCAGTATTTTGCATATAGTTATGTAATATTCTTATATTCATTTGCGGTTTTGAAGAATTTACCATGGATTTAATTAATGCTTTTATAAATACATTTCTTAAATGTAGGTACCGAGTTAAGTTTTAACTACTTCGTAAATCTTAAATCTGTATATATAAAATCCTTGCGTTACTGACTGACTGACAGATAAGCTACAGCCGAAACTACTCGGCGCATGAAGCTGAAATTTAGCATGTATGTTTCTTGGGAACCGTAGGGGTGCACTAAGACGGGATTTCTCGAAATTCCCACGGGATCGGGCAAAACAGTTGAGAAATAAATAGTATGTATGTACACACGGCACCAAGTCAAGCTAAACAGTTGTTGTACGATTTTGATACTTATTCCCTACGCCATAAGTATGTATGTACACACGGCGCCAAGTCAAGCTAAACAGTTGCTGTCCGATTTTGATACTTATTCCCTACGCCATAAGTATGTATGTACACACGGCGCCAAGTCAAGCTAAACAGTTGCTGTACGATTTTGATACTTATTCCCTACGCCATAAGTATGTATGTACACACGGCGCCAAGTCAAGCTACACAGTTGCTGTACGATTTTGATACTTATTCCCTAAGCCATAAGTATGTATGTACACACGGCATCAAGTCAAGCTAAACAGTTGCTGTACGATTTTGATACTTATTCTTTACGCCATAAGAACGGTGCAAAGGTCAAAGTGTATAAGCTTGACGAGTAGCAGGGTGTACACGAATATTTGGATCGTTTGGGGATCGAACTCAAAACAATATTATGTAAGGTATATACTAATGGAAATTGAAATTCTATTACTATATTTATGAGAAAGAAGATATATCTACAATATACTTTTATAATACGGTAATGTATTTTTCATTAACATGACAATCATTATCACATAATCAATTGACAAGTGCATTTTCCCTAATTCAGGCAGAACGGCGTCGACAAAAACTGGCAACACTTACATATTTCTTGCACAAATACGAATTTTATCGAAATTAAATTAGGAAACAGTCAAATTATCAATAGTTACCTGTGAAAAGATATTCCATTTTCATGTTTTTGTTTTTAGGAACAACTTTTACAGTGTTTAAGAACGCAAGACGGCATTTTGAGAATTTAAAAGTTGAAGTGATCGTGACGCGTGAACTGTACGATGCGTCGTAGCGCACTGAGACGAGTTTGTATTCGCTTTTCAATTTTGTATTTGCTTTAGTGGCCGCACGCAACTGTGCCGTGCGTTCCATCTGATACTAATTCTCTCATCTATGATATACAGAATACAAATGTCTTAAAAATAATCCTCAGATATTACAACTATAAATAGTTTTTTTATGCGTTTCCGAACGCTTACAATCACGTTTTGTTGTATTTGACAGATGGTATGTTCGGTCGGCCATTGTGATTGTCAAACAATAATATACAAACACTGCGTAAGAGTGATTGTTGTGATTGTGCGAATATTAAAAAAAAACAGCAATAGGAATGTTAATGTGTCAATCAGTGTTGTTATTGATACGGCAATCCACGTTTTATTTTCACGCAATACGGTATACGGCAGGCCTTTCGATGCCGTATAAAAAAATACGGCAAATGGCTGTAAGTGAAACGAAACGTTTTTTAAACGTACCACTCAAGAAGTCTGCCAACCCTCACTAGGCCAGCGTGGTGGACTATGGCCTTACCCTTCTCATAGTGAGAAGAGGCCCGTGCCCAGCAGTGGGACAGTATATATACAGGGCTGCTGATGATGAGGAATAATATCAGTGCTATATATAATAGTAATATTATCAGCCGTGATTATAATCTGTTCAACTGTTGGGCGTAGGCATCTTCTCTCATTATTAGAACGGTTAGGTTATACTCCACGCCGACAGCCAAGTGTATATTGGCAAAATTCAGACGCCTTTCGATAACATTATCGAACTTTCGGATTTATCCCACACGCACGTCTGACGACCATGGATGTCCACGCCCTGCGCACGAAGCATCCTAAATGATGCACGTCAGCCCATGAGGGTTTTTCGACCCGTAGCCTTTTTCAAAATGGAAAGTCACTCAGCATCGGATCGCACCATTTGAATCACGGAATAGCGTTCGATACTGCAAACGTGACCATGCTATTGCGGCCGTCTCTCTTGCCACGATGTGTGCTGCGGGCTTGTACGCGTTAGTCGACAGAATCACGGACTGTGGAAAGAGGTAAGTCATGCTCTTTTTAACAGTGCTAAAATATCAGATATTTATAACAAAGGTACTTGGTAAATATAGATCCAAAAAGCATCTCACCGCAGCCTTGCAGTGACCGACTGACGGACCTGACACACTGCTACGAATGCCTCGGCGATATCACCCTTGCCACCGCGTGATTTGATCCGCAATATTACGCGCCGTGAGCAGTCAGCTTACCAATCAGAAGACATAGGCGCACATTCACTGCAATCTGTGATTTTGTAATTGCATTGATACTTTATAGCATTTTGAGGACTATCAACTCTCAATCGTCATATAATATAATATATTAAATTAAACACTAAAATATTTCTAGTTATTGTTTTATCAAACATTTATTCTTTTGCACGACGAAAATAGATAAGCTGTTACTAAAGTGAATGGTGAATTCCTTTTTGATATATAGCAAAACAAATGACAAACGTCTTTTTCCAAAGGCATACAAAAACATTTTCAATAAAATAAGACCTCATAAATGTTATTTTTTTTTAAATATTCGATCAAAGTCGCGAAACTATTCTATATTCACATTACGGTAGCAAAAGTTATTCCCAACTTTATTCTTCATAATTATTATAATACGGTATAATATCCTCAATTTCAACGTTAACGTTTTACGAATAGATTATATCGAACAAATTTGAACCATAACAAACAATATTAAATAAGAATATTTATTACTTTGCAAGTTTCGCTGCCAAAAGCATGGACTAATAAAATATTTATGAATATCGTTGATTTATAACGGAATCGAACTTTTCGAGTTCAGACCCGCGATTATTGATCGGAAAATCTGTTTGAGTAAATCAGTAGCATATTAATGTTTGTAGGGTATAACATTATATTAAATGTTGTTAGTCATTGTGTTGGAAGAGGCCTATGTCCAGCAGTGGACTGAGATAGGCTGATAGATTGATTGAAGTCATTGTTTCCGTTCACTTTTTGAGTCAAACAGTGTGTATTAGAATACAGAGTCGAATTTTCCAATTATACCCTAATGTACTTTTGATTTAAGTCGTTGCCGTGCAAAATAGCAAGACTTTTACCAGACCTGCTACAGTAGTGAGAGTTGAAACTCGTTGTTTTATTTTAGATTTTTAAACTGATGAACGTGGCTACATATGACCGCAGTGGGAACGAAGGGAGCAACTTGTTCCAATGCAGAGTCCTTATAGGTTTATACAGTCTGCAAGACCAGAAACCTATCTGCATTCGTGTTTCTTTAATAGTACTATGGTTGACTACAACCATAGTACTATTAAAGAAACACGAATGCAGATAGGTTTCTGGTAAGATAGCCCGTATGAGGATGGGGTAAGCTGACCACTAGGTCAGCTTACCCCATCCTTATACGGGCTATCTTGAACTAATAATATTCATGTTTTGAATAAATATAGTAGTTCTATTAAAAAGAGCGAGAGAGCAGTAGTCCTCCGACAGAATCATTTCCAGATTCCTCCCATTTATATGTTTTTTTTTAATAAACACCATGTCAGTTCTTAAAAATAATTTTGACTATTGGTTTTATAGTTCGCGAAGTATGCCAAACTTGCTTATGCATTATTTTTTTACTACCAGCACTCCATATTGCCTCCATAACTCTTTTTTAAAAAATAGTTTAATGGTACGTTAAATCTGTGCTTCAGACAGGTGACTCCTCAAAAACAACTATTTAAAACGGTGAGGTTTAGCTTTTATTGAAAACGTTATTTTATTTATAAGGTCATTACTCTTGAGGAGTTTAGTGTTCAGGGAGTTTGAATTAATAGGTTACAGAAGATCTTTAAGTGATGGAGGGCGCATAAGTAACCCAACACTGTAGTTTATTGGGTTCTCAAAAATAATACATGTTACCAAGACTATTAAAATATGGATATTTTCTTTTGGTGAGCTTGTTAAATGTGTTGACTTTTAAAAACATACGTAAGTGTTTCTACGTCCATTAAGCGTTTATTAAAGATTTTTCTAGAAATCAAGTTTCGTTCCATCACCAAAATGCTTTACAAAAGTATATTCACTGAAACCCGTGGTGTACTAGTATTCAACTTCAGTTATCGTTTCATACACAGCTTAATTCCCGCACACGCAATCACAACGATGTACCACTTACAAAGGCTGTTGCAGTTTGCTTACCACTTTAATATTTATTCGGGGCGTAAATAATAAATGCGTTTCCTACTTTTAAAGCTTTCATTTTGGTTTTGATTTACGTTGTATGCGTTATTCATTGGATTACATTACAAGACTCTTTATAACTTTAGGGTAAACAATAATGATATTGTCTCGTTTTATTTGGGATTACATCTGTTTCTTTTTCGGTTAATTTGAAAAGTTTTCAATTTAAATTTGACGTCGTGAGATTACTTTGGATATTTCTATAGACCTCAGCTCACTGCTTTTAAAATGACTGCTATAGACAAGTCATATAGTTAGATTAATTGGATGACACTCCACTGGAGCACAGATTTCAACAGAAATACTTTACCAATTCAAAGAAATCTTCTACTGTTTAATGTTTGCCCGACGGACGTTCCAACTGGAGTACGTCGGTTATGATCAGTGTGACCAAACCGATGAAACCCGTCCGAAATGTCGAGCAAAATTAATCTTCCGATTTGTGACAATTAAAACTAATAGCTTTGAATGGATTTATGGAGTGTTGGTAGTCATTTTTAGTGTAAAATTACCAAGGGGTGCTGCATGTATGCGTGAGGGTCATGTATCGGACTCCGAGCTGGTAGTAGCTGCGAAGCACTCCCAGAGAGTTAGCGATGAAGTGACCGCCTTCGATGCCGATGAGGGAAGCGATCTTTCGAGGACGAGCGCTGTGGGCCTCCAGAATATCTGTAACAAATGAATAGTCACTTAGTTTACATCTCCTTTGCAGAATATGAGCCAAAGGCTACAGTATCCTTACCACGGTAGGCTACGATAAAAATGAAAAAGGAACATAACATAACTTCACGCCTTTTATCCCCGAAGGGGTAGGCAGAGGGTATCGGGTTCGAATCCACGGCGCGCACCAATGACTTTTCGAAGTTAAGTGCGTATTAAATTGTTAATTATCGCTTGCCCCGTGCCTTGGAGAGCACGTTAAACCGTCGATCCCGGCTGTCTTGAAGATCTTTGACGGTCGTTACGGGGAGTCAGTACCCTCAAATAAACTGATACTGGTCTAAACCATGGCATATCACTATCCTTTTGGGTTGCGGAGGTCAGACGACAGTCGCTCTGTGGAGAAGTTGATATTCTGTCACAACTGGTTAGACCAGTAAGCGGACCTCGGGCTCGAAGGTGTGTAAACCTTGGATGCTACTGGGATAACGTTAGGAAGATGATGATGGGTAGGCAGATGTGTATTATACACCCACACTTCGCCGGTTATGTTTCGGTCCCAATGTAATATGGGGCAAGCCTATTGCCATCTACCGGGTACATTAAGCGAGCTAAAATTAACAATTTTAATACACACATAACTTTGAAAAGACAGAAAAAACAGAAAACCTTGAAAAGAAGTGTGTCCCTGGGGATCGAACCCGAGACCATGGTCTCGGCAGTCCGTTACGTACACCACTAGGCTATCGCCTATAGTTAAAATGACTGCTGAAAATTAGACATCACACGAGTGGATTATAGAGTAGAGTCAGTCTTATTATGCTCAGTACTGACAGACGGTTATACTCGATAGTTTTACTCGAAAACGAGTAAAAATCATCGTGTGGACTGCAAAACTCGCACTTTGATGACATCAAATATCATATAAAATAAATTAGCGGGTCGTAATCGCGTACAATTAACTTATCTTAAAATGACGTCTGTCAGATCAGCCGGAAAATAATTTTTCAAGATTTTTTTTCCTATTCAATTATGAACCCAACAGTAGCCGAAGAAAACAATATATTTTAAACAGTTTGAAGGCAATATCAATATATTATATAAAATACCTTGAAGCATCAACACCTGTTTTAAGACCATTAAGTTCATCTTACGTGGCCTACTGCATCTTACCTACATTATCTGCTGGAGCCAAGGAACTTATACCTAATAGCAAAACTAACCATCTCAGGCTGGCAAGCGTGGAAGGCTGGTTGGCCAGCGCAGCGAAAAATATCCTAAATCTATGGGTTGGCCGATGAAGCACTATGCCGGCCTCCGCCAACATACTGGCCGCCGGCCGCAAACCACCGCGTCAGAATTTAAAAACTTTTGATCGTGACAAACGTCAAGTTGTATATTTGTGTTTATAATTTTTATTTTTAGTTTGTTATTTTAAGTGTATATAATATTTCGTAAGTTTTTCGTATTATGTCTAATAACGGTGGCAGAAGTGTTGCGGGACTAGGTGCCAGTCTACCTAGCACATCAGCTACGCTGGTGCGTTGCACCATTTGCTCCCAGGAACGTTATTTTAAAGGTGAGCGGGGCCTAAAAGTACATTTTGGTAAAGTCCATAAACGCCAAAAT
Source organism: Euclidia mi (assembly GCA_944739405.2). Taxonomy (NCBI): domain Eukaryota; kingdom Metazoa; phylum Arthropoda; class Insecta; order Lepidoptera; family Erebidae; genus Euclidia; species Euclidia mi. Next base: position 58,697,631 of record OX123199.2, read on the forward strand.
GTGCTTTCTGGGCCCAGTACATCAACACCCCACAGCATAAACACAGAGCAAACAGTCTCCTGCGAAATTCCTTTTTGGCAATATTTGGGTAATTTAAAAAATTCAATTCCGGTTATTAAACGAATTCACCGTGGCGCAAGGCCTTCAGTGGCTCAAAATCTAGCACTGTGCATAGGTCTTGTGGTACGGGAGAATTCAGTAACGGCTTGGGAGCAACTCTTCACCTTTCCCTACAGAATCTTACACGCACAAGATGATCGAATATAAAAAAAAACATTTACAACGAAAATAAAGGAAAACTGTAATGATTCGGCGTCAAAATTATACCACTACTCACCCAAACCACACCACCGCAATAGTACCATCTACCACCACGTAGAAAACAAATTGAGGGAAGGTGACATCAGAGGAGCATCCAGGCTCCTATTTAGCAGCGATGTGGTGGCGCCTTGCTCTGCAGACACACTCGCGAGTCTCCAGAGCAAGCATCCAGCGCCACAGGACAATCTTTCCTTTCCTGACCCACCTGACTCTGATTCAGTTTTCCTCAGGATTACAGCCAAGGATGTGGTTGCGGCCGTTTGCTCCTTCCAAAGCGGGTCTGCTGGTGGCCTCGACGGTTTAACACCACAACATTTAAAGGACCTTGTGTGTGCAAGCGCCGGGTCGGCCGGCGACTCACTTTTGAGGGAGCTTACGGCTTTAATGAACCTTATGCTCTCCGGCAATGTGAACGATGCCATCGTCGATATTTTGTATGGCGCAAATCTGTGCGCCTTGCGGAAGCGCGACGGTGGCATTCGTCCCATTGCCGTTGATTGTACGTTCAGGCGTATGGCAGCCAAGATTTGCTGCCGCCATTATAACACCCTTTTAGGCAGCAAATTTCAGCCCCTACAGCTTGGATTTGGATCCAAAGGGGGCTGCGAGGCTGCCATACATGCCCTGTCGGCATACCTTGGCTGTAATCAAGGTGAGGTTGTCCTGAAGGTAGACTTAAAGAATGCCTTTAACTCGGTTAATAGGGACACCTTGTTGACACAAGCTAAATTAGAAACACCCGAAATTTTTAGTTTTCTTTGGCAGTGTTACAGGCACCCTTCAAAATTGATATATAAGGAAAATGTTTTGGAATCCGCCGTTGGCTGTCAACAAGGCGACCCACTTGGACCACTAATCTTTAGCTTGGCCATTCACCCAATTATCAAAGAACTAAATTCAAAATTTAACATCTGGTCCCTGGATGACGGAACCCTTGCAGGTGATGTAGACGTAGTTTATCAAGACCTGGCACTTCTAAAGTCAAAATTTTTATCCATTGGCCTAGAACTTAATCCCAGTAAATGCGAAATTTTTATTAACAATAACTTAGACCAATCACATATACTTTCTAAATTTCAATATCTGGCTCCCAATATTATTCACGTTAAAAAAAGTTCTCTTCGCCTCCTTGGGTCCCCAATATTAGACGAAGGTTTCGATTCATTTATACAGGAAAAAGTTCAAAATTTTAGTGATATTTCAGACCGGTTACTCAAAATTAATATGCATTCGGCTTTTACTATTATCAAGTATTGTCTTTTTGTGCCTAAATTTACACACGCTCTTCGATCTTCCCCTTTTTGGAAATACCCATCTCTACTCACCCAAATTGACAATTTTATGCAAATTACCCTTAGCAAAATTCTAAATCTGGACCTGAACGACCGAGTGTGGCTACAGGCGTCTTTACCTGGGCGGCCTTGGCGTTCGCAAAATTTCCGACGTAAGTTTACCAGCATTCCTGTCCTCGGTCCACGGCACGCGACCAGGAAAATTTTAGCACCCACACTGGTCGATCCTGAGGTGCCGTGTAAGATCGATGCCATGAATGCTTGGAGAATGGCTTGTCCAAGCACCGAGTTACCCCGAAATCCATCTTCACAGAGGCAGTGGGACGGGCCGCTTTGCAGCGTGGTACGAGAAAATCTCTTAAGTACGTCGTCCAATGCTGCGGAGCATGCTCGTTTGCTGGCTGTGGGAAAATGGGAGTCGGGTCTTTGGCTTCAGGCACTGCCATCGTCCAACATAGGTACCATGTTGGACGATACGACTTTCCGCATAGCTTCTTGCCTTCGTTTAGGTGCGCAATGTGTCTCTCCACATCGCTGTCACTGTGGAGAGGCTGTCAACAGCCTTGGTCACCGTGGTCTGTCATGCTGCAGGAGCGCAGGTCGTATTTCACGACACGCCAACCTTAATGGCATACTTCGCCGGGCTTTTGTCACCGCTGGTGTTCCAGCCCAACTTGAACCTCAGGGCTTGGCACGCGACGATGGCAAAAGACCAGACGGTATTTCTTTACTGCCGTGGAAGCTGGGTAGGCCTTTGGTGTGGGACGCAACTTGTGTCGACACCCTTGCGCCATCTCATCTTCCTAGCACAGCGGGTTGTGCGGGCGCTGCTGCAGCTACAGCGGAGACTTTCAAACGGCGCAAATACATAAATCTAATAGGAGATTATGTATTTGAGCCGTTTGGAGTCGAAACGTTGGGACCATGGGGTCCAAGTGCGCGATCTCTTTTTAGAGATCTCTCAAAGAGACTGGTTGACGCCTCGTGTGACCAGAAGGCTGGCCTGTATTTGGCGCAAAAGATCAGCATTGCCATACAACGTGGCAATGCTGCCAGCATTCTGGGCACGCTCCCAATTGACGGCGATGTGGAGTGGAGGATTTCCATGACGCCCTCTAAATTTTCTTTTCCTTTCTTTTTTTTTAAATGTATTTTTTAGTTATTTAAGTACAGAAATTATTGTCTTATTTTATGTGTAAATAGTCATTTAGCTATGTTAGTTTTAATTTGATTGCAAATAAATAAAATTTTTATGCTACCTGTTAAACCAGAGATTTTGTGATTGATACCTTTCCAGAATAAATCTTTATGTAAGCACGATTATAATACACACATCAACAAAGTCTAGGGATATCTTAATCCTGAATTATTTACGAGTTTATAGTTTAGAACCTTGTTAGTTTCCACAAAAAGTTTATATACAGATTAAAACCTCTTTTATTCTATTTTCAAAATTTGAACATGGAAAGAAAAAAAACAAAATAATAAACAAAATATGGCGGCAAATTTGCTAGTAATTCGTTACATTAAAGAAAGTTAAAACTGTTTTATTATAATTATTAATGAAAAGGGTTTTTAATTGTTTTTCTTTTTTAATTTAACGTGACGTACGAACTTTAAAAGTCATGTCACGTCGTCATTTGAGTCGAGATGAAATGTTACGAGCCGTGGACATGTTAGAAAATGGTGCAATTCAACGCGTCGTTGCTGAGGCCCTACATACCAGTCAAAATGTGATATCAAGGTTGTGGTCACGTTATCGCAGTACTGGAGATGTGGCCGAACAGCACACAGGTAGATATCGTGTTACTACGCAGAGACAGGATCGATTTCTCCAAATGACCGCCAGAAGACAACCCAATATCACAGCGCTGCAACTAGTGCAAAGGCTCCAGGAGGACCACCAGCTGCTGGTAAGCGACCAAACCGTGCGAAGAAGGTTACATGAAGTTGATCTTCATGCTCGAAGACCATTGCGTGTTCCAGCATTGCGACGTGGCAATCGCGGTCGGCGGCTTTCGTGGGCTCGGGAGCATTTACCATGGAGTGACGAACAATGGTCTTTGGTGCTGTTCACCGATGAGTTCCGGTTTGGGTTTCACCCGGATTCACGAAGAACACGCGTTTGGAGAGCTCCAGGGAGAGTTAGCCGTCTACGGCACCCTCAGGAGGTCCACCCATACCAAGGCGGGACAATCATGGTGTGGGCAGGAATTCGTCTTGGCGGACGAACCCAACTCGTTTGGATCCAAGGCAGCATGACTGCACAAAAATACCACGAGGAGGTAGTAGAGCCCGTTATTGTCCCACACAGAACTCAAATAGGCCATGAATTTCTACTCATGCACGATAATGCTCCTTGCCATACGGCGCGGCTGGTATCGACCGCTCTCCGAGAGCACGATATTCAAGTTTTGGATTGGCCTGCACAGTCGCCCGACTTAAATCCTATCGAGCATGCCTGGGACATGTTACAACGAAAAGCTTTGAGAGATTTTCCACCAAATTTGACGACTGAACAACAACTTTACGAACACTTGCAAAGGACATGGGACCTCATACCGCAGCAAGACATTGACAATTTAATTTTAAGTATTAACAATCGATGTCGATGTGTAATCAATGTAAGAGGTGGCAACACTGATTATTAATGATTAGATTTTACAAGATTTTTTCCATTTTTATTAAAATTAATAGTTTTTTAAGAAGAAATGTTTGTTGTTATCATACTAATTTTCCATGATGATTAAAAAAAATATTTTTTTTATTTAAAACAAAAAAAAACACGAAATGTTTTTTTTTTTTATTAAAGACCTTAAAATAATCTATGATTCTTCTATTTACTGTATCAGAAAATTCTTCATAGATTTTTAGATATTTGATGAAATATAAAATATCCCTAGACTTTGTTGATGTGTGTATGTTCAATGTTCTTATTGTAATTTATCTGTAATAATATGTAGGTATTAATTTTTGTTACGCTACAGGCTGAAAATAAAATCAAATAAATAAAAATACTTATCTTAATATATAAAATCCTTGCGTTACTGACTGACTGACAGACACGCTACAGCCGAAACTATTGAGCGCAGGAAGCTGAAATTTGGCATGTATGTTCCTTGGGAACTGTAAGGGTGCACTAAGAAGGGATATCCCGAAATTCCCACGGGATCGGCCAAAACGGGTTAATTTAAAAAAAATGCAGGCGTAGCTGCTGGCGTCCTCTAGTTAAGGTATAAATACCAATTTGTTACCAACGTATGATGTACACAAATCGCGAAAGTTTAAAATCGATTGTGACATCAAATATACTGTAATTTTACTCTAAGCGCGCCTTCGAGTCTGTCTCGATCGAGTAAAACTGTATGTGAGTACAGAGCATTATTGATTGAAAAGTGTGATGACATAATATTGTGTCCATAATTTGCATGAGAAAGATTGTTAATTAAGTATCGCTTGTCCCATGCCTCAGAAGCCAGAGGTTCTAGCTCTCATGCAGATCTTTGACAGTCGTTATAGGGAGTCGGTACCGCTGAATACACTGACAGTATTCTAAACAATGGAATATCGCTCTTCCTTTGGATTACTGAAGTCAGACAGGCAGACGCTCTGAGGAAAAGCTAATATTTAGTCGCATCCTACGAGACTAGTATGCAAAGCCCAGGTTTTAGCTGCGACAACGGTAGGAGGTATATTTGCAAGAGAAAGAATTCATCGATCTATAATATATTTTTTTCATCACATAAGTACACTTTGTTCTTTGTCTATTATTAAAAATAACTGACCGTTGGTAACATAAACTTTTATCCCACTATCGGATCCGTCGCTTTCGTCTCACGTCGTTGCTGTGTTGAAAACTTTAATAACTCTGCCAGTCTTCAGTCAACTGCTTCCATAGTGGATTGACAAGCAAACACGGGTACTGTCTGCATGATCGTGTATATTGTGATCAAATTTGCTAGTAATTTTAGAAATAGCAATTACACTAGAAAACTGGCCGTATAAAAGTGCCGTGGATGATTTTACTTAGCCAGCCGTTCGTAAGGGTTCATTTACATCAGAGCGCTATCGTATTTTGAAGCGCATGCAAAACTATAGGCCTCGGTATTTTTCTCAGGATAAGAATCGTTAGGCCACGTTGGAGGCCTGCGGGCGGTCTGAAAACTTCCGACACCATATAAATAGTCAAAGGAAAGAACACTCAACTGACAATTTAATTGTTTTTCAGATGGTAGTTCTTAAGCTCAACATTTATGCCTGTTCTGTTGTAACGGGTTCTGGTATTCATTGCTTCCTACCGAATTTCATGATTCTAGTTCGAAGGGAAGCGGCTTAGTGTTAGTTTTTGTTGGCAAACAATGGGTAAAATCACGTAAAACCCCGCATTTGTAAAAACTGGATCAACTAAAATTTATTTGTATAATATAGTAAACGTCCAAGGACCAAAGTACTCATTTTTTTGTGAGATAACATGTTTTAATATACGTGCAGACAGATTACCAACACATAATCCTGTTTGAGTTGTGTTTTCCTTGTGAGGAATGGTTCGCTTGTCGTTTGCGGCATTTTAGTAGGTATATTCAACCTTACAGTTGTGCATTGAACATTAGACATTAAGTCCTGTATGAGTTGTTTTTTATTGTGTGGTACGAGACCCTTAACTGGCACCATTCTACTTTTAATTTTATTCAACTCCGAGCGAGAGGCAGTTGCAAGTCTATGTAAATATCATCTAACTGAACGTAAAGTCTGTCTTAACTAAATATGCTGTCTTTTAACACAAAGCACGATGATTGTGTGCAATAAGCAGGTATTAAGACCAAACAGTAAAACTAAATAGTCAAATACAAGGACAGAGGCAGCGAAGCTAAATAAAACTCGCGCACGTCAAATATTTCTATTCAGACAAAGTGTTCGGTTTGTTTGAAATAAACTGCCACATTGACTAAATCCCAGATGAACTTGTTATCCAACACTCAGTGTTGCTAAACGAACATGGTATTTAGAGAGGACGAATTTATACCGAGCTTGGTAGTGTTACATTGACGAATGCATACAGTTTAAAATATACATCACTAGCTTTTGCCCGCGGCTTCCCACGCGTTATATTTGCGGTTACACAAATCACTTTTATTGTACGAATACTTTAATATGACAATATACATGACGCGACAATACTGACAGATGCGATAGCACATGCGCAGCACTCAAATCAGCACATGCGTTCTTACTTCCAACAGTTAGATTTGTGCCCTACAAACTTTGACCCTCCCTGCAATCCCTCCCAGGTTAATTTTTGCAACTAATGGTAGCCTTTGTATGTCTCCATATTCCAATATAAAACTATATTAAATTTCAACAAAATCTGTTCAGCCGTTATAGCATGAAAACGGAACATATATACATACACACTTTCGAATTTATAATATTAAGTAAGGATTTAAACTTTCGCGGTCCACTGCTGGTTATCGGCCTTGCCTAATTACGTCACAACAGCAACGTGTGTCAAAAGGAGAAATTGTCCTACTATACCACGCTGGCCAGACGGGTTGGCTTAAGCTTTGATGTCAAGTTTTTATCTATATACTATTCACTTCGTGTATTTCCTTTAGACACCCACGGAAGTAAATGGGGTAGTGACATCTTGTGCTCATAGCCCGTCACGACATGGTCTTAAAATTGCGCGTCGCAGTGAAGATTTCTTATGCCTTGAATTTGTGTGTGGATAGAAGGCTGGAGAATTTCGTGGGCTACTTTTTAACACTATAACCGACAACCACGTGACCAAAACCACAGGTGAAATCTAGCAGAAAAAATGTCCTATTAATGCACTTACGCACAAATATAATCATAGATACAAAAAATAAAACCGTGCGAGTCGGACTCGCGCACCGAGGGTTCCGTACAAACCTGTTGGTATACATAGTTATCAACAATACATACAGGTTGTAAAAAGACCGAGACCCACCGAGCTGAAGTCTCATCGTTCTGCACATCATACCGAGTCATACTATGCAAAAATAATACCTGGAAAACGAAAAATATTTTTAAGTTTAAAAAGGTAGGCACGTTTTATAAGCCGCAATGTAAAGCACGCGCGTGTACCCCGGCCATACACTACCTACACCGTGGACGCCCGGACAAAGGTAATGAACTCGCGTGCACTCAGCTGTTAGCTTCGTCTGTGTGCGTCAGCTCGTGTCGCGCGAATTACATTGCGTTTAGTGGACTTTAAAGTCGTTTATTTCAGGGAAATATTGATAATTTTATTTATGTTTATTTGGAAGAAAGTTTACATTTATCATTCAAAATACGATTTTGCAATAATTAAAAAAAAAAACTGGACTTTGAGCTTCAATATCTTCTAAACCATTTTCCCAGGTATGGTGCTGAAGTAAAAAACGTTCGTAATGTTTGGTACAATATATAGGATTTCAGTTTTCGTTAAGGGTCTTTTACACCCTGTATATAGTGCGGCGATAGCCCAGTGGTGTACGTAACGAACTACCGAGACGATGGTCTCGGGTTCGATGTCCAGTTACCCCGGGCACACCTCTGACTTTTTGAAATGATATGTGTACTTGAATTTGCCCGCCGCTTCGCGCGCGTTAAATTCGGGGTAACACAAATGTACTTTTAGTCTCAAGTTGTGTGAAGACACTCCTGATTACTCTAAAGACTTCAGAAACTCTATAGGGTACCTACAAAGATGACTCGGTCAGTATCCATGACATTATCTATCGTTATCTACCGAAAGGTACATAATAACATCACCTTGCATACAGTCAAATGTCAAAGCCATGTTCTAATACATGTTCTGTATATTTATCTCTATAAACATTTTCGCATTTTTAATATTAGTAAGGAAAATCGTTTCAGCCGTTTAAGCTTATTATATAAATATTAGTTTATATATGCAAACAATTTAATCAACGTGCACAATATGACATTATGTGTGACGTGACAGTACTGACAGATATGCGATAGCACATGCGCAGCACTCAATTATTAGCGCATGCGTTCTTACTTCCAAGAGGTAAATTTGTACCGTACAAGCTTCTACCCTCCGTACAATCCCTCCCAGTTTAATTTTTGCATCTTATGGTAGCCTATGTCCGTCTCCATGGTCCAATATATCTCTATATTAAATTTCATCAAAATCAGTTCAGCCGTTTTAGCGTGAAAACGGAACATACATACATACATACACACTTTCGAATTTATAATAATTAGTAGGGATAGTAGGGATTAAAATGTTAATTATCGCTCGCTTAATAATGTACCCGGTAGATGGCAATAGGCTCGCCCTCCATTACATTGGGACTGAAACTTAACTGGCGAAGTGTGGGTGTGTACTAACTACACCTACTGCCTACTTATCATTATATCTGCCTACCACGTCGGGGGTACGGGCGTGAAGTTATGTTATATTACGAAGTTATGCTAAAAATAATTGACGTAACTAAAATTTGAGGATTTCGGTATTATTTTCCTTTATATGTGCTGTAAAACATTGCTTCGTGCCAAATTTCAATATTATAGATCGACTGAAAGTACCCTTTAGGTTTTGATTCCCTTGCTAGTAGTTGCAAGTTTGAAAATAACAAAGAAACAGCAATTTAAGCAAAATTGTTGTTTCTTTTGATTGCGTTGACATAGAAGTTTGATTTTGTTACATTTTAAAGGTATTATAGACTTGAGTATTTGATATGAATTTCAATTTAATACCTCTACGCGTTCACGAGGAAAGGGGTAATAACTTTAAATAAAAAATATATATATATTGTTATTATATGATGTAACTAAAAATTTTCGGTTTTCTCAATTTTTCCTTCATCTGTGCTGTAAGACGTTGCTTCATACCTTATTTCAAGATTTTGATTTCATGGGAAGTACTTACCCTGTAGGTTTTGATTCCCTTGCAAGTTTAAAAAATTAGCGGTAATTAGCGGCATAAACGGCTGTATCTTTTGATTGCGTTGGCTGAGAAGTTTGGTTTTTTTAGAGCCTTAAGGGAGAGTGAATTTGAGTATTTAGTAGATATACATTTTAGTTTGATGCCTCCACGCGTTCCTGACAAAAAAGGTGTCTTGATAGACGGACGGACGGACAACAGAGTGATCCTATAAGGGTACCGTGGTATTTCCTTTCGAGATACGGAACCCTAAAAACATACGTGATACATTCAGTTAAAATTTACAGCAAAGTATTAAATGGCTTATCGTGCACTTTGTTTGCACTGAGTCTGTTGATTTTGTTTAACAGGTGAATAAATACATCCATATATTGTAACGTTGATGAAACAGCAAACTTTAATTTCACTCGAACTGTATTATTGAATTTATATTGTTTGTTTGGTTGTCTGGTGATGCGGATGCTACTGATAGTTTAAATGTATTCTAGAAATATGTCGTGTGAGAAAAATGCCCATATTCCAAACGACACAGCAGGTTAGGCTTACCGCAAAGTGGTCCGACGAGCTGGTTAACACTTTCCTGGACAGTAAACGCCTATTTACGTGATAACAATAAAACTTCAATTGTGTCTCGTTTACTGTCCATGAAAGTGTTAAGAACGCGAGAAGCTGTATGGAAAATTGGACATAAACCACCCACATTCGCACTACTGTATGGCTTTTGTAGCCAAGTTTGAAACAATGACCATATAAGACTCTGATTTTTGACACTGGTAAAGTACCGGGTAAGTTAAAGGAACCCCCAAAGAATTAAATCAGAAAGTTATTATGCGAGTCGGATTAATAATTTGTATGTTAATATTACAATGTTGCAAAATATGACTCAGAATTTAAAACGTAGCTGGTATAAAATAATCTTTATTACTTCTATATCTTGAAGAGCTGGTACTCAACTAAATACTGCAATCAGCCATTCTACTTGGACTTTAACTATCATACTATTAAACAACACAAAAATGCGGATACTGGTAGTATTGTTTCTAATTCCGCTAGTGTGCTCCCAGTCGAGTCGAGATATTTACTGTAGCTAACAAGAAGCAAAACTTTTTGTTCCCTACATTTCATGAAATCTAGTAATAAGACAACTGGTAAACATATTTATGTATTCATAAATACATACGCATTCTGCTTACGCATATAATTACGCAATTGATATTCGATACTAAATTAATATGTTTTGTATAATACGTAGATATAGTAAAAGATTAAAAGCTAATATTCAGTCATTTTTGGATTCTTATAGACTGCTGCGCGGACCCTGGGTTATTGCGAAAGTCTTGGATGCAATCGGTATATAATGCTGGGACGATGATGAAGATGACAAATTACGAAAGTTGAACATATTAACACAACGTTGTGGTAGTGGCGTTCGTATCAATTTGCTATGTGGTATAATATTATTTTTTTTCGTCACACACCTGTATCCCCGAAGGGGTATGCAGTGTAATATACACCCACATTTCGCCATGAATTTTTAGGTCGCAAGTAATAGAGGGCGAGCCTAATGCCGTTACCTCATGTGAGAATTCGGAAAAAACTCAGTAACACTTTGCCCGACCCGAGAATCGAACTGGGGACCTCCGACCAGCAGACGCCTACGCTATCCACTGGACCACGGAGGTAGTCAAAATTATTTTACGCGTTATAAAATCAACATAATTATTCCAAAGTAGTCAAATGCCACATAAAATAAACTTGAACGAATCTAGCAATGACTTAAATACATATAAAGTTTCTACAGCAATTATAGAACCACGTTGTAAAATTTATAGCCATCGTAAATGGTAATTTTCGAATGAGTAATATCCTGATATGTGAAAGTTGTTGAATCATAAATTAGAGAAGCATAATCTCCTTTATAAATTCTCGTTACAATCTCTAGATCTTTATATGGTAGTTTCAAACTTTCGGGCAAAGCAATTAGTTATTATAAAATGGAAATTTACTTTGCAAGGTTATTTTTAAAAGTAAATCTAAACACGAGAAAGTGAGTGCGGGGTTTTAATTAAACATACACGTGCTCCGTTTTACAGAATGGCTACGACGTCTCGTGTAGAGCATTCCTGCCTTCATACAGGGCTTCTGTAAAATGATTCAAATTCAAATAATTTATTGCAAAACTAAGTGTACATGGTGATGGTATACAATGGTATGTGCTTAAGACTTAGCGCCTTTTACAAGCATAGCAATATTGAGAGCTGACTAGCAATTATAAGATAAGTAAATAGAAAACATTGTTATAATTGTTATGTACAGTTAATAGTTGTAGAGGTAGTCCGTAGTACAATTAATTGAAGATTATATAACATTATTGAAATTAGGAAACATAGAATTAGTATTAATAGATCGATATAGAATTAGAAAATACAAAAAAAATAATTATGTCCTTATTTAAAATATGTCAAGATACATCAGCTCGTGTAATCAAGAGCTTCGTCATATACGTAATATTTAGACATGTAGGTATTATTATTATGAATGTATTACTATTATTATTATGAATATATTATTATTATTATTATGATTATATTATTGTTATGATTATAAGTATTACTATTATTATTATTACGTCTCTAACAAATCAATTCTAATCATTTATTATTTAGGTATTCTGTAACAGAATAATAGCATTTTTGGATCAGAAAAATTTGAGGCGTTTAGTAAATGTTGTTTCAAGCTTTTCTTCTTTAATAAATTTAGGTAATTTATTAAATTTCTTAACAGCCATGTAATATGGGCTCTCGTTGAGCATTTTTGTTTTTGAAGGAGGTAAGTGTAGTCTGTCTTTATGGCGTGTATTTAAATTGTGCATGTCTTTCACTTTATTAAAGGAGTCACTGTGTCTGAAAACGAATGTACATATATCGAGTATATATATTGATGGTAGTGTTAGGATATTTAGTTTAGTAAAGTAAGGTTTACAGCTTAGCGTATTGTCTATATGTGCTAGTATTCTGACACATTTCTTTTGAATTATAAATAATTCCTCTACATTTAAACTGTTACCCCAAAGCATGACCCCATACCTCAGCCAGGAGTATGCATATGCGTAGTATGCCGACAATGCTGTTTGTGTGTCTGTGCTGTGTTTAATTTGAAATAGAGCGTATGTAAATTTAGATAATTTGGATTTGATGTGATCTATATGTGTTTTCCAGTTTAAATGTGTGTCTATATTTATACCCAATAAACTAAAAGTGTTGACCTCTTCTATTTGTGTATTTTCGTGTGTTATGTGTAGAGAAAGGGGTGTTTTTTTGTATGACCTGAACTGCATTACTTTTGTTTTGAGTGTGTTTATTTCTAAATTATGTTCTTGGAGCCATTGTGTAATAGATTGGAGAGTGTTTTGGATATGACTATTATAGTTTAAGTAGTCGCATTTTATTAAAATCGAGACATCGTCAGCGAAAAGTACTGGTAGAGATTTTCCCGAGTCTAAGGTTTTTGGCAAGTCATTTATGTACATTAAGAACAATATGCATCCTAGAACGCTTCCCTGAGGAATTGAGCATGATAGATGTATAACTTGAGATCGAGTAGATTTTATTTCTTTTGAGGTTCTATCAAAATGTTCAATTTGTACCATTTGTGTCCTATTATTAAGATATGACTTATATTATGCCTTACATACTGACGAATACATGACGACACTGGCAACCGACAATCTCCACCGACAAAAGCAGCAGCTTGTTTAAGAAAAAGAAAATGAAGTTGCGATTTTCTTGTAATTGGACCTTTTCCTATAGAACAACATAGCGATAAACTAATTGAACCTTTTCCCATTAGGCGGGTTTTTACCAGTACGTGTGTCTACGACTGAAAGGTTGAAGACTCACAAACTACTGCAAGATATACGTGCCTGTAACATTCAAGTAAGCTTATAAAATAAAATCTATCAAAGTGGAGCACCCCGTTGATTTTAGTGAGTAGGTAAGGGTGGAGGCCTATAGGAAAGACTAACAGCACCCTTTACCGAGCCCTAAAACAACTCTATTACTCTTGTTTCACTGACACATTTGCGACACGAAGCTGACAGACGTCGAGTGCGGTGTGTACACTCATATTTACATGTTAATTAAGCCGCAATTTAATAAAAAGTGCAAGAAATTATTACCGAAGCAATTCCAGTATTTCCATTTAATACGTTACAGATGTGTATAGATAGGTTTTTTATATATTTGCCTTCTGTTTCTAGTTCAGCTAATGAAAAGGAAAAATAAAAGCTTGGTTTCGTCTGACATCGTGCAATTAGCCAGTTCAAACAACCGATCAAGTTTTTTCAGCTATGTTAAATGACTAAGTATGCGATACAGTTTTTGTACGTATTTGTTTGGCAGTGGTATAAGGAAGGCTAAAACTAACGTACTAAATAAACTATTTTTAATAAGGTAACTGATACTTCGATTCCCATTTCAGTAAAACATTTTGTGTGCATGAACATGAATTTTGGCTTGGTCTGGCTGTTTCTAGGTATGTATGTAATTAGCGGCATAAACTGCTGTATCTTTTGATTGCGTTGGCTGAGAAGTTTGGTTTTTTTAGAGCCTTAAGGGAGAGTGAATTTGAGTATTTAGTAGATATACATTTTAGTTTGATGCCTCCACGCGTTCCTGACAAAAAAGGTGTCTTGATAGACGGACGGACGGACAACAGAGTGATCCTATAAGGGTACCGTGGTATTTCCTTTCGAGATACGGAACCCTAAAAACATACGTGATACATTCAGTTAAAATTTACAGCAAAGTATTAAATGGCTTATCGTGCACTTTGTTTGCACTGAGTCTGTTGATTTTGTTTAACAGGTGAATAAATACATCCATATATTGTAACGTTGATGAAACAGCAAACTTTAATTTCACTCGAACTGTATTATTGAATTTATATTGTTTGTTTGGTTGTCTGGTGATGCGGATGCTACTGATAGTTTAAATGTATTCTAGAAATATGTCGTGTGAGAAAAATGCCCATATTCCAAACGACACAGCAGGTTAGGCTTACCGCAAAGTGGTCCGACGAGCTGGTTAACACTTTCCTGGACAGTAAACGCCTATTTACGTGATAACAATAAAACTTCAATTGTGTCTCGTTTACTGTCCGTGAAAGTGTTAAGAACGCGAGAAGCTGTATGGAAAATTGGACATAAACCACCCACATTCGCACTACTGTATGGCTTTTGTAGCCAAGTTTGAAACAATGACCATATAAGACTCTGATTTTTGACACTGGTAAAGTACCGGGTAAGTTAAAGGAACCCCCAAAGAATTAAATCAGAAAGTTATTATGCGAGTCGGATTAATAATTTGTATGTTAATATTACAATGTTGCAAAATATGACTCAGAATTTAAAACGTAGCTGGTATAAAATAATCTTTATTACTTCTATATCTTGAAGAGCTGGTACTCAACTAAATACTGCAATCAGCCATTCTACTTGGACTTTAACTATCATACTATTAAACAACACAAAAATGCGGATACTGGTAGTATTGTTTCTAATTCCGCTAGTGTGCTCCCAGTCGAGTCGAGATATTTACTGTAGCTAACAAGAAGCAAAACTTTTTGTTCCCTACATTTCATGAAATCTAGTAATAAGACAACTGGTAAACATATTTATGTATTCATAAATACATACGCATTCTGCTTACGCATATAATTACGCAATTGATATTCGATACTAAATTAATATGTTTTGTATAATACGTAGATATAGTAAAAGATTAAAAGCTAATATTCAGTCATTTTTGGATTCTTATAGACTGCTGCGCGGACCCTGGGTTATTGCGAAAGTCTTGGATGCAATCAGTATATAATGCTGGGACGATGATGAAGATGACAAATTACGAAAGTTGAACATATTAACACAACGTTGTGGTAGTGGCGTTCGTATCAATTTGCTATGTGGTATAATATTATTTTTTTTCGTCACACACCTGTATCCCCGAAGGGGTATGCAGTGTAATATACACCCACATTTCGCCATGAATTTTTAGGTCGCAAGTAATAGAGGGCGAGCCTAATGCCGTTACCTCATGTGAGAATTCGGAAAAAACTCAGTAACACTTTGCCCGACCCGAGAATCGAACTGGGGACCTCCGATCAGCAGACGCCTACGCTATCCACTGGACCACGGAGGTAGTCAAAATTATTTTACGCGTTATAAAATCAACATAATTATTCCAAAGTAGTCAAATGCCACATAAAATAAACTTGAACGAATCTAGCAATGACTTAAATACATATAAAGTTTCTACAGCAATTATAGAACGACGTTGTAAAATTTACAGCCATCGTAAATGGTAATTGTCGAATGAGTAATATCCTGATATGTGAAAGTTGTCGAATCATAAATTAGAGAACCATTATCTCCTTTATAACTTCTCGTTACAATCTCTAGATTTTGATATGGTAATTTCAAACTTTCGGGCAAAGAAATTAGTTATTATAAAAATGAAATTTACTTTGCAAGGTTATTTTTAAAAGTAAATCTAAACATGAGAAAGTGAGTGCGGGGTTTTAATTAAACATACACGTGCTCCGTTTTACAGAATGACAACGACGTCTCGTGTAGAGCATTCCAGCCTTCATACAGGGGTTCTGTAAAATGCCTTACATACTGACGAATACATGACGACACTGGCAACCGACAATCTCCACCGACACAAGCAGCAGTTTGTTTAAGAAAAAGAAAATGAAGTTGCGATTTTCTCGTAATTGGACCTTTTCCTATAGAACAACATAGCGATAAACTAACTGGACCTTTTCCCATTAGACGGGTTTTCACTCAAACGTGTGTCTATGACTGAAAGGTTGAAGACTCACAAACTACTGCAAGATATACGTGCCTGTAACATTCAAGTAAGCTTATAAAATAAAATCTATCAAAGTGGAGCACCCCGTTGATTTTAGTGAGTAGGTAAGGGTGGAGGCTTTTAGGAAAGACTAACAGTACCCTTTAACGAGCCCTAAAACAACTCTATTACTCTTGTTCCACTGACACATTTGCGACACGAAGCCGACAGACGTCGAGTGCGGTGTGTACACTCATATTTACATGTTAATTAAGCCGCAATTTAATAAAAAGTGCAAGAAATTATTACCGAAGCAATTCCAGTATTTCCATTTAATACGTTACTGATGTGTATAGATTGGTTTATTATATACTAGCTTTTGCCCGCGGCTTCGCCAGCATGATATTTTAATAAAGAGTGACCTATGTAATTCCCTGAGTTTCAGACTATCCATGTCAAATTTCATCACAAACGGCTCTGTAGATTAGCCGTGCCGCCGCCGCCGAAAAATTACTTTTGTTTTCATAATCGTTGAACTTCAGGTAAAGATTAGAATGTAAGTATATTATTGAAGTTTTGAAGAGCTTATATAAATACTGAATATAACAGCAGCAAAAATAAAATCTGAAAGCAGGTATTAGGTACCACAAAGTACATATCAGATAAACAGACCGTCCCTCCGCCTCGCTGCGCTCAGGTCAGATATATCGTGATAACTTTTAACTATTCGTCCTAACTACTTACTGTAAAATACATAGTTAATCTACATTAAATAGGACCTACTGAAGGCAATAAATCCATCATTTTTGAAAACAATTTGATAACTACTCTAGAATGAGCATTGTAAAAAAAAACATATATATTTCTTTTGATGTTATTCTGTTTTATTACAATAAATAATGATGTAGTTAGATAATGTACTAAAAGCTAAAAAGTAATTCGGTAAGTTCTAGCTACCAGATCACACCAGTCTTCTCATCAATCTGGGGTATTGATCAGACAAATATAAAATCGTTGGACAAGTGAAATTTCTATCACAATGTTTACTCTGGTTACGCTACGCCCAAAATTATTTGTTTAGTTAATTTTATTTTCAAGTTTTTAGTTTTGTTGTTAGTTGATACTTCTCATTTTATTTTCATAGTGAGCTCTATTCTACCAATCAAGCACTTTCATTTGAAACCCATATTTTTTTTTTTAAGACGACTCCCGCACTAGGAAAAAATTCCTGTGTCGCGGGGGACTTTACAAACATACAACCAACGATCACAATGAACACCCAGACTCGAAACAACAATTTGTAGATCACACAAAGTGTTGTCTCGTGTGGGAATCGAACCCACGACACGCGGCGCAGTACCAAGCGGCGAGGCGACCGCTTAAACCACCACGCCAACCGTGCAGTCAAAATCTTGGATTTTTCATAGTGAGCTCTATTCTACGAATCAAGCACTTTCATTTGATACCCATATTGAGGTATTTGTGGAAAATATGTAATCCACTATTTTGTGGCGGCAGTCATCTTGGATTTTTCATAGTAAGCTCTATTCTACCAATCAAGCCCTTTTATTTGATACCCGTATTGAGGTATTTGTGATAAATATGTAATCCGGCATTTTGTGGCAGCAGCCATCTTGGATTTTTCATAGTGAGCTCTATTCTACGAATCAAGCACTTTCATTTGATACCCATATTGAGGTATTTGTGGAAAATATGTAATCCGCCATTTTGTGGCAGCAGCCATCTTGGATTTTTCATAGTGAGCTCTATTCTACGAATCAAGCACTTTCATTCGATACCCATATTGAGGTATTTGAGGAAAATATGTAATCCGCCATTTTGTGGCAGCAGCCATCTTGGATTTTTCATAGTGAGCTCTATTCTACGAATCAAGCACTTTCATTCGATACCCATATTGAGGTATTTGTGGAAAATATGTAATCCGCAATTTTGTGGCGGCAGCCATCTTGGATTTTTCATAGTAAGCTCTATTCTACCAATCAAGCCCTTTCATTCGATACCCATATTGAGGTATTTGTGATAAATATGTAATCCGGCATTTTGTGGCAGCAGCCATCTTGGATTTTTCATAGTGAGCTCTATTCTACGAATCAAGCACTTTCATTTGATACCCATATTGAGGTATTTGTGGAAAATATGTAATCCGCCATTTTGTGGCAGCAGCCATCTTGGATTTTTCATAGTGAGCTCTATTCTACGAATCAAGCACTTTCATTCGATACCCATATTGAGGTATTTGAGGAAAATATGTAATCCGCCATTTTGTGGCAGCAGCCATCTTGGATTTTTCATAGTGAGCTCTATTCTACGAATCAAGCACTTTCATTCGATACCCATATTGAGGTATTTGTGAAAGATATGTAATCCGCTATTTTGTGGCGGCAGCCATCTTGGATTTTTCATAGTGAGCTCTATTCTACGAATCAAGCACTTTTATTTGATACCCATATTGAGGTATTTGTGAAAAATATGTAATCCGCTATTTTGTGGCGGCAGCCATCTTGGATTTTTCATAGTGAGCTCTATTCTACGAATCAAGCACTTTTATTTGATACCGATATTGAGGTATTTGTGGAAAATATGTAATCCGCCATTTTGTGGCGGCAGCCATCTTGGATTTTTCATAGTGAGCTCTATTCTACGAATCAAGCACTTTCATTTGATACCCATATTTAGGTATTTGTGGAAAATATGTAATCCGCCATTTTGTGGCGGCAGACATCTTGAAATCACAATCATTTAAATAATAATTTATCTTTTAATCTTGATGACAGTATGAGTGTATACCAAATATCAGATCAATCTGTCATCAGGAAGGGGGTAAAATTCCAATTAATAGCTTTCAGAGCTCAGGATTTTTGCCGACTTAGTTGATACTTTTCCTTATATTATGGCAACATTATACAAAATCTTTATAAATTGTAGCCTATGTGTTATTCTGATGTATAAACTATATTATTGCAAAGTTTCATTCAAATCCGTTCAGTAGTTTTTGTGTGAAAGAGTAACAAACATCCATCCATCCATCCATCCATCTTCACAAACTTTCACATTTATAATATTAGTAGGATAGGATTTGTCTTCTGTTTCTAGTTCAGCTAATTAAAAGGAAAAATAAAAGCTTGGTTTCGTCTGACATCGTGCAATTAGCCAGTTCAAACAGCCGATCAAGTTTGTTTAGCTATGTTAAATGACTATGCGATACAGTTTTTGTACGTATTTGTTTGGCAATGGTATAAGGAAGGCTAAAACTAACGTACTAAATAAACATATTTTTAATAAGGTAACTGATACTTCGATTCCCATTCCAGTAAAACATTTTGTGTGCATGAACATGAATTTTGGCTTGGTCTGGCTGTTTCTAGGTATAATATGTATTTACAACAAAGTACCTATGTTTTTCTTCTTTTTTTCTTATTCTACATAAGGGTTAAATCCTGTGTAAGTTCCAAACATTAAACCAACGGACAAAATATAGAAGTACAAACGTTATTTTTGTCAGCAAAATGCATCTAGGATGCCATTAAAAACTGTTTTCAAAGTTTGCCAACTTTGAAAACAGCTTTTAATCCATCAGAAGTACGAAGGATATAAATTGTAATAATGTAAAATTAGACCCTTATCACAGTGAGAAGAGGCCCGTGCCCAGCATGAGACAGTACATATACAGGGCTGATGATGATGATGAATGTAAAATTTTTCGTGGAGAAAATACTAGAGCTAAAATCTAGATATTAAAATACAGTTAGTATTTTTACGAAAGGATTCAAAAGAGCAATGGTGAAACTATAGAGTCTGGTTGGGATTACCGTTATAAAGAAGAAGCAACTCATTATAAAAACGCGGGCTGTTTTTATATGCAAAAGTAGATTTTTATGTGGAAAGTCCCTACATGAAGGTTTACAACAATTTTGGATACTTATAGAATTTTAATTTTGGAAACGAATTAGCTTATTTATTAGAGACTTCATCTGCTCACCATCATCCTAGTGGTAGTTAAACTAACGTCAGTATAACTATAGCGATTTGTATACAATCATCATCTTCATCTACCTAGTTGCATGCAAAACTTTCGTCTCGGAGCCCGGCGTCAGTTTTCTAGTCTAACGAAATATGACACTGTAATATCTATTATTTTCTTTTGTTTGAGTAAAATACTGACGGAAACAAATAAGCTATCACGCAGTCAACGATAGTCAAGGTTAAGTGTATTGCCATGAACCAGATGGAAAGTTCGCCCATCCGTAATTTTGGTAAACACGTAAAGCTATCGGTTACAGCGTTCATGAAAATCTAAGTAGTATCATCAATGCCCTGACACCTAGCTAAATTATAGAATACGACTATCGCTTTGCATTGCAAAGGTTGGATTTTCTTAAAAATGTTGTGAAACTTGGATACAACTAGACGGGCGCTAGGATAATAATTATGACTAATTTCAAAGAGCACTATGAAATATTTTCAAAGAAGTGTCAAGAACAAAAAAAATATATAGAGTTTTCTAAAATAAATTTGATTAAAAAGCAACAAGTCACATTTTTACTTAGAATGTTTAACATGTATTTATTTTCTCATTTCCAAAGTTAAATCAAAATACTTTTACTCATTCTCTTTAACTAGAAAGTAAAATACGAAACGCCGTACAAAAACATACTTAAAAAAGGAGCATTTCAAATAACATTTCAGACATAAATAAAGAAATGCTTTTTGTTTTGCGATACCGTCTTCTCTAGGTTTGTATCGGGTAAACTAATTTGTAACTTTAAAACGAACTTGGCGCCTGGATTTGGTTTTGTTTTGTTTCTGTAATTTGTACTTTACTGTTGTTTGTTTGGGGTGATAAATGTCTCGCGGTAAATTTTATTTCGCTCGATATATCCGGGGTCCTGACGCGAGTTACAGGCCTAGCTTAGTTTGGGACTGAAGGGGACTCGTATTGGGTAGCGGAATGCTACTGAAATAAATTTCACTGACGTACATGATGCCTAGAGCTTTTGGTTTTATTCTGACCAAATATTTCACGTTCTTACTGGAAAAGTAGAGCGACTACTGTGTCTGATTGTTGATTTATTTGTTGTTTTGTCTCGATATATGGCTTCCAATCACAATGATTAAGCACTGACAAGAAAGCTAGGGTTGCGGCTCGTGGTTGGATGTGGGTGGCTCAAGATCGATGGGGATGGAAAGTGTTGAGCGAGCCCTGTTCAGCAGTGGACATTTTTGGGCTGAAATGATTTAGAAAGCTATAAATATGTGTTGCTTCTGTAAATTTTCTTCAAACGCATAATTCAGTGCGTTACTTAAATTACTGTTATTAACAAGTTTTAATCTTAAAATAGACTTTATAAGATTATGACCAATCTGCCTGCAGGGTCGCAGCATAATATACTAACCGTGATTCGCATTGTCCTATTACTACGGGACGTAGACAGACATCAGGTTCCCGAACACAGTCATATAGGGGAGAGACACACACACCTCTGTCTGCTTCAAGAGGCGGAGTATGAACCAGGCATTAGGTTTCCTACAATGAAATAAAAAAATACCAAGCTATTTAGTTTTTTATGTTTGTATTGATAGTATGCCAGTATACAAATACATCATAACAATAGCTTTAGAAAATTTCAAACTCCATCCTAGAAAATAAAACCTACATCCAAAGCAAATTGCTACATTGATCGGAAAAACGCACTCTATAGTTTAGCGCGGAAACAGAAAAATAGGTCAGTATATTGAGGCTTGATAACATGTCAACAGCGCTAAAGTGTCTAAACACACTATGCCGAACTTACGCGACCTAAGTTCCGCGGCCAAAGTTCCGCGGCCAAGGTTCCGCGGCCGATTTTACTTTCCGATGTATTCGGCTGATATGACACACTGTAACTGCTGAACTTAAGCTCATGCTACGAACTACGCTTGTGCTCTACTACTAGAAAAGTTGCCACTGAACTTATGCCCGACCGAAGTTACGCTGTACGCTATAACGCAGCGTAACTTCGGTATAATGTGTCGTCAGTAATTCAAATAGCTAAAAACTTCAGTCGCGTAACTTCTGCATGGTGTGTTTAGACACTAACAGGCGATGTTATTGTTTAACAGTTTAAAGCTTAAACGACAAGAAAATTATATCATATTTTAACGGCAGGGCGCGTTTTTATTGGGGTATTTGTGGGATGGAATAGAGCTGTTTTTTATTTTTGTGGTGACTTTATTGTGAGTTCCTGCGATAATAGTTGTTTGGATGGTCTGTTTTCAGAATTTTTGTGTGCTTACAATTACGGTATTTATTAATGAATCTGGTAGCTGTCATGCAAGGGAGTTATGTTTCTAAATCGAGTGTAAATAAATTATGAATCATGCAAGCTCGAGAACTCCCAGACTCAGAAAAAATTGTGTGGTTCGAACTCACTACCCTAAGTGCAGTGCCACGCAAGGAAGCCGCTTAAACCACTACGCCAACTGTGCAGTCATTTTATCACAACACTTTGAGTCATCTATAAATTGATGTTCTTGTCCGTGTCATTGTGTCCGTCTATAGGTGTATATAAGGTTACATTTGTGCGTTGTATTATTTTTTTATTATGAGTATATGAATAAACCTTGGGTAAAATATATAATACTCATGTTATTTATGAGATATTAGGTATCGCAAATTTTGGCGAGAACTTCAGTTTATTTTGGCGGAAAAAGTAAACACCTGTGCAGATTCCATTCATTTCATTTCCACAAAGATTTTTTTTATCGGCGCCAATTTTCATATTTTATTTTTTTAAATACCGTTTTATGTTATATATTAGATTCAAACCTAGATAACTTTCTTTCCAACTAGATTTCCAAGTATAAAAACCAATTCTGATAAGAATCTGATAAGAATTATTTTTAATGGAATCTGCACAGGTGTTTACTTTTTCCGCCAAAATAAACTGAAGTTCTCGCCAAAATTTGCGCTACCTAATATCTCATAAATAATATGAGTATTATATATTTTACCCAAGGTTTATTCATATACTCATAATAAAAAATAATACAACGCATAAATGTAACCTTATATACACCTATAGACGGACACAATGACACGGACAAGAACATCAATTTATAGATGACTCAAAGTGTTGTGATAAAATGACTGCACAGTTGGCGTAGTGGTTTAAGCGGCTTCCTTGCGTGGCACTGCACTTAGGGTAGTGAGTTCGAACCACACAATTTTTTTCTGAGTCTGGGAGTTCTCGAGCTTGCATGATTCATAATTTATTTACACTCGATTTAGAAACATAACTCCCTTGCATGACAGCTACCAGATTCATTAATAAATACCGTAATTGTAAGCACACAAAAATTCTGAAAACAGACCATCCAAACAACTATTATCGCAGGAACTCACAATAAAGTCACCACAAAAATAAAAAAACAGCTCTATTCCAACCCACAAATACCCCAATAAAAACGCGCCCTGCCGTTAAAATATGATATAATTTTCTTGTCGTTTAAACTTTAAACTGTTAAACAATAACATCGCCTGTTAGTGTCTAAACACACCATGCAGAAGTTACGCGACTGAAGTTTTTAGCTATTTGAATTACTGACGACACATTATACCGAAGTTACGCTGCGTTATAGCGTACAGCGTAACTTCGGTCGGGCATAAGTTCAGTGGCAACTTTTCTAGTAGTAGAGCACAAGCGTAGTTCGTAGCATGAGCTTAAGTTCGGCAGTTACAGTGTGTCATATTAAGGTTATAGGATAGGTAGATGAGATCGTGATGGGAAAAACCAGGAGCAAGGAACTGGCCATGGGATTGGGCAAGGGACGGGTTAGAGGTAATTATTAAGTCTAGCCATGTGTCTACACCTTCGGTATAGTTGTGAGTGGGACCAAGCGGGAGCGTGTGTAGACTGGCAGACTCAATTAATTGCTAGAGTTTATGGGAACGGGGGGAATCGGTGGCAAGGTCAGTGTTGAAATCTCCCATGATTATATGATGAGCGTATTCTGACCCTAAGGATTCCAGAATCGATTCGAGACTGGAGAAGTAGTTTATAGTGGGAGGACAATAAACAACGCCAAGAACAGTTTTAGCCCCATTGACTGAAACCTCGAGGAACAGATATTCTGCTGAAGCAGAAGAGTTAGACGATGAAGCTAAGATAATTTTGAAGGATAATGAGCTACGGAGGTAAATGGCTACACCGCCTCCCCTTCTGTCCACCCTATCATTTCTGATGAGGACAAAACCAGGGAGAGGGTAGGAAGTAGAAAGTAGATGAGGTTTCAGCCAGCTCTCTGAAATCAGAATGGCATGAACGTTAGCATTATCAAAAGTAAGAAGCAAGTCGGTATAGTGGCTGGGTATACTCTGTGCGTTAATGTGACACACATTTAACAGCCGAGATGTGGTTTGATCGAAAGTACGCTTTAGTAAATCACTGAGCGACTCGGTCGCTGAGCTAAAGCTGTCATTTATTGATGAACCAGCAGAATCGTTGGCGGAGTGAAAGGAATCATCATCATCATCTGATAGCATAAAATATTCTATATATATAAAGATAATAAATAAATATAATAATATATAAGTAACCAATAATTAATGAACTAAGTGTAAAAATAAATATATGCTTTTGCTACTAAATAGTAGCAAAGGCATGCACACGAATTGATGCAATGCTATCACTGCACCACCCGCCAGCAGACACATACAGATAACAAATTAAAAACAATACAGAAATGTAAGAATACTAAATCAATACTAAATACAAAAGAACGTAACGCAACACTAGACAGACAGTTAAATACACAACACAATGATTGCAGTTTCAGAACGCAACCCAAAATGTCAAGTTGACATGAAAGCTGTCAAAAGAGTGAAATAAATACGTAGACAGAGAATCCTATAGACTAAATGATATTTTTGTCACACCCACACAGGAAAAAGAGCAACTTATGCCGATGTAATGGAAAGAAATGAAACAGCATGATAAGATTTTTTGTTTCACCGAGCGTGCCACTTTTTTGTAGGTATGCTAACTACTTAGATAAACAAACTTTGACAGCTGACATGTAGGCTGTTGCGGACCTAACCAAGGTCTGTAAATAAAATCCAGTGGACTGTATGAAACTGGTATAATCTTGTAGTAAAGTAATATTAATAACAATATGATAATTGGTCGTTGTAGTACTACGTGAACAATTAGTGCGCGCGCGTCGTGCAAGGAGCTCAAAGATCAAGTGGGGAGCGCGGATGCGGCCGGTGAGTTGTCGGCCCCGCACCGCCTCGCGCCCCGCAGGTGCGGGCAGCCGAAGAGGGCCGAAACGGCCCGAACATCCTGCCCGGGGTTGAAGTCTTCAAGTAATGGGAAGCGGACAGACGTTATTGAACGCCCGCAGTATTGTCCCCTTGTTCGTCTTCAACTTGACCACGCGTGTCTCTCCATCGCAGCCAGGTTTTGTTTCTATAACTCGCCCCAGTGGCCACACCAGTGGCGGTTGTCCTCGCTCCTTGATTAGAACGAGTGTCCCCACGGATAACCGGCCTGTGGAAGCGGTCCATTTGGTTTTGGTCTGCAGTAAAGAAATGTACTCTAAATTATAGCGGTTCCAAAAATGCTGTCTAATATGCTCCATTTGGTGGTAGCGCTCTAGTCTCCCGATGGCGACATCAGAAACCTGTGGATGCGGAACAGATGTGAGTGGCCTGCCAATTAAAAAATGGGAAGGAGTGAGAGCGGTTAAATCTAGTGGATCAGAGGATAAAGGGGTGAGAGGACGAGAATTTAAAATTGCCTCAATCTGAGTTAGACACGTGGACATTTCCTCATAAGTGAAGTGAGTTAAACCTAGTAACCGCCTTAAGTGATGCTTGGTGGACTTAACTGCACTTTCAGCGATACCGTTGAAATGGGGGGTGTAAGGTGGAACAAAGGAAAAGTCTATGCCTTGCTGTCTGACTTCGAAGTCAATCTCAGCATCCTGTAAAAATCGCCCCAATTCATTGCAGGCACCAACAAAGTTAGTACCATTGTCTGACAAGATACTCTTAGGCTTGCCACGACGAGCCACAAAACGATTGAGAGCAGACATATAGCCCTCCCTAGTCAAATCTGTAACGAGCTCAATATGCACGGCTTTCACAGCCAAGCAGACAAATATGCACAGGTATGACTTTATAAGCTTACACCCACGCCCTTTGCGGTCGGCTATCAGTACTGGCCCGGCATAGTCGACGCTACAGTTATAAAATGGATATTGCAGCAATGTTCTCGAAGACGGTAATTGACCCATTCTTGGTTGCACAGTTTGACATTTTAATCTGAAACATTTAATGCATTGTTTGACTGTAACCTTCGATAAATTTCTGCCACCGAGTGGCCAGTACGTCTGTCGAATAGTCGCCAATAATAATTGAGGGCCTGCGTGTAACAACTTAAAATGATAATGATTGAAAATAATTTTTGTGATATGATATTTACTACATAACAATATAGGGTGTTTGAAGTTATAGTCATAAGGAGAGTTATCGAGTCTCCCACCCACACGTATGAGCCCATCAGAATCTATGAATGGACTCAAAGAAAGAAGTCTGTTCTTACGAGGTAACAACTTTCCTGATTTTAACAGTTCATACTCTTTAGGAAACATCTCAACTTGAGCATGACGTAAAATAAAATTCAAGGAATCATTTAGTTCTTGAACAGAGAGTGAACCTACAGTCTTGTTATGCTTGTTCTTTAAATTATTTATATATCTCCTCCAATAGGCAAGTAGTCTTTGTAATTTATTAAAATCAGAAAAATTTTTGTAAATAATGAATTGATGAATGATTGATTATGTGAAACTAAACTACTTAATGATAAATGAGAGGATACGATTTCAGGTAGATCTTGTTTCATGCCTTCATTTGGAAACTCCGGCCAGTCATTTTCAGCTTTAGACAAAAATTCAGGACCAGTCCACCACAAAGAACTTTCGCTGATTAGGTCGGCCTTCAGCCCACGAGAAACGAGATCTGCCGGATTGTCCTTCGACGGCACGTAACTCCACTTATGCCCTACAGTGCTTTCTTGTATTTCGTTAACGCGATTTCGTACAAAAGGCTTCAATGAAGTCGGCGTCATTGACAACCAACCCAACACTATGGTTGAATCACACCAAAACTGGCATCTGCTAATAGGCAAGGTAAGAGATTTCAACACACTAGTACACAGTCTTGTTCCAAGAATGGCTGCACATAATTCAAGTTTTGGAATGGTACAGTCAGCATCAAAAGTCGATGACCACATTTAGATTTTCAATATCGCTGTACACCATAATATACCTAAATTGCTCAACATGACAAGCACCAGAAATTAATGATTATCATAAAAGGGCATAAGTAGGTGACCATGCTTTTCAAAAGTCGCTAAACAAAGTTATGGTAAAAAAAGCATAACACCACGTCACCAGTCATTCGGCCAGTACGGCCAGTGACGTCCGAGAACTAAATAAAGGAGGTCGTTACATTTGATAAACTAATGTGATTAATTATATTATTATTAAAGTATTATGAAAAAAAATAACTTTATATAATACTATAGTCTTTTAAGCTAATACAATATTTTATACATGATAAATAATTGCAACCGCAATGGTCTACACTCGATACAAAGTGATAATTAAGTAGAAATATTATTTTACATTCAAGGGTAAATAGTTTTACAAAGAATTGAAATAAAACAGAATTTGTGTGAATTTTGAAAATGAGTCTTATATGTATATAGGGGGCCTACCAAGAGTTTGTTTTTCAAACAAACCACGAGTTTTGCACGCGATCATCACGGAAATTTCCTGCATGTGAAATAAATTATACAAGTATTTTTATCTAGTGAAACATGTTAAAATAATAGTAGTTTAATTCATCAATTAATGTTAAAACTTTGTTTAACATTTTTTTATCGTCAATTTATTGATAATAAGTATTCTACTTGATAGCAAAACACTATGACGACACTATATCATATTTCATACAAAACCCTTGACAAAGATAGTTTTTGACATTTAATTAAAAGTGCTTGATTTGACTAGTTGGAAACAACCCTATTTCCATAGATTTTATAAAAACGCCCTTATCTGATAGTATCGATCGATAGAGGGCGCATTAAGGAAATGTATGAAAATTGTTCCCGTCGACTAGCCTATCATCACCGTGTAAATTTCGTAATGGTAGTAGAGCCTTGCTGATTTCAGCATGAAAGGGCCGGCTCGACCGGGGAAGTACTACCCTCTCACAGAAAATCGACGTAAAGTAACAGTACCTGAACTGTTGCGTTTCGTTCGGTGAGTGAGAGTGTCGGAGGCCCTATCCCCTATTCCTTCTCCCTCATCCCACTCCTTATCTTATCCCTTTTCCCAACCCCAAGGGGCGGCAACGCATTTGTGACTCCTGTGGTGTTGCTTGTGTCCATGGGTGGCGGTAATTGCTTACCATCAGTCGATCCGTCTGCTCGTTTGCCGCCTTATACTATAAAAAAAAACTAGACCCTCGGATTGGGTTCTAATTCAATCGTAACTATAAAAATCATAAACTAAGTCGACGGTATGAATTTGAACGGAATCTGCGTGATTTTTGAAAATAAGTCTTATTGTTTTACGAATAAGGTTACAATTCAATTGAACTAAAAAATCTATAATTACATCGATGGTATAAATTCAAACTGATGATTCTAAATGTTTTCGGATATTATAACGATCAGCAATTTTTGACAAAATGGTGTTCAGTGACCTTTGACAAGTAGTGTTCAGTTAGTTTTGAACTTTAATTATGTTCATTCAATACTGGCGCCCTTCTTGTTGAGCGATTTATGGGTGATATAATGTTCATTGATTTTGAAAATCTGAATGTGGTCATCGACTTTTGATGCTGACTGTACATGGCTTTATAGGTGCTACTCGATTTTTTGAAGTTAAAAGATGCACAGTCACCAATCCGTCCCTATTTGTGGATCGCACGTACACACATGCACCGTATGCCCTTTCCGACGCATCACTGAAAATGTGTAGTTCACATGCATTTGAATTGTCACATACGGCCCATCGTGAAATTCTTAACAAATTTAGACATGGCAAAGTACTAACGAAGGACTCCCAGAGTCTTCGAACTTCATTTGGAATGCATTCATCCCAGCCACACTTCATCATCCACAGGTGCTGCATAATAAGTTTAGCCTCAACAATACAAGGACCAACTAAACCTAACGAATCAAATATCTGACTGATCACAGATAAAATGTGACGCTTAGTGACATGTTTGCTGCTATCAATGTTAATAGAAAACACTAGAGAGTCCGATGCGCATAGCCAATGAAGACCCAATGTTTTTGAAGGTACATTCCCGCCTTCAGCGAAATTTAATCTACCCGTATAACCTACTCGACCGATCATCTGAGATAATATTTCTGGGCTATTAGACTGCCATTTACGCAAATGAAAATGAGCTGTGGCAAAAACAGAAGCGACCCCTTTAGCCATTGCTACCACCTTGGGAATTGTGTCTCCACCACTAAGATAGACCTTGGGAATTGTGTCTCCACCACTAAGATAGTCATCCACGTAAATGTCATGCGCTATCGATTCTCGCACCCTTTTATTTGAAGATGTGGACGCAAGACTTACCAAGCATTTTGTGGCCAAATAAGGAGCGCTCGCTGTGCCGTAACTCAGGGTGTTGAGACTGTATGTTTTTAAAGGCAATTTTGAATCCTCCCTAAAAATAATTTGTTGTAAGGGTCGCTGTACTGGTGTC
Source organism: Euclidia mi (assembly GCA_944739405.2). Classification (NCBI taxonomy): domain Eukaryota; kingdom Metazoa; phylum Arthropoda; class Insecta; order Lepidoptera; family Erebidae; genus Euclidia; species Euclidia mi. The sequence goes on from OX123199.2 coordinate 58,727,802, forward strand.
AAAAAAATCGCCCTATACATTTTCTCCACGTCTCCAGAAATGACGTACTTGTGTTGACGAAAGCGTACCAAGATACTAAAAAGGTCATCCTGGACTGTGGGACCTACCATTTGGATATCGTTGAGTGATAATCCAGATGTGGTTGCAGCTGAGGCATCAAAGACTACCCGAAGTTTTGTGGTAGCGCTGGACTCCTTAATGACTCCATGATGTGGCAAGAAATATTCAATAGTACCACCTGAATGAGGTTTATCTGTTTTATTGTTTTCGGTCATATGTCCCAGGCGCTCGTACTCCTGCATGAAAGTGACATATCTTTCTTTAAAGACGGGATCACGATGGAATCGACGCTCTAATGACAAAAACCGACGCTTCGCTATATTGAAGGACTCGCCTAATACACTGGGGTCCTGCTTCAGAGGCATGGTAACTATAAATCGACCAGTATGATCACGGATTGTATTTAATTTAAAATTGGCTTCACAAAGTCTTTCTTCATGAGACAATGAGTATTTTGTAGGGACAGAGTCAATCTCCCAAAATTTGTGTAAAGTATTATTAAGTTGGCCTAATGAAAGGTTACAAATTTGTGACTGTGATGAAGATGGATGAGATGGAATAGTAATAGCCCCTGATACTATCCACCCGAATTTGGTGTCACGAAGAGTAGGCTGATTATTTCCTAAGGTTATAAAAGCAGGACCAAGGCATCTCCAAAATAACTCTGCTCCCACCAATATATCAACCACTGAGGGACTGTAGAATAGTGGGTCGGCCAACTGTACATTTGATGGCAAAGGAATTTTATCGACATCAATTAAAATAGACGGCAATTCTTTTGTAATTACAGGTAATACGAAACAGTCTATACTAGTTCTATAACTACTGCAGCGTGATTCTATAATTAAATTACAAGACTGTGTAGTAGTAGAAATTTGAGTGTTGATACCTGTTACCGTGGAGCTCGTGCTTCGTCGAGGCAATTTCAGCTTATCGGCTAGTCTCTGAGTAATAAAATTGGCCGTGCTACCATTATCGAGCAAGATCCTGGCGTCCATCTTATTGCCCCAATTGTCCACGACTTTCACCAACGCTGTGGAAAGCAAAACATACGACGCAGTAGTATAGTGCATGGATGTGTCGTTAGATAACACGACATTTTGTGGAGTGCAAGTAGATAAAGGCGCCCCCCCAGAAATGTCAGTAGATAAGGTCACACTACTGGAACTAGGCATAGGATCTTGGAAATTGGTAGATTTCGGTTTGTCGACATGTAAAAGGACATTATGTTTCTCATTACAATATTTACACCGCGCTAATCTACATTGCTTAGTTAAATGACCAAAGCGTAAACAGTTCACACAAACCTTTAACTCCTTTGCTTTCGAGACCCGACTGTCAACAGACAGCTTACGAAACTCTTCACATGTGTACAAAAGGTGGTGTTTGTGACACATTGGACATTTAATAGGTAATTTCTCATCTTGTGTGGTAGCAACAAACGATTTAGGCTTAGATTCTATTGAACTATTATTACTTTGTTTAATTGATTGTTTGTTATGTTCTAATGTTTCCAATAAGTCAGCCTTTTTGCTAATGAATGAACAAAACTGAGTCAAGGTGGGTGATTTTTCTATCGTGTTACGATGTTCCTCCCAATCTCTACTGGTCACGGAATCTAACTTAATGGACATCATGTACACAACTAGCGTATCCCAGTACTCAGTAGGCTCGTTCAATGTTTTCAATGCTCTAATGTTTTTATTAATGACGTCAACTAAATGCCGTAAAGAAATACAAGATTCTTTAGAAATTGTTTCAACATTGAATAGAGCCTGCACGTGATTATTTACTAAAAGCCGACTATTATTATAACGATCACACAACAAATTCCACGCCATTTGGTAGTGTTCACCTTTAAAATCAATATTTTTAATTAACTCCAATGTATCGCCGTTCAGCGACGCACGTAGATAGTGAAATTTGCTTATGTCGTCAATGCTACTACTGTTATGGATTAGTGACATATATGTATCTCTATACTCAAGCCAGCACTGATAATCACCATCAAAACTAGGCAAACTAATTTTTGGTAAGCGAATAAAGCTGCGTTGAAACGATTCACCTGAATGTTTGCATGCTGAGCCCGCTACAGAACTAACATCGCCGGCGTCGCTGGTGACCAGCAGACTCCGAGCTTGTGCGGCTAGTGCGTGAAATCGCTCCTCGAACTTGGCTCGCTCCGCATATGCATCGTCTGGTTTGTCCATGAGCACCTCGATTTTCATCTGTAACGTGTCAAATTCATCGTATATGGCATCAAACTTACTCAAGCGCCCTTCTAATTCAATACGTTGCAAAGAAGAAATAGACTCACAGCTGAGCAGTATATTAATAAAATTGCCAAAGTTAGTAAGCTTTGCTTTCATAGCATTGCGCTTTCTAATTAAAATCTCCAACTCACTGGACATATTGAAGTTAGATAACAGTCAACTATAAAGGCAAAAATAATACTAGTTAACTAATCACGAACAATGGATGGGTATAAAAATCTGCACTACACACAAAGGAAACAGATAATAACCTACTAATGAATAGGCGCGTGACCTTGAACTAGAACGGCAGCGCCAGCTGTTACCTACAATGGCGTCGAAATATGCGTACAGCTGATTTACCGTTATACCTATTATTTATTAGAATAACGGCTAGCGACAAGCAATGCAGCGATGCGTAAGCTGAAGAGAATGTAGGTACTATAAATCTAACTCAGGAAAGACAAGAAATGGAAAATTAATGTAATGTAAACGTTGACCGTTTGGAAAAAAGATATTGTTTGGAAAAAGGATTTATAAGGGAAAAAATTGGAACAAACTCACAAAACACCCGTATCCTTAACCACAGGCAAACTGAATAATTCCCTCGTAGCGATGACTCGGCGTAATTCGATGCGCTTTGTACTCGAAGCTCCAGGGATTGACGTAGTTCGCTTCTACTTCGTTCTTCCAAAACGGCGACTTCGACTTTGTAAAAATTCCGTTGCGACGATGACACAGCGATTTGAATTTCAAATTCCGTACTGCAACTGCCAACGTTTTCGGTTTCTCCAAACCGAAATTTATAGGCTCGACGTGACCAATGTTGCGGACCTAACCAAGGTCTGTAAATAAAATCCAGTGGACTGTATGAAACTGGTATAATCTTGTAGTAAAGTAATATTAATAACAATATGATAATTGGTCGTTGTAGTACTACGTGAACAATTAGTGCGCGCGCGTCGTGCAAGGAGCTCAAAGATCAAGTGGGGAGCGCGGATGCGGCCGGTGAGTTGTCGGCCCCGCACCGCCTCGCGCCCCGCAGGTGCGGGCAGCCGAAGAGGGCCGAAACGGCCCGAACATCCTGCCCGGGGTTGAAGTCTTCAAGTAATGGGAAGCGGACAGACGTTATTGAACGCCCGCAGTATTGTCCCCTTGTTCGTCTTCAACTTGACCACGCGTGTCTCTCCATCGCAGCCAGGTTTTGTTTCTATAACTCGCCCCAGTGGCCACACCAGTGGCGGTTGTCCTCGCTCCTTGATTAGAACGAGTGTCCCCACGGATAACCGGCCTGTGGAAGCGGTCCATTTGGTTTTGGTCTGCAGTAAAGAAATGTACTCTAAATTATAGCGGTTCCAAAAATGCTGTCTAATATGCTCCATTTGGTGGTAGCGCTCTAGTCTCCCGATGGCGACATCAGAAACCTGTGGATGCGGAACAGATGTGAGTGGCCTGCCAATTAAAAAATGGGAAGGAGTGAGAGCGGTTAAATCTAGTGGATCAGAGGATAAAGGGGTGAGAGGACGAGAATTTAAAATTGCCTCAATCTGAGTTAGACACGTGGACATTTCCTCATAAGTGAAGTGAGTTAAACCTAGTAACCGCCTTAAGTGATGCTTGGTGGACTTAACTGCACTTTCAGCGATACCGTTGAAATGGGGGGTGTAAGGTGGAACAAAGGAAAAGTCTATGCCTTGCTGTCTGACTTCGAAGTCAATCTCAGCATCCTGTAAAAATCGCCCCAATTCATTGCAGGCACCAACAAAGTTAGTACCATTGTCTGACAAGATACTCTTAGGCTTGCCACGACGAGCCACAAAACGATTGAGAGCAGACATATAGCCCTCCCTAGTCAAATCTGTAACGAGCTCAATATGCACGGCTTTCACAGCCAAGCAGACAAATATGCACAGGTATGACTTTATAAGCTTACACCCACGCCCTTTGCGGTCGGCTATCAGTACTGGCCCGGCATAGTCGACGCTACAGTTATAAAATGGATATTGCAGCAATGTTCTCGAAGACGGTAATTGACCCATTCTTGGTTGCACAGTTTGACATTTTAATCTGAAACATTTAATGCATTGTTTGACTGTGACCTTCGATAAATTTCTGCCACCGAGTGGCCAGTACGTCTGTCGAATAGTCGCCAATAATAATTGAGGGCCTGCGTGTAACAACTTAAAATGATAATTATTGAAAATAATTTTTGTGATATGATATTTACTACATAACAATATAGGGTGTTTGACGTTATAGTCATAAGGAGAGTTATCGAGTCTCCCACCCACACGTATGAGCCCATCAGAATCTATGAATGGACTCAAAGAAAGAAGTCTGTTCTTACGAGGTAACAACTTTCCTGATTTTAACAGTTCATACTCTTTAGGAAACATCTCAACTTGAGCATGACGTAAAATAAAATTCAAGGAATCATTTAGTTCTTGAACAGAGAGTGAACCTACAGTCTTGTTATGCTTGTTCTTTAAATTATTTATATATCTCCTCCAATAGGCAAGTAGTCTTTGTAATTTATTAAAATCAGAAAATTTTGTAAATAATGAATTGATGAATGATTGATTATGTGAAACTAAACTACTTAATGATAAATGAGAGGATACGATTTCAGGTAGATCTTGTTTCATGCCTTCATTTGGAAACTCCGGCCAGTCATTTTCAGCTTTAGACAAAAATTCAGGACCAGTCCACCACAAAGAACTTTCGCTGATTAGGTCGGCCTTCAGCCCACGAGAAACGAGATCTGCCGGATTGTCCTTCGACGGCACGTAACTCCACTTATGCCCTACAGTGCTTTCTTGTATTTCGTTAACGCGATTTCGTACAAAAGGCTTCAATGAAGTCGGCGTCATTGACAACCAACCCAACACTATGGTTGAATCACACCAAAACTGGCATCTGCTAATAGGCAAGGTAAGAGATTTCAACACACTAGTACACAGTCTTGTTCCAAGAATGGCTGCACATAATTCAAGTTTTGGAATGGTACATGGCTTTATAGGTGCTACTCGATTTTTTGAAGTTAAAAGATGCACAGTCACCAATCCGTCCCTATTTGTGGATCGCACGTACACACATGCACCGTATGCCCTTTCCGACGCATCACTGAAAATGTGTAGTTCACATGCATTTGAATTGTCACATACGGCCCATCGTGAAATTCTTAACAAATTTAGACATGGCAAAGTACTAACGAAGGACTCCCAGAGTCTTCGAACTTCATTTGGAATGCATTCATCCCAGCCACACTTCATCATCCACAGGTGCTGCATAATAAGTTTAGCCTCAACAATACAAGGACCAACTAAACCTAACGAATCAAATATCTGACTGATCACAGATAAAATGTGACGCTTAGTGACATGTTTGCTGCTATCAATGTTAATAGAAAACACTAGAGAGTCCGATGCGCATAGCCAATGAAGACCCAATGTTTTTGAAGGTACATTCCCGCCTTCAGCGAAATTTAATCTACCCGTATAACCTACTCGACCGATCATCTGAGATAATATTTCTGGGCTATTAGACTGCCATTTACGCAAATGAAAATGAGCTGTGGCAAAAACAGAAGCGACCCCTTTAGCCATTGCTACCACCTTGGGAATTGTGTCTCCACCACTAAGATAGACCTTGGGAATTGTGTCTCCACCACTAAGATAGTCATCCACGTAAACGTCATGCGCTATCGATTCTCGCACCCTTTTATTTGAAGATGTGGACGCAAGACTTACCAAGCATTTTGTGGCCAAATAAGGAGCGCTCGCTGTGCCGTAACTCAGGGTGTTGAGACTGTATGTTTTTAAAGGCAATTTTGAATCCTCCCTAAAAATAATTTGTTGTAAGGGTCGCTGTACTGGTGTCAAAAAAATCGCCCTATACATTTTCTCCACGTCTCCAGAAATGACGTACTTGTGTTGACGAAAGCGTACCAAGATACTAAAAAGGTCATCCTGGACTGTGGGACCTACCATTTGGATATCGTTGAGTGATAATCCAGATGTGGTTGCAGCTGAGGCATCAAAGACTACCCGAAGTTTTGTGGTAGCGCTGGACTCCTTAATGACTCCATGATGTGGCAAGAAATATTCAATAGTACCACCTGAATGAGGTTTATCTGTTTTATTGTTTTCGGTCATATGTCCCAGGCGCTCGTACTCCTGCATGAAAGTGACATATCTTTCTTTAAAGACGGGATCACGATGGAATCGACGCTCTAATGACAAAAACCGACGCTTCGCTATATTGAAGGACTCGCCTAATACACTGGGGTCCTGCTTCAGAGGCATGGTAACTATAAATCGACCAGTATGATCACGGATTGTATTTAATTTAAAATTGGCTTCACAAAGTCTTTCTTCATGAGACAATGAGTATTTTGTAGGGACAGAGTCAATCTCCCAAAATTTGTGTAAAGTATTATTAAGTTGGCCTAATGAAAGGTTACAAATTTGTGACTGTGATGAAGATGGATGAGATGGAATAGTAATAGCCCCTGATACTATCCACCCGAATTTGGTGTCACGAAGAGTAGGCTGATTATTTCCTAAGGTTATAAAAGCAGGACCAAGGCATCTCCAAAATAACTCTGCTCCCACCAATATATCAACCACTGAGGGACTGTAGAATAGTGGGTCGGCCAACTGTACATTTGATGGCAAAGGAATTTTATCGACATCAATTAAAATAGACTGCAATTCTTTTGTAATTACAGGTAATACGAAACAGTCTATACTAGTTCTATAACTACTGCAGCGTGATTCTATAATTAAATTACAAGACTGTGTAGTAGTAGAAATTTGAGTGTTGATACCTGTTACCGTGGAGCTCGTGCTTCGTCGAGGCAATTTCAGCTTATCGGCTAGTCTCTGAGTAATAAAATTGGCCGTGCTACCATTATCGAGCAAGATCCTGGCGTCCATCTTATTGCCCCAATTGTCCACGACTTTCACCAACGCTGTGGAAAGCAAAACATACGACGCAGTAGTATGGTGCATGGATGTGTCGTTAGATAACACGACATTTTGTGGAGTGCAAGTAGATAAAGGCGCCCCCCCAGAAATGTCAGTAGATAAGGTCACACTACTGGAACTAGGCATAGGATCTTGGAAATTGGTAGATTTCGGTTTGTCGACATGTAAAAGGACATTATGTTTCTCATTACAATATTTACACCGCGCTAATCTACATTGCTTAGTTAAATGACCAAAGCGTAAACAGTTCACACAAACCTTTAACTCCTTTGCTTTCGAGACCCGACTGTCAACAGACAGCTTACGAAACTCTTCACATGTGTACAAAAGGTGGTGTTTGTGACACATTGGACATTTAATAGGTAATTTCTCATCTTGTGTGGTAGCAACAAACGATTTAGGCTTAGATTCTATTGAACTATTATTACTTTGTTTAATTGATTGTTTGTTATGTTCTAATGTTTCCAATAAGTCAGCCTTTTTGCTAATGAATGAACAAAACTGAGTCAAGGTGGGTGATTTTTCTATCGTGTTACGATGTTCCTCCCAATCTCTACTGGTCACAGAATCTAACTTAATGGACATCATGTACACAACTAGCGTATCCCAGTACTCAGTAGGCTCGTTCAATGTTTTCAATGCTCTAATGTTTTTATTAATGACGTCAACTAAATGCCGTAAAGAAATACAAGATTCTTTAGAAATTGTTTCAACATTGAATAGAGCCTGCACGTGATTATTTACTAAAAGCCGACTATTATTATAACGATCACACAACAAATTCCACGCCATTTGGTAGTGTTCACCTTTAAAATCAATATTTTTAATTAACTCCAATGCATCGCCGTTCAGCGACGCACGTAGATAGTGAAATTTGCTTATGTCGTCAATGCTACTACTGTTATGGATTAGTGACATATATGTATCTCTATACTCAAGCCAGCACTGATAATCACCATCAAAACTAGGCAAACTAATTTTTGGTAAGCGAATAAAGCTGCGTTGAAACGATTCACCTGAATGTTTGCATGCTGAGCCCGCTACAGAACTAACATCGCCGGCGTCGCTGGTGACCAGCAGACTCCGAGCTTGTGCGGCTAGTGCGTGAAATCGCTCCTCGAACTTGGCTCGCTCCGCATATGCATCGTCTGGTTTGTCCATGAGCACCTCGATTTTCATCTGTAACGTGTCAAATTCATCGTATATGGCATCAAACTTACTCAAGCGCCCTTCTAATTCAATACGTTGCAAAGAAGAAATAGACTCACAGCTGAGCAGTATATTAATAAAATTGCCAAAGTTAGTAAGCTTTGCTTTCATAGCATTGCGCTTTCTAATTAAAATCTCCAACTCACTGGACATATTGAAGTTAGATAACAGTCAACTATAAAGGCAAAAATAATACTAGTTAACTAATCACGAACAATGGATGGGTATAAAAATCTGCACTACACACAAAGGAAACAGATAATAACCTACTAATGAATAGGCGCGTGACCTTGAACTAGAACGGCAGCGCCAGCTGTTACCTACAATGGCGTCGAAATATGCGTACAGCTGATTTACCGTTATACCTATTATTTATTAGAATAACGGCTAGCGACAAGCAATGCAGCGATGCGTAAGCTGAAGAGAATGTAGGTACTATAAATCTAACTCAGGAAAGACAAGAAATGGAAAATTAATGTAATGTAAACGTTGACCGTTTGGAAAAAAGATATTGTTTGGAAAAAGGATTTATAAGGGAAAAAATTGGAACAAACTCACAAAACACCCGTATCCTTAACCACAGGCAAACTGAATAATTCCCTCGTAGCGATGACTCGGCGTAATTCGATGCGCTTTGTACTCGAAGCTCCAGGGATTGACGTAGTTCGCTTCTACTTCGTTCTTCCAAAACGGCGACTTCGACTTTGTAAAAATTCCGTTGCGACGATGACACAGCGATTTGAATTTCAAATTCCGTACTGCAACTGCCAACGTTTTCGGTTTCTCCAAACCGAAATTTATAGGCTCGACGTGACCAATGTTGCGGACCTAACCAAGGTCTGTAAATAAAATCCAGTGGACTGTATGAAACTGGTATAATCTTGTAGTAAAGTAATATTAATAACAATATGATAATTGGTCGTTGTAGTACTACGTGAACAATTAGTGCGCGCGCGTCGTGCAAGGAGCTCAAAGATCAAGTGGGGAGCGCGGATGCGGCCGGTGAGTTGTCGGCCCCGCACCGCCTCGCGCCCCGCAGGTGCGGGCAGCCGAAGAGGGCCGAAACGGCCCGAACATAGGCAGCTGTCGTCTCCATAAAAAATATAGTATTTACGTGCTACAATAAAGTAATTCAAGCTATATTGTGTTGTGAACTATTGAGACTTGTGTTGTATTTTGTGTTATTGTTTAAAAAACATGCGGTTTTATGTTATAGGGTGTAAAAGTGATAGTGGAATGAAAACACCAGGATTGTCTTTTCATTCGTAAGTATTCCATCCTTTACCTGTTACTAGGCATTCAGTAACATTATATTATATTCAGAATTGTGTATAATGTATTCAAGATGTTAATTTATCCTTGAAAAAAGCACTAAAATAACAAATCTTTAGTGTTGCCAACTTTTCTTTATATAATTACCCTCTTTTGAGGGTAATTAAAAATAGGGTATAATATTTTGAGATTTGCAGTGCCTATTAAAAAAGTATTTCAAAGTTTGAATAGCTTGTTTCAGTTTTCCTGAACATGAGGAGTTACGTCGCGATTGGATTATAGCTACAGGCCGATCAGATTGGACACCAAAACCGTCATCAAAAATTTGCAGCCTACGTTTTGAGAAGACAATGTTAATTAAAAAGAAGAAACTTACGCTGCTATTTCCAAATGCTGTGCCTATTCTGGTAAATATTCAGTAAATTACATATTAAGTATTGAGCCAGATTTTATGACATTTTTATCCACATTAAGTGTATTTAACAGTTTAGTGCTGACCATCGTGTTATTAGTTGCAAACATTATCTTGTGCATTTTTTTCGCTATCCCTTCGGGTTGCGGAGGTCAGACAGGCAGTCGCTCTGTGGAAAAGCTACTATACAGCCAAATCCGGTTAGACTAGTAAGCGGACCCCATATTGAAACTGGGATAAACGCAAAGAGAAAGAAGAATATGAATCTTGTTCAGAATATTAGAATACAAAAAAAACGAAAAGAAAAAAATCCGTAAACATCAGCTTCCTACTACTGGTTTGTAATGATTAGTGTCTTAAAGATGATTAACTTTTTTAGGAAACCAAGTCCTATATTCCAACATCTTCCTCCACCAGTATACAAGGAGAAACAGATATTGAAATGGAAGATAATTTAAATATTCATGTAAGTACACAATTTCCATAATGTTGTTTCCCACGAATCAATACAATTTGCAACATATTTTCACTATTAAAATATTAAATTACTTGTTTGTTTTGTACTGTAATATAATCATTATGTCAAAATAACTTACAAGTTTAGTGTAAAATGAAAATATATGTTATTTAATAATAATAAATTGTTTTTTATTTATATATCCCACGGATTTAAGTAAAAACAGGATTTTAATCAAGTAGTGGATACTTAAGCTACACATTGGCATCAGTTCCATGTGTGTTGGTATATAGAGACGGAACCCATACATTTTTGCCCATAATCCTTTAATATATATATAAAAATTAATCATAAATACATACATACATAGACTCATGCCTGTTACCCCGAAGGGGTAGGCAGAGGCATATTAAACGCCCACTTTTCGCCAGTGTTTTGATCCCACGTAATAGGTGGCGAGCCTATTGCCGCTTATTGGGACATTTTGTTTGCCAGAGCCTCGTCCGTTGATCGGCAGGTGCACCACTTGCAGGTGAGGTTGGCTTGGGACCCTATGTTCTTGGTGGGAACCCTATGCACCCTAATCATAAATAATGTTGTACTATTTGCTTACAAATCCAGTACGTACATACATATAACCACCTATGAAATGCCAGTTTAACTACCGACAACGAAATGTCACAAACGATACTTTTCTATAAAGGACAATGGCAGATCTCCATACATCAAAATGTCTGAAATTAAATTGAAGCGAACCGAAATAAAAAATATACCAAAAAATTTGGCGTAAGTAACAGAGTCTATAAATGATTCTATTTTCACTCAGGAAAGGCGGAAAAAGAAGATATCGGTCTTTGAATTTTTAGTTAAGAATGAACAATGTAGGTAAAATGAAAGTTATAGTATGAAAGTTAAATAATAGGTAGGTACGTCTGAATTATCAAATGACATATGTCAGATTGACATCAAAACACAGAACTATTTTGTAGCATCTAACAGCCACAGCCAAAGACAAAAGCAGAGCTGCACATTTTAAATCGATTTTATGTGAAATCGTTACAACATTAAAACGATGCTGTGACGTTTTTATTTGGTTTAAACGTTGTTTTGCTTCAAAAATATTAGCTTATTGATAAAATGTTGATTAAATATTATATAACTGCATTTTAAACCAAACCAACTCTATAAAGGTCGATCGTATCGATTACTTATTTAATAGTCGATTCGGATATAGCACTCACGTCTATTTCTATCACACCATTGTCTATGGCAACAATCAAATAATAAAGTATTCGTAATCAATAGGGAAGATTACTGCCAAGTTAAACCACCAGATGGCGGTATCACCAACTACAGTAAACAATGAATTTTGGCAAGTATGACATTTGAGTGACAACTTGACAAGTCGTTTACACTTCAAACTTTGGATGCGCGATCTCTTGGCGATCTCATTATCTTATCTCAAACAAGTTACTAAAACAGAAACATTGTATAATTTTGATTGTTATTGATAATTACCCCATAGTGAACTGTTTTGCCTTTATAAATAAGTATAGATATATTGTTGTCTTGTTGATGACAATATTTGAAAAGCGCGCTACGAAAGTTTGTTTACTGTAGTTGGTTGTGCTGCCATCTGCGTCGAGCTTTGCGTAATGTTCCCTATTGGAATGCTTTTTATCATCATAAAATACTCCAGCTCGAGAAAAAGTGAACATATTAAAAATCGTAGGAAAAAAAAACAATTTGTTTTGTTCATATGAAGTTTAAGGTCGCCACAACAAACCCAGACCAAATTCTGCCATTGTTTTTTTGCATTGAAATAGCAACATATGACGTCATCAAATTTTTGCGTCAAATAGCATACCTACTAATTTTATGTATATTAGTTAGAACAATTCGAAAATTAAGTATATCATCAAAATATTGAATGAAAGTGGGATTGTATTTGAATATTTTATTGTAGGTATTGAAAAGTCGAGATAATTTATTTTTCACTGAGTATTAATTGAAAAGTCCAAATTAGTTTGCGTTTGACAGCATAATAATATCATCCCCGTATCTTATAACTATCCTATGCCGATAAAATCAATAAGGCAACGTTTCTTTTCGGACTACATATTATTTTCTAATTGTATCTATAAATAGGGGTAATTTTTGCCTTACTCGGTAACCCTGAATATAGAGTGACGTCCTATGTTTGTCCCTTTCTGCGACACGCTTTGCCGGTGTCTATAGGATTCTCTGTCTACGAATAAATAGAATCTGTGACATCTGTGTAGATTATTCGTAAACAAATATTAAAACATCATTAAAATATTTTGATATGAGGTGCGTTATAAAAGTGATGTAGTATGTATATATATATGTAGCATACAACGTAAACAAAACAAACAAATTATGTGGATAAGCGTTTAAACTTGCTACGGAACAATATATTATAAATAAAACTATTTACGTGGAATGTTCTTGCCATTCCCGGTTGTTGCGGAAGGTCCATCCCCCGAGCCACTCCCGGCGCCTGAAGAAGTGATGCACTGCACTTTGGGGTACTTCTTCATCAACCCACTAAGCTCATCTTCGGCAATAATCTTGTGACGGCTTCCGTCCGGCGCTTTTACGAAGATATTGCCATCTTGGGTCCAACCAGATCTCATGCCAAAGTGCGACCGGGCCTTACTGAATACAGCCTGTCGCACTCTGGTTAGGAATTCTCGAAGCGAAATAGATGTGCCCTTAAGAGCAGTGTTTGCGAGCCAAGCTGAAGATCTAGTATCCACTCTAGCAAACCGGAAAAAGGCAGTAAGCGGCCTATACTTGATAGGCCGCTTACTGCCTTGTTTGGAGGAACCAAGTCGGTGGCAATTACAGATATCAGCGGATGTGATGTTTTTCAATCCCAGCTTGCTCTGCATAATGCCCAAGATTGTTGCAGTGCTGTTCTCATTCTCCTCCTCTGGCACGCCCAAAAATAGAAGAGACTTACGTCTATGTCGGGTCTCCACGGTGTCGAGCTGTTTGTGACACTCCTGGATTTGTTGGCGTAGCAGGCCCAGCATATTGAAAACCAGCTCACGGAATGTACGAAATTCTTCTGCAACCTTCGCTACTGTGTCTTTGGCTGAGCCTCCACTATTTAACTGGGTTTCGAGTGCTGCCATCCTCCTTGTAAAGCTGTCTTCCAGACCCTTCTGTATGGACTCAATCTCTTGAAGCTGGGACATAGTGCTTGTGAGAGTGTGTAAAATGTGGAGAAGTTTTGCTGGCGGGCGGTATGTACTAACACTTAATAGTTTAGTGTCATAAACACTACCTTAGTTAGAGGCAGTTAAAAATTGCAGTTATATACTATTTTTATGAACTATAACTCAGATTTACTATATTTTTTGAATTAATAAAATTTTCAAAATCGCAAATATGTGTTAACTTTTTTAACGCCTACCGCCGAAGAAAGTTTTCTTGGCAGACTTATACAGCATGGCTAAAGCTAGAGAGAGAAAGGCGAAGGATGTATCCCATATTAAGTGCATGAAAGACAAAACAGGAGCGATTCTTATGGACGAAGACAAAATAAAAGGGAGATGGACGACATACTTTGAAAAGTTAATGAATGAGGAGAACGATTGGAACGGAAACCTTGAGAATGAGGTGATGAATATTGGTTTAGTGAAGGAAATAAATAAGGACGAGGTAAAAATGGCTGTTAGTGGAATGAAGATTGGAAAAGCATTAGGACCAGATAGAATACCAGTAGAAGCATGAAAAGCGTTAGGAGATGATGGATGGGCGTGGCTGACTTTATTCTTCAATAAGCTGTTGCACAAGGAGACCATACCCGAGGAATGGTGCAACACTTACCTGGTGCCCATTTTAAAAAATAAGGGTGATATCCAAGAGTGCAACAATTATCGGGGAATAAAGTTAATGCCTCATAGTATGAAAGTATGGGAGAGAGTAATTGAGCGACGCCTGCGTGACGAGAGTGAGATCTCACGAAACCAATTCGGTTTTATGCCTGGTCGAGATACGGTGGATGCCATTTTTGCACTTCGCCAAATGTGCGAAAAATACAGGGAGGCGCATAAAAACTTGCACATGGTGTTCGTCGACCTTGAAATGGCATATGACCGAGTGCCTCGTGAAGTCGTGTGGTGGGCCCTGAAGAAGAAAAGAGTGCCTGGGAAATACCTGACGTTGATTCAAGCCATGTACGCTGAATGCCGAACGCAAGTCCGATCCGCAGCTGGTATCACAGCCAGATTCGATGTGGCCATAGGCTTGCATCAAGGGTCGGCCCTTAGCCCCTACCTCTTCCTGTTAATTATGGATGCTATATCATTGGACATACAGGAAGAGGCACCCTGGTGCATGCTGTTTGCCGACGACATCGTTCTGGTAGCAGAGAGTGGACAGAAGGTGCAGAGCAAGCTGGAGGAGTGGCGCCAGAGATTGGAGAATGTAGGCCTGAGAATAAGCAGAACCAAAACAGAATATATGTTCTGTGACTTTGGCGGTCTCTCCAGTCCTATACCGGTTACACTCGGCGGTACACTTCTACCAGTAAGCTCCGATTTCCGCTACCTAGGTTCACTCCTGCAAGATGACGGCGAAATTGATCGGGATGTTAGGCAAAGAATCAACGCAGGATGGATGAAATGGCGACAGGTCTCAGGCACAATATGCGACCACAAAATGCCTGTGAAATTAAAGGGCCGCATGTATAAGTCGGTTATAAGGCCTGTCGTACTGTATGGAGCTGAGTGTTGGGCTACAAAGAAGACGGATGAGAAACGATTGCATGTGGCAGAGATGAGAATGTTACGATGGATGTGTGGAGTGACAAGAATGGACAGAATTAGGAATGATTACGTTAGATGTAGTATGAAAGTGGCGCCCATTGATGAAAAGATAAAAGGAAGTCGATTGGCCTGGTATGGACATGTTATGCGGAGAGATGAGATGTATGTAGGTAAAAAAGTGATGAATATGCATGTAGAAGGACGAAAAGGGAGAGGACGGCTAAGGAAAAGATGGATGGACTGTGTGAGGATGGATATGAAAGAGAAAATGGTAAATGATCGGATGACTGGTGACAGAGAAGTATGGAAGAGAAGGACATACTGCGCCGACCCCAAATAAATTGGGTCCAGGGCAAGACAATGATGTATGCGATTGCAGTGTTGTATTATGAAACGAGTAATTTTGCTCATTTTACCGCTTATAAAGTTGTTAGGAAACTGTGAGTCTGCATTCATACTTTTCACAATGAATGTTTGTTTGTTTTGGTAAAACAAACAAACTATGAATGTGAAGGTCTATTTGCTACGGTTGTACGACTAAATTGCTGACAATTTTAACGAAATTGACATGGACATTATTTAAGATATTGTTTTACATATATCAACTATCAATAGCCTACAATAGGGTACAGTTAATATGATATTTAATTTTGGCTCACACGCAACATAAGGGTTACTTAGCTTTAAAATAGCTTAATATGTATTGACAAACCTTTGGATTGAAAAATAAACATGGGCTTCTGAATTCGAAACAACTATTTAAAAACAACTTTAAGGTAATCATTAGGTATTAATGATGATCAAGAAACCTGCCAGACATTTAGAGAGCTCAAGCAAAATTGACAATTCAGACCGACGCCGACGTATCAACGTTTATGCTTGAAACTAGAGGCTACAGTTGCTTTCAACGTATTTGCTCTTTATAATTCCACCTTGGATGATTTTAAGCATTCAAAGTTTCAGCATTAGAAACTTTGAAAAAGTCGACAGCGACTGACGTCATTGGCATTTGCTAGTGTTTTAAAGGCAGCCATGAATGTGCTTTCTCTCGTAAAATTTGATTTAGTCTTACTATGCCGTTTTACTGAATAGTGAAATAAATTAAGTAAAAATCTCATTCAATGCACCAATTTATGTTTTACTTCTATAATGTTGTTAAATTTTAACGATCGCTTGGGCCAAATATGCCTTTGATTTACTAAGGGCAGACAAAAGTCACTCTGATGAAAAGCTAATATTCTGTCAAATCTAGCTACATTATAAAATAGACCTTTAGCTCCAAATCAAAAATTCTTGGATACAACCGAAATAACGCTACGATAAAGATCAAAGTCGATATAATGTATTTAATAAGGACGCAGTATGATTAATAGAGTAATGAACGTAGAGAAAGTGCGTGAGGTTTGTAGATGATAGAAGCAAGTGGCGTTCTGTTGTATCTGGTAGAGACATTGATGAGAAAAAGGTGTACATCAATATATGTATATCATATGTTGTATGACGATTATGAACGGAACATAATAATACGTATCTTATATCTTGACTGCCTTCGTGGTAGAGGGGATAGCGTATACGTCTGTTGATCCCGAATTCCCGAGTTGGACCCGGGTCGGGCAAAAGTGTTACAGAGTTTTTCCAAATACTCAGTACCAGCATCGAGTCTGACAATGTTCCCAGTAACGACAATAGGCTCGCCCTCTACTACGTTGGACCTAAAATTCATAAAGCGAAATGTGGGAACTGCAACTCTCCCTACGCAGCCGTAGAAGCAGGCGCCAGTCTATAAAAAAATATTATACGAAGAATACGTTTAAAAAGGTTTTCTTACCAGTGACCGAAGTAGCAAACTGCAGATATTGTGGGTACTTGTCTACCAAACGTTTGATTACATTGATTTGCTCCAAAGTCAGCTGCACGGCGTCCTTATTCTGAGTGGCGCATGGTACGAAGACGGTGGACCAGAACTGTGAACAAAACAGAGAAAACTTTAGAGTGGCGTTGTAATGAAGTGTGCCATTTATTTATGTTTTATTTTTTGGTTGAATTTTTTAGGAATGCGGTTATCTTTGTTAACGATTGTGGATGATTATAATATTACAATGTGTCAATAGTCTGGCAATATTGAAACCTTTCGATAAGTGCCGTTTAAATAGTATATTAAATCATACAAATCTTGCTCACTTTTTATCAGAATAATTTCTTCTTTAATGTATAACCAACTTAAAATTGATTGAAAGTAGAAGTAGGTATGCATCTATAATTTGTTACCCACTGCTTAATTATTATTAATATTTGCAGCCTAACCTGTACCACTGCAGGACAAATGGCTCCTTATCCTCTTTCCACCTAACTCAATCGCGAGCTGTTGAGCTCAATTGTAAGCTAGTAAAATGTTAATTAGTATTTCATGTATGTTCGTAGTGGCTAATAATTTCTGGTCTTTTTGATTTTTTCACCTTTTACAAGTGACAATTGTATAATTTTATTAGACGAAGCAGTAATCTCAACTAGTACTCTATATAAATCACTTTTAATATTACTCAAGCCCCGTATAAGTCTCTTCTGCAGTAATAATTAAACCTTTGAAGTGCCCTTTAGCCTTCAGCTTTTATTCAAAGTCATTGTTGTCAAAACGACAAAGATGAGAGACGAAGAGATATTAATAACACGTAGACTCCAACAATGGCCAACCCAACAAAGAAAAATAATAAAGTGCTTATTAAAGCCTGTACCAATTTTCATGAGAGCAGCATTGTGAAAAATTTAAAGAGATACACGACCGTCTGGTTCGGTCTTAATAATAATATTAATATTCTACCACTTTCAGCAGAATTTTTACTAGGGGTACTAGATAATGGATATAACATACATACATATTTTTTTTTGTAAATACATACATATTATACATAGAAAAACCCAGACCAAGACAAACATCCATGTTCATGCACACAAATGTTTTACTTGAGCGGGAATCGAACCCGCGACCTTCGACAAAGCAGTCGCTTACACTCCCGCTACGCCAATCGGCCGTCGTTAAGGCGCTGTTATACCTCAGAAGCCGTGAAACACCTAATTTTTTGTCGCGCATCTAGCCATAACGGTACATATTACAAACTAGCAAAAAATAGAGCTTAAAGTCAAAAGTCGGAACAAAAGACTTTTGAAAGAATTTTTCATGTATGTAAAATAGAATCACGGTAAAAAAGTCACAAAATCGAGGCAAAAAATAATCTTTTGTCTCACTGTTTGCAATATTTTGATCGTAAGCTGTCATATTTTATTTGATAATATTGTAGGAAATCTAATGAACTAAAGAATTACCCCATTTATTTTCATATTATACGTGTATATTTTGTAAAATTAAATAAAATCTGCCAAACGTCTATGATTTTGACGCTCGGTAGATCCCATCAATATCAAACGCTTCAGCAATTTAAACCTTATTAGCATAAGCGGTGTACTGAGTGTCAGTTGCTAGTTTACGCCCCGCCCAGACCTCATCATTCGGCTATGAGCCCTGTGAAAGATAGGTCATGTTGCTTGCGTCTCCGCTGCACGAAATTTTACGTAAACCTGTTTGTTATTATAATACGCCAAATTGAGTGCGTAGTTTCATGTTTTATGTTATAGACTGAATATTTTGAATCAAATAGGCTTTTCATGTAATTATGGGCACATATAATTAGGACCTAAGTTTATACTCTTGTTGCGTTTAATGTGTTATTGTTTCTGTGCTTATAAATATATAGTTAGAAGAATAAAATATGGACAATTAGAGAAATGAAGTTCTACGAAGGATTTGTACAAGAAAGCGTCGTAATAAAATAAAAATTCATCCAAGGCCAAGTGATTATGAAATATGTAACATTTTTACACGAATTATTTTCATAAGAGTGTTTTATGACTAACTATGTTATAGATTATCGATTATGCATAATGTAATTATATAAATTATTCTCACAATACATAGCTGCCACAGTTTTCAATTTTTGAAAGAGTAATAACATAAAATCGAATCATTTTATGTACCTATATTGCAAATTCATTAGCTTGTCAGAGCGCCTGGAGCGCTAAGATGCCGCCACGGCGAACAATAAACAGCGCTAATATGGCGCTCCGCAATCCGCACACAAGCGGTAACGAATGTTGTATTATTGTGTTGTGAACATAAACCTATTTAGGTACATCGGGTAAAACTTTGATTATTCTTTAACTATTAGGTATGTCTCAGTACATCTAATATCTTCTTAATTTCTAAAATCAATCATTTATAAGTAAGAAGGTGACTTCTCTGTTTGCTATAACACAAGATATAGTATTTTTTTAATAATAAAGTACGTAACCAATTATCTTTATTGTAATTACAGTGAAGTTAAAGATAACAGTTCTGCAACGTCTTACACACATTTGACTGCAGTCATTCCTAACACGATCTGTTCAAGAGTTAGCCAATAAATGCCAAACATTTTTTTTAACAAATTTGACTCAAATTCCGTAGTGATAAGCAAAAAATACAAGAGGGATAGCAGTGACTGGTTCGAATTGCGTAAGAATATGTAGACAGATTGAAATTTTGGTATAGTGGTAAAAAGAAGAGATAACAGCAGTAAAGACAATTTTAGTAAAAAATATTTTGTACAAATAAAATATTTGCAATGTAAAATCAGTTGCGCATGGAATCTAAAATGAACGACTGGCTTTGCAACAACTAGCGAAGCAAGAAAATGTAACAATCGAGCCTTGTGGTTTATACGCCACGCCAGATGGATTAATAGGTCCAAACAAAAAGATAAGTAGGATAGGTTGCCTATAAGATTGGCCTGGAGAATAGTATAAGAGCAAATAAAATACAAATATGGAAACATGATAAAAAAGTGAACTGACTAGTCTAAACAAATATTGTAATTGTTATTACCAAATTCAGGGGCAACGCTACGTTACACGCAAACAAAAGTGTTTATTTGCTATGTGGAGTGGCGAAAGTATACCACTAAAAATAGAAATTATAGAAAGAGATGATGTTTTCTGAAGAAAAGCTTGTGGCGTTTTATATGAATTGGCAGTTGCCTGAAATTGTTGATTCTCGTCAAGCTCAAGGGATGGCATTGCGGGATCACGGAGAGGAAAATGTTTCATCAGTGCTTGAAATTTCTACAATACCAAGCCGTAAAAGGAAAGTAAATGAAACTGTGCCTCGTGAACAACAGCAAATAATAAGTATTGAAGCCTTATCACCTCACCCACTGCCTTTAACATTCGATGAGAATAAAGAAAACCTGCTGGGTTGTAGCAGACAGCTAACTTTTGATGAGCTGTAAACTCTGTATTTCGTTAATAAATGATAAATGAATATAAATAAATATCTTTTAATATTTATTTTCTTTGAAACAACACATATTTGAAGCGAAAGAAAATTTTTATATTTTCCATACAAACATGTATGAGGAGAGCTAACGAAAAAGCAGTAACTCAAATTCTAATTCTATAATTTTCTAAGCGACATATGAACATGAATAAGGTATATCCACATATATTTTTAATGTTTCATCTATTTTGAAAAAATAAAATAGGTTGGGTTTTGAAACGAGTCGCCTGAATTTAAAGGTATTAGTAGTGTAGGGGGCTTAAGGGAGTTCGTTTTAATCCCCTAAAAGTAATTTTGGCTGCCGGAGTTGCGTCTAAATATTTTTAAACCATTTCCAAAATTTCATAAATACTTCGGTAATTATGCAAAACGGAACGTAGTTTTTATACTTTAGTACAGTTTTACAAATGTCATTTTTAGGTTTTATGTGAAAAAGGTGAAAAAAAACGCAAAACTGCCATCTTGGAATGATCATATTGACAGCTAATGTCAAATTTGTGCGTCATTGCTTTCGAGTGCCTAGGTTAGGTGCGACTGTAATTAGTAACTAAATGGGTTAGGTTCTCTTTTGACCCTTAATCCGAAAATAGGAGCCCTTCGCAGGGCTCCGTCAACCTTAGTTTATTAAACTAGTGTGATGAATGTGGAAGTTGGCAGTGCCATACACACCGATGTTTGGAGATTTTTTTTTCAGAGGAAACCAAGTATTTTCGGCAAGTGAAAATGGTGAGGGGGGGGTTTCAAGACCTCCCCTCCTCCCTCTCCAATCACTCACAACCCCTAAAAACGGCGACGTATTTCGAAACCTTTACCATAATAATTATACCTATAATAACAATAAACATCTATAATAAATAAAATAAATCAACTTTTACTAAACTTCAATTATCTCGTAACTCGCTTTAGTTGAGACACGGCTTTTGCGCTTAGTAGAACAGTATTGTGTTTTTTAGGGTACCGTAGCCAAAAATTGTAAAAACGGAACCCTTATAGATTCGCAATGTCTGTCTGTCTGCCCGTATGTCACAGCCAATTTATTGCAAAACAGATTTGAAAACTGGCAGGAATGGAATTAGATGTAGGTATTCTATGAACTGCTTCACTATTTTTAAACAAAATCCAAACAAGCATAATAATGGCCTCTCCATACATGGAAGTGACTTAATTATTTTTATCATCTTACGGCTCGTAGGTATTTACCTACTTTCGTCAACTATTAATACCTATAACGTCTAATGTAAACCGGTTTTGCTCATGGCTGCACTGAGAACAAAAATAGTGCTATGCCTATATTGTACAAACAGATTGATGTATGTAATATAAATTTTAATATCAGTATCTCAATTCAATATGCTAAAACGTTTTGCTTGCGATTTTGAAATATTGGAATACGGATGTTGCCAGAATACGGCCGCACGCGACGAGAATGAAGGGGGCGCCCTGCAGTAGACGGAGCTAAGCTCCCTTCACCTCCCCTGCTTCACCCCCTCATTTACCAAAACAGTCGCTTAGGACAGCGCCTTAAATTGATATTGTGGTGTGTAATACAATCCACATGAAGGTAAAGTAGCTTATAGCGTGACTTGTCTTCGCGTAATAAATTGGTAAAGTTAAGCAGCGCTTGCACAGGCTACCACTTGGATGGGTGAGCGCTTGTTGCATTTACGTCAGAGTGCTACCGGTTTCAGAGAGTATGTAAAGGCTTTTTTGAAATTCCAAATCAAACATAAGTATGAGAGCACGTGTTTTGTTGCAAAATGTCTCTAAACTGTTGTTTGATACTTCACGTGACCAGAGTTTGGTGTATTCTAGAGGATTGTTTATTCTTCGTTCAAAGAAACATCATTGCTCTACAGCATGGCAATGCTGCCAGCTTTTCGAAAATGCTCCCCAACGAATTTAATGTGGAGGCATTCTACGTTGTCTTACCTAAGTATTTTCAGTTCATATTTTAATTTTAGATTAAGATACAAAAATACCTGCTTTATACTATAAGGTGGAGCATTTTTTAAATGAGTAAACTATAATTATTCATCATGCATGTCGAAACAATTCAAAATACAAACGGTGCAATTTAAGAAAATAACCAAATCTCGTTGGCCGTGTGTCGCCAAAATAGTAGTAGTTTTAATATCTAAAACAATTCGTAAAAATGCAAGAAGATATTTTAGGTGTGGTGATAGATGCTGGATCTCAGAACACCAAGGCTGGCTTCGCTGGAGAACCTTCTCCGAGGATCATGATTCCTACGACGGTTGGCAGGTAAAATCAATATTTTAGCATTGCCGACTCTTTATTCTGTCTATGGAAAACGTTATAGTGAACAGGCATTTTCATCACCTAGTTTTGCTGGTAGAAGTCGTTAAACCTCTTGTATATAAGACGCCCTGAAGCCATGATCCGCCTTCTTGTCTTATCAGTTTGTAAAGACGTGCTAATCTCAGAAACTGGCAGACCATCTTGGTAGGAACGAACTAGTATCAGGATTTACTAGTTAGAACTTAAATTTCTTTTGCTTCATTGTAGAAATCATCATTGTGTTAGCGTTATCCCGGTTACATCCAAGAATAGGAGTTCAATGTGAATGTATGCAGTATTTTACAAGCAGCCATAGCCTAGAAGAGATACCACAACATGATTTGTGGGAGAGACTAGTTTAGTTTAGTTGGTCGTGGGTTTTCCGCACTTAGCCACTTATTTGGGCCATTGTGAGTAAGTGGCGACTTGATTGACGCCGACTTCTCATACCACCTTAGCTCTTTCCAGAAAGCCATTAGTTGGCTGATGTCGTTCAAAGCCTCACACATGGTTCTGGGGTTGTTCAGCAGCTTTGCCCGTTGGTCGCTCACACTTGTGCAGTGCAGAATGATGTGAGCGGGTGTTTCTTCGGTTTCCATGCAGCCCCTGCACAGTGGGCTGTCCGTAACGCCTATGTTGAATAGGTGCTTGTTGAGTGGACAGTGGCCGGTTATTATGCCTGTCAGATGCTTAAGAGTTTTCTATTAGAATGCGGCAACTTGTGCGAGAGTCGCTTGTTCAAGCAGGGGATAGCATCTTTTATTTGTCTGCATTCTTTTATGTCTGGTGGGTGGTGGGAGAGACTAACACTGCTACGAAGAGAATCTCGTCATCGAATCCAAAGCAAAGGCGGCAGGCGACGTTTGAAACGTGAGAAACATCTAGATTTATTAATATATAGGTAACTAGCTGACCCAGCGAACTTCGTACCGCCTAACAGTCGATTCTTTTTTTTTTACTTTTCCCTCCGTAAGAACCGTCCTCGTACTTCAAGAAAAATATTACACATACTTACATTATTACACATACATACATATACCCACGCCTTTTTCCCTTCAGGGTAGACAGAGACAAAGGAACGCCACTTGCTTCTATCCTTACAAACCTCACGCGCTTCCCCTACATTTATTACTCTTTTCATACATGCTCGCCGGTTCCGGGTGCTTCGGACCTTTCTGATTTTCAGAACGTCACCAATTTTGTCGACGAATGTTCTACGAGGTCGGCCGCGACCGGCTTGCCCATACACGTTAGCTTTATATATTTGGTGAGTCATTCTGTCTTCAGTCATAAAAAAGAAATATTATAAAAAAGAATTAGCGAAATTGGTCAGCTGCTCTCGAGATTTGCGCTTAGCGACACATTCAGCGATGCCTGTTTTATACTATAGATAAATAATATTATCTCATAGTAAGACAGGGCCCGTGATGAATGAAGATTGTATAAACGTGTAGGCTTAAACTTTAGATCTAATGCTTAAACACGCCGCAACAGCCTACGTGAACAGCAACATAGCCTAAGCATATTCTAGTGAATGAAGCAATTTTAAAAGCGACAGGATCCCTCCCTCACGTTTGAAACGTGAGGAACATCTAGATTTATTATTTACATAGATAATCTGAGATTCAGTGATTCGTTAGCGTCTATTTATTCAGCGTAGTTTCGCTAGTGCTAGAATGTCGCTTAGTCGAGGCGGTATCTTATCTAATGAGTACGGCTTTGGTATGTTCGCAGTCTGTCTGATTTATAATACAAATAGATCTTGTTAAGCCTGTATCTAATTTACTTTCAAGCAGTTAACTTACTGCTCGTTATTTCTATAATTCCATGTATATATGGCGCAATGGTTTAAGTAGCTGTTGTGCCGTTTACGTCGAATACTGTGGGTTCGATTCCTACACGAGACAATACATTTTTGTATCCCCAAAATGTTCTTTCGAGATTTAGTTCAGGTATTTATAAATTCGATGCATATATAGTGTAATGGTTTATGGCTGATGCGCCATTTAATACGCCGAGTACTGTGGGTTCGATTACTACACGAGACAACACTTTGTTGTTCATAAAATGTTTTTACGGAACTGGGTTGGTTCTCTATGTGCTTGAATTTATTTTCCCTAAATCGTGTTTAAGATAACATTGCGCCAATTGCTAGTAAAATAGTAATGATGATACAAAAAGTGTGCCAATAAATAAAACTCTTTTCCCCATACAATATTTGCATTCCGTTAAAAAGAAAATAATCCTTGTTATTACTTTTTTTGTGGTGTGAAATATTGTTTTACTTTATATTTAATGTGAGTTTTAATTATGGTAATGGTGCGATAACGTATAAAAAACTGAGAAAATGTATGCAAGATGTCCTCAGCAATCCAATATCAAAGTTTACAATGTGTTTTTAATAATATTTCTGTTATAATTATGACAATGGACACAGACAATAACTATACGGAGAACAAAAATTTGTGGAATTTGAAGTTTTGAGACGTGTGGAATTCGAACCAGTGGTGTCGGTGCACTGGCATAGTGACCAATCAAACCGTTACGCAATACAAGCACTCAAAATTAAACAGAAATTACAAAAAATATATTATCTTCATCCAAATCACAATTTTATCTATGAATTCCTTCTCTGAATTCTAATTAACAGCTCTTCAAGTAAAAATAATATTTTTATGTACTGGTTTTTATTTGTTATGTACAAATAGTTTTATTTGTTAAGTATAGAAATAATGGTTTTATTTTATGTTTACATATATAGTCACCTAGTAATAGTTTAATTTTCTTAAATAATAAATAATAATTTTAGCTGAGAATAAATAGGTATATTAAACTTTTATAAACTATACTATATATACTATCTATATACGTATCTATATCTATGTATAAAAATAAATAGTGCGATAAATTACACGTACTCTATCCCTCTTTAAAACTGAACAAAATAGGTGTATACATGCGGTAAATCGGGCCTTATCTATTCATCCATATTTAATACTAGAAGCTAATGTATAAATCGCTCTAAAACCTCCGCAGTACATTGTACATTATATATTTATTTAGATCGTCGATACTGAAAGCCTCACGAAGGTAGACCCAACGAGAGATTTCGTAAAACATTGTACTTTGTTTCAAGCTATTGACATTTAAAGTGATTTGGGCTCGGCCATGCTTTCGGTCGAAAATAAAGACTGGCGAAACTCTCTTTAGGAATAGAGCGAAGTTTATAAAGTTAATTGGTTAACTTGTAAATTAGGTAAGCAGTTGTTGTTTTATTTTCAGTGATTAATTATTTTATTTTTAAAAAACCATAATACTTAACCCTTGTAAGCGACTAATCATAGTTCTTAGAGGTCAGGGATTTATAAAGGTATCTTTCACCCGTTATTAATCTTAGAGCCAGAGCAAAGTCATTCTGTTCTCCCGCTTTTTTGCCTTCCTTTTTTAATTCCTTCGTAGAATGACTAGGTAGGAGCGGGCTCAGATCTTTAAAAACGAAACGAAACACTGCGGTAGAATATCCATTACTCACTAACGTCAAATATTTGTAAGGGGGTGTTATAACATTGGTCGAGCCTCCTTAATCATGCTGTTACGTGGCTGTGACAATAGTAACAAAAGATTAACAATATTTGAAATTTTCATCAAAATCTTCTCACTAGTTTTAGCGTGAAAAAATACATACAAAAATAACTTTGAATTTATAGTATCAACATGGATTAGTTTATTTTGAGCATAGGCTAGGATTACAATTTTGTTGTGTTCCAATTAAAAGGCTTTATTAAAAATATCTCATCCAATTACTGTTCAACAGATGCATGTTATGTACAATTCGTTACAACTTTTTCGGTGTTATACTCTGTTACAAAAAGAAATTAAATACATTGAAAGCTTTTAAGTGCAAATAAAACCTGATTTTCAACATTTTAGATACATCACTGTAAACAAAAATATGATTAAACGTCCATCCCTTCATGAATAAAATGCTTGAAATATTTTCAACTAGATATATTTTTCAGTTAGCTTTTAAACTCGGAAAGGCTTTTAAAAGCCTGTAATGAAATGTATGTACTCCATTTATTGTCTGTAATCGCTCCTATACAAATAATACTTTGGCATGATATGACTGCTTTCTCATTTTCTTTGTCGTAAACAATTATTTCTACACCTAAATGAAATTCAATCGTGTGGTGAATTCTCGACGCTAGTTTCCTCAATTTTTCATATTTTAAACTTTCGCGATTTATTCACATTCTGGTAATAATGTAATGGGTCTTAATGGCGTAAAAGTTAAATATCTTGTACGTATACCAAAGTTTAGGCGTGACTAATACCAGCCGTGATCACGGGATGACGTTCGAAAACGTCGGTAAAAATAAGAGTACTTTCGCACACCAGTTAATCAAAAATAGGGATGTGGTATAAATGGCAGAATAATTATATTCTGCCCTTCAAAATGTTTTAGTCATCTAACTCACGATCTTTTGCCCCTTATCATATTATTATGAACAACTCTAACGTATAAATCCACGCCCAGTTAGGTGTATATAGTTTTAACACTGTTATCGGCAAAGTTATCGGTTTATTCCCATCTGCCCCTTCCAGCTTGCAAAGGGGATTGGCGGCTGGTACTAACTAGAAGCGGCTACCAGCCCGATCTGATAATTAAATGAGGAATAAACGAGGTTAGCTAAAATGCAAATACGATACGAACATACAGATTCAGCCACCTGTAAATGCATCCATATGCCAAGCTACTCTTGTAGGTACACGCAAAGTAGCTTCCGTCTCATCTAAGCCTTCTATCCATCAATGTATCCGACATTCTTTAAAACTTCAGCACAATAATCTCCAGCGTCCGCAAAGGTCACAGGAGCATCAAAACACGTATTGCGTACCTAGTGGTTCAAATGGTCGCCTCGCCAATTAGAACTGTGCTGAATATTGTAGGTTCAATCCCCACACTAGATAATAATTTCTGTCATACGTGAATTGTTACGGGTGACGTTACGTTCTGCCGATTTGTAAATATAATATTTTCGTTTTATACGAGGGTCAAACTGAAAGTTTTTAGAAAATCAAAAACTGATTACATTAGCCAGTTATTAGTTTTATTATATCTTTTCAAAATATTGTCCATTGACGTCAATACACCGCTGCATGCGATGGAACCACTGGGAAAAGCACTTTGCCCACTCGTCCTTAGGGGTCTCTTCAATGGCATCGCGATACGCAGCCACCGCTTCTTTAGCATTCATAAACCGCTTTCCTTTAAGTTTTCTTTAATTTTTGGAAATAAATAAAAATCACAAGGCGCGAGGTCAGGGCTATACGGCGGGTGACCCAGTAATTCAACGTTTGATGTCGCCAAATAGTCGATCGTTCGCTTGGCGGTGTGCGACGAGGCGTTGTCGTGGTGAAGGAGGATCCTACTGCGAGGTCGTTTCTCTCGAACTTTTTCCAAGACAAGTGGCAAACAATTGGTAGTGTACCATTCTGCAGAAACTGTTTTTTGATCCTCTAACACAATTGTTGCGAAATGACCTATCCTTCCAAAGAACGAGGCCACCATTTTTTTTCCCGCACTTCGATCTCTCTTCACTTTAGTTGGCAACTCCTCGAAAGGAAACACCCACTGAGCAGATTGTCTTTTGGTTTCAGGATCATAACAGTAAATCCAGCTTTCGTCACCTGTTAGTATGTCGAACACAGCATTTGAGTCACCTCCGTTAAATCTTTCAATCATTTTACGGCACCAATCCACACGATGGAGTTTTTGAGCCTTAGTCAAATTATGAGGTATCCACCGGGCGCAAAGCTTCCTGACCGCTAAATGTTCGTGGAGGATTTTGTG
Source organism: Euclidia mi (assembly GCA_944739405.2). Classification (NCBI taxonomy): domain Eukaryota; kingdom Metazoa; phylum Arthropoda; class Insecta; order Lepidoptera; family Erebidae; genus Euclidia; species Euclidia mi. Next base: position 58,756,768 of record OX123199.2, read on the forward strand.
CACTTGACTCATACCGATGCCTAAGCTTGTCCGAATCTGCTGATAGGTCACTCTTTTGTCAGTCTCTATCATACGCCGCACAACACAGATGTTATTTTCAGTCGTCGCCGTAGAAGGCCGTCCCTCACGTACATCATCAGTGAGATTAGTGCGACCACGTTTAAACTCATTAAACCAGTTGTAAACAGTCGCACGAGATGGGGCTTCATCGTGAAAGGCCAATCGTAGTCTATCATAACTTTCTTGTTGACTTAAATGACATCGAAAGTCATAAAAAATCATTGCACGAAAATTTTCTCGTGTTAAATTCATGTTGACGTGACACAGACAATTTTCAATTTGCCGCCAAATCGTAAAACAAATGACAAATGAATGAAATATATACTCAGTAATATTGGCAAAGAGTTCTATTTTCAAATTTTAGAATATTTTTTTTATTATATTGTTTATAAGTGGTCAGTTCTAAGAACTTTCAGTTTGACCCTCGTATGGCGATATAAATCATCAAGAGTCAAAAGTATAAAAGTGTGTATGTTTCACCACTAACAAAATATAATTTTGAATTTGTTACTTCTATACTATAATAAAACTGTAGAGGTGAAAGAGTCTGTACATTAAAGATATTTTGACGAAAATTAGCTAAAAAATCTAGGAAAATGCTAAAAAGCAATACGTGATAATTTTTAGAATTTATGTCTGTCTGTCTGTCTGTCTGTCTTTCCCTATATTGCTAAAGATCTCTAAAATGGCAAAATTAATTTCAATAAAACTTACACTCATGTACAAAGGATACTCAAACCTATAAAATAGTATATGTTACATCACAATCGGTTGAGTGGTTTTCGGTGTACAGCTTGACCTCTCCTTTGTACGTAGTCTCAAACAAAACAGGGATCATCCAAAACGGGTTATATGGTGCCATCTATGATCATTATAAGTTTGTTAGTAAAAGTATGGTTACTCTAAATAGGTACCTTCAAAGTGTTTTATCGCTACTTACCGATCGATAGATGTCACTATTTTCAAATAATTTTCTAGCAAAATAAATGTTTCTTGCAAAACAGACAATAATTATGTGTCGGGTATATTTCTGTTATTAAAATATAGTAGAGTATAATATTCGGCACTTTCATAAACAAAAAGTCTCTGAGTCAAAATGTATTACAATGTCCACTTCATTTAAACGGTCAATCTCATGTATTTCAAATTATTATGTTTATTTATATAATAATTATATAATCATTTCATTATTATTTATTTTAAATGATAAATACAATGACTTTAGATCCTTTTTTCAATAAATTGTCGATTAGTCCATATTATTTTCTATCTCGGTCGGTTTGTATATGTTGACAAATGACGTCATTTTTTTAATGGTGGTGTTAAGATTCTCCGAGGATTGATGAGGTTCTCGGATAATTTGCTTTCGTCGTTGTTGGAATACTTGAATTGGGTATTTGACGTTACTTATGAGTTTATGATTGTTGAATGTTATCGTGTTTCGATGATTTCTTTCGTTCGTTCGTGTTCTGTTCTTATACAGGTATCTCATTATTCCCAATTTCCCACTTCTCACGTCACGTACGTGGGAATCTGTGAACGGGAGAATGAGCCCTGAATTCAGATACCTCTTGAATTACTCAACGGGGCTATCTTACTTTCGGCAGGGCTGGATAGTAGTAGTTCTGTGTGTATTTTCTAAATAAATCGCAGGGACAGACACTTGAAACAGCTGGAATCGACATCCGAACATGTTGTTTTTCATATGATCGGTAAAATTAATTTACATGTTCTATGTATGGTAGTGAAAGTTGGCTATGGCAGAAGAGTCATGAAAGTAGAATAAATACTGTAGAAATGAGAGCGCTGAGAAGTATGTGTGGTGTGTCTATGACCGACAGAGTAAAGAATTGTGTGATACGAGAGTGGTGTGCGGTAAAAGAAGATGTAGTAACAAGCATCGAGAAAAGCATGTTAAGATGGTTTGGACACATGGAGAGGATGGATAATGAAAGACTGACAAAGAAGATATAATAATAACAATAGAAAAATAACGACTCTCAGACAATATTTCTTTACTAAATCCGAAATATGAAGACTCCACAAAGCAACATCTCAAAATTATCAGAAATTTACTCTACGCTCTTTGAAATATACAAACGAACAAGATACTGAAAAACTGACAGACGATAAAACGAAGATTGCAGTAGGGGCCCAAAAGTCACTACATGGAAGACATCGTCACGACCAATGCCACCAAAATGTCGACAAAGTAGCATCGAACAATCGAAAGAGTATGCCTTGGCTCAGCCATGCGCTGAGCCAAGGCATACTCTTCCCAGAGACTGAGGGCTTCATGATCGCTATACAGGACCAAGTAATTGAAACTAGGAACTATAAAAAACATATAATTAAGAACTTACACTCTGACTCTTGCCGAAAATGTAATAGCTCCGCAGAAACATTACAACACATAACAGGCGCATGTAAGTCCATAGTCCAAACGGATTACAAACATCGACATGATCAGATATCCAATATCATACACCAAAAACTTGCACTACAATACAAATTCATAGACTCTATAACAGCCTACTATAAATATAACCCGGAAACAGTTTTAGAAAATTCTACTACCAAACTATACTTTGAGCAAGCCATTCTCACTGATCGCTCCGTCCATTATAATAGGCCTGATATCACCGAAATAAACAAGACTACTAAAACATGATACCTCATAGACATTGCCGTACCAAACACACATAACATCCAGAATACAATAGCAGAAAAACTCAGCAAATATCTTGAGCTTAAGGATGAAACAATATGACTATGGCATCTAGAAAAAGTAACTATTGTATCTATTGTTCTTTCTACCACAGGAGTTATACCTAAACAATTACACCAATCCCTTAAAACTCTAAACTTACCACCAAAATCCTACTACGTGTTGCAAATATCAGTAGTACTTAAAACATACAGACTGGTAAGAAAATTCCTACAATGCGAACCGGACAGTACACAACCGATAAACATTAATACCGCCCTCACCTTACAGCCTAACACTCAACCCATATCTGATGCTCACTTGGCTTAGGCCCGTAACACCAGTCTGTCAACGGTTACTTATCCGAGAAACCAAAAGAAAAAAAAATAATATTAAATAATTCAGGTAATAGGTAAAAACCTATAATAATAAACCTATAAAAAAATATATAAGGCAAGTGTGAATGGGACAGGACGAAGGGGAAGACCTAGGCGGACGTTCTCTGATCAGATTGGAGACATCCTAAAAAAAGGACAGGTCAGAAGGACCCTAAACAGAAGAGCATGCATGAGAAACTTGATGGGAGTGAATAAAGCAAGAGAGGTATGTCAGGGTCATTGCAATTGGCGTTCCATGGTCTCTGCCTACCCCTCCGGGAAACAGGCGTGAGTCTATGTATGTATAAAGTAATGTTGTGTATAAAGAAATTCTTTAAAGATATATATTAGGTATATAATATACATATAAAAGTTATAAATATTATATACTCTTGGCATAAATGTCATGCTAATTAAATTCCAACATTTACGCGAACGAAGTCGCGGGCACAGCTAGTATATAATAATATAACAGACGTGTGCCAGGAAGTTAAGAAACTGTGCATACACCAGTATATAATCATGTGCACATTCACCAGCGAGAGAGGTTTCGTCTTGTAATTGTTGTGCGTCTTCTAAGTCACTATCAATAGACGCACATGCTGTTCATTGCATCTCGTCCATTGAAGCATTATATTATGTACTCCTAGTTCCTTTTCTTATTCTGCAGCTCTTAAACGTCGTAATTAGATTTAACACATACAGCTTCGTTACGACAAGCTCGACAACACTCTTTAGCCTTATTTATATTACTAACAGCTGACAAGGCAAACTTTTGTACTGTCATAAAAAACCCTTGTCGTAAGTGAAGAAAATATATGTAACTGTCAATAATTTAAAGACGCCTTTGTTACATATGGTTATAAATACAGCCTATGCTGTTCTCAGACCTACCACATATACACGAAAAATCATGAAGATCATAAAGTATCGGAGAAGTTCTGTAACAAACATTGCGACACAAGATTTTTATACGTCGCAAGATTATACTCGTATAAATTATTCAAATATAAAAGCAAATTAAGTATCTGTAAGTAATACATTTCTATATGTATTATGTATTTCCTTTCAACATGTTCCTATCACTTTATCAACAGGTACATCTATTTATATTTTAATAAGGCCGTTGATGGATGTAAAGACGTCTTTGAAATATTTTTTAGGGTTCCGTACCTCGAAAGTAAAAAACGGAACCCTTATAGGATCACTTTGTTGTCCGTCCGTCTGTCAAGACCCTTTTTCTCAGGAATGCGTGGAGGTATCAAACTGAAATTTATACTAAATACTCGAATCTACGGTTCCATAGAGCTGTAAAAAAATCAAACTTCTAATCCAACGCAATCAAAAGATACAGCTGTATATGCTGCAAATTGCATCATATTTTCAAACTCGCATTGGAATCAAAACCTACAGGGTACTTCCCGTGAACTCAGAATTTTGAAATTTGGTACGAAAAATTGCGAAAACCGTAAATTTTTAGTTACAGCATATAAAAAAATATTTTTAATAAATTTAAAGTTACTACCCCTTTCTCTTGAACGCGTGGAGGTATTAAATTGAAATTCATATCAAATACTCACGTATATAACACCGTTAAGCTGCAACAAAATCAAGCTTCTATGTTAGCGCAATCAAAAGAAAGAGCAATATAAGCATATTTTCAAACTCGCGCCTACTCGCAAGTGAATCAAAACCTACAGGGTACTTCCCGTGAACCCAGAATCTTGAATTTTGGTATGAAGTAACGTCTTATATCACATATGAAGGAAAAATTGCGAAAACTGTATTTTTTTTGTTACAGCATATAAAAAAATATTTTTAATAAATTTAAAGTTACTACCCCTTACTCTTGAACGCGTAGAGGTATTAAATTGAAATTCATAGCAAATACTCAAGTATATAACACCGTTAAGCTGTAACAAAATCAAACTTCTATGACTACGCAATCAAAAGAAAGAGCAATTTAATCATATTTTCAAACTCGCGACTACTCGCAAGGGAATCAAAACCTACAGGGTTCTTTCCGTGAACTCAAAATCTTGAAATTTGGTACGAAGCAACGTCTTATATCACACATAAAGGAAAAATTGCGAAAACCGTAATTTTTTTGTTACAGCATATAAAAAAATATTTTTAATAAATTTAAAGTTACTACCCCTTTCTCTTGAACGCGTAGAGGTATTAAATTGAAATTCATATCAAATACTCAGGTATATAACACCGTTAGGCTGCAACAAAATCAAACTTCTATGTCAACGCAATCAAAAGAAAGAACAATATAAGCATATTTTCAAACTCGCGACTACTTGCAAGGGAATCAAAACCTGCAGGGTACTTCCCGTGAACTAAATATCTCGAAATTTGGTACGAAGCAACATCTTATAGCCCAGATAAAGGATGCGGAAGGCTGAGGACCGTGTGCTGTGGTGCGTGTCGGGAGAGGCCTATGTCCAGCAGTGGACTGCGATAGGCTGATTGAGATTGAGATTTCAAATAATTACATAGTCTTCAAACCTTTTTGCTAATTATTCTGTACTTTATAAGTATTTTTCTAACATATTTCTAATAGTCACTAAAAACTTTGTAAATCAATAACTTTGATAAAAAGTCTTACCATCATTCATCAGCAGACTTTTGCAAGGCTGCTGCAAGGCTGGTATAGCTATTTAAGTTATATTATAAAATAAGCGATATATGTAAATCTATACTATAATAAAACTGTAGAGGTGAAAAAGTCTGTACATTAAAGATATTTTGACGAAAATTTGCTAAAAATCTAGGAAAATGCTAAAAAGCAATACTTGATAATTTTTAGAATTTATGTCTGTCTGTCTGTCCGACGTCTTTCCCTATATTGCTAACGATCTCTAAAATGGCGAAATTGATTTCAATAAAACATACACTCATGTACAAAGGATATTCAACCTCCTCTCCTCCTCCTCGAGTCGTGTTCCTCATTACTGAGGGTCGTGAAGTTCCCTCTGGATTAGCTTCTTATGGATGGTATCTCGCCATCAGTGACGGTTTTTAGCGTCATGAAGTGCGACGTGCAATTGGGCGTCCAGTGTGGATCTGACCTGATCTGCCCATCTTTTTGGGCTGCGGCCTCTTGGTCGTTTGCCCTCAACCATGCCAGTTACGATGAGCTGTTCAAGGTTGTGGCCATTTTTCCTGGCAATGTGGCCAAAGAACTCCAGTACTCTGCGCATGCAGGTAGTAGACAGTCTGATCTTGATGTTCAGTTCACTCAAGATGGAGAGGTTTGTACGGAAAGCAGTCCAGGGAATTCGGAGCATTTTCCTCCAGCACCACATCTCGAAGGCATCAATGCGGTCGCGGTCCGCCTTTTTTAAAGTCCAAGTCTCAGCCCCGTAGCTGAACATGGAGAAGACTAGACATTTAACCAATTTAGTTTTGGTTTTGCGAGAAATGTTGCGATCCCTCCATATGCCTTGCAACTGCGACATTGCACTCTTGGCCATTCCTATATACTCAAACCTATAAAATAGTATATGTTACATCACAATCGGTTGAGTGGTTTTCGGTGTACAGGTTGACCTCTCCTTTGTACGTAGTCCCAAACAAAACAGGGATCATCCAAAACTGGTTATATATGTGGTTCCATCTATGATCATTATAAGTTTGTTAGTAAAAGTATAGCTGTTAGTCTAAATAGGAACCTTCAAAGTGTTTTATGGCTATTTACCGACCGATAGATAGATTTCACTATTTTCAAATCATTTTCTAGCAAATTTAATGTTTCTTGCAAAAAATACAATAATTATGTGTCGGGTATCTTTCTGTTATTAAAAAAATAATAGAGACAATAGAGTATAATATAATATTCGGCACTTTCATAAACAAAAAGTCTCTGTGTCAAAATTTATTACAACTATCTATCTATACTATAATAAAACTGTAGAGGTGAAAAGTCTGTAGGTACATTAAAGATATTTTGACGAAAATTAGCTAAAAAATCTAGGAAAATGTTAAAAAGCAATACTTGATAATTTTTAGAATTTATGTCTGTCTGTCTGTTTCTTTCGTTCGATTGTGTTCTGTACTTATACAGGTGACATTATTCGTTCGATTGTGTTCTGTACTTACACACCTCACGTACGTGGGAATCCGTGGGTGGGAGACTGAGGCCTGAATTCAGATACCTCTTGAGTAACTCAACGGGGCTATCTTACTTTCGGCAGGGCTGAATATTCGTAGCCCTGTGTATATTTTTTAAATAAATCGCAGGGACAGACTTGAAACAGCTGGAATCGACTCCCGAACATGTTGTTTTTAACATGGTCAGTTATATGTGAAGGTGGTAAAACAGATAATGTTGTGTTTAAAGAAATAAGGCAATAGGCTCGCCCCCTGTTACGTGGGACCTAAAAATTCAAGGTGAAATGTGGGTGTAATATTACACCTCTGCCTACCCCTTCGGGGATACAGGCGTGAGTCTATAAAAAAATTAAGAAATTCTCTAATGATATGTATTATATAATCTATACAAATAAAATAATAAAGTCTTGTTAGTTACACTATTTATAACTCAAGAACGGCATAACCGATTTGGCTGAAAATTGGTGGGGAGGTAGCTCAGAACCAGGAAAAACACATAGGATACAATTAGCTGCAAAAAATCATCTGGGAGGGATTTTAGAGAGGGTCGAAGTTTGTAGAGACAAACCTTCTACCTATTGACAGTAAGAACTCTTGCGCTATATGGGCTATCGTATATCTGTCAGTACTGTCACATTATACATTGTCCTATGGTGCACTGTCATTACTTCGTTCGCTTACATATATAAACTAATAATTATTGTAACAGCTTTGGCTAATCCCTACTGATATCAGGTATAAATGCAAAAATACCTATGTATGTATCTACCGATTTCACGCTTCTCATTCTCTACTCATAGATGCGAAAGTGTGTCTAGAGATATAGCAGACCATGGCTTTGACATTTGACTGTATGCAAAGTGATGTTGTTGAGCACCTTTTAGTAGATAATGTCATGAATTCTGACCAAGTTACTTCAAGGTACCCTATAGAGTTTCTGAACTCCTTACAATTATCAGGAGTACCTTCACGCAACTTGAGACTGAACGTTGGTGTTCCAGTCCTGTTAATGCGGAATCTTAATGCACTAAAGCTTTGTAATGGCAAACGGCTACAAGTAACACCAAGGATGAAACATTATAAAAGCTATTATTGCGAGTCAGACTCGCTCATGAAGGGTTCCGTAGTGCAGGTATCCACTTACCATAGCCATTATCTTCGACTAACTATTATAGTAGTATAGTATTTGTATAAACGACAAAGCTATATTTGCAGTTTTTAAGATGTGCTTTATTTCAAAAACTGCTGACTACATATCGTTCAAATCAATTTTCGTTGGAAGTTTTTATAACGATCTACAGCATACATTTTTTATAGATTTGTCACTCTCTTACTTTAAAAGTTAGAGGGACCCTCACATCCATTTCACCACTTTGGAACCGTATATCTTTCAAACGATTGACTTTGAGAAACAATGGTTTTAGGAACCTCAAAGTAATTTTTAACGACCCATTTTCCACATCAGTTCCATGTATGAATAAATTATCTTATATATCCTTGATATTCACTATTTTTTGGTTTTGGTGGTTCCCAGAATACGTCTACCTACCAATTTTCAAATGTGTAGACTGAATAGTTTCGACATAAAGTGGCTGTGACATACGGACTGACGGACATAACGCGTCCATAAGGATTCCGTGTTTAGCAATTTTTGACTACGGAACTCTAAAAATACTGTTTACACAAATGTTTTTAATGCTTCTTGCGGTTATTTTTCTTATCAGTCCCTATGACTAGATTTAAAACAAAAATTACTATCGGACGATGAAGGAGTTTTGTGTTACCCCGAATTTAACGTGAGCGAAGCCGCGGGCAAAAGCTAGTATAAAATAAAGGATGACTGATTACAAACGACAAAGACCCCTTTTTATTTAATTTATGCTCCTCCAGCTTTCCATACTGTAATGTTATGGATTTCATTTGGCAATAAAAATACCATAACTATGACTGGTGAACTTTTACTTATATACCTACAAGTTTGTACGGAACCCTCGGTGCGCGAGTCCGACTCGCACTTGACCGGTTTTTTTATCTTCGTTTGTATGAGATATTGTAAGACTTCTCCTATTACTTTTATATAATACTAGCTTTCGCCCGCGGCTTCGCCCGCATGAAATTTTAATAAAGAGTAGCCTTTGTACTTCCCCAGGTTTCAGACTATCCATATCAAATTTCATCACAAACGGATCTGCACATTAGCCGTGTAGCATACATATACACAGATAATACCTACTTAAAATTACTTTTGTTTTCATAGTCGTCAAACTTTAGGTAAAGATTAGTATGTAGGTATATTATTCAAGTTTTTGAAGAGCTTATGTATCTACTGAATAGAATAGCAGCAAAAATAAAACTGAAAGCATTACCACAAAGTACATAATCAGACCGCCCCTCTGCCCCGCTGCGCTTAAGAGCGCCAACTCATAGCACATCATAGTAAGCGCTTTGAATGACGCTGCGCTTATTTCAATTATATCGTGATAACTTTTTAACTATTCGTCCAAACTACTTAGGTACTGTAAAGACAAAGTTCATCTACATTAAATACTAAAGGCAATAAATCTATCAATTTTGAAAACAATTTGATAACTACACTACTCTAGAATGAGCATTTTAAAAACATATTTTTTGTGTTACACTGTTTTATTACAATAAAAATGATCTAGTTAGGTTATGTACCAAAAGCTAAAAAGTAATTCGGTGAGTCCTAGCTGCCAGATCGCACCAAACTTCTCATCAATCTGGGGTATTGATCAGACAAATATAAAATCGTTGGGCAAGTGAAATTTCTATCATAATGTTTATTCTGGATACGCTACGCCCAGAATTAAAATAAATGTTTTTTTTAGTTTATTTTATTTTCTAGTTTTTAGTTTTGTTTGTTAATACTTCTCATTCTGTTTTCATAGTGAGGTCTATTCTACCAATCAAGCCCTTTCATTCGATACCCATATTGAGGTATTTGTGGAAAATAAGTTATCCACCATTTTGTGGCGGCGGCCATCTTGGATTATTAATAGTAAGGTCTATTCTACCAATCAAGCCCTTTCATTTGATTCCTATATTGAGGTATTTGTGGAAAATATGTAATCAGCCATTTTGTGGTGGCAGCCATATTGGATTTTTCATAGTGAGCCTATTCTACCAATCAAGCCCTTTCATTCGATACCCATATTGAGGTATTTGTGGCAAATATGTAACCCGCCATTTTGCAGCGACAGCCATCTTGGATTTTTTATAGTGAGCTCTATTCTACGAATCAAGCCCTTTTATTTGATACCCGTATTGAGGTATTTTGTGGAAAATAAGTAATCCGCCATTTTGTGACGGCAGCCATCTTGAATTTTTCATAGTGAGCCTCTATGATTAACAATTTCACAGTACATTATTTTCAAGTAACTTTTACGGTTTAGGCAACGCACGCGAAGACAGCTTTCAGAGTTCAGGATTTTTGCCGACTTAGTTGATACTTTTCCTTATATTATGGCAACATTATACAATTTTTTTATAAATTGTAGCCTATGTGTTATTCTGATGTATAAACTATATTACTCTAAAGTTTCATTTCAAAACATCCATCCATCCATCTATACATACATCTTCACAAACTTTCACATTTATAATATTAGTAGGATTAAATTTCAACAAAATCGGTTCAGCCGTTTTAGCGTGAAAACGGAACATACATACATATACACTTTCGAATTCATAATATGAGAAGGGAAGTAGGGATAGTAGGGATATCATTAGAGACTTTATTTATACACAACATTATCTCTCTGTTTTACCTGAATTGAGGCCTCAGTCTCCCACCCACGGATTCCCACGTACGTGAGGTGTGGGAATTTGGGAATAATGAGACACCTGTATAAGTACAGAACAGGAACGAACGAAAGAAATCAAAGAAACACATCCACATTCATTATTCAAAAGAAACGACTAAGACACCAATCCGACGAAAACGAAAGAAAATTAACCGAGAACCTCATCAATCCACGGCGAATCTTAACACCGCCATTCAGAAAACGTCATCTATGTTTACATATACAAACCGACCGAGATAGAAAATTATATGGACTAATCGACAATTTATTGAAAAAAGGATCTATACTAATTGTTTTTATCAATAAAATGAAATGATTATATAACTATTATATGAACATAATAATTTTAAATAAACGAGATTGACCGTTTAAGTGGACATTGTAATAAATTTTGACACAGAGACTTTTTGTTTTTTAAAGTGCCGAATATTATACTCTATTATTTTTTAATAACAGAAAGATACCCGACCCGACACATAATTATTGTCTTTTTTGCAAGAAACATTTATTTTGCTAGAAAATTATTTTAAAATAGTGACATCTATCGGTCGGAAGGATAACTATAAATATCATCGGTTCCAGTAATTTATTTATCGAAAATACGTAAAAATATACTGACGAAATTAAGAATCACCTCCTTTTTTAAAGTCGGGTAAATAGCCATAAAACACTTCGAAGGTACCTTTTTAGACTAACTATACTTTTACTAACAAACTTATAATGATCATAGATGGCATCACATATACCTATATCCAGTTTTGGATGATCCCTGTTTTGTTTGGGACTACGTACAAAGGAGAGGTCAAGCTGTAGGTACACCGAAAACCACTAAACCGATTGTGATGTAACATGTACTATTTTATAGGTTTCAGTATCCTTTGTACATGAGTGTAAGTTTTATTGAAATCAGTTTCGCCATTTTAGAGATCTTTAGCAACATAGGGAAAGACGTCGGACAGACAGACAGACAGACATAAATTCTAAAAATTATCGAGTATTGCTTTTTAGCATTTTCCTAGATTTTTTAGCTAATTTTCGTCAAAATATCTTTAATGTACAGACTTTTTCACCTCTACAGTTTTATTATAGTATAGATAATTGGAGATAAATTTAAATTGAGATAAATTTAAATAAATATAATTGGAGGATTTCGGTCATAAGCTGCTTTTTATGTTATTCAGGCATTTTTATGGTGGAGTAATTAAATTGTATTCAGTATTTTTGAGGTTCGCATTTTGTGAAGAGCTCTCATGATATGAGAGGGTTTCGTGGAATCGGTCTGTGTTTTATTGAATGTATTTTATAAGCTATAGAAATGGTCTATTTTTATATCTAGCTTTTGCAGCCAGTTTCACTCGCATTATTTTCGGTACCTCAGCAGTGCCAGCTGCCGGGTCAAAGTACAGCCTGTTCAAAATAATTATACTCTACTACATTCACACAACACCATCTCGTCCCAAACTAAGCAGAGCTTGTACTATGGGTACTAGACAACGGGTAAACATACATATATATTCTTTATTTTTGTAAATACATACATATTATTCATAGAAACACCCAGACCAATACAAAAATCCATGTTCAGGCACACAAATGTTTGACTTGGACGGAAGTCGAACCCGCGACCTTCGGCGTGGCAGTCGCTTACACTTCCGCCTCGCCACGGGTCGTCTAATATGTTGGCCTACAACGTCCTCTATCTTCCTTTATAAAACTTTTTTTTCAGAGCCCGAGTTGCGTTCTAGACAAACCAGACATGACAGAATATTAGCTTTTCCACAGAGCGAGTGGCGTTTGACCTCTGCAACTTACATATTTTGACGGGTTTTAAATGCGTCATTTATTATATTATACCTTTTAGGTATGAAACCCTAAAACGTTAAGTTTTAGGGTTCCATACCTAACTCTATTACTACTCTATGACTCTATTACTAAGCCTCCGCTGTCTGTCTGTCTGTCACTAGGCTGTATCTCATAAACCATGATAACTAGAAAGCTGAAATTTTGCACAAATTATGTAACAAATACTAAAAATAAAAAGTATTAAGGGGGGGTCCCATACAATAAACGTGTTTTTTTCGTATTGTTTGCTCAATGTTACTAACGGTAACAGGTAGACGCTTTAAATTTTCACATAGTATGTAGTTGAACATTATCTTTCAAAATTAAATAAAAATAAAGTAAATATTAAAAGGGCTCCCAGACCATACCATCATCAGCCTTTAACAGTCCACTGCTGGACTAGGCCTCTCCTTTGAAAGGAGGAATTGGCCTACTATACCACGCTGGCCAAACGGGTTGGTATAGGGTTTGTATCAAGTTTTCCTTCTCTTGCAGTGCTGTTCTATGCATAATAATATGCTTCCTTTGTCGGCTCTAACGACACCCATGGGATGATATGGGGTGGTGACAATCCTTATTCTTAATCCGTCACCACACGGACTATACTCCTCGGACTATACGGCTCCCATACAACAAACGTAAATTATACGCAATTTTTTTCTTGATCTTAATAAACAGATGGTAACTTAAAAAATATTTAAGTATACATACAACAAACGTGATTTTCTTTTATAGATGATTGTACGGAACCCTTCGTGCGCAAGTACGACTCGCACTTGGCCAATTTTTTCCTTAACTTTCCATCGTGTAAGTCTATCCGTGACTACCACTGATGTAAGCCGTTGAAAAAATAAATCAAATGTATTTTTACGTAAAATAATATAGACAAAGAAATATTATTGAGTGCGATTTCCAAACACAACATTTTTAGAATATTCTTAGTAGCAGCACACGATTCAAATACGTTGGAAATCAAACGAACGTCGTTTAATGTATCTATTCCAACATTTCTAAATTGCCTACAATACTAAACAAATTCATGGATATGCATAGGGAAAATATTGTAACAGTTTAAAAACATTGCGTTTTAATAAATCAAAACTGTCACATATTTGTGCACTGGGCGAGCTAAAACATGCAATATTTTTAACAAAACAACCAATTTTGCTTGCTCCATAAATATGAGAATACTTTTATATGGTAGACAGGCTCGCTTGGTATGCCATGATTTTACACAGGTTGTTTAGGCCTCGACTAATATTTCATCCATCCTTCCATACTAATATAATAATTGTGTTTTTATGATAATTTGTTGTTTGGCCTTCTTTTACATTGTAACATAGTTATGTTATGATATTTGAGTGTGTAGATAGTTAACAGCAGCGATAGCCGAGTGGTGAGACCGACAGACTGCTACGCAGAGGGTCTCGGGTTCGAATCCACGGCGCGCACCAATGACTTTTCGAAGTTAAGTGCGTATTAAATTGTTAATTATCGCTTGCTTATCGGTGAAGGAAAACATCGTGAGGAAATCTGCATGTCTGAGAGTTCTCCATAATATTCTCAAAAGACATGTGAAGTCTGCTAACCCGCACTTGGCCAGCGTGGTGGACTATGGCCTTACCCTTCTCATAGTGAGAAGAGGGCCGTGCCCAGCAGTGGGACAGTGTAAAGGGCTGATGATGATGAGATAGTTAAGAGTCTAGAGAGTGACACACGCTTCTTTTCACCGTGAAATTCAACTCATACGCATGCGAAGCCGCGGTCAGGGTGTAGTATTTTATAATAAGGCCGTATCATTAACCCCCCTAAACTACTAAGCTGTTCCGGTAATAGAAGCCTTCCATACCTACACTATAAAAATGTGAAAAAAGAGTGTTCGTTTGTCCTTCCTTCTCGCCGCAGCGGCGTGATGTAGTGATACGAGTTTTGTGTATAAAGATTTATGAGGCTAGAGTAGAGAGTGTCATAGGCTACTTTTCACTGCGACGTTCGTAGAAAACAGACTCACGCGTGCGGGACGGACGAAGTGGAGCATCATCGTAAAATGCCTACCTTGTTTCGCCGATGAGTCTCCATCATTAACAATCTGAACGGCAACTATTTAATACTAGCTTTCGCCCGCGGCTTCGCCAGCATGAAATTTTAATAAAGGGTAGCCTATATACTTACTTCCCCGGGTTTCAGATTATTCATGTCAAATTTCATCACAAACGGTACTGCAGATTCGTCGTGTTGCAAACATATAAACAGATAATACTTAAAAATTACTAATGTTTTCATAATCGTCGAACTTCAGGTAAAGATTAGTGTGTAGGTATAGTATTGAAGTTATGAAGAGCTTATATACCTACTGAATATAACAGCAGCAAAAATTAAAACTGAAAGCATTACCACAAAGTACATATCAGAGCGTCCCTCCACCCCACTGTGCTTAAGCGCACCAACTCATAGAAAGCTTTTATGACGCTGCGCTTAGGTCAAATATATCGTGATAGGTAACTTTTAAACTATTCGTCCAAACTACTTACTGCAAAAGACAAAGTTCATCTACATTAAATACTTATCTGGCAATAAATCTATCAATTTTGAAAAGAATTTGATAACTACTCTAGAATGAGCATTATAAAAACATAAATATATTTTTTTATGTTATACTATTTTATTACAATAAAAATTATGTAGTTAGTTTATGTACTAAAAGCTAAAAAGTAATTCGGTAAGTCCTAGCTACCAGATCTACGCACCAATCTTCTCATCAATCTTGGGTATTGATCAGACAAATATAAAGTCGTTGGGCAAGTGAATTTTTTTAATAATGTTTACTCTGGATACGCAACGCTCAAAACATGTTTTTTTAGTTATTTTATTTTTAAGTTTTTAGTTTTGTTGTTAGTTGATACTTCTCATTCTTTTTTCATAGTGAGCCCTTTTCTACCAATCAAGCCCTGTCATTCGATACCCATATTGAGGTATTTGTGGAAAATAGGTAATCTGCCATTTTGTGGCGGCGGCCATCTTGGCTTTTTCATAGTAAGCTCAAGTCTACCAATCAAGCCCTTTCATTTGATACCCATATTGAGGTATCTGTGGAAAATATGTTATCCGCCATTTTGTGGTGGCAGCCATCTTGGATTTTTCATAGTGAGCCCTATTCTACCAATCAAGCCCTTGCATTTGATACCCATATTGAGTTATTTGTGGAAAATATGTTAGCCGCCAGTTTGCGGCGACAGCCATCTTGGATTTGTTTAGCTACTACTACTGTAATTTGATAACTACTCTAGAATGAGCATTATAAAAAACATAAATATATTTTTTTATGTTATACTGTTTTATTACAATAAAAATTATGTAGTTAGTTTATGTACTAAAAGCTAAAAAGTAATTCGGTAAGTCCCAGCTACCAGATCTACGCACCAATCTTCACATCAATCTTGGGTATTGATCAGACAAATATAAAGTCGTTGGGCAAGTGAATTTTTTTAATAATGTTTACTCTGGATACGCAACGCTCAAAACATGTTTTTTTAGTTATTTTATTTTTAAGTTTTTAGTTTTGTTGTTAGTTGATACTTCTCATTCTTTTTTCATAGTGAGCCCTTTTCTACCAATCAAGCCCTGTCATTCGATACCCATATTGAGGTATTTGTGGAAATTATGTAATCTGCCATTTTGTGGCGGCGGCCATCTTGGCTTTTTCATAGTAAGCTCAATTCTACCAATCTAGCCCTTTCATTTGATACCCATATTGAGGTATCTGTGGAAAATATGTTATCCGCCATTTTGTGGTGGCAGCCATCTTGGATTTTTCATAGTGAGCCCTATTCTACCAATCAAGCCCTTGCATTTGATACCCATATTGAGTTATTTGTGGAAAATATGTGAGCCGCTAGTTTGCGGCGACAGCCATCTTGGATTTTTCATAGTGAGCTCTATTCTACGAATCAAGCCCTTTCATTAAATACCCATATTGAGGCATTTGTGGAAAATAAGTAATCCACCCTTTTGTGGCGGCGGCCATCTTGGAATTTTCATAGTGAGCTCCTTTCTACCAATCAAGCCCTTTCATTTGATACCCATATTGAGGTATTTGTGAAAAATATATATAATATCCGCCATTTTGTGGCAGCGGCCATCTTGGATTTTACATATTGAGGTCCATTGTACCAATCAAACCCTTTCGTTTGATACCCAAATTGAGGTTGCTGTGAAGTAATATGTGATCCGCCATTTTGTATCGGCGGCCATCTTGAATTTACAATCATTTAAATATTATCTTTTAATCTTGATGACAATATGAGTGTTTACCAAATATGAGATCAATAATCAGGAAGGGGGTAAAATTCCAATTACTTTTGACCCAAGCAAACAAATAAAGATAATACAGGATTTTTGCCGACTTAGTTGATACTTTTACGTATAGTGTGGCAACATTATACAAAATCTTTATAAATTGTAGCCTATGTGTTATTCTGATGTATAAACTATATTACTGTAAAATTTCATCCAAATCCGTTCAGTACTTTTTGCGTGAAAGAGTAACAAACATCCATGCATCTATACATACATCTTCATAAACTTTCACATTTATAATATTAGTAGGATAACAACGTTCGGCAAAGTAAAACGTTAAGTAGCATCAATTAATTACGTCGCCGAGAGAGCTCACTTCGCTAATTTTCAATTCAAATCAAACATTCGATCATCGACGACGTTGATTGCGTACTGTCGTTAATTCCGATTGCGGAAACTGCAAAAAGACTTTTATTTTTGGTCGTAAGTTCTAAGACTGAACAAATATGTTTACATCACCTATTTCTTGTAGGGTCGGTGACGGATTAAGAAAACTAAGTGCCCATACTTCATTACTTGAATGTAGTAAGGGCGACTAAAGAAAATACACAAACCAAATAGTATCCTGCGGAGGACACGGAAAACTCAACATTAAACCCTATGCTTAACGTCTACATTAGCGTGGTACATTAGCTAAAAACTCTTATTGATTCACAATGCTATTGTACGGCAAATTAAGAGCGGCCTATGATGTCATACACGGGCAAACAGTATCCCATAAAAACATTACTAGTCAAAAAACCAAGTCTTGCAACTCAGTTCTCGTACCATGAAAAGTTGTGAGATATATGTCGCATAAAAACACAATATATCTCATAAGTAATACATAAATAACGTAGATTGTTTAGTGCGATTGCCAAGTCAATCTATTTATATAAAACATTTAAGATTTTTAATTAACCGACTTGGTATTACATAGATCTCACAACTTTTTACGGTAGGAGAACCGAGGGTCAAGACTTGTTTTTTTTGACAAGTGTTGTATTTTATGGGATATCATTTCTTTTTATATATAGTCCTACTTTTTTCCTTTCCGGTACCTTCTACTTCTTGTACACCAACAACGAATTTTCTTTATTATATAATATATATAATTAAAGCCCTAACTGCGAATGTAATTTTGTAATCCTATATATGTATATGGGATTACAAAGTGATTTATGCAGTTGATGTATCTTGATAACTAGACCGAAATTGAAAAATATTTTAGATTTTCATTGATTCATACACTAAACACTAATTGTGTTCTAAATTTAAGCTTCTGTGTAACTACTACTGTAACTACTTCTAGTAGTTCAAGAATTGCCTGAGACTTTTGATGATCGGTCAGTCAGTGAGTGACAAAATTAAGAAACTTTGACTCGTTTTAATTCTTGAACTACTGGTTCGAATTGAATGAAATTAGATATATATCATGTTTATTCAATGCCTGCTTGGTTACTAAAATCAGTCTTCTACTTTTATCCACAACGAAGTTATAGGGGTTCGCAAATGGCCTGAACTTTTTCGAGAAAAGGATGGTACGGACGAGCCGCTTTTTTGCTCGACTTGGCGGGGGCACTGCCGTGCCCCCACTTAATACAGGGGTTTAAATTATGAAAAAGCAATGTAACCGACTGACCGATGCAAATGTAAACCTTTTTTAAATAAAATAAAACTGTATCCAACTTTCTGTCCCCAGATTCCGTAAGCCCGCCTTACACGATGGTGTCCCACCATACTACTGCGGTAACGAGGCTATAAAGAACCGAGGCATATCCAAGCTAGTCTGGCCGGTCCAAGAGGGCATGATCACCGACTGGGATGAGGTTGAGAAGCTGTGGCATCACATCTTTTTTAAGGAGCTCCATGTACCCCCGGAGAATTCGAAGGTCATGTATGCTGTGCATCCTCTGGTGGCTAGGGAAGATATGTAAGGTTTTTATTTTAATAAGAACATCAATTCATACTAGGTATATAAATAGCTAGCGGAGCGCGCAGTTACACCCGCGTTATTTAGGGCTACTGCTCCACAGCTGTCACTTAAAGCGTGATATTATAATAGCCTATAACCTTCTTCGATAAAGAATATGTCTTAGTAAACATGAAAAAAAAAATTATAGGTAAAAATACCAAATTTATAACTAGATATTTCCTTAGTTCATTGACTTTATTATATTCTAACGATTCAGTTTTACTCATTTCACGTTACATTTTATCGCTGTGTGGTATAAAAGCTCCTAAATTCGTTGAAATAATGTCGTGTTTCATAAAATTTTAGTACTATTTTTAGTTATGTTGTAAGTTTGTTTGTAATAAGCATACTTATCTGTAGTCATTAGCAGGAGATACTTAATTGTAATGGGTACGAGACAACACCATTATTATGAACTATGCTTTGTTGAGGTTAAGGTTTTTGGTCTAGTGTGTTGTGTATATGTGTAGGGTGTATTTGTTTAGCAAGAGATAAGCCTTAATAATATGTACATTTACGTGATTTAGAATAGTTTTATCGTTCCATCGAATTATTATACTCAATAATTAGTAAGACTTTTGGATGAAAGTGGCGCCCATTGGTGAAAAGGTAAAACTGAGTCGATTGGCTTGGTATGGACATGTTATGCGTAGAGATGAGATGTACGTAGGTAAGAAAGTGATGAATATGCACGTAAAAGGACGAAAACGGAGAAGGTGGCCAAGGAAAGATGGATGGACTGCGTGAGGATGGATATGAAAGAAGAAAAGAAGAAGAAGGGATAAGGGGGAAGGTAGATTCAAATTCAAATTCAAAATCGTTTATTCATTTGGGTCACAATGTGACGCTTATGAACGTCAAAATAATAAATTTATAAAATAATTACTTAAAGACTCTACATTTACATTTACTGCCACGTTCGCAAAGCAATAGGTAGAACCATGAGAAAGAACGGGCAATAAAACTCACGGTCACTCTTTTTCTTCGCCAGGTTTTGCATAATACACATAATTTACATTTTGTAAGGTGCTGCAACTGTTACACCTTCTATATCACTTGTATATATTTACTGTACATAATATTACTCAAGCATAATACTTTTGATGTTCATTTGGTTAGTCTCCTCAGAATAGACATGGTGAAACAGGAGCATCCACTTACATTATATATACCTAATAATGCAGGCAATCCGCGAAAGTGATCAGACCCATGATGGAAATGATGCAGTTAAATATTAAAATCTAATACCAGCCCGCAAGACCGTCATCGACCAGTCATCGCAAGTAGCACCCGTTCACGAGTATGACGCATGTGCCAGCCATCATCCCTCTCGCCATATTAGAGGGACAGGGATGACCCGACACACGACGCCACCACAAGAAATGACATTTTAGTGAGCATGACGACAACGGTATACGAACCGGCAGTAAGAAACAATCTATTGGTATACTGACCATGACCGCCAATCACCTCCATTTTCCAGATCGTTATTATGAACATAAATCAGTGGACCGCGTGAAGGAATGCAAATGTAGAAAGAATTTTGTGAAGGTGACAAGTGAGCAACGATATGATCAGGAATAAATAATGTTAAACTACATTCAACAAATCGTAATAATATCCAAATCCTGCAAAAATCATGTGTTCACGAGGCACCTCCACTTAACATGTTACTAATTAAGAAGAGAGTATTTTACACAGTCATAAAAATAACAATAATGGTGAATTTTAAAAAAAAGCAACTAGACCCATGATGTCTTGTCATCTAGAAATTCTTTAATAGTGTAATAACCCCTTTTTAAAAGAAAATTCCTAGTAGTGGTTTTAAATTTGTGCAGAGGTAAATTCATTATTTCCAGAGGTAATTTGTTGAAGAATTGTATACCGAGTCCCGCAAATGAGTTATGAACTTTATGTAGACGGTAGTTAGTGCCCACTAGTTTATGCTTATTCCTTGTGTTCACTTTGTGCACGTCACTATTTTTACGGTAAAGAGTTAAGTTTTTCTTAACGTACATTAAATTAGCAAATATATACTGCGATGCAACTGTAAATATTTCTACTTCTTTAAATTTATCTCGTAAAGAATCTCTAGCACCTAACTTATATATTGCACGTATGGCCCTCTTTTGAATAACAAAAATTGTCTGAATATCGGCCGCCGTACCCCATAATAGTATCCCGTAAGACATTACACTGTGAAAGTAACTAAACTAAACTAGTCTAGCAGTATCTACGTCTGTGAATTGGCGAACTTTCCTAACTGCAAATGCTGCAGAACTAAGTTTGACTGCCAGACAGGATATTTGGGCACCCCAGTGAAGCTTACAATCTAAAGTTAAACCTAAAAATACAATTGAATCAACTAGGTTAATTGTTTCGTTATTTAAAATTATATTAGTAAGAACATTTTTGACATTCGGCAAAGTGAATTTCACACATTTTGTTTTGCCAGAGTTGAGTAGCAAATTATTTGTCGTGAACCAACGTAGTACTTGCGCAAGAGAATTATTTACGCTGTCAATGTTACTTGTATTACGATCAACTTTAAAAATAAGTGAAGTATCGTTAGCAAAAAGAACAATATCACATAGATTTCTAACAAAGAATGGCAAGTCATTAATATATATTAAAAAAAGAAACGGACCAAGAATAGAGCCCTGTGGAACGCCCATTCCCACTGGCAAACCTTGAGACCTACTTCCACTAACATCTACATACTGAACTCTATCTCTAAGGTAACTGGCAACAAGATTGAGTGCGCTATCTCGAATACCATAATGGTTGAGTTTACGTAAAAGTGTATCATGTTCAACACAATCAAAAGCCTTTGACAAGTCGCAAAAAACACCAATGGCATCCTTCCAATTTTCCCAAGCGTTAAAGATATGTTTTAATAGAGTTACACCGGCATCAACGGTGGAGCGACCCTTAGTGAAGCCATACTGCTCACTGTGCAATAAATTATTTGTGAGAAAGTGGCTCTCTAACTGTTGCAAAATAACCTTTTCAAAAATTTTACTGATTGCAGGCAAGATAGAAATTGGCCGAAAGTTACTAGGGTCGCTCTTGGATCCTTTTTTGAAAAGTGGTATTACCTTGCTGTGTTTCATTAAATCAGGAAATACCCCTTTATCCACGCATCTATTAAATATTGCAGCTAAATATGGAGCTATGCTAAAAATGATTTGGCGAACAAGACTAACTGAAATACCCCATAAGTCAATAGATTTCTTAATATTGATGGTCTTGAAAGTCTTGAGGATGTCATTGGTGTCAATGTATTTAAAATTAAACAGCACATCACACTCATTCACATTGCCCCTAACTAACATCTCTGCTTTGCTTGGGCATGAGTCTAAACAATTGGTTGTTTTCACTGGTATGTTTATGAAGAAGTTGTTAAAAGCCTGAGCAACATCAATTTTCTTTGTAACTATTTCTCCATTACATTTTTAGAAGAAGAAAAAGGGATAAACGATCGGTTGACTGGTGACAGAGAAGTATGGAAGCGAAGGACATACTGCGCCGACCCCAAATAATTTGGGACCAGGGCAAGACAATGATGAATAACTAGTCAGACTTTTAGACAAAGATAACTAAATAATTATATCATAATAGAATACGCGTGTTAAATTCATTAAAAATGATGCATACGAATTAAAATGTTTTGCAACTTTACGTTAAACCGTAAAACTTTAGTTTGAATATAAAACACTTGATTTTTGTTGACCGAGTTTTGTTGCACAGTAAATAATACAACAAATAATTACGTACTACGACATCAGACCGCATGATTGCATATAAGTAAATGTTTTAGTAATAATTTCAGATATCTTAACCTTCTTTAAATATTATATTCCCAGGGCACGAATAAGTGAGATCCTGTTCGAATCCTTCGCCATCCACGGCCTCTACATGGCGAAGTCTCCAGTACTCGTCCTATACGCCAGCGGTAGGACCTCTGGCGTCGTTTGGGAGGATGGCCACGCGTGTTCCTACGTGGCACCAGTGTTCGAAGGCTTCCACTTACAACATTCTACTGTGAAGTTTCCTATCACTGGCCAGCTACTGACGGAGAGATTGCAACAGCTGCTGTTTAAGCTAGGGTATTCGTTTACGACGCCTTATGAGCTCGATTTGATGGATCAGATCAAGGTATGTAGTTTTTTTTTGAGTACTAAAGTTAGGAGCAACATGGGTATAAGCTTATAGATGAAACAGTTAAATATTCATTAGCGCACAAAAGAAGACACCGGTTATTTATTTTACAGTCCAACTGACTTTTGATTATTAGATAAGTATAATGCAAAAAATGCACACATTACGAGAAAAACAAGAATTCCACCTTTTGAGATATATGGTCAGAATGTATATACATAATGTGTAAAGTAATATTCTACTGAGTAACAGTCCCTGAAAATCTGAACTCCATCAGTAGTAATAAATAGTATAATACATATATATATATATATATATATATATATATATATATATATATATATAGATAGATATCCCCTTCATCACAATGTTGATCAAGCGTGCCATATAAGTAGTTTTTGTTTGATCCGTTTTCACTTGTTGATCCGACCATGATTTCTTGATCCATTGCGAGCGCCCAATTCTCATGTGGTTCCCTTCGGATCAACTAATGCCATCGTTGTTGCTAATAATAATTACGCCATTTTTATACAAATCCACACTTTAGGTATTTTAGATTTACTTGATCCGATTCAAATGGGCCAATCGCAGCGCAGTATTCTTCACGGAGGGCAGTCATTGGTTCTTGGTCACTTTTATGTATTATTATTCTGTATTTCTTATCAATTCTCATAACTTGCGCCATTTCTTACATTAACTTTGTTTCTATGTCCATTTTGCCAGCAGTTTTTTTTTTTTATTTCGGAGTTTTTGGTTAAATATTTGTAGTAGGTAGGTACATTACCTATCAGAGGGGCCCGTGACAAAGTGGCGACCACTTGAATCTTTCCAAAATTCGCGAGGTAAAACGCGTTATTCACCGTCTGGTTTATACATGAGTCATCATCATCATCCGCCGAGGGTTATCCCGGTTGCATCCAGGCCTTTGCCTTGGAGCCCGGGCTCCGCTTTCTAGTCTAACCAGATTTGATTGAATATTAGTTTTTCACAGAGCGACTGTTTTCTTACTATAACAAGTATGTATTACCATTTAATTTAGGGCACGGAGGGTGTGACTTTTTGTGGCTGGTCTCCCATCTATAAACCAGACGGTGACAAACGCGCTTAACCTTGCGAATCAATAGATTCGAGCGGTCACCTTTGCCATGGGCCACTCACTTTATACGCCACATGTGCGTACTTATTTGAATCCAAAACTTTATAATATACTAGCTTTCGCCCGCGGCTTCGCCCGCATGAAATTTTAATAAAGAGTATCCTTTGTACTTCCCCAGGTTTCAGACTATCCATATCAAATTTCATCACAAACGGATCTGCACATTAGCCGTGTAGCATACATATAAACAGATAATACTTAAAATTAAGGAATGATTACGTTAGAGGTAGTATGAAAGTGGCACCCATTGATGAAAAGGTAAAAGGGAGTCGACTGGCCTGGTATGGACATGTTATGCGGAGAGATGATATGTATGTAGTTAAAACAGTGATGAATATGCATGTAGAAGGACGAAAAGGGAGAGGACGGCCAAGGAAAAGATGGATGGACTGTGTAAGGATGGATATGAAAAAGAAAGGGGTAAACGATTGGATGACTGGTGACAGAGAAGTATTGAAGCGAAGGACATACTGCGCCGACCTCAAATAAATTGGGACCAGGGCAAGACAATGATGAGTCGTCAAACTTCAGGTAAAGATTAGTATGTAAGTATATTATTAAAGTTATTGAAGAGCTTATATACCTACTGAAGAGAATAGCAGCAAAAAATAAAAACTGAAAACATTACCACAAAGTACACAATCAGATCGCCCCCTCCGCCCCGCTGCGCTTAAGCGCGCCAACTCATAGTAAGCGCTTTAAATAACACTGCGCATAGGTCAATTATATCGTGATAACTTAAACTATTCACCCAAACTACTTACTGTAAAAGACAACGTTCATCTACATTAAATACTGAAGACAATAAATTTACCAATTTGATAACTACTCTAGAATGAGCTTTGTAAAAAAGTATCAAATTTAATTATTTTTACGGACCACTTTTTAGTGTATATTGGCTTCAACATAAAAGGTAGGTAGGTATATGCTGCTGCGGACTTTTATTTAGAACTTTTTAAGATAAACAATATCACCTTACATTATCTTCATGTAACTTCAACGGTTTAGGCAACGCACGCGAAAATAGGTTTCAGAGTTCAGGATTTTTACTGACTTAATTGATAATTTTCCTTATATTATGGCAACATTACACAAAATCTTTATAAATTGTAGCCTATGTGTTATTCTGATGTATAAACTATATTACTGTAAAGTTTCATCCAAATCCGTTCAGTCGTTTTTGCGTGAAAGAGTAACAAACATCCATACACACATCTTCACAAACTTTCGCATTTATAATATTAGTAGGATACCTGCTGGTCAATATTATGTGGCTCCAGGATTATGTTACTTGAGTATTTTTGTTTGAATATTTTAGCTTACTATTTAACGCATAATTGTATACCATAATCTGTATATTTATTTGGCTCCTTTAAGACATACATATACCCGTCCATCAATACTTAATGGTTTCACATTACAATTATTTAAATTTTAGTTTTCCATACATAGGATGATCCAGTGAATTTATATTCATTCCGTCCATGCATTGTCAAATCCGAAAGCGATCGACGACGAGATAATCTTATGCACAATAGCTTATATGAATATTATGTGGCTTCATTACGTCTGTACCTACGCCACGCCATATCTGCGTACTTATTTGAATTTGGGTCGTTTAGCTGATATGAATATTATTATTATCATATCAGCCAAACGACATCCACTGCTGGACATAGGGTGACCGGCCACAAAAGATCACATCCCTCCATGCCTCGTAAAGCCATCGGTTTCGGTTATCATCTTTGACAGTCGTTAGGGCAATCAGTACCCTCAAATATCTGGTCTAAACCATACAATATGCCTACGCCTTCAGGATGTAGAGGTCAGACGGCAGTCGCTCTGTGAAAAAGCTAATATTCTGTCAAGTCTAGGCATCTGTTATGAAAATGTTTCTGAAATTTCTTTCGAAACACAATACCCACGATGGAGTTCCTTCGGACATCTTTTTAGGGTTCCGTACCCAAAAGACAAAAACGGGACCCTATTACTAAGCCTCCGCTGTCTGTCTGTCTGTCTGTCACCAGGCTGTATCTCATAAACCGTGATAGCTAGAAAGCTGAAATTTTCACAAAATATATATTTTGGTTGCCGCTATAACAAAAAATACTAACAATAAAAAAATGAAAATATTAAGGGGGGGTCCCATACAATAAACGTGATTTTTATCGTATTTTTTGCTCAAAATTACTAAGTAGTTGTTATTACCTTTCAAAATAAATAATTAAATAAAAAAGTAAATAATAAAGGGGGGCTTGCACACAACAAACCTAATTTTTAAGCAATTTGTTACTCGCTAAAATAAATAAATAAACTTTATTAGCCAAAAACTTACATCTAGGTACATTCTTAGTGATTTTTATATTTAGTATCTCAGCTATATTCTAGTTATTTGCGATTGGTGTGCCTCTGATTCTCAAACTAGGTTATTACCTGTATTTGCGATTGGTGTGCCTCTGATTCTCAAACTAGGTTA
This sequence comes from Euclidia mi, assembly GCA_944739405.2. Classification (NCBI taxonomy): domain Eukaryota; kingdom Metazoa; phylum Arthropoda; class Insecta; order Lepidoptera; family Erebidae; genus Euclidia; species Euclidia mi. The sequence goes on from OX123199.2 coordinate 58,783,800, forward strand.
TTACCTGTGTTTTGAGTTTTTAGGGGTTCATCGATCTGACCATACAATATCACTATAGATATAGGTACACTTTAAGATGATACATTATTAGGTAAACAGCATTGTTAAAATTAAACATAATGTGTGTGTGTGTATGTGTGTGTGAAATGTGTTGTTTATTTGTGTTGCATTGTGTGTTCTTAAGAGTATTTGGGTATGCGTTTTTTGTGCTGTGTTTGTATGCGTGCGTGTGTGTATTTCGTGTGGGTTTTAGATGCGAAGGGGGGAAAGTGCAATGAGAAGGAGGGGAGGAGGGAACGGGAAAGATATTTGACAAGATTCTATTTTATAAGAGCCTCTGTGGTCTCATAGTTTTGCTGTTTGAGCCAGTCACGGATTTTCGTTTTTGCTTGGAACCTAGTCATTGGGTAGATGCTCAGGAGTCTGTTTATTTTGTTGTACAGGTGGTCACAAAGAAAGTATGAGTGCTGTTTGACTAAAGTGGTTCTACATCGTTTTATGGCGCAAACCCTATCCTGCCTACGTTTTCGTTTAGAGAATGTTGGATCATATATTAGAATGGAGTGGGTTTTCAGTACTATTTGTAAAATAAAAAGTTGCCTTACGGTTAGCACAGGTACGTCTTCATACAGTTTGGTGGTAGTATACCGGAATGGCTTTTTAGTCATAACTTTGAGGATAGCCCTTTGTGCTCTTTCTAATTTTATTGGGTGACATTTAGCTGCACCACCCCAAGCTGAGTTACAGTAGAGCAACAGAGATATACACAAGGAGGTATACGCCATTAGTAGGTGTTTCATGTCGGCTACGTGTCGGAGGTTTTTAAAAACGTATATTAGTTTTCTAACTCGAGCGGATAGAGTGTTTATGTGCTGTACCCATCTGAGATGTTGGTCGATGTAAATGCCGAGGTATTTTACTTGTGTACTCTTGCAATATTCAGACAGGAGCAGTTTGGTATAGGTGACGTGCAGGTATGGGCTTTTACAGTGAATTAATCAGAGCGTGGGAGGCTTGTGGACCTCACGTTGAAGAGAGTGAAAATCGTTTTCTCTAGGTTAATAGTCAGCAGATTACTAGAGAGCCATGTTATGATTTAGGTTAAAGCGGCTTCCGCATTAGATCGCGCAGTTTCCCAATCCGGGCCGTGTACTATTAGTGCCGTGTCATCGGCGTAGGTGTAGATCTTGGAATTTGTTAGTTGCATTTCGCAAAGCTCATTTACATAGATAGAGAAGAGGGTTGCAGATAAGATGCTGCCTTGGGGAACTCCCGAGGTGAGGTTTTCATCATCACTGACGAGGTCTCCTATCTTTACTGCTTGTGTGCGTTTGCTCAGATAGTCCGAAAAAAATTTTAGCGCTACACCTCTGATACCAAGGGCTTATTATTTTGATAAAAGTAGCGGTATAGAGACAGTGTCGAAAGCTTTGGATATATCTAGAAAAATTCCAACGCAAGCATTGCCTTCATCTATCATTTCCACTGTGTGTTCCACGAGTGAGGAGACTGCGTCATTAGTGGATAATCCATGTTAGTCGCCAGGAGGTTTTTCGTTTCTAAGTAATTTGCTAACCGAGTATTTAGGATCTTTTCTAAGATTTTCGATATGGTGGGTGGAACTGATATGGGGCGATGATTGTTCAGCGCATCGCATGCTCCGTTTTTATGTATTTGGTGAACTACGGCCTTCTTGAAGGCGTCCGGGAATATTCCCTGGCTTAATGAGAGGTTGCAAATGTGTGTGAATCTTAATAGACAGGTAGAAATTTAAAAAATATTTAAGTTTACATACAGCAAACGTGATTTTCTTTTATAGATGATGGTACGGAACCCTTCGTGCGCGAGTCTGACTCGCACTTGCCCAATTTTTTTATTAATGTGAAACATTTACAGAATAGAAAATAATAGTTTATTTGTTGGAATACTGTTAACAAAGTTGTTTACTGTTTTTAAGTCCATAGTATTTTGCCGTCATAGGCATACAAATGTTCCTTTTACATTAAATATAATCTTAAATACTATAGTGCTATTAGATACATAAGTCTGACTATTCATCACACTTTATGGCACATTTTAAATTAATTTATTATTAAAGGTCAACATTAATAAAATTTGCACGTCATAAGTTCTATTGAATAATATAGATAGAGTACTAATATCATCATTTTAAAGTGATAGGAATTAAATATTTGGTAGAAAATGGTGACTGGCAGAACTTGTAGCTTTGGTAGAACATTTGTAGAAAATCTGTGGTAGGAAATTGTTACTTTGAAAGAAATGGTAGTTTTGGAAGATATGGTTGTTTTTGTATGAATAGTGGTTTTGGTAGAAATTGTAGTTTTGGTAGCAATAGTTGTTATGGCACAAATGGTTGGTTTGAGATAATGGTAGTTTCGGTAGAAATGTTAGTAATGACACAAATTGAAGAATTGGTAGGTTTGGTAATTCTGAAAGAAATTGTTTTTTGGTAGATAACGGTAATAGTAGTCAACCAAAACTACCATATTACCGGAATAACGTTCTGAGAATGATGATTGGTAGTAGGTGATTTATTATTATTACAATGCCCGCTATTGTATATAAACTTCTTTGGTGTCTAAATGTTGATCTGATAGTGTAGGAAGGTAGTCACAATAAATTGATGATGCGTTTTGCAGTCCACTACAGGACTTAAGCCTCTCCACATGGTGGTTTTGGTAGTAGGACAGTAGTAGATAAAACAACGCGATTATAATATCTAGTTGGTATTATTAGTATTACATGGCTATAATTAGCTGCTTACTATCAGGCGGGCAGACAGTAGCTCGTTTGCCATCTCTACTGTATAAAAGCAGTCAAGTGCGTGTCGGGCCACGTTTTCGGTGTTATGTAGTATACCCATGGGAGCTGCCCGTATACCTACATAACTTTTTTCAAAATAATTAATTATTGTACAGTTTTGTCCGCGTGGTTACAATGCATAACCATGGCAAATTTCAGCTCTCTAGTGGTTATAGTTTTTTTCGTAAAACCGCGGACGGACAGACGGACATGGTGAAACTATAAGGGTAATTTTCGAAAGCTAATCGAATCGTCATAGACAGGTTATTACAAAATGGTAATATGCACGTTTTGAAAAATAGTGTTGCCGTAGTTATACATAACGATGTATGTTATTATTGTATTAAATACCTTTTATGTTATTTTGTTTAAGACGGAGAAAACCTACTTATTTAGAGTAGGTACTATTGTCCTCTGTATTGTAATCAGTAAAAAGGATTTGGCAATTAGCTCTCACCCATAACTGACAAATCGTATATAATTAACGTACTTATATAGGTACGGAATTATGTGGTATATTTATACAAGTAAAACATAGAGTTATTCATAACCGAAAATCATATCAACATAGTACTATAAATTTTGCAAATTCTTAAAGGTGGTAGGGCCACACTGGTTACAACATGAATCGCGCGACCGTGGAAGTACAACCCTCACACAGACCATCGACGTAAAGTGACAGTATTGTAAATGCTCTTGCGTTTCGTTAGGTGAATAAGAGTACTGGGGGCCCTAACCCGCCTTTTCACGCTCTTTTCCTTTTCTATAGGGAAAGGAAGAGAAAATGAGAAGGGAAGGGAGATTGGCGGGGAGAGAGCCAAGAAAACTTTGCCCGCTCCTCTTTTTTCTAAGGTCGGCAACGCGCAAGTGATGCCGGGTTGGCATCACTGGCTTCTATGGGCAACAGATAGCCGCTTACCATCAGGCAGGCGTATTTGTCCCCCTTGTAGTATAAAAAAAGAATAATTCATTCATATCGATCTAGAGCTGCGTAGTCTTCATGAGCAAATGCATTGTATGACCTTTTACCGGAGCCAATTAAGTAAACAGAATGTGGCATATAATTTAGAGTACAATTTGTAATAATAGTTTTAAATAGAAAATAGTTTACCATACTACTAATAATTATGCAAATAATGAACTTAATCCTGGAGCTTCATAGTATTTATCGGTTGGTTAGCTGGTAGTATTATGACTGGATTTAAATTTAAAGCGTTATCAATGAATGCACGCGCGAAGAAATAGTAGCCGGCCGTTTGGTGACGTCGTGCATCGATCATGTTTGGGTGCGTAGTTCCTGGCGCGTCTCCGCACACATGCTTACCTGTAAGCTGTCCGATCACTATTTAGTAGGCGTGAACTTAGCGGTTAATGGAAAGTGTAGTGAGTCAACGGGTAACGTAAATGTAAACAGTGCAAAACGCGTGTTAAGTAATAAATTAGTGCAACAAAACCTGAATGATGCTGACTGGATGAGTGTTTACAACTTGGACTGTCCGTTGGTAATGTTCAAAAAACTCCATTGCTTATTTAGTGATATTTATGAACGATAAAAAATTACTGTAACTTGTAAGAACTGTAGAGAATCACAGCCCTGGATTACAAAAGAATTAAAAAAATTGTTGCTTTTTTGTTTGATTGGGTACATTATGCACGTTAATAGTATGAGCAGAGTAATAAAGAATTGTAGTGTATATATGTACGCTGATGACACGTGCCTAATGTACGCAGACACCGACTTAGATACTGTAGAAAAATGTATGCAAATAGATTTCGAAAATGTTATCAAATGGTCTCATGACAATGGCATTATATTAAATGTATCCAAAACAAAATGCATGCTCCTTCACTCACCATATAATAGAAAATCAATTAGAAAGATATCTATTATTGGTCACTCGTATGAATGCTTACATAATAATATGCAACTATGTATGAATTGTGAACATATGGAATTTGTGGAACAATATAAATACTTAGGTTTAACAATAGATTGTCATTTTAACTGGAAATCTCATATCGATATTGTTTGTAGTAAATTAAGGTCTGTTTTATGTAAATTCAAGCAACTTAAATACGTAACAAACCGAGCGACGCTGTTTATGTTGTATCATGCGCTAGTTGATGCAATTCTGAGCTATGGACTGAGTGCTTACGGGCGTACATTTAAAACGTATTTGGATAAGGTCTTGAATATACAAAATAGGTTCCTAAAGATTATGGTAGATAAAAACACAAAAAATAAATGTAATAAAAACTATATGAAATTGTTTAAAATATATCATATATTACCAGTGCATCAAAAAGTTCAATATATGTTAACTGTCGAACAATATAATAAAGCAGAGTATAAGATACCTAAAGCTTCAGTTTGTATGCTCAGACAAGCTGTAAGAAATAAATACAAAGAACCTGTTTCATGTAATTACTATGGTGAACGAACACGTATGTTTATAATACCAAGACTATATAATAAAATAATATTTGCAGAAGATTGTATTAACTTAAACATATTTAAGAAAAAGTTAAAAGCTCACTTGTTAGAAATATTTAATAATCAAATTGAAGATTAACAGCATTATGTATCTCAAAATCTAAGTTTAAATAAGTCTATTGTACGGAATGTGAAACAAATGAGTATGCATATTCTTATAAATGTGTTTACATATTTTATATTGTAAAATGAGCGCACAGTGTTCGCCAACAAACTGTCATGCAGTTTGGCGAAATCATTTAATATGTACCTAAATGTATCACATTTGTTTTAAATAAAAAAAAAAAATAAGTATACAGATATGGCATGTAAAGTATAATGTGGAGCCACATCACATTGATTTGTTTTTATATAAGTTTCTGGATTCAAATAAGTACAAACAATACAGCATGTAATCAGAGTTAAATAATACGTAAATCAACAACATAATGCTAGCAAATAACTCCATGGCTGCTATAATGTCACTCGTGGATCTAACAATGCATGGTTATAATAAATATAAATCCTCTGGATCAACTTATGTATGGAAAATAGATAAAGATTTTATCGAATGATATTAAATATCTATGGGCCTTATCCGAAGGCACAAGGTCACTCAGAGGGCGATGGAGAGAGCTATTCTTGGAGGTTTCCTGTGCGAGATTGAATCAGAAATGAGGAGATCCGCAGGAGACCCAAAGACATAGCTCTCCGGATAGTCAAGCTGAAGTGGCAGTGGTCAGGGCACATATTTCGAAGTTGAGGCCGTGGAGGCAGAAAGGTTCTGAAGTGGTGGCCACATACCGAATGACACCGCAGAGGAAAGCCCCCCGCAAGGTGGATCGACGATCTCGTTAAGAACGCGGGAAGCGGTTGGATGCGGGCGGCTGAAGACCTTGGGGGAGGCCTATGTCTAGCAGTGGACGTCGTTTGGCTGATATGATGATGAATTGATGATATTTCATCATACCAGCCAAACGACCCAACTTCATATAAGCACGCAGATATGGCGCGGCGTGTATAGTAATATAGCCACATAATATCCATAAGCTTGCGTGCATAAGATTATCATTATCAGTTCATAATATTTAAAGCGGATCAATATAGTATGCTTTCGGATTTGACAAAGTATGGACGTAATGAATATAAATTCAATGGATCATCTTATGAATGGAAAACTGAAATTTTAATAATTGTAATGTGAAACCATTAAGTATTGATTGACGGGTATAAGTGTGTCTTAAAGGAGCCAAATAAATATACATATTATGTTATACAATTATGCGTTAATTTGTAAGCTAAAATATTCAAACAAAAATACTCAACTAACATAATCCTGGAGCCACATAATATTAACCAGCAGGTCTAATATAATATAATGTATAGTTTTGGATTCAAATAAGTACGAACATAAAGTGAGCGGCCCGTGGCAAAGTGGGGACCGCTCGAATCTATCGATTCGCAAGGTTAACCCTTTGGGTTGCGGAGGTCAGACGGCAGTCGTTCTGTGGAAATGCTAATATTCTGTCAAATCTGGTTAGACTAGAAAACGGAGCCCGGGCTCCAAGGCGAAGGCCTGGATGCAACTAGCAGAATGCTTGGAGGATGGTGATGATTTGGCATAACTATTATACAGTATAAATGGAGCCAAATAGTATACAAGAAATGGAAAATATCGGACTTAAATAGTATTTAAATTATCAAGCAGAAATAGGATCATTATAGTGCTGGTAAGAATGTATAAAATTGTTATATCATATATTATTATTATTACACGGAGCAAGTACTAAAGTAACTTGTCCCTGGAACCACATATTTATAATTGTCACGTCTGGATTCAAATAAGGACGCACTCATGGCATATAATTCGGAGCCAAAAAGTTGACGTCGGTCTGAGATATATGGCCGTTACGGATCCAATTTTGTTCGGAACTTCAGCCAAATTCATCACGAATATATCTAAATTTTATTGTATATATATATTAAGACTATATTTCTACTCCTTCCAGAAAGACATATGCTACGTAGCGTTAGACTACGAAACTGAACTGGCAAGCATAGCGGGCTACAGTGACTGTAAAGTTCGATACAACCTACCTGACGGCCAGCACATCATGCTTGGAGAAGAGAGATTCCAAGTAGCCGAAGCCATGCTGCAACCAACTCTAGCTGGACATAACTGCAAGAACTTGGTCGATTCTATAATAGCTAGTATTGATCTGTGCGATGAGGATTATAGGTAAGAATAATTGGATAGTTACACCTTATACCTTAAATGCCAATAATAATTAAATTTCAATGAAAAGAGACTTGCAGAGAAAGCTATAGAGCACAGTTTTTTAAACCCCATTTGCATCCTGTCACTGGTCACCGCTCAGGAAAAGGTGACAGTTTAGGAAAAGGACGTAAAGGCCTACCTTCAGTCATCAAAAAAATCTTGTGTTCTCCGGTAGTTGACCATGTAGTCTATCATGTTCTAGCCAACAGATTTATATTGAAGCCAGTGTAATTCCATACCATTCTGAAATAAATAATTAATAAGACAATTATCCAACACTAGGAACAAATAAAACAATAAACAATATCTTAAACCACGACCTTACACGTAGTCAGAAACATTTTTTATCTTACGTTTTATTTATTTTTATCTTATAATAACTATAAAAACCCTGTACACACTGTTGTAACGGAGGTCGTCAATTTTCTATAACGCTTTGTATGATCAGTCGCAACCAATTTTTACGACGATTGCCACCAATTGAAAGTCAATAAAAAATATATATCGAAGTTCTTAGGATCAGTATAAAGTGTAGTAGGATCAGTATAAAGTGTGTAAGTGGTGTGGTGTCAGTCAGCTGGGAACATGCCATACAAGCCAATTTTGGTTAGGTTTATAAAGAATATTGTAATCATCATAGGCCTCATTACATTTAAAGTAGATGACCTAAACATCGTCAGAAGAGTGATCGCATTTTTTGTTCACTATATCGACCGATACAGGAGTGACTACAACGGTCAAACCAAGGTCTAAGCTAATGGAAGAGGCAGTTGTATATAGTACAGACCTCAAGCCAGGTTTTGTAAGGGGAGAGGAGGAGGATTTCCCGAAACGGAATATGTACGATACGAAGCGTAATATTATTTAATTTAGTGATTGAAAACATCAAAATGTTGGTTTCAGGTGTTAGTAATTTTGTGATTTAAATGCTGTTTACTGCGATCGTGGCTTTCCATTAGTAGAAAGGATTATTTTACCCTTAAAAGAAAACTTGTTGCTTCTGTCTAAGCATTTTATGCGCCCGATAACTACAAATATTGTGAGATCACCCAAAATTAGTCCCATTACGCAATAATTATGTCATTAAAAGAAAGAAGTTGGCATAAAATAATATCACTTTTATAAAAACCTATAGAATAATCCCTATACAAACCATTCACTGCAGCTGATGTGAATAGAAATCCATAACTGTCACTTAAAAGAATACTGCTATGAAAACACACTAAGTATCTGTTGTCGAAGATAGTAAAATTTCTCGATTATTCCGGGCTCAAAGCCTTTCCATCCCGAACGCTTTTAATAAAAGCTTTCATAATTTTATTGATAGCCTACTATCATAGTGTAATAAAACACTTTTCATAGAATGGTTATTGTAGCTCGATCTTGAATAAAATTTCTCATTTATTTATTACTTAATCACTACAATTCGCCCGTGGCTTCGCTCGCTTGGGTATCTTTTATCGCCATAATAGGCAACTTATGTGTTATCTCATGTATAAGTTACGGTATTTCAAATTTTCATTAAGACCTTTCAATAGATTTTGTTTGAATGAGTAACAAACAATATATCGAATCCCACAAACTTACACATTTATAGTAGTAGCAAGAATAAAATAAATAATATCTTATAGATGAAATATAGGGTACTCATTCAGAAGCGACGTTTTGGAAAATGATAACCTCATTTAGAAGCGGCTTTCTAGAGTTAAGGATCCTGAAAGGTTTTTCACATGTAGTAGAGCCTTGCGGATTTCAGCATGAGTGGGCCGGCTCGACCGGGGAAGTAGTACCCTCTCACAGAAAATCGACGTAAACAAACAGTACCTAAACTGTTCGTTTCGTTCGGTGAGTGAGAGTGCCGGAGGCCCTACCCCCTATTCCATCTCCCTCATCCCACTCCTTATCCTATCATTTTTCCCAACCCCAACGGGCGGCAACGCACTTATGACTCCTGTGGTTTTGATTATGTCGATGGGCGGCGGTAATTGCTTACCATCAGGTGATCCGTCTCCTCGTTTGTCACCTATTACTATAAAAAAAGGTATGCTTAGCTGGAACGTAACATACATCACATAATATACACACTGCTATAAATACAATTCATCGTGGACACGTCAACTTACATAAAATTGTCGAGCGCAAACAGTAGGCAAAATGTGACTTAAAAATGATTCCGTCAATATATTATTGAAAATTCTGGATGAAGCGATCAAAAACAGTAAACCATCAGATCGCTGACCGCCGGTGGTAAAAATATTGAGAAGATTGCCCCTAAGAGCCAAAGTGCAAAACGATAACTTTACGGAAGAGGTCCTCAAAGTTTAATCCGGCATATTTTAAAGATGGCGGTCCGAAGCTTATGAAACTTGGCGTATTTACTAAAGAAACTACGCTCCAGTATTATACGCTTTAAAGCGTGTTCGATATTTTTTGTACAGGTGACAAGAATGGATTTTATGCTTCTTTAGGATATTTAGATCGGTACAGATATTAAATATATTCGATGCTCTAAGTCTAAGCGTATGAAGGCCATCATGGACAAAGCCGCGTGTGATGAGAATGATGAATTGTTCTGCTTCTGGGTGTATGATGTTTAGAATACATCTGTATTTTATAAACAGAAAAGTATGCATATTCAATTACCTTAATGCAGGTTCCACCTAGAATGATATTAGATAAACATGGGTAAGATGTCTCAAGATGTCTGTTATAAATTTATTATTCAAAAACTTTGCTACATTGAAATAACACCAACTCTGACCCAGACCAAACTTTATGTTTTTCGAGTCGTAAACACAAAGCAAGACCACATTAGTCATCTTTATTCACAGAATATTTATCTGATCTGTGTCTTTATCATACCATAATTTAATGCAAATCTGTCTATTCTAGAAAAATATTCTTCAAGAACATCGTCTTCTCTGGTGGATCATCCTTATTCCCCGGGCTGATGGATAGGATCATGCAAGATCTGACCCACGATCTAAGGTCGGGGAACATCAGACCGACTATCGATGCTATGGCTATGAGGCAGTATGCTGCCTGGGCAGGCGGGTCAATGATGGCTTCTATGTCCGTGCTGAATGGCTTCTGGATGACCAAGGCGGAATACGAAGATGCTGGTTCTGACGTTGTCAAATTTAAGTTCTTTTGATTATGATAAGCTTAAGAAGAGATAGCTTTGTAATGTGAAGCAATATAAACTGTTTAAAAGTTTTGTGTTTTTTCTTTCACACCTACCGAATTTAAGGATACCGTTGAAAAAAAATGACCATTGATTCCGTCAAATAATTTTGACAAAGTCGTGCAAAAAGGGCTAAGAATAAAGGTACGAACACTTCATCGATTACTACCATTCTAAAATCAAAAGACAGATTTTAATACCATGCTTAATTTAATTTAATTGGTATATCTAAGGGTGTAGAATGTACTTTTTATTTTTATTTTCAATTATTTTGTTGTATTAAAAAAACCGCCTGGTAACTCACTTATGCTTCAGTTCTGGCACGGTGTTCGCGCGAGAAATTTGGCGATACATATGTACTCGCCAATATGCAGTAAGCCCGCAATGTATTTTGTGGATAACTATTTTAATGCGGTTATGTACTAACGCTCTGTAATATTCGTTTTAGAAACGTTTTCCCATTGGGCCACGCCAGCAGCGCTTCGACGTAATAAACGCGCAGCTGATTTATCATGTATTTCTTGTGGTTTTCTCCCTCATGCTGAGATGATATTTGAGTGGAAAACTGGCGTACGATACAGATAGTTTTAATATAATGTTATTATTTATTTACGTTATTTTAATATATTTTTTAATTGGAAGCTTAGAGCGCAGTTAGTATTGAATAACTGAATAATGATTTAGCTCGACAAAGTATATTGGTACTTAAAAATAAGACTACCTTTGAGCGGTTTTTCATTATACTGGTCAAATAGAAAATCTACTGGGCAGAAAACAATACAAGTATATACAATATTTTTTTTTAAGAATTTCTGGGAACCCACTAGGAATCAACCCTGTGTCGGACAGGAACTCGACAAAAATTCAAGCAAAGGCCACAGAATATCGAAATCCTCAGATCCAGTAAAAACAATTTGTAGATCACACACGCTATTGTTGTTGTAGATGGTTGTAGGGATCGAACCCACATGACGACGCACGTCTTAGAGTAGAGACATTGAACTTCAAAGGTTAAAAAAATAATCTAAATATATCAATCATATTGAATATTATGATGTTATACTCAAATAATGTAATAATTACTTATACCGATGCTAGAAATACGTTGTATAAATGAGGATTTCACAAAACTATGCTAACCATTACGGTATTAGATCTAATTTTGTTATATCCATTACTTCGCTGTAGCCTGGTTGAATCTAAATGCAAATTGAAATCTAGGCTAAGTGTATAAATAATTTAGAGTAGAATTCTATGAAGGTCTGAATTTTGTTTCCGTAAATAGTAAACAAGATAAGCTAAAGACAAGGACAACCATCAAAAATGTATTTTCCATTTTGCTGCCAATATTTTCTTTATTATTTTCTAATTAACTAAGACAGAATTTTAAGTCGAAGTGTCATCAATCATTCGATTATTGTCCAAACGAAAATATTAGATCTCTCAGGGAAAACTGAGCTTTGAAATATTAGTAGCACCTTGCTAACTTTTATCGAGAGGTCAAAAATACGACGCCAAATCGAATTATACTGACGATCCATTACTGGAGTAATTTGCAGTGAAATAATTCAATTTTCTCGTATCGACAATAATAATATTATACTTGTCGTGCTAATTGACTTTCTTGATTTCATTTCATTTGGGCGCGAGAGCTTATATTGGAGCACTTAATGGGTAATGCAGACGCCTCACGTTTGACTTTATTAATGTAAGGACGAGTACACACTCGGTTTTCGCGACACAAAGTGAGTTGGCGCGTTGAGTGTCTGGATGTTTTTAAGCAAACGAAGACCGCTAGCTATTCCTCGGGATTAACGGGATGTTGAATTGTCGTGCGTGTATGGACTGTAATTTTAGCAAAAGCAAGTTGCCAACTACTCCTATGTCAATAGTGTCAATTTCTGTTTTATGACCGAATCCATTTTTTATTTTATATTATTTAACACGGCTATGATGACACTAGTTCAATGGCTACCATATGTGTACGATGGTATGTAAGGTGCAATGCTTAAATACATAACTTTGCATATACTACGATGATTTTAATTCCATATGAAACCAGGTATTAACACGTTGTAGGCCAAAAACGCCTCTAGACGTTATAATAACAAAACCTCCATTTTGTCTCGTTTACTATCCATCTTTCAAAGCAAATCGTTTTATAATTGTAATCTCAAAACAGAATAAACACATAAATAAGAAATAAACTCAAGGGATACTATAATTAAGTACTGTTACAAATGAATGATCAAAAACATCCGTAAATCAAAGATATTATACAGAATTAAAAAATATCTTTATTCCGTGAACGGAATACGATATATCGGTGTTTGCTTCGATACTAAATCGTTGCTATTAATCATATTGATTTAAGGTCGGGTCACACTCCATTGCAGCCGATATCGGACTACACCTTTTTTTTTTTGTATTAAAAGCAGCAAACAAGCTTTAGGCCAAGGCTACACAATAGAGAACGTTGGTTATTGAAAAGAGACAGGCTATTATTAACTAATATGTTTCTTTATAAAACGTATTTTAGTAAGTAAGATAATGCGAACTATCCCAGTTGGTGGGTTTTACGCAGATATAATAGGTTGCCCGGCTTAGTCACCTTTTTGTGTTCCTTGTATATTGGCTCTAAACTATTAGCGAGGCTCTTTCTCTCGTGTCACTTCAGACTAGCCTTAATGTTTGACCTTTTTTATGAACTGTCCCACTATTTGACACGAGTTTCTTCTCACTGTGATAAGGTTCAGGCCTTAGACTAGCATGCTGATCATGTTCGGGCTATCAAACTCCAATTGTCTGCTGAGAATATTATGGAGATCTTCAGACATGCAGGTTTTCATGATGATTTCCTTCACCGATTAGCAAGTGATAAGAAACAATTTAATACGCACATAACTTTGAATAGTTTGCGCCGCCATTAATCTAGAAGCGCTCTACGTAGTAATCTGTTAATATCTCCGCTAAGCTATACTTACTGCCTCAGGCAAGACTAAAAAAATGTTCCCAATATAATTTTACAGGGAAGGACGTTGTGTAAAAAAGGTACTCCAACAGAAAGTGCGGTGCAGGTAATTATGGAAGATGCGCTGAGGGCTGAATTTCTTGCAACGGTACTTTAAAACATATGCAAGAGCGTGGTAATTGATTGAATATCTTCGTCGAGTGCAAGAAGCGCAATAATGTAATTTGTAGATGCTGCAGATGCATGACCGCGTAACAGTATAATTGGATAATTAGGAAGCCATATCCATGTGGTGTATATTATATACCTAATGATTATTATATACTAAAGTTTATGCCTACACCACGATTATAGCCAGCTCTACTAAATGGTACTACGTGTATTCACATCATTATATGATGATTTATTCCCTAGTCACCGATTGATGATTTATTTCCTCCATGCCTAATTACTGGGCAAGGATCATGAAGAACCAAAGAAAAAGAAGATCGCGATTAGACCGTTTAAGTGTCCAAGAAGATAATAATATTCTGACTTAAATGCTGGTTTGAGGTAAAAACCTCAAACCAGCATTTAAATCAGAATGTCGGAGTCAACGGAGTAATAGGGGGCCCCACGATGCTAAATTGGTATTTACTCGAGCGTCATAGAGATCTATTGGGTTGCAAAGCTTAGATGATAAAAATGTAAATAATGTATGCATTTTAATCGGTGGGGGGAGCGGCTATAGACATTTAATTTTCTTAAAAGAAGCTGTTGCCATAATCCCTCCAGTTAATGGACAGATTATGAGTAAGCACGTCTAGGACGTTAGGATAAAGCATATATTAATAATAAATCTGACGCGCTTGAGTATTTCAAAACGGCGAATTCACTCATTCACATTGGCAACTTTCTAATAATGGCCACGAGTTTGCGTGACAGTTAAATAGTAAATAGTCAGATTACTATTTAGGTGTCACAGAGAGCCTTTTTTAGGTTCACTTAACATCCCCCTAGAAAATATAACACACTCGGTTAATTCTCTTTTTTTTTGCATTTTGTAATCTTACCTCCACTATCCAACGATCAGATTAACATTCCTACTTTATTAAAAATACGTAGGACATGGATGCTATCAACTGACATCTGACGCGCTCGAGTAAATCCCGAAATCCCTTCATGAGCTCCCCTACTACAGAGAATTTTAGCATTTTTGCTATCTTATAGGTACTATTATTACAAACTCATTTATGAGCTATCTAAAAAAAGAAATGTTACTCGCAGTTCAAGTCTTAAAGGTTAAAGCAGAGAGGTTGGACTAGTAATAGATACCACATTAAAATAGCAACCTTACCCAATATATGCACTTCAGTCTGACTTATGATTTTTTTCTCATGTAAGAGAAAGATAAATATACAAATGTCATTTCGAATTTTCGAAATTGTCGTAAATTTTAACTCGACTAGTGATGTGCTTACTCAAAATTAATTTCGATAAAATATCGATAATATTTGCAATAAATCCTTAGATTTGGTTTACTTACAATGAATATCTATTGAATGTTGATAAATCCTCAGATAAAGTAAAATATGTGAATAAATCCAGCTCATACTTAAACACTAGTAAATAAGTTACGATATTTCTTTTTTTGAAATTACCTTTTTAAGGTGAATAAAGCAATTGCTATTCATAATATAACTAATAATCACTACCTATATGCAATGATAGGATCAATGAAGAGATCATTACCACGTAATGGTTTTCGAATACAAAACCACATTACGTATTTCAGACTTTTGGAAGTTATATGCTTATTATTTAGAAAATTATCACGACCGTCAAGTGTTTGTCTAAAATCCTCTAAATTAAATTAGGCCTTCTCAAATTGAAGGGAGGCACGAGCCCAGTATGTTCAGTTACATAATTATATTAAATAACCAATCGAGAGCAGGCTGCAGTAATAAGTGAGTTAACTAATAGATAAGAAATAAAATTTAACTTCAGGGTCAATTTTAAATAAAATATTTCACACATAATGAATCACATTTATTTAAGGTCAAATAGAAAATGTCTGGCTGACTGACTGTGTCATTGGCTTAGTTAGAAAAAAACTCAAATCTTTACAAAATCATATTATTTATACAGGTCAAATTAATTACGCCCTTATAGATACGACTAGGTCTAAAATAAGTGAGAAATAAAATAATTTAAAAGAATTAAACCAGGAGCCCTCCTGGTGAGTAAGAAAGAAAATAAAATTTTGTGCGTACTTCTAACTGGCACTGAACTCAAAAAGTGTTGTTGATAAAAATATTAGTTTTTCTGCTGCCTTGTGCGAGCATCTTTAGATATTGGTAAAGGCTCTTGGCGATTAGTCCATTTACTGACACAACTATCGGCACAATGATCACCGAATTCACATCCCACATATCGACAATCTCATGAGCTGGGCCCAAATATTTGAACTCCTTCTCTTTTTCTGCTTTTACGAGATTGCTGTCATGCGATATGGTTAAAACGTCTATCAATACGAGTCGCTCTGCAGGCTCTGCTCGGTCGATCACTACAATATCACGCTTATTGGCTACAATGAACCTGTCTGTAATGATATACCTATACCAGGACAACAACGTGCGGCCATGTTTTCGAGAACTGGGTCGGGCACATATTTGTATCTGTAGTACGGTGAACCAATGAGATTAAATTTAAGGGCTAGTTGCTTATGGATTATCTTGGCCACTTGATTGTGTCTGTGCAAATACTGGACATTGGCAAAACTAGAACAACCGGATACCATATGTCTGAGAGATTCCCCGGGCTGGTGACATGCCCGCCATATGTCAATCGCACTGTCCCTCAGTATATACTATCGGTAGTTGTTTGTCATGACAATTTCGTCCATAATTATGAAGACAAAGCCTTTGGTTTCACCGAAGAGAATAATAGAAATAAGAGAATAGAATATTAATAAAAAGTATTACACAAACCTGCAGTACTGCAGGTTTATGTAATTATTTTTATAAAAGTTAAAGACAGAGGAGGATTAGTCTCACCATCAAAATATGTATTACATATTTTTAAAGTTACAGTAAAGGTTGTACGTGAAGGCAGCGATAGCCTGTGTGCGATAGCTGAAGGTTTGTGATGATCGATAAAAACACTTTTCTTGAGATATATAATTGTATTCAGGTATACTTATTTTTCAAATAAATATTGCTGTATAGCTTCTACATCACAATAGTGCAAAGGCTTCCTTTTTTTTGCAATAACTGTCACCCACATCGGCGAATACGTGGGCTGAAGCTAGTCTGTAAAATAAAAGTATCGATAAAGTTATAACGTCACTATGTTTATGCGTCACAATCATTATACGAATAAATCAAAATGCCTATGAACGAAGTATCAAACTTTCAAATGAAGCTCTATTAAATTTTGACGGGTAATGGGGCACAACGCGGTGACCTATGCCAGACCTTTGAGTGACGGGATTCCTCCGTCTATTTACTTAATATATATAGTCTAAGGGTTAAAGAGCCTAATTAAAAACATTGAGTTTTGACATTTGTGTAGCAAAATTATCTTTACCGTGGATAAATTTGCAAATACACGAATACGCATGTATCAACTGACGTCGTACACAGACAGTGGCGCCGAATCGCAACACTCACGCCACTTTTATATTTTAATCTCATAGATCGACTGTCATGTATGTCAAACACTGTATGCGTCAAACCTTGCGTCAAACTAAATCAAACAGCAGAATGCAAAGCGAATCGCCTGCTATTGTGATTGATAACGGCAGTTTCTGCTGTAAAGCTGGCTTTTCCTCTGACAATCATCCCGTGTCCATTTTCAGAACAGTGGTTGGTAGGCCAAAAGACCGAATTGGTTTCTATGGGAAGACCCCTTACGAGGTGTATATAGGGGATGAAGCTGTGTCTAAAAGTGACTATGACTTACATTCTCCGGTCGTTCGAGGGCAGATTGTGCATTGGGATAACATGGAGAGAGTCTGGCATCATATTTTTTATAGGGAGCTGAGGGTTGCTCCTGAAGAGAGGGAAGTGATATTGGCGTTAGCGCCGACGTCTACGTTGAAAGAGAAGTGAGTATTGTAGTTTATTTTGTTGTCTTGTTCTTAGATGTATTGTCTTACGTTTATAATAATTTTATTTTTGTGTCTATAATAGCTTGGACTAGCTAGTTATAGTAGTTGAATATGCCCACAGTTTTCATATTATAATATTTTATGGGACTCCAGCGGCCCGTTCCGGCTTTGTACGGATGGACATTAAATATAGTATATTATATTACTCTAATGGTGAAATGATTTAATCAAATTTATTTGATACAAATATTTAAATCTTTCCTCTTGTAATAAATATTTTTATTTATTATATATAACAAAATAAATTAATTATGGATAACACAATTATAACTACTTAAATACTACTACTAAAATTAAATTAAAATATTAAAGTACAATACAAATAAATAAGAAAATGTATATTCGACGTCGTCAAGTCTCTTCGCAAGCTCTCTATAGAGAGATCTAGCACTTGGACCCCATGACCCCAACGTTTCGACCCTAAACGGCTCAAATACGTAATCCCCTACGAGATTTACGTTTTTGCGCCGTTTCAGAGTCTCCGCTGTGGCAGCAGCAGCGCCCGCACAACCCGCTGTGCTAGGAAGATGAGATGGCGCAAGGGTCTCGACACACGTTGCGTCCCATACCAAAGGCCTACCCAACTTCCAAGGCAGTAGAGACATTTCATCTGGTCTTTTACCATCGTTGCGTGCCAAACCCTGAGGTTCAAGTTGGGCTGGAACGCAAGCGGTAACAAGAGCCCGACTGAGAATGTCATTCAGGTTGCTATGTCGAGAAATACAACCTGCGCTCCTGCTGCATGATAGGCCATGGTGACCAAGGCTGTCGACAGCCTCCCCACAGTGACAACGATGTGGAGCGACACACGGCGCACCTAAACGGAGGCAAGAAGCGAGGCGCAAGGTCGTATCGTCCAACATGGTACCTATGTTGGACGATCACAGTGCTTGAGGCCAGAGCCCCGACTCCCACTCTGCCACAGCCAGCAAACGAGCACGCTCTGCAGCATTGTACGATGTGCTAAGGAGATTTTCTCGTACTGCGCTGCAAAGCGGCCCGTCCCACTGCCTCTGAGAGGATAAATTTCGGAGCAACTCAGTGCTTGGACAAGCCATTCCTCTTTGTTATATTAACTAGAATACAAAATGAAAGCTGTTAGGTATTGAGTTTTTCTTAGGCGAATTAGTGCCAGAGATGATTTTTAGCTAGGTTCAAACACGAACGCTTCTATACTGATAAAGATAATTCAGTAAGGCCTACCTATAGTTGTAAACGAGCGGCTCGTGAGCCGATAGTAACTGAAGCTAGCGGCTAGAAACGAATAACGAGCTGCTTGATACCGGGGAGATATAGAATCGAAAAAAAACATTTTATTGTTACACTCTTATTTTTTTATACAGTAGCACTTATTATGTTCTGCTATTTTTGTTTATTTAAATAAACACCGAAGGCTAATACAAGTTAAGTTTAATACTTACCTACTAACTTAATTCAGAGACGAACATGAAACTAGGTAGTATGGTATAGTAGTTATTTTGTGGTTTAGGTATCTACTCATCTTTATAAACCAAACGCGGAAATCTCGCGTCGCGCGGCAGGATAGATGCTTGAGGGGTGTGCGCATAGTTAACTGTTCACACTTATTTTATGGATAAATACCTATTTCCAAAACATCTCTTCAAATAAATTATTAAAAAAGTCCTATTCCACTGCTGTGCTGTGCCACATTTTGTATGAGAATTTTGAGTTTTTAACACTTACTGTATTAAGTGTGCAAATGTCATTGTTTATGTCTATTTATGTTGAATGTATCCTTTAGTAAATAAATCAAGAGAAACAACAAAAAAAACAAACTAAATCATGTGAATATATCAATGAAATGTAAAGAGCCGTTTCGAGCCGCTAGTTATCCCTAGAAATGATAATGAGCCAAATAAGCCGTTTCTAGCCACTAAGCTAGAAATGTTAGTAGGAGAGAGGCCTTAGTATGTAACGCATAATAATTTTGTACTGGTAATGAAGCGATAGTCTGCCCTAAGTGCGGAGATCAAAACTAAGCCGGATCGTTCCAGTAATGATCTCGAGCAATAGCGAAGGATTACGTTGTAACATCATATGCACATCAACATATTATGTAAAGATTAATGAGATAGCAATCGGGAATCGATCTAAGACGATCTTTAGTTTACGTAGGGATTCATTATGTTCGCGAAACCTCCTTCATATGGAGCGGTCGTTTGTGACGCAGTGATCTTAATTAATCCCGAGCTGTTAAGATAAGATGCCTCTCTGATCGCGTGGGATCAGATTTCTGATTGAGAAAGGGTCACGGTCAAAATGGGCGTAAAACCAACAGCTTTAACATATATTTTATGTGAAAGCTAATGACCATTACTTAATTTTATACTATGTTGGCAATCACCCAAACAACCGGTGAGCAGAGATATTCAGTGATGTTCAAACGTATTTTCTTATAGAATCCAAAACATTCGCTAATACAACGGAGATAACACGACACGATGTTGTGCAGAGCTAGGCCAAGGAAACCAATCTATTGGTTGGTAACCTAACGGAATTACTACATTCCATCCCTTTCTAACTTCTCTCTTACTCAGGCCCTTACCAAAAAACAAGCGTGTGGACAGGCCGGGCAATGCGCGCCAGTCCAGTATGTAATATTCTGCAAACTAATGTGTGGTTGCTTCGAATTAAAATCCAGTCGCGGTATGTCAGATCGCGCACATATAATACTTACATTTTGATCGATAGAGATGAAATCGGTAGAAATGCGATAGTTGAGCATTACTGTAGGTGTACTTGCTTTACAGACAGAAGAACAGTAGGAAGTTGTGCCCACATAGTTTCAGTTTTGTGGTTTTTAGGGTTAGGACGGCACGAGCCTTTCATTGCTGTTGATGATAACCATTGATATTTAAAAAAAAAGGTATCAATATATAGTAGTTTTTAACAAATATGTGTGTTTTATTTAAGGCGAGGTTGCAGTACAGTGCGTAGCTCGACCTCACCCCCCGCAAAAACAAAAACACGGCGGTGGCGTCAGCGAGTGAGCGGGGTGAGGGGACGGGGGGTTTCGTGTGTGCGTGTGCCACAGCGCAGCGTAAAAAAACTGTAGATGAGTTATGCGAACTTCAAAAGTGGCACATTAAAAACTGACAAATTCATGACAAACTTTTTTTTTCTAAATGTCTCATTTGGCTTTGATCGCGTACGCGCTGCGGTCGGAAGCGCTCGCTCTTTTTCTCGCGTGTGTGTACGTTACATTTGAAAATGCCGTCGTGTGTAATGAGATTTTGCTAAAGTAGTTAAACTATAGTAGGAAAATGACTAAAAGTTATGGAATCACTTCTCATTCATGAGTATTACAATATTACAACGTTTTATTTTCAATTTATAATAAATTCAGTATCACAAATAATAGAGTGAATAAAAAATTGGCATTTAGCGAGTGTAAAAGAGAAGCAGTATTGTGCGTGTTTAAAGACTAAAAACCAAAGTATCCAGATGGGACATTCGTAATAATAAAACACTGATGTGTGTTTTTGTCAAGTAATAAAAGTGATTTGAGGCTGAATCAACACAATATATTATTATTATAGAAATACAAAATCATACGTAAGTTACAAACATTGACGGATGATCAAAGTCCATTCACTTGTTCTTGTTTTTCTCCTTTTAGTATTAAACAACTAAGTAGATTGTACTGCACAGTTTTCGCTGCCGACCCACCGTACCCCTGGCAGTACCCCTGGGGGTATGGTGGGTCTTTCAAAGCTTAACCGTACTCCCAGATAATATTGTTGTGTAATTAGTTTATTAATTTCAGTTCGTTAATTTCAAGTTCTACTATTTTGTGGGATCATTAGCAGTAGTATTGAACAATTCTATGATAGAACTGTCCTAATTCTATTAGCACAACTTGATGAGGAGATCAGAACTAATGGGATAAGTAATAGGAAATGTCCCAGTCTAGTTCTATGTATGTTTTTACAAGGGTATTCAATAGAACTACTGGGAATGATCCGTAGTGTCACGACATCGCGCTCATATATCCGAATAAATGTGTTTTGTAGACGTTCATTTGTTTAATGTGTAAAACAAATGAACGCCTACAAAACAAATAAACGTCTACAAAACAAATGACTTACAGAAAGTGATCAGCTATCGATAGTGATTGCAGAAAACAGGTGCATGCGATTTTCAACCTAATTGACATTAGTCAGAATTTATAATTTTATTACCCTAATATTGCCAGAAAGCGAGAAAAAACAAAAAAAAAGTTTGTCATGAATTGTCAATAAGGTTGAAAATCGCATGCACCTGTTTTTTGCAATCAGTATCGATAGCTGATCACTTTCTGGTAGTCATTTGTTTTGTAGACGTTCATTTGTTTTGTAGACGTTCAATTGTTTTGTAGACGTTCATTCGTTTAACACATTTTTATAAATACATATTTATTCGGATTTGTGAGCGCGATGTTGTGACACTTCCCTTGTAAAACATCCATAGAACTAGTGGGAAATTTCCTATAACTGTTTCCCATTAGTTCTATTCTTCTCATCAAGTTGTGCTAATAGAACTAGTGGGAAAAAAAGTATCACTAGTTTTATCATAGAACTGTTCAATAGAACTAGTGGGAATGATCCGACAGCGCTAGGATGATGACGATGACGGGTCTTCAACAGTACCACAGATTATACCTATAATATACAAAGCATTATAACCATTAGCAGTAATACCTAAACGTTTTATTCTCTAATTTATCTCCTTGTTGCACTATATCATCGTACTAGCGCTTGTCTTCGCTTGTCTAAAAATACAAAAACGTAAGTAGTAAGTCATAAGAGAGATAACACTGTTCAGTTTAATGTCCACGTAGCACGTTGGTATAACACTACGAGCATTTCAGCCAGGAGTACGGTTAAGCTTTAAAAGACCCACCATACCCCCAGGGGTATTGCCAGGGCTACGGTGGGTCCGCAGCGCACAGTTTTTATATTAACGTACTGTTTTAGGTTTCCATTGAATGAAATGTACTTTTTTAATAAATGTTATAAATAAATCACATCGACTTTTTATTTCCCTACCTTAAATGAATTAATCAAATTTACTTTGAGGCGAATTGAATTTACTCAAGACAGACAAAGTGATCATGTCGCATCTGAGTCAAATTATTGTTTGTGAAACGGTCAGCATGATGTCACAATGCGCTTCGGTCCAGAGAGTATATGTTTATCTCTATTTCGCGCTTGCGATTAGATGTGCTATCTCACTTACACTTCTTATCTAATTCTTAGTGTGTCGTTTTGACATATTTATATTAGTGTGCGTACGCTTTTCGCGATGCGTGCCACTCGTAAGCTCCGTCATGTTACCTTGTCAGTAACCTGTCTACGGTTTCTTACTAGTATGTCTACGGTTTGAACGATTGAGTTTGGAATACGAATTACTTTGTACTTTTGCGAAAACGTACATGCGGGGGTGGAGGGGGATTTTGCGGAGCAACGACGTACGTCCGCCCTCAATCACGACTAGACGGGCACTGATGAACGGCCGGCGAGCGATATAATGCCAACATTTTGACAATTTTTTTTCTTGGAGAAAAATGATAACGAAATTACGAAATCTGTTTTTACCATTTATTTTAAAATATAGAGCTGTTTCTATTGATAATACTTTCATATAAATTCATTATGGAATCTCTAAGCAGTACACGTTTAAAATTGTGATTTAGTGCCATGTTTGACATTTTTTTTTATCGAACCAATCATTCCAAATCATGTTTCTATCTTTACGAGTTACTAGAAGATATGTTCAACTTTTATACTTTAATTTTTATTCATTAAAAATATCATAGTTCATGGGACTTTCAGACGTTCAAAAATCTTAAAAAGTACTGCAACCTCGCCTTAACCAATATTTGGGTTTTTTTGCAGTGATACCCGGTCGATATTGGGGTTAAAAAGTATTAAGGGGGTATTTAGAAGTACAATAAAGTAAATTACAACACATTTTATTTCTTTTGGTTTTACGCCCAGCTCTCATACAAAAATGCCCATGATCCTTTGCTTCGCAAGTTGAAAAGGCACCATTATATCCTTTTTTCTTCACCTTTGGTGCCAGAGTGTAAGAGTGTGGACGCACTAGCAGCTGACCGCTCTTCGATGCTTAGGTATATGAAAACGCGCGATGTCAACGTACTGATTTGCAGCCAACGTATAGACATAATCCAACCCCGACGCCTCATCTTTAGATGGATCCCCGATTGAATTGGTATCTCGGGCTGCAACTAACCTCTAGTATGTTTACGGTCTAAACGTGTTAATGTTAAATGTAGTTGACTCAATGTGATTATTAACCATAACGCATTTATAATAATATGTAGACAAATATATCTAAATATATATTTTTTATAATGCAAACAGCTAGAATTCACAGTCTATATAAAATTGAAAATTATATTCATGATGTAAAAATGCAGTATATATTTTTAAAATCTGTCCCTATTCCCCCACTTACAAAACGCCCCCGCAACCTTATTAATGATATACAAATCAGAGCGAGACGACGTCTTGGAACAAATTTCTAAAGTGTGTCGAACAAAACTAAAATTCCGCTTCAATTTCCAGCTAAGGCGGCGCTTTGAATGGCACGCTTTTAGGAACGTGCCTTGACAAACCGCTAGGTAATTTTCTATGCACTAGAAGTATTGTCACGTTCTCATTTCTAGATGGAATCTAGGTTACACTAAAGACTGCTTCTTTAAATAGTTATTTTGGAACGCTTGCCTACATTTAGCGTGAAGTGTCAGAGACTTGCTACCACAAATTGTACTCTAAATAGATTCAGGTATTTCATATTAAGATTTAAAAGTAATGCACTTAAAATTATGCTCAGATACAGTACAAAATATGAATCTGCTCAAAGTATGTAGAAAAGAGAAGTGTGGGAATCAAACCCTTCGATCTAGCAGAAATCAATAACCATTTAATTTTGACTTGTCCTTTAGCGGAAATATAAAATTTGACCAACAGGCCAGTCTTTAAAGCCTTGGGCCGTTATAATACAGCCTTCAAATCAGATGGACATTGTTGCTCATATGCAAAACCGTATTGTCGACTTTGCAAATAGTATTTACTCAAGCATTTGAATACACCAGCCCTTTCTCAGTCCTAAGGCCTTCTTGTATTTTCCCACATTATTTCCAGTACAATGTCAACTCTGTTTACACATACATACGACATATTTTGTGAAAACTACACAAAGCTAGCGCTTTCTGTCATATTCATATTAAAACTTATAATCTAATATATCTAATATATAAAATTCTCGCGTCACAGTTTTCGTTCCCATACTCCTCCGAAACGGCTTGACCGATTTTGATGAATTTTTTGTAGTAATAGTGTGTTTGTGGTAATAGGCCAACATCTATTTTTCAAAAAAAAAAAGAAAATTTGCAAAGCAACGTTTGCCGGGTCAGCTAGTAAAAAAATATATTTGGATTAAAATTTCTCCAGCTATCGTACTGAGATAGTATTCATTGAAAATGGCTTACTAAATGCACAAAGGTACATAACAGAAATCCGTCACCATGCACAACCCGCACTGACTGTAATTGGTGACACCGTTGTGGCGACGTAGATGCTTATATGCAAGAGGTCGGTATTCGTCGTTTGGATTGGCGAGCGCGGAGCCACAACCTTACCCCATTGAGCACGTCTGGGACCATCTGAAAAGGCGACTACGAGCTGTCCAACCACTTCCACAAAACATCAGGGAGCTTAAACGTGTGATCTCGGCTGAGTGGGAACACATTCTGCAGGACACCATCAAAAGCCTGGTGGAAAGTATGCCAAGACAATTACATGCCGTAATCACTGCAAGGGGAGGTCATACTCGTTATTCAAATATTCATTTTTTATTTTTTTTACGTCTTGTTTTATTTAATAAACATGAAATAAAAATGCTCATTTTAACACGGCTTTCTGTTTAAATTGACTAAAATACCTATTCCAGGATTTAAAGTGTTTAAATATATATTCGCATTGATAATAATAAATTTCTAGTAATTTATGCTAATGACATAATAAAAAATTCATATTATCAATAGAAAAGCCAATGCCTGTAAGGTGCCCGTATTTTTTGCAAACGAGTGTAAATAAAAATATCGTATCACTCGCGCGTTATAGAAATAACTTGACCGATTTTTTTTACTTATTAGGCATGGGGCTAGCTCGCAAAGTGTATTTCCTGGTGCTAGGTGATTACATTAATAATATTGTTCTATTTTTAATCATGTATTTTCCAATTTATTTTTTATTTGGCAAATCTACATAAAACACTAGAGTTAATTTATTAGGCAGAACGTTAGCCGGTTGAACTAGTATTTTATGGAAACACAAAGCTGCTCTCTGTTATATTCGGATTAAGCTTCTATACTTTATGGATATGATTGTAAATCCTAAAAGCTTTCAGTAGAATTAGGTATGTGGATGCTCAAACATTTGTTCGACAAAGTTTGTTCGGCATACAGTCAATATAGAAGTGTTATGTTCATAGTTCAGGTGCATAGCGAAAATACTAAATCATGGAGGAAGGAACAGTAATGGAAATTTGCATTTTGTACATGCACGTTGTTTATAATGAATGGGGTGTAAATGATGGAGAGATAAGAATAGCGCGTCTCTACAGATTCCTTACTAAGTGATAAGATGTTTTAGGAGAAATTGGCGACGATGCTTAGACGAGCTCGACTATTTTTAGAAGCACACAGCCAGAGCTGTTATGCATTTTGAGCTTTAGTTCGAAACAGTGTAAGATGACCTAAATGGTCCAAGACCTCATAAAGCTGCATTTCATCATATCAACGTTAGTAAGATCAATGTTCTTTGCGTAATTTTGTCAGCATGTGAGCAGAAATATACCTAATGGTTTGGCACTAGTAGATATCGGTGAAGAAGAAGGAGTTGCATCAGTTGAATCAATTCTATAGCCTTGCAGAAGACTGTCGCAAAGCAGCAATATGTCCATTGTTATTTTGAATCAGTAACCCAAGCCTCCTTTCTCATTCGTAGGCTGGCAGGACAAATCGAAGGAAACGGATACCTTCGACTTCTTTTTCGTTCCCTACGTTGACTTGGCTACACACGAATTACCTTTTTTGATATTTTCTTTCCCCTATTACGTGGGACCTAAAAATTCATGGCGAAATGTGGGTGCAATATTACACCTCTATGTTCTGTTTTCACGTTTAAACGGCTGAACCGATTTTGTTGAAATTTTATATAAAGATAGATTGGACCATGGAGACGGACATAGGCTACCATAAGTTAAAAAACAATTATTGGGAGGGATTGTAGGGAGGGTAGAAATTAGTACGGCACAATATTACCTCTTTGAAGTAAGAACGCATGCGCTGTAATAATTGAGTGCGCATGTGCTATCTGTCAATACTGTCACATTACACATAATGTCATATTGTGCACGGTGTTAATGAATATATGTAAATAGCTGTGCTCTATAAATGTGCTTACATTGTTCGCATATATTATTAGAAAGTAATAATTATATACTACGCTTAAACGACTAAAACGTTTTTCTCAACTTATATTATAAATGCGAAAGTCTTCATAGATATACAATACATATATTGGACATGTATTGGAATATGGCTTTGAAATTTGTCTGAATGCAAGATGATGTTATTGTTACGAGCTGGGGTTCGACGATAAATTATAACTCACTATGCCAGAAAACTGAACTTTATTTACTACACAAACACTAAGTATAATACGAGATACACACACTTAATTTTCACTTCACTAGTAACACACTATTCACACCACTAGAACAACACTAATAAAACACCACTAAACACTTCCGAATTACTTCCTTCGCTTGATGTTGATCGCTTTCCGTATTCAATTGTTACTGTCCGGTCCGTTCGCTCCCGCTCTATTTATACTGGCCGGATAACATCACTAGGCTTTTCGAGACGACTCACGATATTTCTGGAAACGTGTAAGGTGTTTCTAGAATTGCGTAAATGTTCTATTTACACCTACGCCATCTATTAGAGGATAGATGAAACAGCCTTAAACCCGATACATCTAATCTCATGTAGTTCTCCCATTCACGGATAGATGGCGTTATTTTCAATTCGTAACACGGCCTCCCTCTTAAACGTGTTCGTCTCGAACATCGTTAGACCCATAGTAACGAGCCAACCGGTCCACATGAACTATCTTCGGTGCACCTCGCGACCCCTTCTGGATTCGATAGGTGACGTCGTTCATCCTGGTAATTATGCGATATGGCCCGTCCCATCTGGCTTGTAACTTAGGCGATTTTCCTTTGCTTCGTACTGGGTTATGAAGCCATACCAATGATCCCTCATCGAAGCCTTTGTTGTTTGCCTTCCGGTCGTAGCGAGTCTTCATCTTCTCAGACATCTGTTGTCCAGATTCCCTGATGTGCTCGTATACGTCGTTCATCCTGTTGCGTAGCTCGGTTGCGTAATCCGTTATATTGCGTGGAGATTCTGGTGGAATACCGGTGATAAGGTCTGCAGGTAAACGGAGCTCTCTACCGAAATTGGCAAAAGCTGGTGTTACTCCTGTAGTTTCGTGGACCGCACTGCGATATGACAGGAGAAATGGTTGGATGTGCTTGTCCCAATCTCTTTGTTTGCTCTCCACGACCTTCGCCAGGTACCTTTCCAGTGATTGGTTAAACCGTTCAACCATGCCATCTGATTGCGGATGATAAGCCGTGGTCCTGGTTTTATGTGCACCCATTACGCGACAAGTCTCCTTGAACACCTCAGATTCGAAGTTCCGGCCTTGATCGCTGTGGATTTCCAAGGGCACCCCGAACCGACAAAAGACTTCATGCACCAGCTTATCAGCCACTGTGGTAGCTTCTTGATTTGGGATTGCAAACACTTCAGGCCACTTCGTGAAGTAATCCATCACAACCAAGAAGTATTTGTTTCCGTCCTGGCTCTCAGGAAACGGCCCAGCGACATCCAACGCTATGCGCTCCCATGGAGCTCCCACATTGTACACCTTTAATGCACCTCTGCTTCGAGTATGTGGCCCCTTGACAGCCGCACAACTTGTGCATTTGCGGCACCAATCCTCGACGTCATCTCGACAGTGGAGCCAATAAAACCGCTCCCGGATCTTAGTAAGGGTCTTCTTAACTCCCATGTGACCTCCCGAAGCACCATTGTGATAGAGCTGCAAGACTTCCGGCACCTTAGTTTTGGGCACTACCATTTGCAAATGGCACTGGTTACCGCGAGCGTTTTCCCATTTGCGGCACAGAACTCCATCCTGGACGACCAAGCTTTCCCACTGTGCCCAATAACTCTTGGTGATGGGGCTCATTGCTGCGATATCACTCCATTTGGGCCTAGGCGCATCTGATTTCTTCCATTCAAGAATCGGCTGTACATCCTTGTCATCTCGCTGAGCACTCTGCAAAGCTTCTCTCCATTCGTCGCTTAGATCCGTCTTTAGCATCCTCACTAGCGCTGCCTGCTTTGCTTCCTGTCGGCTACAGTGCTTGCACTGGTCGGGACACGGCCTACGCGATAGGGCATCTGCGTTACCATGGGACTTGCCGCTGCGATGTTGTATTACAAAATCAAACTCTTGCAGTAGTTCAATCCATCTAGCTACTTGTCCTTCTGGGTCCTTAAATTGAAGTAGCCATTTCAGCGCTGCATGGTCGGTTCGCAGGTGGAATTTACGGCCCAACAAGTATTTGTTGAAATGCTGCAACGTCTTTACTACAGCCAAGAGTTCCCGCCTGGTGACGCAGTAGTTTCTTTCGGGTTTGGATAAGGTCTTGCTGAAGTATGCTATAACAACTTCTTGATCACCCTTCTTCTGTGACAGCACGCCGCCAATTCCGGTGTTACTGGCATCTGTGTCAACTATGAATTCATGCTCATTGTCAGGGTAGCCTAGAATAGGTGTAGTACACAGATGTTCCTTAAGCTTCTGGAATGCAACGTCACAGCTCTCATTCCAACAGAACTGCACTCTGTCTTCGGTGAGCTTATGAAGAGGTCGAGCAATGTCAGCAAAGTTCTTCACAAACCGTCGATAGTAGGAGCACAATCCGAGGAATGCTCTGACCTGCGTTTTGTTCTCTGGAACTGGCCACTCCTTCACGGCAATGATCTTATCCGGGTCAGTTTGAATACCGTTCTCCGAGACCACATGTCCTAGAAAGTTCACTTGCCGTCTGAATAACGCGCATTTCTTCGGACTCAGCTTCAAATTAGCACCTCGTATTTTTGACAGCACTTGCTCCAAGTTTCGAAGGTGATCCTGGAAGGTGCGCCCCACGATGATGATGTCATCCAGGTAGACCAAGCAGGCGTCTCCAATCAGTCCCATAAGCACTCGCTCCATCAGTCTCTCAAAAGTAGCCGGAGCGTTGCACAATCCAAAGGGCATGACGTTAAATTGCCACAGTCCTTTGCCTGTGGAGAATGCCGTCTTCTCTTTGTCTCGAGGATCTATTTCCACCTGCCAGTAGCCACTTTTTAGGTCTAAGGTAGAAAACCACTTCATCCCCGTCAGCGTATCCAGTGTGTCATCGATCCTTGGCAGCGGGTAGCTGTCCTTCTTCGTGATGTCATTCAATCGGCGGTAGTCTACACAGAAGCGCATGCTGCCATCCTTCTTCTTAACTAGGACAACCGGAGAGCACCACGGGCTGGACGAAGGCTCGATTACGCCTTCGTTCACCATACCGTCGATCATAGCTTCCACTTCACGTTCCCGTGCTACTGGCACACGTCTTGGTCGCTGGCGAATCGGTGCTTCACTTCCCGTGTTTATTTTGTGCTGGACTAGTGCTGTCTTCCCTATGTCGGCATCACTGGTCGAGAAAATATCCGCGAACCGGTTCAACATCTTCTGAGCCTCGGTCTTCTCTTCCTCCGACAGGGTACTTTCGCAGTCCTCTAAAAGAGTAGACACGTCGAATCGTGCACCCTGAACCTTGGCGCTGGTAGGTTGCTCTTGACATCTACGCATCCAAGCCGCTCCTTCATAGGTGCCCAATTCCGTCCCTTTCTTGAGCGACACTTCTTTGTCACTTGCATTCAGTGCGCGTACTGATGAAACTTTTGTAGCCCTTACCAAGGTTCGTGCAATCTTCCAGGAGGCCTCTTTCTCTAGACCTTCGATTAGTACGCAGCGGTTCCCTCGACCAGAATTTCCTGATAAACAAACTGGTACAACAGTTTCCGACCGCGGGTGAAGAATGACATTCTTCAGGCAGTACACTTTTCCTGAAGTTGCACCTTCCATGAAGACTTCTTCCGAGCCACACTTCAACACTCCCTGGCTAACATCGATCTCGCAGCGATACTTCCGCATGAAGTCCAGGCCCAAGATGCAGTCGTCCACTATATCGGCCACGATGACTTTGTGACGGTAAATTTTGTTGCCTAGCTTCAGATCCACCTCCATTTCACCTCGGACGGTTATGTGCTGACCGGTAGCTGTTCTCAGATTCACACATTCATTGTTCCTGAAGCAGCCCCGAAGAACCCGTCTTGCCAGATGGAAACCGACGACTGTCCGAGAAGCACCCGTGTCCAATGTCAGCTTGCATGGTGTTCTGTTAATTTCGCCTTCGATGATCAGGCTGTTCCCGTCGCATGATTGCGAGATCGAGATACTTGGGGCTCTTCCATTACCAGCCAGCACCCGCCCCGCAGTCCTGGCTTCTACTCGTTTCCCTGCTCTCGCTGCCTGGCAGGCACATCAGGTGACCCCTTTGGTGGAGACAGGGTGTCACCAGGCTGCCTACGCTTTGGGCAGCTCAAACGGATATGGCCTCTTTCTCCGCAGTTGTAGCACCGAGGTGATGACAAGACTTCCCTGATGCGGTGACCTCGGTCGTCGCGTCGCACTGCTTCCACCTCCAGAGCGTGGGCTAAGGCGTCCTTGAGGTCCTTGAAGTGCCCAAGCCTCACTGCTGCTCTTACCTCCAGGTCCCGGATCCCATCCGTAAACGCCTGTACGAGGTTCCCGTCAATAAGCGCAGGAGACGACTGGTATGCCTTCCTGACCAGCTTTTCCACCTCTAGAGCCCACTGCTGCAGAGTTTCTCCGTTGCGTTGTGTCCTGTCCTTCAGCTGAGCACGATAAACGTGTTCAAGGTGCGCGTCACCGTATCTCGCCTCCAGCGCCTCCAGGAGCTTTTCGTAGGTGACGTCTTGCCCGAGTGCCTCCAACACTGTCAAGGCCCGGTCGCGAAGGCCCAAGGTTAGGGCGGTTAAGGCTTGTTCTTTGGTCCACCCATTCGATCGCATCACAGCCTCAAACTGGATCTTGTATGCAGACCATGATGACGAGCCATCAAATGGTGGAACCTTAAATCCACGAGGTGAGGGCGCTACAGCCACTGGTGTCACTTCGAGCCCACGCAACTTCTTCTCCACTTCAGCAACACAGGTCTCGTGGTGGTCGTGTACACGCTTCTCTATGTCGCTGATACGGGCCTCATGCTGCTGAAGTTCCTCCTTGACCGCCTTCAAGTCCTTCCCTACAGCGGCGCTGAGGTCCTTCATAAGCACCACCTGCTCTTCTAGGCAGCGCGCGTGCTCCTCCTTGTCACGCTGGAGCTGTTGTTCTAGGCGGCGCGCGTGCTCCTCTTGACGGCGAGCCTGCTCCTCCTTGTCGCGCTGAAGCTGTTCCTCCAGGCGGCGCGCATGCTCCTCCTGACGGCGCGCGTGCTCCTCTTGACGGCGAGCCTGCTCATCCTTGTCGCGCTGAAGCTGTTCCTCCAGGCGGCGCGCCTGCTCCTGCATGAACGCCATCAGAGCCGCGATGTCGGGCACCGCCATGGAGTGTGCGCTTGCAGGCTCCACTGCAGCCGCGGAGTCACCTGATCCACCAGACGATGGAGAAGGAACGTCTCCGAAGCGTCTCTGGTCCAGGTCTTGCTGGCGCTGGTTCCTGGTGCGCACTCCTTCAGTTTCTTCTTTCGGCATAACCGGCATAATTTATCCCTTTCTTCTGACACCAATTTGTTACGAGCTGGGGTTCGACGATAAATTATAACTCACTATGCCAGAAAACTGAACTTTATTAACTACACAAACACTAAGTATAATACGAGATACACACACTTAATTTTCACTTCACTAGTAACACACTATTCACACCACTAGAACAACACTAATAAAACACCACTAAACACTTCCGAATTACTTCCTTCGCTTGATGTTGATCGCTTTCCGTATTCAATTGTTACTGTCCGGTCCGTTCGCTCCCGCTCTATTTATACTGGCCGGATAACATCACTAGGCTTTTCGAGACGACTCACGATATTTCTGGAAACGTGTAAGGTGTTTCTAGAATTGCGTAAATGTTCTATTTACACCTACGCCATCTATTAGAGGATAGATGAAACAGCCTTAAACCCGATACATCTAATCTCATGTAGTTCTCCCATTCACGGATAGATGGCGTTATTTTCAATTCGTAACATTATTATGTACCTTTCGGTAGATAACGTCATGGATACTGACCGAGTTACTTTGTACCCTATATTTTTTTCTGAAGTCTTTAGAGTACTTAATCAGGAGTGTCTTCACACAAATTGCGACTGAAAGTAGATTTGTGTTACCCCAAATTTAACGCGTGCGAAGCCGCGGGCAAAAGCTAGTATATACATAATAATTATATTCTTGGCGCAAGTGTCATAGGTTTAACTTTAATCGGACAGTTGCCCATGTTCCACCGAGATGTTTAACGGTTGAAACTATGTTGCATTTTTTATGCACTAGTTGTTTTGTAATATAAATTCCACAAGAAAGAATTTATGCCCCCAGTGCATAAAATAATTTAATCAAAAACAATTGGTAACAACAAGCGACATTGAGCGTCGTATTCCACGTATTTGTTATCCTTGTCTAAGCACTACAGACTATAACTACGCACTCGGCTATTAAGAGCCTAGCGTATAGATCAAAATAATACGTCTCAAAATTAATATTCTTTTAAAATATTAAATTTAATACACATTTGTCGTAGAGGTTAAAGCAGTAGCCCCACCATTTAACTCTGTGCCAAATGCAAATATTTCAGTCAATTAATAAGATATCGTGTGATAGATACACAAGTTGTTTCGAGTCTATATTATGTTCTTAGTGTCGGGAAAAGTAGTAATAAAAATAAGATTTTCGATGAAATATATTAACTCAACATAATAACAAGTATCGTAACAGTATAAATACAAAGTTATACTCAGATACACAGTAGTTTACATAATATGATAATTATGGAATATCCGTTTAAACTGAGCCCTTATCTTGATCGAAATTTCAAAGTTGGTTTACAGGCAAACCGCTTGGCATCCTAACATTACTGGCCCTTCGTTTAAGCAAATTGCTTTAATATTTTAATTTATTTCCATAAATATTCTACTACAAACACTCAACACCATCTAGTTCCAAACTAAGCAGAGCTTGTACCCACTAGGATACATTAATACATATATAGATAAGCATACATGTACTTATTTTTTGTAAATAAATAGATATTAAACATAGGAACACCCAGACCAAGAGAATCCATGTTCACGTACACAAATGTTTGACTTTGGGAATCGAACCCGCGACCTTCGGCATGGCAGCCGTTTACAGTCCTGCTACGCCACCGTACCCTTACTCCATTTAAGCAAACTGATATGATATAATATTTTAAATTATTTCCATGAATGACACCGTAAAAACAGAACTAGTACTAATGTCGGTTGGAATAATAAATTTTGAAACTGAATACAATCCGAGTTTTTACAAAATATGAGTGTGCCAAAGGTACGGTTGATAATATTATAAATTGTTTCCAAGATTGTAAACGCTTGATTTGAAAGGGGATTATGTTTTCCTTGATTTATTGAATTAGGGGAGGAAAGAGACTTAGTCGAGGGCGTGCTTCAATAATTCATTTGAATATTTTTGTCTGTTAACCTTGTTTGGAAATGGAAGGCTGTTTATGGATTCGTTAACGAAAAGTTTAACTTTCTATGAAAACACAGTAACCCTGAAAAATATGTTTAGATTTCCTAGGTTGTTTAAAAACAATATGTGGCTGCTACTATAAAGGTTCCCCTTTATAACAGCTACCTTTTTCTAAAAACAAAGAAGGAAAGAAAAACATGTAAGGGGTATAAGCTTTGTATGTATGGAAGGCTTTTGCTTCAGCAACTCTTTAACAATATTCAATTTGGTCTAGTTTTTAAGCAGGATATCTCGTACCACCTAAAATATTGTAGAGTTTAGAACAGTCCGCATATTTATAAGAGTGCTTCCTTGTATCAACAGCTATCATAGATCTTCAAGGCAAGCTTAAACGGCTATATGTCCTCAGCAAGGCACTGGTTTAAACATTTGTGAATGGGTCACCCATCCATAAACCAGATGATGGCGAACGCGTTTAACTTCGCTTACTATCAGATTTATGTTCTTTGCCACGGGCCTATCAGCGAAAAGGCGAAATTACCCGTCCATATTCAAGAGCATTGTCCAACTTTAGTGTTGACTAACAGTAGGTATGAACGTTCAAAAAGTAGTTCTCAACTTGTGCTATCGCTTTGTGTACTCTCAACTTGCCAGGGTAGTACGCCAACATGCCAATGGCGAATGCTTATTTTTTTACCGTCTGAAAAGTTTCCATTGTCTAGACCGGCCAGTACATAAATCATTCTTGTGCTATGCATACGGTTCTAATTTTGTTTTGCGTGTTAAAATTGTCTTTACAGTTTTGTTACGTGCGATGGCGTCATGGGTTAGTAGGAGAGTAGCACAGTCAGAGGGTATCAGAATGAAAAAAATACATAAATAATTAACCAATAGATTTTGCTTACATGGTGTAGTAGTTAAGGATCGGCACATATCTGACGGAAGATGCGTCGCGTATCATCCGTCGCGTAACGCCAAAACAGCCAAATATATGATAAATCATTCAACCTTTCACACCTTACATATGATGCGTTAGTGCGTCGAGCGTACATCGTCTGTTCCGTTTCCGTCAACATATCGTCGGTCGACGTCGCGCGCACCACGCACTACGTGTGTTTTGACTGACGCCTGGGCGACGTTTTAAAATTAAATGTCATACAAAGCAACCGCACTGTAGTTGACGAAAGCAGAAACTGACTAGACGCGTAATGTAGCAGGTCTAATTTGACGGAATAGACGCAAGTAGTGTAATATTGGGGATTCTGTATCATTTGTTCTCGCTTCGCTCGAACTGCATGATACAGAATCCCCAATCGTTTTCACCGTATCGTATATACTTAACATTCACAAACAATAATATCAAGTTCGAATCGATCAATTTTAATTTTTCAATTTTCGCTCTTCTGGTTTTTGCTGTCGATCATTATATGCTTTAGCTGCTACTTCAATATCCGATCGATTAATATAATGTGTTCTGCATCACCGAGAGTGCCCAGTAATACCATACTGTTATAGTTAACATATTTTTTTAAGTTTAGCTATTATTTTGTGATCAATGGTAGCGTTACTTTTAGTGAGTTTTTATTATGAATGTGTGTACCTAATGAATTCCTCACTCCATGTAATATCAATGTAATCATGTTATCAATTTAAAAAATAAGTGGATATGTTAATGAGTCTAGGAAACTATTAAGTAAAATAAAACAATGTATACTTATTATCAATTTAAAAAAAGTTTATTATCAATGCACCATTTTTTTAAACACAAAACATTTTTTAAAGCACATATTGAGTCATGATAAATACAATTGTACAAATCTTCAGAACACTTATAGCGATCATATAAACATAACAAATTAGGACAACATTTATCTTCTAAATTAATTAAGTTATTAGTAATTAAAATATCCTTCAACCATAACATTTTTTTCAAGACCTTTAACGTAAATACACTTATATTTTTAAACCTCTGCAATTAAATATTGATAATTTGAGTAAGGTATAAATCCTTCACCCCAGTATATTTTTCTGTTACGTTCAATCCAGCAAACCTGCCGTCTTTCTGATTTAGTCAAATCATAAAAAGGAAATGGTGGTTTGATTAAAAACACTTGTAGGTTTTTATTACACCATACAGCTATTTCTTTTAGTATAAATTCATTTGCTTCTGTTTTAAAGCCTTGAACGTCAACAATGGCCGTCATGATAGCCTACGCACGATGTTGCTTAGAGGTTTGTATTAAAAACAAGACATTTTTTTACTCTCAAGGAAATTATGAATGTTTTGAAAAGCATCGGAACAAATCCTCTGATCAGGTAAGCACTACATAAAATGTATTTATGTTTATAAACATTTATTATGCGCGTCCACATTATTATATATTTATGTGTGATTTATTTTTTTACAGGTTACTAGCCCATATTTCTCCACTCAAGACGATGGCATAACATACATTGAACCAAACTTTTCTACAAAGTCAAAAAAATTGTCACCGTCTAAAAAACGTCAAAGTTTATTAACGTCATCGGCAAATTCGTACATTGTTCGAAGAAATCGTCCTAAGCAGGGACGTCTTCTAATTAAGATAGATATTCGTGAATTAGATTATGTAGACAAAAATAAAAAAAAACGAGGCTTGCTTAAGTGCACAATATGTGGTTGAGGAGCCTTATGATGATGTAATGGATATCACAGAGACATTAATAAAAAAAATAAGTAAGAAATTGTGTGATACTGAGTAGTCTTAAGATAATGTTTTTATTTAAGTTTAGTTGTATTTCTAAAAATAAATAAATGTTATCTTTTTAAAAATGTGTAATTGTTATGAGTCAATGTTTGTATGCATGCTTTATATTTATGTAAAAATTTAATAAATGTTGTGGCTGAATTTAGTAGCTCAGTACCGAATTGTGGAATACAAACCTCTAAGCAACATCGTGCGTAGGCTATCATGACGGCCATTGTTGACGTTCAAGGCTTTAAAACAGAAGCAAATGAATTTATACTAAAAGAAATAGCTGTATGGTGTAATAAAAACCTACAAGTGTTTTTAATCAAACTACCATTTCCTTTTTATGATTTGACTAAATCAGAAAGACGGCAGGTTTGCTGGATTGAACGTAACAGAAAAATATACTGGTACGGCGGTGGCGTCAGCGAGTGAGCGGGGCGAGGGGAGGGGGGGGGGGGTTTCGTGTGTGCGTGTGCCACAGCGCAGCGTAAAAAAAACCGTAGATGAGTTATGCGAACTTCAAAAGTGGCACATTAAAATAAAATAAATAAATAAAATAAAAACGTTTATTTCAATTACAATTGGCATTGTGATACATATTATTGGAGATCACCTTTTAAGCAAGGAATTGCTTGTATTAGGAGACTCCGCGCTTCCACTTGTCACTTTAATGCAATTGACATGTAGACTATGTAAATTATGTAAACATGCAAAAATAAAATGGTGAGATATGAATTTACACTTTCGTGGTTTTTAACATTAGTTTTACATTGAAAATAAAGTGGTGACTTAAAATTATACAAATGTTCTTACAAATAAATGAGAGTTACACAGGAAGAGGCAGATCACGCATGTAGGTGTGATATGTGTATCATGAATGAGTGAGTGAGTGAGTGTGGCTGTAAGTGTGTGAGTGTGTGAGATATTGTGGGTGTAAGTATGAGAGTGTGGTTGTGTCGTGTGTTAATTTCAATATAATGAGCATTGCTCAGTTCATTTTTGTTCACTTTTGATTATTGATTGTTATTAACATGCTATGCCTAGACGAAACGAAGCTGTCCTAATGTATGTTATCGTTTGTCGGTTAGCCCTGCGACACTGTCTTGGGATCGAAGGAAGCACAATAAGTCTTCTTTCACTAACCATGCGCTCATCATCTCAATTTTATCGTAACTAATTGGTTTACTGAATAGAAGATACAATAGACTCAACATCGTCGTAAGTTTTAGTACTAAGCCAATCGATTACAACTTTTTTGCAGTCTCGGAGCTTCATGGAATATATCCGCAATTCTTTATTCAGCAAGTTAGTAAAAACAGGCTAAATGTCTCATTTGGCTTTAGTCGCGTACCCGCTGCGGTCGGAAGCGCTCGCTCTTTTACTCGCGTGTGCGTTCGTTACATTTGAAAATGCCGTCGTGTGTAATGAGATTTTGCACAAACTATAGTAGGAAAATGACTAAAAGTTATGGAATCACTTCTCATTCATAAGTATTACAATATTACAACGTTTTATTTACAATTTATAATCAATTCAGTATCACAAATAATAGAGTGAATAAAAAAATGGCATTTAGCGAGTGTAAAAGAGAAGCAGTATTGTGCGTGTTCAAAGACTAAAAAGCAAAGTATCCAGATGGGACATTCGTAATAATAAAATACTGATGTGTGTTTTTGTCAAGTAATAAAAGTGATTTGAGGCTGAATCAACACAATATATTATTATTATAGAAATACAAAATCATACGTAAGTTACAAACATTAACGGATGATCAAAGTCCATTCACTTGTTCTTGTTTTTCTCCTTTTAGTATTAAACAACTAAGTAGATTGTACTGCACAGTTTTCGCTGCCGACCCACCGTACCCCTGGCAGTACCCCTGGGGGTATGGTGGGTCTTTCAAAGCTTAACCGTACTCCCAGATAATATTCTTGTGTAATAAGTTTATTAATTTCAGTTCGTTAATTTCAAGTTCTACTATTTTGGGGGATCATTCCCAATAGCCCTATTGAACAGTTCTATGATAGAACTGTCCTAATTCTATTAGCACAACTTGATGAGGAGAATAGAACGAATGGGATAAGTAATAGGAAATGTCCCAGTCTAGTTCTATGCATGTTTTTACAAGGGTATTCAATAGAACTACTGGGAATGATCCGTCGTGTCACGACATCGCGCTCATATATCCGAATGAATGTTTTGTAGACGTTCATTTGTTTAAGGTGTAAAACAAATGAACGTCTACAAAACAAATGAACGCCTACAAAACAAATGAACGTCTAAAAAACAAATAATTTACAGTAAGTGATCACCTATCGATAGTGATTGCAAAAAAACAGGTGCATGCGATTTTCAACCTAATTGACATTAGTCAGAATTTATAATTTTACTAACGTAATAATGCCAGAAAGCGAGAAAAATCATAAAAAAAGTTTGTCATGAATTGTCCATAAGGTCGAAAATCGCATGCACCTGTTTTTTGCAATCACTATCGATAGCTGATCACTTTCTGGTAGTCATTTGTTTTGTAGACGTTCAATTGTTTTGTAGACGTTCATTCGTTTAACACATTTTTATACATACATATTTATTCGGATATGTGAGCGCGATGTTGTGACACTATCCTTGTAAAAAGTGGGAAATTTCCTATAACTGTTTCCCATTAGTTCTGTTCTTCTCATCAAGTTGTGCTAATAGAACTAGTGGGAAAAAAAGTATCACTAGTTCTATCATAGAACTATTCAATAGGACTAGTGGGAATGATCAGACAGCGCTAGGATAATGATGATGACGGGTCTTCAACAGTACCACAGACTATACCTATAATATACAAAGCATTATAACCATTAGCAGTAATACCTAAACGTTTTATTCTCTAATTTATCTCCTTGTTGCACTATATCATGTACTAGCGCTTGTCTTCGCTTGTCTAAAAATACAAAAACGTAAGTAGTAAGTCATTATCATACGAGAGATAACACTGTTCAGTTTAATGTCCACGTAGCACGTTGGTACAACACTGCGAGCATTTCAGCCAGGAGTACGGTTAAGCTTTAAAAGATCCACCATACCCCCAAGGGTATTGCCAGGGCTACGGTGGGTCCGCAGCGCACAGTTTTTATATTAACGTACTGTTTTAGGTTTCCATTGAATGAAATGAGAAGAATAAAATGTACCCGTTTAATAAATGTTATAAATAAATCACATCGACTTTTTATTTCCCTACCTTAAATGAATTAATCAAATTTACTTTGAGGCGAATAGAATTTACTCAAAATAGACAAAGTGATCATGTCGCATCTGAGTCAAATTATTGTTTGTGAAACGGTCAGCATGATGTCACAATGCGCGTCGGTACAGAGAGTATATGTTTATCTCTTTTTCGCGCTTGCGATTAGATGTGCTATCTCACTTACACTTCTTATCTAATTCTTAGTGTGTCGTTTTGACATATTTTTATTAGTGTGCGTACGCTTTTCGCGATGTGTGCCACTCGTAAGCGCCGGTTAACTTGTCAGTAACCTGTCTACGGTTTCTTACTAGTATGTCTATGGTTTGAACCATTGAGTTTGGAATACGAATTACTTTGTACTTTTGCGAAAACGTAAATGCGGGGGTGGAGGGGGATTTTGCGGAGCAACGACGTACGTCCGTCCTCAATCACGCCTAGACAGGCACTGATGAACGGCCGGCGAGCGATATAATGCCAACATTTTGACTATTTTTTTTCTTGGAGAAAAATGATAACGAAATTACGAAATCTGCTTTTACCATTTATTTTAAAATAAAGAGCTGTTTCTATTGATAATACTTTTATATAAATTCATAATGGAATTGAAAATTGCCGTGTGGTTGACGGCATAGAATACGAGTGTCACCACCCCCTATCTTCCCGTGGGTGTCGTAAGAGGCGACTAAGGGAAAACACGATGCAAATACTATCTTTGCATAGAGACGGAAAACTCGACATCAAACCCTATACGACTGCCTCGTTGGTCTCGCGGCATAAATGTGCGCGTGGGATCGGGAGGTCCCGGTTTCGATTCCTGGGCCGGGCAGTGTTATTGGGTTTTTCTGTCACGAAATTCTCAGTAGCAGCACGGAGTCTGGAAATGTGCCCGGTACGGCAATAGGCTCGCCCCCTATTACGTGGGACTAAAGTATATCTGGCGAAAAGTGGGTTTAGAAATACACCTCTGCCTACCTCTTCGGGGATAAAAGGCGTGACGATATGTATGTATGTATGTATGTATGTCATAATGGAATCTCTGAGCAGTACACGTTTAAAATTGTGATTTAGTGCCATGTTTGACATTTTTTTTTATCGAGCCAATCATTCCAAATCGTGTTTCTATCTTTACGATTTACTAGAAGATATGTTCAACTTTTATACTTTAATTTTTATTCATTAAAAATATCATAGTTCATGGGACTTTCAGACGTTCAAAAATCTTAAAAAGTACTGCAACCTCGCCTTAAGTTTGATGACTTGTGATATGCAATATCGTGATCTTTGCAGTATTCGTCCAACTTATTTACACCGTTATCTCCTTTCGTTAGTCTTTTTATTAATTTAGTACCTGGGCCACAGTAATTATATCCTGGTAAGTGTAATTCAAATGGTAAATTATTAATAAGCCAATTGAGAAGACTACTCTCTCCAAAACACATTATAAGACTGATGATTCCGGTTTGAATACTTTAATAAATAGTTATGTGATTCGAGTTTGTTAACATTATTTTATTTATAATATTACATTCGATTTATCAAACCAACTGCTTTCAGCTGAAGACAAACCTAACCATTTTACTAAAACCCTGTTACCTTTTCTTCTAAGAACTTTCTCGACTAGATATATATTGGGATGTTTTGTTTTTTGAAGTTCTTGTGTATAAAATGCTCCTAAAATAGGCAGACCTCTGATAGTGTCTTCAATTAAGTAAGTTATAGGAGTTGTATTTTGTATTTTACGAATTTTAAATATTTCTGTTGACCAGTTGGGAGTATAACCTTTTTCAAATGTACCTTTGTATTTACTGATACGCACATAATCACCTACTTTGTACTTGCTTTTTAAATTATCATTTTTTGGCAACTTTAAATACCTTTCTAATATCAGTTTTTTATTCATATTGTTCACATTAGCAGGGATTTCATTAATAGTGCGATGGTGAGTGTGATTGTATTTGTAAATAACATCATTGAGGGTATTATTTACCCAATTGTAATTACCTTTTAAACTAAATTCCTTATAGATTTTAGATTTCAATGTTCTGATAAATCGTTCCACTATTGAAGCTTTTTTTGTTGAGAAGGTTGAATAATGGTTAATATGAAACGATTTCATAAGCTTCTGAAATTTGTTATTATAAAATTCTGTTCCATTATCGGTTTGCAGATTTTTAGGAACACGCCCTTTATCCAACAAAGTTTTGAAAGAGTTATACACATCTTCTTTGCTTTTACTTCTCATAGGAAAGGCCCAAGCATATTTCGAAAATGAATCAATAACGGTAAGAATATATCTATAATTTTTATTTTCTTTTGAAATTGATTGCAAATCAATTAAGTCTGCTTGCCACAAGTCATCTATATCTCTCATTACAACATGTCTTCGCGGATAGCTCACTCTCGCATTTTTATGAATTTCGTTTACCACGTCAGCTTTGCTCATGTTCACAACTCAGTAGGTATGTTTGTCTCGAATTCTGCTATAATACTGAATAAAAAGCATATTATTAGGACTATTTATTATTTAATTATGTCAGCTTCTTTTAACTCTTCGATTATTGATAAAATTTCATTATCATGATTTGTATTACCAGCATCTCGGGAAGCAATTAAAATTTTCAATCTTTCAACCAGTTCGTTAGGATCGTCCCAATATACCAAGTCAGTGCTATTTTTGTATTTCTTTAACGTTGGTAAGCTTCTTCCAAATTTAGTGACAATATTATTACTAGTATTAATGTCACCTAATTCCACGTCTTCAAAATTAGAGTGTGTATTTTCAAAATTTTGTATTTTTTCTAATGTTTTATTTGAATCAACTAGAGTTTTAAGGGGATCTGTGACAGGTTTTAACATTTTTTCAAGTGATAAGTTCGTAGAGTGTTCCTGGTTTTTCATTTGTTTTATTTTATTCTTTATGGAGTCTACAGACTTCATTCATTCTATATTAATATTTTTCTCCATGTTATACTTATTAACAACTGTATTCCTAACTGTATACTACCTTCCATTATTTAATGACGATTCTTTATTAATAAGTAGAAAATTATAAGGTTTACTCCAAACAGTTCGACAAATATTTCTAAACTCTTTCCTGTTTGGAGTAAACCTTATAATTTTCTATTTATTAATAAAGAATCGTCATCATTAAATAATGGAAGGTACAGACAGAACTTTGATTAAGTAATTAACATGGCAAATCAAATTCAGTATAATTTGTTATTTAGCTGAATACAGTTGTTAATAAGTGTAACATGGTGAAAAATATTAAAATAGAATGAATG
Source organism: Euclidia mi (assembly GCA_944739405.2). Classification (NCBI taxonomy): domain Eukaryota; kingdom Metazoa; phylum Arthropoda; class Insecta; order Lepidoptera; family Erebidae; genus Euclidia; species Euclidia mi. Next base: position 58,827,884 of record OX123199.2, read on the forward strand.
AAGTCTGTAGACTCCATAAATAATAAAATAAAACAAATGAAAAAACCAGGAACACTCTACGAACTTATCACTTGAAAAAATGTTAAAACCTGTCACAGATCCCCTTAAAACTCTAGTTGATTCAAATAAAACATTAGAAAAAATACAAAATTTTGAAAATACACACTCTAATTTTGAAGACGTGGAATTAGGTGACATTAATACTAGTAATAATATTGTCACTAAATTTGGAGGAAGCTTACCAACGTTAAAGAAATACAAAAATAGCACTGACTTGGTATATTGGGACGATCCTAACGAACTGGTTGAAAGATTGAAAATTTTAATTGCTTCCCGAGATGCTGGTAATACAAATCATGATAATGAAATTTTATCAATAATCGAAGAGTTAAAAGAAGCTGACATAATTAAATAATAAATAGTCCTAATAATATGCTTTTTATTCAGTATTATAGCAGAATTCGAGACAAACATACCTACTGAGTTGTGAACATGAGCAAAGCTGACGTGGTAAACGAAATTCATAAAAATGCGAGAGTGAGCTATCCGCGAAGACATGTTGTAATGAGAGATATAGATG